>CM030371.1:32927254-33527254 GCA_003604175.2 Clonorchis sinensis
TGGTCAGTATTATTCAACGTAACGTCGAGCCAGGTGCTCAGAAAGGTAGTTTTCCCGTATGCTTGACAGATTGTAAGGATTTTGCTGTTTCAATCTCTTCTTAACCAGGATTCCGTTTTGACATCGGGGTTTCAAATGCTATCGTCAGACAATGGAGAACGACTTATTATGCGTAATCATCTTGTGCTTGCTAGATTTCTCCCAGCCTTATCCCATTCCATACTAAAATTAGCCTCTTGATTTTATTGTGAAATTTACTTTCAGATGTCGCCTAGTTTACCCCAGGCGTAGCTTCAGTACAATTATGCCAAGAATTCCTGAAAGGGATAGTCCGGAACTATTGAAGGCCCCAGCTCTCGAACAGTGAGTTCACACGCATTTCGGTTTGATGGTCGTTGGTGTCTTTTTGCACAGATATTCCTGCAGTTGAATATACTTTAAGGTCTTTTAGTGCATGTGAGTCTATGCCTCTGATTTCCTGCGGCAAAATAGTATAGTAGTTGCTCAGGTGTGGCAACCTTCCGGTGCCTAGCTGCCATGCCACCTGATGGTGGTGCACTAAGCCCGGTCCATTAAGCCAACTAATTTCAGCTGTGTCGGTGTCATGTTTGGGGAAGATCTATAGATTTCACTGGAACCAAAAGGGGACTAAATTTCGTGAGACTTCACTGCAGTCTTTTTGAGGTCGTTTTCCCTCAAGAAAGAAGGTAGTACTTGCCACAAAAAAATGCACTGGGGGGGGACAACAGGATTTCTCACCGATGGGGTTATTTTCTCACATGGCGACGGCTATTAGGAATCCTCTATGATGTCTGTGCACTTTGTTACTGATTGTCTGGTTACGTGCATGCTTCTGTAACAGTATGTTTTTCTCTTTGGACTTGAAATAAATCCAACCTGTTTGCTGACCTTGTGTGGAATTAGCTGCGACGTATCTAGGTTGCGACACCAGTCCTTAATCGCTAAGCCTGTGACTTTTAACGCTACGCAGGTGAACTTGAATATGGACCACTCCGTACGGAGTCGGTGAACATCACAGTATTCTACTTTCTTGTTATTTGTCGGTTAGTTTTTCGGAGACAGACTTCATGACAATTCCAACAGATGACAAAGGCAAAGTGCTTCGTGAGCCAGTGCCCCCTTTAATGAGCAGAAGGTTGATAACCCTCAGTAGGGGACTCCCTGGAGGATGCCAAAATGTGTCTCCCGGTGTGTGTGTGTGTGGGGGGGGGCTATTTCCTCGTGGAAGGCATGACTACTTAATGCTTCATTTCCCAATGTTGCTTTCACGCTCATTGTTTACTCTTAGAACAGAAAAAGCCTCACGAAGATATGGGGACGATCTTCCTTGGATTCTGATACCAGAGTGGTTGGGACGCATTACGTAGGGGTAACGAAGAAGCAGCCAAAATTGTTCGCTAGGCACTATATTGTTTTCCTTATAAAAAACTTATTTTTCTCTCGTTGTCAAGGTCACAACAATCCTGATGCAAGAGTATTACACACAGCACACCTGTGTTGTGTGCTGTAGAGACACTTGCGCGCTTCAGCCCAAGCTGTGTGTACTTGGATTGCTTTGGGGGCTGTTGGGATCCAACACTTGCGCGAAGTTTGCCGAGTAAAAGACCAAGCTCAACCTGTCGATGTATTTTAAGCCGCATCTGGTGCAGTCTTCAACCGTAAATTCGCCAATTTTCAGAAGTTTCCTTCGCTTCTATGTCCTAGACTGCCGCGCTGCATACTTAGGAATGACCTTGAAGTAGAACCGCGGTTTACTGGTTTTACCATTCTGTAACTGGATGATCATGTGGCCACCAAGAGACGCTTTCCGCATCCCATTAGTATTGCATGTGCTCTTGAAGAACGTCAATCTTAATTATGCGTTTGAATGAGGTCGCAGCGTCCTTTCGGCAGAGACGCTTCAGCTTGATATCTTTAAATGCACTTGTTCTGAATCAGGCGAGGGAAAGCATAATTCTCTCGTCTTAGCTGATGTGAGCTGCCTCGCATTGCTAATTTAGGAGAATACGTCCGTGGCCATAACCTGAGATCCTTGCAGCAGACTTTTTGCGCACGAGCCCATCGGTTCCATCAAACCATTACCATATATTGGTGTCAAACGTTGCCGGTTTTCCCCGTCTATCTATTGTGTTTTCTCATTCCAGAGATTTACATTAAACCCCCCCTTAGCGAAATGCACTTATTTGCAAACAAATATTGTTTTGCGAGACTTACCTGGAACTCAGCTGAATCTCTCGTTTATGTTGTTTCTAAGCAACTGAATGTGCTGCACCAGGCCGCCTCATGTTTCAGTTGGTACGATATTCGAGATATCGCGATACATGTGTAGACGTAATACACTACTGATAAGGTTACTGAAAATTCCTGGACAGCCCACGACCGGTTTCGCCCTCCTTGGGGCTCATCAGATAGGTGCAGTTCCCGAGTTTCCGTCAACCTCATGTTCTACTTGAACCCGTATTGCACGAAGTTAGCGAAATACACTCACTTGAAGACGAATTTGGTTTTGTGAGAGAGAACCCAGCTGAATCTCTCGTTTATGATGTTTCAAGTAGGAAACAGGAGGGAAACAGCTTCAGCAGCTACACTGTTTTCACCTCAAAATATTAAATGAAAACCCCAGTGCAAGAAAAACTATTTTATTCACGAAGAAGCCCTGGGTACAACCCTGGAGCGACTGTTTTGGTCCAGCCTCGTCGGTGGTCGCACAGATGGCCAGCCCCAACCGATGATCACAGTCTTTACACGAAAAAGTGAAATATTTTAGGCCTATCGTTGCGTCTTTACTGGTGTACAGTAATTCATTTGGGGGTTGAGCGGGGTGGGAACAGCGTTTATGGGACTACATGAACCTGTTCCTTCGGTGTCCGGTGCTCTCCTATGGACTGGTGCGACGCATCGCCTGTCAACGTTCTTGGCCTTCCCGGTGGCGTGACATCCTGTTACCACTGGATTTGCGAATCAACCTTATGACTGTGCGTCCGCTGGGCTTCTGCTTGGAACAGTGCATTGTTTCGTTGACGTCTTTGTCACACTGCATACAGAACTATGGTTTTGACGCTTTTGTCCCGAATTAGATGAGTCCTTGTTCGCATCACAACTGTAAGCCATCTGCGTCTTCTTTGTTGCCCCTGTGCTGGCAACTATGTCTAGTGCTCAGAAGGACAATCCACACCGTATTTTAGGTAAATTACAGGATCGTGACACTTGACTCTGTCATGCTCTTGGAGTTAATTAAGCTCAGCTTTGGAAGTCAGTTGACCCCAAGCAACATAATCCTTTTCACATTCACATCACTCTCGTTTGAAGAGTCCACGTGTCTAGCGGATTTCAAGCGTCCATGGTGCCTGGGAAGTCCTGATAGGCGGGTCAATCGATCGACACAGTGAGGATGGTTGCGGGGTCGTCGTTTTAAGCGTCTCATCGCTCAAGTTTGAACACGTTCGCCTGTTCAGACGTGTAAATTCAGATGCGTCCAGTGTGCGCTAGTGGAGACATGTTAGCACGCTGGCTGGCCCTGCATGTCTGGAGTTCAAGCCCCCCCTTAAGGCCAAGGACATGCATTGTTGATGAGTCCTTATGAGGGCGAAACTCGATTCCACTGTTTTCCCCTTCGCTGAATAGTTGCACCAGGATAGGGGGAGGCCTGTTCAAACGAGAGTGATATGAGTGCGAACTCTTAAAATCCTGCAAATGCTTACAACTAACATTATCCCTTCTAGAGCGCCTCCTGTGCTGTTGTTGTTTCACTCGACTCAATCCACCTGTCATATTTATCGATTTACTCGGTTAACGGGCTGCATATATCCCTTTTTTATTCGGGTGAGATTGACTCTGCTTTGACACACCTCAGTGTGTCAGTGGATCATCATACCCATCAACCTGTGTGATTTTTGAGTTCAGTTCAGTATTGTCCTTCATTCTCCGATGTTCTTCTTGCAAAACACTTCAGATATTATCACGGTTTCATTGACCGAACTGAAGCTGAAAGACGGTTGAAAGCATGCAACATTCCCAACAGCTATCTACTACGACTTAGTCTCAGCCGACCCGACAATGACCAGTGCGACACAATCTATGTGCTGTCCTACTTGTCCTCAGCTCTGGATTGTCACCACTTCAAGTAAGTGCCGGTTACCGCGACTCACCCACTTTCCTGCTTTGTTTAGATTGATTCCCCGACTGAACTGTTTCCAGTTGGGTGGCCGGCTTTTTGACTGTTTACAAGGATGTCTGTCGCGCTACTACGTGCACTACATCATTCCGGGAGAACGACTCCGACATCCGGTTGCCCCGTGTAGTGTAAGTCATCTGCGAGTCATTTGGTTTGTCGTTATTCGTCACGTGCTCAAGCGATTTGGGGTGGATGTTGTTGGATGTAGTTCTGTTCAGTTGAAACACTTGTGGTCTAACTATAGAAGTCCATGCGGTGGTCCATGTTCAATCGTAATCATTCAGCTTTAGTGCCCTTTCGGTGCCTAGCTGCCATTCCAGGGAAAGAAGACACAAGGGCTGAGATACTGCCAGGTTGTCCAAGCCTAAACAGGAGCAGTCGAGATGCTGAGGTTGAGTTCGAACCACGGACCTTCCGGAGTTGGCGCCTTAACCACTGAACTATCTCGAGCCCATGTATGTACCTGTCCACTAGCCTGGAACAACATAGGCAGAGGGATGCTAGTCGTAACGTGACGGTGAAGCCACGGACGGAACCAGTCAAACGGATGTCGCCAGACTAGTCACGCGTCCACTTCAGTCCTTGACCTGCGCCAGGCTGCGCTGACCCAACGCCCTGTTTCCAGGGCAAATTACTCAACAATCTTACGGTTCCACTTGCAAATGCCCTGGTATGGCACATCGTTGGTATTGAGTAATCTTACCTCTCGGATTTCATGTGAATTCCATACACATTTGGCACGTGCGAGACGTGTGCAGCGGCTGTTTCCCGGCCTTCCGTTTTCAGGCTAGAAAAACTTGAGGAATGATCTGCTCTCTACCACGCTTCCTGGGCGTAACAGCCTTTCGTGTATCGCCTCAGCTGCTTTTTTTGGTTGGGGCCCACTGTTTCTGTGCATAGTACGTGTAGTCATACTGCCAGGTATAAACCGGTATCAAATGTTTTTGTATGTGTCAGGGTGTTACCAGATTACGGGCACTGTAATGCTGAGGAGCGACACGTATGTTTGATATCTGCTTTCAATCGATCCTCTGGCAAACAAGTGAATGGTTCACTGTGTCAACAATGAGTAGTTGCTAGTCGGTATTCATTTTTATCACAAAGACGCCCCCTTCCCTCCTCAGTGCACCGTCTGTCGTGTTTTTCTGGCTATCACTGTTTTCCTGCACCATTCTTACTCTGAATGTATAGATTTTTGAAACGCAGCCCCCATTGAGAAGAACCCCCCCCCCCAAGCAAGCAAATTTCGAGATTTCCAAAACGTTCATGCGAGTGGACTCGTTGAGTGGCCTACTAACCACCTTTTAGCTGCCATGCCACCCGAAGGAAGCACGGGGAATAACCGCCTGTAAAGAATACTTATTCCATATTTACCTATAAAACTCGATTCTTGGGCAAGGGGTTCATAGTCCCTGAGCCACAGACGTTGATAAGGTGGAAGCTAAACTGACGAACGGTGGCATGCCAAGGGTCGAGTTTACAATCCTGAGGTGCGCTCTATCTTATTATACGGCCGTTATTTTGGCCGTTGCGCGCTGAGGATGTCAAAAGACCTTTAGTGTTTGACCATCGATGTCTTCGGAACATTGTCCGAGTCTGGTGGGAACACCGGATCAGTTATGCTGAAGTATGTGGAACGGTTTTGGGAAGAGATGATCGATGGATGAACTGGTAAAACTGCATAGGTTGCGCTCGTTGGCCACGTGCTTCATTTTGGTCACGACTTCCTGGAAGGACTCTTTTTGCACAACCACTAAAGGGTGGAAATGAACCAGGGGCGGGTCAAACAATGACTTGGCGGCAAAGTTTCAAAGCCATTACCAGTGAACTCAGCTGCGCTGGTCAGTGCTGTCTCTTTGAATGGGAACCCCGGGACGGGACACATCGATAGTTAGAGACATCGTCAGACATGATGTTGGGCGGAATTCCACACGGATACCGCTTTACAGCTCTCTGTTAGGCGCCCCCTGATACGAGAATGCAAGAATGGCAGATTTTTATCAATTCCTTCTGTCATTTTGAATTGCATGTTGCCGAAGCCACGTATTATCTGGTTTGTTACCTGTTATCAGTTCTGACCTGTGACGAAATATGTATTGTCCACGAAGCGAATCCATCTTTCTGTACTTGTATCTGAAAGTCCCAGCTTCCAGTCACAAATGCAGCTTCTGCATATACGGGAACGCTGGGTTGGGAGGTTCAAACCGGGAACTAAGCTGAGAAAAATACCGTTGCTGCACATGGCTTAGTTCCTCCCTCAGTGGCGCTCATGTATCCATGCTATTGACTTCAGTGCATAGCTCCCCTCCCAATCTCCCCAATGAAATGTTCACTGACCACCCTATATTCACGCATCAATTATGTCAGCTGCCGCCTCCAATACGCGGCTATCTACCCCACCTTCCCAAATTGTCGGTGATCGAAACTGTAAGCAGCTATAGCCACTGTACGGCAAGCACGCGGCTGTTACAGCTGACGCTGATGAGGCAGCGCGTTTGTCCCGATTGGTTAAAAAAAACGGATTGTCTGTGAACCATGGCTAATGGGTGCTTTGATCTTTATTCAGATGTTTTTTGGCGGGGGGAGGGGTGATCCGACTAATAGGTCCCGGTTACCACCACTGGAAAAAAGACGGCTGCTTGTCGACCTGGTGATTGGTTTCTCAGATTTAGTGGGCGGCTGGTTCACCGTTTCAGTGGTTGTTTTATTGTCACAGTAGGATGACCTTCTGGAACTATCAGTGCAGGTCGTGTGCGCGACCCCCGTTTTTCACTTTGACGTGCTTGCTAGATGATTGTTCCTTGGACTTGTTTATCACATGTCTGCTTTGTCATTCTACGAATTGTTGAAGGCTGTTTATCTATTCACGAAGGGAAGGATTGTTACACTGATCATCTGGGTATACGATAAAAAAAAACGTTACTTTTCCCGTCAGAGCTCGAGATAGCTCATCGAGCCTAACCCTCCCCTAGTCAACCCGGCTCTCGAGTTCCCGGAAGATTTCTATGGTCCAACCATTATCCTCATTATCATTGCTATTGTCCCCGTTACTACATGTATTACCGGGATTCTTGTGAGAATCGAAACGGTGAATTAGGTTGCCCCCCCCCAGAGCGGCGACCCACCATGGAGCGAACGGTGTGCCATTTTCTCGGGGCATCTACTCCTACCAGGTAATGCTGAGCCTAGAAAAGATCATTAGAGGCATTTGAGGTGTAACTCTGTAAAAAAAATCCTCCCAAAAGTCTTTCTCATTTGCACTTTTCCTATCTGACCTCTCGTTTCAGCCTCCTTTCGAGTATCACACACAGCGTCTGCGTGCCGTACAGACGTTTGAACCGGAGAACGCGAACGATCGGTTAGGGTAAGTGGGTGTTCTAATGCTCAGCTTGCATCGGAAAGACATGCGTTCACAGTTTCTTATCACGGTGTTGCGACCACCTATCCATGCAGGTCATCATCATCGACAGCATGATATCAGTGTTCAAAAACTGCCGTACAACCATGATTTATTTGAAATCCTTATTGTGACGAAAAGAATAAAGGTGGACAGAGGAGGGACTCAGTGCTAGCTTACTACAATCATTCCGAGGTGCCTTCAGCTCCAGACACTCTTTCAGGCAATCTGGTTAGAAACTGACAACAAGAACGCCACTGACATCGGTTGGCAGCCACATATTGCAGCGTCTCCAACCAGGCGCAGTGGGGATCAGGCGGTCCCCATCTTGGAAGGCGAGTAGCACCGACAGCACCCAAACGTTTCGTAATCTCCTTCATACCCGCCTACCAGGTTAAGGTTACTTTTAGCCTGTCATACCAACTTCCCGTACTTGCCTTTTCTGGGATTACCAGTTCACGCGCAACCCAAGCTGTCAGTGCTCTACAAGCTGGGGACTCTACCAACCAGCAATGAGCAACCGCTGTCCAACCAATCATCCGAGCTTCCCACTGCAGACACCCGCGCGTTTCGACTATCCGGTCAAAAACGGTCGGTTTTTTGTCAGTGCTACAATTAACAACAGACAACAGCTTCGAAAATACATAGATTGACCAACCTCAAGTTCAGCGGATTCAGCCAGCTAGTGGGTCGTTCAGCAGCGAGGACATCTGGACATCCACTGAAGCACACGAAAAGTGACGAACAATACCGTTTGTAGTCTACTGAAAACCTATGGTTTCCTACTAATCGGGGATTTCTTTGGAGCAATTCGATTCTTGTTTTATTCGATTCCTTGGAGCACCACTTTTATGGAATGAATCTTTGTGTTTAATGTAGGGGTAGTCGGAGCACACCCGTATATTATTAGCGCGTTTCGCCTTCGGAACTGAGAAAGAAACACAATGCCACCGGGATACAACAACCTATACTGCATCCCCCTAAGTCTACTGCGACCGTTTTTGACTAATACTGTCAGCTGCCGCCGAAAAATTTTCCGTCCAATTCTGGACGGTTCTCCAGTTCTCTCAGTTCTCTCTCTCTCCGGTGCGGAGACATTCGCCGCACCGGTGTTGTACCACTATATCGGAGAATGTAGTTGTTGTTTACCGATCGATATTCCATGTATCTTCTTGTCGCCCTACCTGCTTCAGCCAATGGCGACGCGATTTGTGTGTCCATTAGGATTGGTCCCTCAGTGATTAGGATCTCTCTCTCTCTCTGCAAAGAAAACGTTTTGCTTTTACAGTCATATTCTCTCCAAGTGTGGATGCTATCTCGTACCGTGAAGAACGGGTTTGAAGGAGACTAACAACTTAGAAAGACGTTATAGTTAACTGGTCGTTGGCTTGTTCGTTGAGCTGGGCAATTCGATTGCAAACGTTTCATCACCAATCGAGGTGACATCATCAGCGCCTTCTTAGGGAGCGTAGTGGTGCGTAGCGATTGGCTGATCAATTCAATCACCCACTCCCAATCCCACTGATATCTCTATAAGCCTTGTTTCGGTTTGTGAACCATCTAGACTGCGTTTGTCTTTCCAGTGTGTGTTAGCACAGCTGTGCGTGACAAATTCTCTGATGGATTCGTCGTATCTTATCTATAGTATACCTTATAGTTCCTCGTATTTTTTAATACCGAAATAGCTTTCTCTCCCCCTTCTTTCGATTGATCTGTTTTACTTGAAGGAGCCGTTTCTGACCGGTTTTTTGGTACTCTTCGGGTTTTTCGATTTCTTTGGACTTTTGGTCTCCTCTGGTCTCGTCTGACCTCTATTGTGAGTAGTGACTCAACTGTTTATTGTGTGGGTCAAGACAAAACATTTCAAAGGATGTCGGGTTAATAGTCGTGATCATGTGCTACCTCACTTTGCTCACCGCTACCTCCGAACAAACTATCTCGCAGTTGACCTTTCCAGCTAACTCTCCTGCTCTCAGTTGAACTTAGTAGGTCCCATCTGTTCGTAGTTGAACCTTTGTATGGCAATTTCCTTTATTCGTATGCACGTCCAGGACCATATCGATCGAACTGCACGAGTCCATGCCACGTACTTGTCTTTTCTTTATAGCTGTTCTGTTGGAGATCGTTTTCTCCTCGTCTCCGAGGATCCGAATACCGACTGGGTGTTCGCTACCTCATTGAAAACACGACATTCCGGTTACTTGCCAAAATGCTGCGTTGAGGTAGGTGAAATTGTCGGATGATCGAGTATGGTTCTGGTGTTGTTTATGCTTGTCATGGCTCAGCTGAATTGTATTCATCGCATTGTTTTTCCGCCCGATTCATCTGTTGTTTTCTGCCAGCTTTCAAAATATGTCGTCCGGCCTCTATGTCATTCAAACGGTAACCACAGGCCATAGGTTTATCGAAATGAGAGTACTATTGACAGCTATTAAGAAGGGTTCAGTCATCTTCATGCAGAGTTACAGAATCCAACCGGAGAAGCAAGATATCTTACAGCGGGTGATGACGTTGCTCCAGTTTCTGTCTGATTTTAAATGTATTTGTGTATGATATCATCCTTCCACATCTTGTTTAGCCTATTCTTCTGTGGCCTCCTCGAACACATTTGTCTAGTCGTACGGTGTTTACTCTTGTTGTTGACCTAGAAGGGTGGTGCGGAAACCGTTTCTAAAACTTTAGCGAGACAATGTGTGACCCATTCCGAATACACCGTCTGTGGTATACATGGAGGAGATGGCTCAAGTGGTTAGAGCGCGAATTTACTGACCGAAAGGTCCGTGGCTCGAACCTGGCCTCTGCCTTTCGACCTCCCCTGTCTAGGCTTGGGCAACCTGGCAGTATGCCAGCCCTCGTGCAACCTTCAGGTGGCATGGCAGCTAGGCACCGAAAGGGTATTGCAGCTGAACAGTCAGTCAGTTAGTCATGGAGGGTGTTTGTCCACTCACTTTCACAAAAAAGAATTGTTCAGCTGCCAAACCCTTTCGGTGCCTAGCTGCCATGTCACCCGAAGGAAGTACGAGGGCTGGGATACTGCCAGGTTGCCCAAGCCTAGACAGGAACAGTCAATGTGCAGGGGTCGGGTTCGAACCATGGACCTTCTGGTCAGTAAGTCCGCGCTGAACCATCTTGCCACCAGCCGACACAACACGTGGGCTGTCAATTAAGTGATGTCCTCCAAGTTTTATTCTGTAAGCATCGATGGAGTCGTCAGATTTCTTATCTTAACGTAGTCCACGTGAAACTTTTTGGGAGAGCGTGCTGGCCAGGAAGGACTTGAGGGCCCAGACGCAGACAGGAGTAATCGAAAGACCAGGGCTGACTCAATGAACTGATCTTTCTGGGTTATAAACTTCTACTAGAAACTCCGCATCGTCTCGAACTCGCGCCAATGGTTAACGAGACAGTAGATGCCACTGTCGAAACAGCAGCCTCCTCAGCTAGCCACCATTGCGTTTAAGAAAGGCGGGCCGATGGAACCAGCCATACACCACGTCGATTAGACAAATATACGACCAACTGGCAGCTGTCCTGGAGAAAGCGCACCATGATTGTTCAGAACGTCGACGACCCAGAATAAGGCGTTACTGTCTCAGTAATTCCGTCCTCCTCAAGGATATTTACAGGAAGCGTTCTGGTTTGATTTTAACCCTGATATCCCTGTTGACCTTGTCTGGGCCTTTCTCGTCTCTCCCACCCATCAGCACCTGTTGAGTGCTAGATATCTCCATCTGATTGTGGAAGCTTTTCAAGTTGTTAGCACTGGTACACCACATAGTGTTACTTACCAAGTATCCGTCACTGTGCTCGTCCGAATAACCGGGCTTTGTATAGATTGGACGACTGCATGACGAACCAGTTGCGAACATTACAAAGACCCACTGTAACTAGTCAGATTCTCGACCAATCGTAAGCCGTTCTACTTCGGTGCTTCTCGACCACCTGTGAATGCTGGCCTCACCTACTAGAAAATTCTGTGATTATTCACAAACGTTTTAGCTTTATCCCCTTTTCCCACTGTGTTCTTTCTTGAACTATAACCCATGTTTTGCAGCTAAGGATTTTTAAGTCGCCGATGTGACAGCCAGTCGCAGTGTCACAGTCTTTCCGGCCCTACACTTGTGTCAATGCTTTGCTTATCCATCGCTGTCATGCTGTCTTGTGAAAAGCTCTTGATGTGTGACGGAATTGTGTGGCTCACAGCTTGAGCCTGATATCCGAATGCTTACATCTCTAGCTTAGTTCCGCTTATACTACTGACGTCCGTGTGAGTAGTCCTCATCAGTCCTCACTAATCTTTTCCAGAAAGAATATCCAGAACTCATCGAACGTTTGGAATTCTTCCACCCGGACACCACTTCTGCCCAACTGAAGGATTTGTTGAAGAAAGGTAAGTGTGGACACATTTTTATTGTGCCAGGATCCCACTAGAGGTTTTGTACAGTTAGTATAACCGTTTCATCTAGATCCAACTCTGGGCGTTTATTAATGCTACATGTAGCACAAGAAACCTCAGTGGCCTGGACATGCGCTGCACGGATTTCCATAGTTGATCGGGCGGGTAGCTAGATGCCGCTGCTCTCCTGTCTGTGTCCGTTACCTACCTCGATGTGATACCTCGTTTCTTTCGTCCTGTTCTTCTCAGCTGGCGCCTATAGCTACCTACTACGTCCATGTGCATCTCGTGTTGGGCTGTATACTCTGCTTCTTTACGATGGGGCTCGGGTACGCAAATATCGTCTTGAGCTCGTCGTTCAATCCGAGGAGTGCACACCGCACCACCTACTACAACCCAACGGCCAGCGTCCTGATTCGGCCGGCGATGGGGTGCACCGACGCAGTAGCGAACCCGCCGGTAGGTCCGTGTACATACCTGATGGTGAGACGCATCCAGTCATTCAAATGGAAGATATAGCCCTGGAAGTTCCTCGCCGTCGCTCTGATGGGATAGTGGCTGCTACGGGACGAGACACATCTGACCCCGTCAACGCAACTGTTGCCAACGCTCCAGATGTGCCTACCGCTAACGACTTATATCGTGAACCTGTCGCAGCTGGGGACCTAGTGGCTCTTCCACGCTACCGTGCCACAACCGTGGTCGTCTATAATGGTTTCACATTCCCTAGTGTTGAAGCGGTAGTCGCCGCAATTGAGGCTCATCCAGGTCCGTGGCATCCGGATGTCCCATCGGCCACAGTTCACACTAACGGGGACACGCCTGACATTGCAAGGTCTTGTGAAGCGGATTGTGAGGTAGCTAGACATTTGGCTGGTGACGGTACTGCCCCGCATGTTTTCAAACCCGTCCGCAGGGAACAGAAGGTGAGTATCTATCAGTTGCTGACCTACCATAGTTTACCAGCTATTTATAATGATAATCTGTGAAAATGTTTTTTGCAAACAACTGCAATCGTTCGTTTTTTTTACCTTAAAAAACCCAGCCCCAAATGAATCCCCCGTCGTCAGCGATCTACATGGCGTTGCGTTACACTCGTCAACCGGCGCAGCTTGCTGTGCTGGAAATCCACGGAGAAATGTCAATGAGTGAGTATCATCTGGTTTCAATCTATATCACTTTCCTTATATTTTGTCTGTCTTTTGTCGTTTTGCGCAATCAGTTTTTCCGCATTCCCATTTGTTGACTCGCTCTCCACGCGCGACTTCTTGGAGTTTCAGTTGTCACAACCAAACCGTATCTTCGAGTGACGAGCAATACCAGAACGTCGAAGAAGGCAAAACAAAGTTTGAGCTGGATTCCCAAACGGCACTATTGGTATAAAACATAAATTCACAGAATATGTACAGACCTCGACGGTAGATACTCGTCCACAACAAATGATCTGCTTGGACTATAAAAGTACAAACCAAACCAGCAAAACAGACTGACACTTGGGACAGCCACCGGTTATTAGCAGTGATGGAAAAACATTAAGGTCAAAGCAGATCAGTGCACTGAAGACATGCGCTCTTGGACACTGTGATCATAACTTTCGAAAATTTCGCCAACCAATGCTGCCAACCATTTCGTGAGGGAAAGTTGAACGACCGGTGTGGATACTGGAATTCAACTGAATACCGTTTTTACTTACTTATTGAGGGCTATGATAAAGCGTTCAGCTGTAACATTCTTTCAGTGACCAGCTGGCTTGCAACCAAAAAGGGAGTACAAGGGCTGGAATATTGCCAGGCTACCCAAGCCTAGAAAGGGGCAGTCGAGGTGCTGAGGTTGGGTTTGAGCCACGGACCTACGGGTCAGTAAACTCGCGCCCTAACCACTGAGTTCTTCCGAGTTCTGATACGATTCCTTGTGAGCATCTACTGAACAGACCCAACACCTGCAGACGTCGAGGTTGTATCGTTTGTTCGATTCGTGACCTCTGTTTTGCATCAGTTTTCGTGTGGGTGTCAGTGGTATTTTATCACGGCTACTCGCCGTCACGACCGGTGTACCTTAACGGTCATTGCAATATTTTTGTGAATGGTCTCCCACTGTTTACTGAATGCGAATCCCATGAAAGTGTGTGCGTGGCAAGAGCGTCTGGCGTCGCAGTAAAAGAGTTCCAAGCAGTCCTAGACTCGTCAAATTGATGATCTCCGTGGCGTATAGCATTTCTAGGGTTGTTTGCTTCGTGGGGCCTATCATGACTAGAACATGGGCGTGTTTCATATAGGAACATGACTATCGATACAAGGCAGGCATTTGCACCACTCACAAAGAACGTTTTAACCTCTCCAAATATCATTCCCCTGTATGCTTCCAGAAGTTTTCCGATTGCTGTCCTTTACTCCATCCACAGCCCTTGGGGGAGAAATCGGCTCGTGATGATTCAGTGGTTAAGGCACCAACTTACTGACCTGAAGGTCCGTGGTTCGAACCCGACTCCTGCACCTCGATTGCTCATGTCTGGGCTTGGGCAGCTTGGCAGTATCTCGGCACTCGTGTTTCTTCCGGGTAGCATGGCAGCTAGGCACCGGAAGGGTACTACAGCTGAACGTTTTTTTAGGTAGAGGTCACCAAACGTCCTTTACATGAACTGTTCAAGCCGTGCTGTTAATCAGGACGGTCCAGTCTTTGAAATGTTGCCCCGGACGCAGTGTTATCAGCTCACTCTGGAGAAGAATTTAAGCAGTTGCTAAAAGAGTTCTCAGCAGTACGTATTGGTGCACGATGCCCTCATCGCAGTCGTGTGGGGGTCACTGAGGCATGTACAGGAGTCACCCCTACTGCTAGCTGAGACTGAGAGAAATCTTTTAAGACCTTCTCTTAAATCCCGCGAAGAAAAGTCATTGCTCTGAAGAGCACTTAGAACAACAGTGTTAACGATTTAGTGTGTGATCATTTCGAAGAAAGACCACCCTTTCGTGATAGGTCGAATGCTCATGTTCCTCGCGCTATTCTCTTTTTGTTTGTGTGCGGAGGTGGATTACTGCCCTTTTTTCACACTTTACTTGGTGTATTTTTTGTATACGGACTCTGGGTGGTTGATGATATCGTTTTGTCGTGCAGCTGTCTCCGTTCAACACACGTGCTTGGTGTTTTCTCACTTATGTCCGCAAACGAGGTTGTACTTGATCGGCTCGATTGTGCCATTTTTCACGGTTGTCATTTCTTTGTTCAATGTGACACGTTTGTCGTTTTCGCAGGCAGTCGGAGCGCTCTCGACTTGCCCTAACTTGGCGCCCAGGGTTCCAACCGTTCCAACTGTCTCCATTGTTTCTTTGGCGTGTAGAGGCTAGGGAAGTGGGTTTTCTCCGGTTAGTCTCAGCAACACACAACCACGTTTCTAGGCAACCATACAACTCCGGACCATTGGACCTTTTATTTTCAACGGGTTGTATATTTTTAATGAATTTGTGTGTGTGTGTGTGTGTCTATCGGAGAAGCGATCCCTAGACCGCATACTTTTTGCCTCGTTTACTTCCCCTGTCTTTGTAGTGACAACCCAGCGGAAGAAATGGAAGCCCTATTACGCGCAACTGGATCGCAGACAGGGTATCTTGACTCTTTGGGGCGGTGAGAAACGCAAGACGGAGCGGTTCAACCTTGCCGACTGTGACTTTTTCCCTGTGCATCCTCTGATGTACGAGTAAGTTGTTCGCGATTTTGCGTACCACGTGGGTGGGCTGGCTAGTTTCCTTTTTACGTTTGTTTCCTCCATTTGTTATTGTGATAAGTTATTGTTGCTTTTTCAATCGCTGTCCGGCGCCACTCTGTGCGCAAAGGGGATGCTCTTCTCAGGCTAGCTGGTGAAAAAAGAGGAATTCCACTCACATCCCATAACGTTAGACGTGTATCTTGTGTAGCCCAAAAACTAAAAAAAGCAACGTAGATTCACAATAAGCGCACAGCGGATGATTCTCATTAAGGATGAAACAGCTCTCTGCAGTGCTTCTCAGCTTTTCAGAATAGATTGGTTTCACCTACACGACTAATTCTTTGTCGCAAATTCCGAATCTCTTCACACTATCAACAAACAATAAGTAGTAAGAGCAATTTTTATAGGACGAGTTAAACTTTCATCTGAGAACTACTGGCCCGAGGAGCCAGTCAACGCGTGCTCAAGTGATGTGGGTCCTGTCATTGGAGGATGCGTTGTGCGAGACGGCTCAATGGTTGAGCGCGAATTTACTGACCGGAAGGTCCATGGTTCGAACCCGATCTCTACCACTCGACTTCCCCTGTCTAGGCTTGGGCAACCTGGCAGTGTTCCAGCCCTCGTGCTTCCTTCAGGTGCTGCAGCTGGACAATTTATTTTGTCTTATTTGTGCTATATCGTGTCTAAGTACGTCTAAGTACTCGTTGCCAAGTGGTTTTCACTTGGAGACTGTAGGGTCGCTCCTTCGTACCCCCTGGAGTTCTATGCGATGCACACTGGTGGTCGTGTACAGTTGTATGACGTTGCCTGCAGGGCGGAAGCTTAATTTAAGAAAACCGTCACCTGTCATACGACGGTAGACAATATCGCAGTTGCTTGAAAACATTTTTACATAGTTTTATCGACAGCCATTTTGGACGGTCGAGCTGTGAATGCCGTGATACGATCTGAGACAGCCTTCAACTGTTAGTTCAGAGTTTACGGCAGAAACACCTCTTAACAATGCCTTAACGACCCCCTTAAAGACCCATTTCAAAGTTGAGGCGATTGATATAGCTGTCCTTCCCATGGGGTGACTTTCAAAGTAAAATGTGCCCAAGATTTACGATTCTCTTGTACTTCTGAAAATCCAAAATGGGGAACCTGGATTTGTCGATCGACTTACTTACATTGGCAGTTTCACGAACCGTGGGTGTACTATAACAAACAAAATCAATAGGAGAATAGTTAAGGCGTGAGCAGTATTCACCAACGAAGACGATCTTATTCACGGTCGCAAAACTTGGCCCTTCTGATTCGAGGATCTTTAACCTGTTGTGATGTTTGACCACCTGTGTCTCCGTAGCATAGCAGCAGATAGCTGACTGCAGTCACTAATGAAGGAACGGATGCGTGACTTTGCATTTGGTAACGGAAAGCAACACATTAAACGTAGGCACTTTATTCTTGGACATAGGACTTTGCACTAAGTCTTTGCCCATCTCCTTTTTCCACTCTTTGCTGAGGCCTTAATTCCACATGTGTGTCTGTGTGTGACACTTGAGCCCCGATGTATTGATATCACCAATTGCGTTAAAAAAAACTGTTCAGCTGCAACACCCTTTCGGTGGCTAGCTGCCATGCCACCCGAGGGAAGCAAGAGGGCTGGGATACTGCCAGGTTGCCCAAGCCTAGACAGGGGAAGTCGAGAGGCAGAGGTCGGGTCCGAACCACGGACCGTTCGGTAAGTTCGCGCCACTTGAGCCATCTCGCTCCCTTGCGTTGACAGTGACGGAATAGCTCCTCTTCGGCAAGTAGGAGTTGCCTATCATTGAAGAAGTTCCTTGTGCGGCACTTGGATGGCGCAACCACTTTCCAACACGGCTCATCTCCAACTTGAATGCTATCGCAGTTTGCGCGTATTGCAAGCATTTACTCTTTGCACTCGTGATGTATTCATTTCGCAGCTAACGTTTTTGGCTTTGTCCCGTTTTACCGTACATACGGCTTTTTCCTGTGATCAACTTGTATAAGGGTGAAACATGTGTTCAGTAAAGCGCCATGACGTCCCACGCTTCGTAGGTTGCTTCGGTTTGATCACGTGCTCATTGTACCAGTGAACAGTCCTTTTTGCCAAACCGTGTGCATATTTTAAGCGGCCCATGGAAGACATATTGGTGATAACCTGGGACTGATGCATGGAATCCGTAACGAACAGGCAGATCGTTTCTCACCCACTCGACTTGGCACTGACAATGTCCCTTCGACTGCTAATGAGACGTTTGCAATCCAGTTGCCAAGTTCGGCGAACAGATCAATAACTAAGTTACGGTCTCCTTGGATAGAGAACCCGATCTGATATGTCGAACTACATGGCCCACTCTATGAAAAATGCGGAATCCTACACCGAGACCGCTTTACCGCTCACAGTTTGGCGCTGCTACGGCCAAGCAGTCTATGCCGCACGCAGAAAATCGGGCCACTTACCGGTCTAGGATCAAGTCGAGCTCTGATTGGCCGAAAGTGTGGACCCAACAGTCAATCGTGATCCAGTATCCGCCGAATGCAGGTTGCCAGTGTCGCATTTATCGGAATTTCCAGAATTTTGTCGCCGCATACACTTTATACACGGCACGCTGTACGTGTCTTTGACTTGGTGTTTGGTATTGATATAAGTTGTGCACTTTTGGTGATGCTTTTGATGAGAACGCTAACTTGCAAGGTTCAGACCGAGAACTAAACTGAATAGTTAACTTTATTATACCCAGTAATTTTGCGACGCTCACCGCACCCGCTTGTAGAACAAGTGCAAAAACATCCCATAAAGGGGCAAAGATTCCCTTTGAGACAATCGTTTAAAACTGTCGCAAATTCTGAAATGGCAGTTCTCCTTTCTAGGGACGGTCATGTGACAACGTTTCTCGCACCAGGGATATAAGTGCATGAGGAAAGTCAAGTGTGTTGATAAGTTGGACTATGAATCGCTTTTTTCGGTTTGTAACCCTTAGTTCTATTTGTTGCGCGTTTGCGAGATGACTCAGTGGTTAGGGCGCGAATTTACTGACTCGAAGGTCCGTGGTTCGAACCCGACGTCTGCCTCTCGACTAGGCTTGGGCAACCTGGCAGTATCCCAGCCCTCGTGCTTCCTTCGGGCGGCATGGCAGCTAGGCGCCGAAAGGGTGCTACAGCTGCACGATTATTTTTATCATGATGCCTTTGTGTTATCCACCTAAACAATGAGCAGTAGTCTCACCCGAACTTCATGCATTATTCATATATGAAGTGGTGAAACTGCGAATGGCAACTACTCCAACGAACCAAAAGCTAGTTGAAATCATCCACTTTCAGAGCAATTCATATCGTTACTTGTGCTTTCGGCTCGGGTGTGTGTATGCAAATGCTACTGCGTGTAAGTTGCAGCTTTTTGCCCCTTTCTTATGTCACTTTCCATGGAAGCTTGCGAAACGCTGTCCAAAAACAAATCCGAGTATATTTTCTTGACGGAACACACTACTCATACGGTTGTTGAAAGCTGTTCGACAGTCCACGACCGGTTTTTGGGCTCTTCAGGCAAGACCCCAGTTTCCAAGTTTTCAACAACCTTATGGTCTGTTTGAACACCGAACTGTACGCAGGTGGAGAACTAGACTGACGGGACGGTATCCCACTGACACGAAGTCTACCTCGATGGTTCGGTTTGGCGTAGTTTGTTCGGTTACAGATTTGCTCAATTCGGTAAAATGCTATGTTTACCATCTTTGGAACAGTTGAACCTACCAGGCTAACCTGTTTCCTTCGACAATTTAGCCTCAACTAATGAACATTTCAGCGTCGTCGATTATGTGTGAAGCCGGGGAATGCCCCGATATTCGTGGCACTTGTTCCCCAAATTATACGTGACCCATCATTTTTCAGGTGCCAGTTCGTAGCTAACAACAATTAACGGAGTGTTCGTCTGGAAAACCATTGGTGAAAGGGGCAAAGATTCATCTGTTGCAACAAAGCGACACAAAACTCGGTGCTGTTGATTATGTTGTGCCTGACTTTTGCCTTGGGGGCGAGATGGCTCAAGTGGTTAGAGCACGAATCTACTGACCGTAAGTTCCGTGGTTCGAACCCGACCTCTGACTCTCGACTTCCCCTGTCTAGGTTTGGGCAACCTGGCAATATCCTAGCCCTCGTGCTTCCTTCGGGTGGCATGGCAGTTAGGCACCGAAAGGGTGCTACAGCTGAACGAGACTTTTGCCTTGGCCGGATTGAAGTCGGCCGTCTCCCTCGGATCACTGCTGGTTTTAGGTTAGTTTTTTGCACTGGGACACATACTACTGCTTGTTGCTACTGCTGTAAGAGTTGACGGCTCAGTAGTATGGGCACTTTGCGAAAAATTTGTTGGCTCAATGGTTTAGTTGCTAGTTTACTGACCGGGCGGTCCGTCTTTCGAACCTAACCTAACTGCGTCTCGACTGCTTATGTCTAGGCATGGACAACCTGGTAATATCTCGACCCTCATGCACCGAAAGGGTGCTACTGCTGAAGGATTATTTTTTCAGTCCAAATATATTTGAAGGTACCAAGCATCTACACAATACCTCATTGTACTCAACGACACAAGGTAGCTGCGATATCCAATATCTCAGTTACCGCGACTTTTTGGTCCACCAACCGATGATCATTTCTTATCGAGGGATCTGCTTTCCTCAATCTGCCTAGGCTGTTATTGAACTGGGACTTCCTAAGGCCACAGTCAGTGACTTGTGTTTACTTGTCATTGTTCGCTCTCTTTCTCTGTGCGTACTTACCCCACCACCTTTATGCGTGGTGGGGTGAGATGGCCCAATTGGTTAGAGCGCGAATTTACTGGCTGGAAGGTCCGTGGTTCGAACCCGACCTCTGACTCTCGACTTCCCCTGTCTAGGTTTGGGCAACCTGGCAGTCTCCCAGCCCTCGTGCTTCCTTTGGGCGGCATGGCAGTTAGGCACCTAAAGGGTGCTACAGCTGAACGCGGTACATGGCGCTGAATGTACGTTCTTGCCACCGAATCTCACACCAGACTCAGTATGACGGACACTTTGTGCCTGAAGTGCGAGTCTTGACTGTGCTTACGGCGCCTTGAAGAGCATTCAGCATTGTTTATCCTTTCTTCGGTTATTGCTCTTTACACGCGTGTTTTCATACCAAACTCTCCGACATACGTTGGGATTCCTCTTGTCTGACGGGAACTATTTGTGGCGTGACTTCGAATGGGACGCTTCCCTCGTTTTATCTAATATACTCCTGTAACCCTTCCACATCCATCGTTTGGATTTACTTTTTATGTCTGTGACCATGCTCTTCAAAAATAAACGATAGTGTGTTTCGGAACCCAAATGCGGAAAACCTCTGAGGGGAAATACCAACAAGGTGTGCTTTTTTCATGAGTCACGAAACGATTATTCTTTTCGGACTGAAGCTTGGACTAATAATAATAATAATAATAGTAATAATAATAATAATAATCTAATAAATGTATAATTTGACCCGGCTCGTACCGGGCAAACAGGGTAGACAAAATAAACGTAAGAAAGGTGCAACATTTGCCTGATAACTCGTAATGAGTGACGGGCGACTCACTATGTAGGTGATCATACATAAACCGAGAGAATTGTGACACATTTTTGATGAAATTACTCCTTTGAGAACTTAAGGTCTCTGAAAGAGAATGAATTTTCCGAACTCTGACGCTTTCCAGTACTTGTCTCGAATCCATACCTGACAGGCTTTCCTAGAATGGTCCTTTAACACAAAATTCACACCAGCGATTTCCCTGTGTACGTGTTTGTCAGCGTCCAGTCGCGGCTCGAGCGTCGAACTATGTACGAACCGTCCACGAGACAGTTCCCAGATAAACCGAATGCATGTAATCACCTGGGATTATTGTGGTCATATCCATAGGTAATTCTTCGAACGGTGATCGGTGTGTGGTGCAACATGAACGGAACGATGCCTCAGTCATCAACTCACAATTGGTTGGAGACTTGTGCTCATTGTGTGCACTTGTCACGACTGTTTTGGCCCATATGACTCTTTCTTACGCCCAAAAAACGCTCATGCCAATCTGTCACAACCAATGACAAAATACACAGTCATCGAACGTTGTCCGGCGTGTCTTTCAAATATTCAGTGATATTGGTTGGCTTGCCAGGGCCATCGTAAACTCCCACAAGGGATACTAAAGTTAAAATTGAGCGGAATAAACGACCTAGGGTTTGCCGAATGTGATGGTCACTGGTTACGAATCGCCTAAGGTTTCCGCAATCCGAAATCGAAATCATTCACCTGTAACACTTTCGGTGCCTAGCTGCCATGTCACCCGAAGGAAGCAAGAGGGCCGGGATACTGTCAGGTTGCCCAAGCCTAGACAGGGAAGTCGAGGTCGGGTCCGAACCACAGACCTTCCGGTCAGTAAATTCGCGCTCTAACCACTGTGCCACCTCTCCAATCCAGCCGGCTTCTTGTTATCATCGGACGTCACAAGCAGTACCTGGAGGTTTCCGTAATTGTTCTCTCACTTTTCGGGAATATCTGGGATGAGTAACGTTTCAGCAGAGGTCAGGAAAGTTAGTGTGTGCTAGGTTTTCCAGTCGATCGACTTATACAGCTGGAAGAAATTAGGCCACTAGTCGGCGTAAGTTATATATTTGTACCGAAATCGTTGGATGGAGTAAGTAAAAGAGTAACGTCATGCATATACACACGTTATCTCATTCGCCACTAGCCGCACATAATGCGTTGCGGTAATGTCCACAAGCAAACTCTTGCCTACGCCTATCTGTCCGATATTTTGTGGAACCCTATGTGTTTTACCGGTTCTAAGTGACGGCGTACTGCGGAGAAGGAGCGGAACAATCGACCGGCGAGAAACCATATCACCATTACGGGGATAGCAGACCAGGAACGAGCAAAGCCACACGCGTGTAGGCTGCAGTGAAACAAATGACTTTAGCCCACGCGTCATCCCAGTACAATCGATTGAGTTGCCGCTTGACTGATCGACCACCAGTTGGTTGATTGTAAGGCGCCAAAAAAGTTGGACAGAAATTTCACAATTATCGGCGATGCTTTGGTCCAGTGTGCTTACAGTAGTTATGGTATCTGATGGGTAGCTCTCCACTCCATTTATCAATAAAGGCTTGTCAATTACAACAACTGTACAAAAAAAATACAGTCTCTAGTCTTTCTATTACCTACAGTAGTCCCCAACCTGGAGTCCATTTCAGCATTGGTTTTCTCATTGTTTGCTGAGGAGACGGGAAGTCATTTTTGATTCGTCAACGATACCATTGTATAACTTCTTCAGTAATACTAATACCCAGTTTATTTACGGAATCTTACTAATTTGAAGGGAGGGGGTACTCTTTGGTTTTCTCCGGATTCCTAAAATTAGTCTGCTCTTACTTGTCATGCACTGTTTCATTCTCTTTTTGAACTGTTTGGTTGACCGTCCTCAGAATCGCGACCTGGGGAAGAGCGCTAGGTAGGACAGAGTGGCAAATCAGTAGTACTGTGTAGGTCACATCCTGTCGAATCCGCGTATTCGAACGCGTTCACTTAATAACCGGTCCTAAATGAGGGTTATTCGTCCACAATGTGGCATGCTCGGGTAGGGTTTGTCTGTAATAAACAACTTTCATGGAAAATTTGCGTGGCATTTCGGAACGATGCACATGGTCTATCTTTGGGAACCAGCAAGTGAATGGTTCTGTTGTTCCAGTGATTTTGGTTCAAAATCAGCTCAGCGATACCACCTGTCATCTTTTCGATTGATTCAAACGATCTCGGGGGCGAGATGGTTCAGGTGGTTAGAGCGCGAATTTACTGACCGGAAGGTTTGTGGTTCGAACCCAACCTCTGCCTCTCGACTTCCCCTGTTTAGGCTTGGGCAACCTGGCAGTATCCCAGCCCTCTTGCTTCCTTCGGGCGACATGGCATCTAGGCACCGGAAGGGTGCTACAGCTGAGATGGCTTGTTTGGTTGGATTAGGGGCAATGAGATTGAGCTTTCGTCAGAAAACTTGCAAGTGTTATCAGTTTGGACTAGCCTAACTACTGTCAAGCACACGCTCTTCGGTAGAACTCATGATTCGATCTATAACACAAGGCCGTGGGATCATCCCTTGGTGTCAAGCGCAGTGGGCAGCATCAGGATTGCGCAACTTGGCGTTGAAACATCCTGTAGCTTGGATGGATGCAACGTCAACTATTGTTCATGTTCCCCGATGTCGCATAAAGGTGTTCCTTTTTGGGGGATTGGTAGGGCCTGCAGAAATTCTCAGGTCCGTTGAAAAGGGTTGACATCTTGTCCTTCAATAAATGACGACATTCGCGGGCCCACAGCGAGGACAGGAGGTTCCTACTCGACGGATCACTCTATTCTCCTTGGTGTCGATTTTAACAACAGATAATTGAACGGCATTGTTGGTTTCACCTCTGATTTCCACTTCAAGGGATTGAAACCATGTTTATCGGACTGTTTGAACGTCACGAGCACGTTACGGGAACACTTCTAACCTATAGCAGCAATGTCCCAGGATCATACCTTCATCATCGTCATCATCATCAAAGACAGCAACATCATTGTTGACACTGATACTTCACTGCCGTCGTTTGCCAAGGAACCGTTTCTATGGTATCCAAAGTTCGCCTCCTCCACGCGCATCTATTCTGGGCATTGGACAAATAAAACATGTGGTTAACCGGAACATCGGCGAGAAATTATCCGCCGGGATGTCTAGCTAATTTTTTTCCGCTCTCATCATAACTCCCGAACACAAAGACCGAGTAGAATACAGCAAACCACTTTCAAAGCCAATGACGATAACTGATTTTTGGTGCTCCTCCAATTGACCAAAAGTTAAACCTTAGCTGGTGGCTGTTTTTTTAAAGTAAGGTGAAAACTCTGTTGCAAAACCCCGAGTGACCAGGCACTTATGTGATATGCTGTCCAAATCGTCAACAACAATCTGTCATGATTATACAAAAAACCATCCAGGAGACATTGATTAAGAAGGCATTTGGAATCGAAGGTTCGAAACAGGAACTGATATTCACCTTCAGTAACGATGTGCTCGGATGGTTGCAACAATGAATCGGCAAGAGTTTGCGACTAAACCATGTTTGCCGACGTTTCGCTTTGTTTCTCTTCTCTGGGACGCTATTCCTCCGTCAAACTGGGGTCTTGTGTGTGTGTGTGTGTGTGTGTCTCGATCGACAGGGAGAAACAAGTCCGAGCAAGAGCTACCTGTTGCCTAGTTTGACAGAGTACGGACGTTGCAAGCTGCACTGTGGAACAGACTCCTTGAATTTGATAGTGGTTTATTTGTTTGGTTGTGTTTGAGGTACCCCCTTGACCCTTTGACTCAAACGTCTGAACCACAAGGCACTGAGAGTATGTAGGGTTTTGTTTGGGGATGCTTCCTGTAGTCGTGCACAAAAGTCTGAACCGCAAGACAGCAGCTCTTATGGCTGGGATCCTTCCGGAGGCCAATGGCTCAGGTCTGGCCCAAGGACGCAAGGAGTAAGGCATATTTATCTGAATTCTAATGTGGTTGTGTGCACAGTAGGTGCCATCTGAGCGGCGCCAGTCTTTTTGGTTTTGAAAGTATTCCAACCATATTGAATAATGCTCTGGCGGTTAACGTCAATTGTTGGGCGATTACATTGTGCAGCTTTTAGGGCCGACCCTTCCTTCCTCAGGGAAGGCAGCATCGCTTCCATTTTAAGCTATCAAACACATGGTTAGCCATTGTGTAGTTTACTAACTTGTAGTAACTCGTTTAGTATGCAGACACGAAACACATTATCACCTGTCTGTCCCTGTCTTCCCTTAGTCGCCCTTTTTGTTTTGGGCTCATTCTCTACGGAGCCTCACTCGGCGACCGCGAGGAGTTGATATTCTCGATTGACCCGCCATCATTCTCCTGCGCAATTTGCCGTACCACAAGCGGCCTCATAACTGTTGCCCCCTCAAACCGTTCGGTCTTGCCATCCGCCAATTACGACTGGGAGCCGTCTACCTATGCTGCTCGTCCCGAGGACGCTGTCTATTCAGCCCCGTCTTCAGTGGCCTCGGGTAATTTTTTGGAACACATGTTGCATCTTCATTCATATTCGACTTTTTCCTATTAGTGAGCGAATTCCGTATTCTGATCTCCAGCTATTCAGTTGTGTCGGTATTTTGGAACCACAGGATTAAATCAGGTATTTGATTGGTCTTCAAACCGGTTCAATCGCAACTTGATCTTCGGGAGCTTTTAGGTCTATTTTGTTACCCCGAGTTTTGAACCTTCTTTGTGAGGTGCACTCACGAACTTGCTGAATAAGGTCCACTCATAATGTCGTCTTCTTACATGCGTTGCGAGATTTCCGAAAAGCAAGCACCAAGGTTTACTTAGTGCCACATCATTGAAGATAGCTCCTGCATGTATTTCTCCTCAAAAGGGGCCAACAGTACTGCCCCGTGGTGGACCCCTCCCCGATAGTTCTCCATGTTGGTTAGGACCAACATCATGAGATGGCGCGGTGCCTAAGTTGTAAGCATTCCATTGAAAGTCTTAAGCTGCTGAGTTTTGAATCGCTTCCGTCTGCCTGACAGTGCCTCTTGGGTTGCACAACAGCTATGTTCCGGAAACGTGCAACAACTAGTTTTGGGTACCTGTATAATAGTTGCGTGACCAGTGTTTGAGTTGTTACAGCCTGGCACATCCCGTAGGCATATGCTTTGAAGAAAACGAGCGGTGATTTCGTTGTGTGTGTTTGCATCGTTGCTGGATTTCTGTTTCTTGTTTGCTAGCGATCCGTGTGTGTTTGCATCGTTGCTGAATTTCTGTTTCTTGTGAAGATGTTCGCTAGCAGTCTATCCATCATGCATAGTTACAGTGCTACCGCTTATTTTAAAGACAAACGTCCAAACACTCGAGGGCCCTCAAACCATTGTCGGTTTTTCTCCAGTTGTTGTTGAACGCGAACAACCCGCCCACCCAACCTCAACTTGTTTTCCTGGACCACACAGTCGCGCATGAGTATTCATTGTTCGCTTCATTTCTTATGGGAACGTAAACATCGAAGTACGAACAGTGACAGAAAACCTCTGTGTGTACGCGCTCTTTTGTTGTGATCAGTTCGCACCGAATCAGTTATTTATGGCAGACCTTCGTGGCCGCGGATGACCGCACTGTTCTGTTGACAGCGCCACTGTTTGCCTGTAATTTTATCGATCGCCTCACATTCAACTGCATTGATGTGTTTGTGTGTGTATCAGGAGCTTCCTCCGTACCGATTGATGGAATTCCAACGTGGAAATCAAATCATAACCGTATCGCTAATCAGTTACCCCACGTTTTGCAAAGTTGTCTAAGCAAGTCTCCGGGCGGAGGCATCAAGTTGTCCTGATCATTGGGTGACGAATGTCAGCCCGAGGAGTGGATGTTATCTTCCAATGGGTTTCTTTCTACCTCGGAACTAGTTGATCCGTTTTTTCCTTTATGCGATCACGTAGTCTTCACTCGTTGATGAAGTGGATTTGAACCCAGCGATACTTGAGACCGTTCCGACACATCATTGTGCCGCTATGATCCAACTGTTCCGGATATAGGGAGACCGTTAACTCAAGTTTTGGTGTTACTGGAGCCCATCAACAGTGAAGATATCTTTATCCACGCCGGGACTCCCACCAGCTCACGCTCGGGGTGTCCGAAGTAGGAGGCGAACAGTCTCATGCTGAAATGATGTGATTATCATTTCTCTTGGATTTTCAGTGTTTTAAGGAGCAATCATAACACCGATAGACTAGGTTATTTCAACAAGAAAGTCACGTGATAAGTTATCCACTGATCGGATGACGAAAAGAGACCGCAAGTAGCAAGGTGTGAATACCGAAGTTCATTGTCTAGACGAGGGATGCTGTCATGTGTGTGTTGGGAATGCTGAAAGCTGAATTCAGCTAAATAACTGGTCGAAATCATATCATGAAAAGTCCTCCACTACTCGCATCCCCTCTCGTATTCAGTCTATCAACGTTTCACCCCTGTCGTGTACGTAATTCGGTATGTTATGAGCCTTCCTGTCTCTTCTTTCCACTGGTTTTAAGAATAGCACGTCTCCGTACTTGTCTTTCGGGTTCAGAGCATCTCCATATGTCTCAAGACCGAGGGTCACCGTGGTCTCAACCCAACACTGTGATGACATTGTTGAACCGTGATATGTCAGACCCGGACTTTGGGCATCACAGGCGGTCATCACACTAACGGGTTAGAATTAAACTGGAATTATACTTGCTATGTCTAGATGACGTCAGATGCGCAGCTTTCTGGAGTTTTGTGGCAAAATCGTGTACTTCGAAAACCGTGTAGTTCGCATGCGAAAGGATCTCTTCGCCCAGCTTTGTGTTGGATAGAGACGACTCAGACAACGGAGCAGGGAATCCCTCACCAGTCAATTCAGTCGTGTTACTAACTGCCTTCTCGCCGGATGGGGACTGCGGGACGGGACAAATCAACGGTTGGTGACCCTGACAGATATGGCTTGGCACGCAGTCAATGGTGGTTTGGATAAACGGATAATCCATTAGTCCAGCCTTTCATAAAGTCTTAACTGATACTAGTAAATATTCGAGTGTATTGCGCACCCCTCTCATTTCAGCCTACTCTTGAACTGACGTTCGCCCACACGATGTATATCTTTCTTACTTGATCTACTTATAAGTAGCTCAACTCCAAAAAAATTACGTTTACTCCCGAGGCGATTTTCCACAAGAAATGACAATTCATCCACAGCCGCGGTTGTGTTACATGGGCATCGCGAGGGTGTCTTTTTTGGTCGTTACAGTAATTTGGTCGTTACCGGCTGATACGTTTTCATCATTTTCCAGTGGTCATCTGTTCACTACAACCTCTGCATTTAGACTCACTTCGAGTTGAACAAATCCATTGAGAGCACAGTTTCCGGGATGGATTTATCTGAGACACTTTAGGTGGCCCGAAAACATGAAACAAAATAGACATCTAACGTAGGTCCCCTGACTATCTTTAAGATAACGCATTCTTTGTTTCCACTGTCTGCTCTATTCAGGTTCTTGCCCGCGTCTCAGCCCATCCAATAGTGTCTCAGCAGAGAACTCTGCTCCCGGATTTCCATGTTCACATGCACCTCCGGCTAGTATGGAAACCATTTTTCAGCGCTGGCTGCGGTGCGTACGTTTGCACTGTTGTAACACGCGAGTGGACGCCGCCAACGAGGAGGACTTGGGACGGCGACAGACGCATTTGCGCATCTATCGGACTCTAGAGGTCAAAGTATGTTCTCCCTCCCTCCCTTCTTCCCTCTCTCTCTCTCTCTCACTCACTCACTCTCACTCACTCACTCACATACTTTGTGCATGCTTATTCAGCCATAAAATGTGTACCGAGGACAAGTTTGTTCCGGCTGGGATAGTAACGTCTTGAGAGTTCACTGACATCGATCAGGCGCGTGGGTGGACTCGGAACATGGAAAAACTGTCAATAATTGATGAATGAAAATTTATCAATGTTGTGAGATCGTTTCGTGAGATTCCCTCGTCGAGTCAACCATTGTAAGATTAATACTGACAGATAGAACTGTTCCAATAGTTCAAATTCCGAGAATTCATGATTACTCTCAGTGCAACTGACGTATCAGTGACTCTCATAACAACGGGGGGGGGGCAAGATGGCCCAAGTAGTTAGAGCGCGAAATGCAAGGGAGCTAGTGACCTGTAACTGTGAGCAATTATCGTTCCGGCAATTATCCCTCATGTATCATTGGCCTGAATATTCTAGAATAGATGAACTGAAGAAAGCTAAAGTCAGCACAGGTAGGCACCGAAAGGGTGCTACAGCTCATAACGACAACAGAAATTCGTGCGGGGATCGAATTACCATTGTCACACCGCATTTATTGGATTTTATTCAGTCATCTCAGTCATGCTGAAAAACCACTGAAGGTGGAAGTCCTCAGCATTTGGAATTTCTAGTGAGTTTTGGATCCGAGACTTTGCGTTCAGTATTCGAATGCAATTCTGTTCTGCTACCAATCATCGATGAGCAAGTCGCACCCGAGCCGTCCGCATTAAATGGACTAATAGTTGCCCGTCAGCAATTTATTGGGCTTCCCAGACACGTGTCACAGGACACATGGAAGACTTGCTCAGTTCAGGAACAAATTTGATGGCCAAAAGTGACGGAATAAATGATTATATCATCAGAATGGGTCGGTACACGTCTCGTCTCTGAGTTCTAGCCTGGAGACTCGACTAATGAGTATAACCTCCTAGTATCTCCTGTTTTCTCACTCTAGTGTCCCATTTATCGTAGATTTATTCGGGATAAACGTTAATTTATGTTTTGAGGGTTATTCTAGTCTAGAGGGAATTAATATTTTCCATAGGAAACTAGTCATCTAACTGTGTGCTGCAAATTGCAGGTCTTATTTCGGCTTGAATTATTCCTTCTGAGGTTTCCTAATCGCGTCTGTCGGGCAGGCACCTTTGAGGAATGACCAAAAGTTTCCCATGCAAGAAGTGACTGATGAGGGGCTCCAATTATTTCGAAGGGCGCAGCACGGTCTGAAAGCATCCCAAGTGCACTCTGTGGTGTCCTTGACTGAGACATTCACCAGCCGAATATGCCTAGAAGTGCGCTGAATATTCGTGTTGTGATTCCTGTCGCTATATGGCCGAGTATTTTGAGTGCACACTATACTAGATGTGCACCCGAATGCTTGTGACGTTGGCGCGTGTCAGGACAGATCCAACATGTACTTCAGTCGATCGTCTCAAACTACAATAATGACTGCTTCACCGTCGAGCTGCCCAACTGCACTTTTCAGTGTTGTAGGAAGAAGGAAAACCAATACGGCATTAAGCAATCTTTGTGTAGCCGCCAGTCGAGCGTGACAGCCCTATTCATTGGACTTTAAAATAGCGGTTCCGACTGAGCTCAGTTACATTGAAACCTCGCTTTAAGTCTGCAGATGGGTTTGAATGCTCCAATCCAGTTTCCTACGTCTTCAGTTCCCGGTCCTTGTTTTACTACCGCCGATTCATTGACACCCACGTAACTGTCAGCTTGCCGTTATCTTGATAATTCGGGGCGGGATAACTCAATGGTTTGAGCGCGAGTTTACTGACCGGAAGGTCCGTGGTTCGAACCCGACCTCTACCTCTCGACTTTCCCTGTCCAGGCTTGGGCAACCTGACAGTATTTGGGCCCTCGTGCTTCTTTTGGGTGGCATGGCAGATAGGCACCGAAAAGGCGCTACAGCTGACGCTCTTGGTAGTTCTAAGGATACGCCACCTTCGTAGTTTGATCTTTCTGGCTTCCGCATGATGGTAGGCTGTCATGTCAGTTTTCCGTTGCCGCCCAATCTACACCTTTTGATCTCTTGGACTGTACACTGCGGTCGGGTAAACTGACTCCTGATCTTAAACGATGTTCGGGTCAGATTGGACCGCTTTTTTTTAAGTCATTTGGTGTTGAACTATGATCCAGTTAGCATAAAGCCCAATGGCATCCTTCAACGAGAGTAGCTAAATGATTCCTACAATAAGGTCTTGGATCTACTCAGTATAGTTCATCCTAATTACTCCCACTTTTCCCCGAACAACTACAAACGGACATATTTCTCTCTCTATCAAGACTGACGTTTGGAACAAACATCGCGATATCCTCCTATTGACAAACGAGAGTTTCAAGTCCCTTCCGACAAACGATACAAGAAAGCATGATGGACAGAAAGTGAACTTTGTAAGCTAAGGCGATCGGAGTGTCGAATCTTCGAATCCAACCTATGCCGAAGCCTGTTGTGGTAAACCGCACGGCTAACAGGCTAAACAATCTCCTTCAACCGTTTAACTATGATTTGGGGATCTGGTCACTTGGGGGATGGGTCTGAGAGAGTCCTAGAATCTCAAACTGCTTAAGAGTTTGAAGTTGTCGCGGCGGCACTACTTTTATTTCGTGTCAATATGTTTACAATCTTGCTCTCTGTCTGGCTAGCTTCTTCAACCGTCGTTTACTTTTTGGGAGAAAACCGATAACTCATTCCACTGCTTAGACGTACGTATAAGCAGTGTTCGGAGGCGAATCACAGTGAAACGAGCGATAGGTTGTTTCGGGCTTCTCATGAGCAACACAGTCAGCTGTTTTTTTCCGTATTTCCCTACTCATCTCGTACAGTTGCTTCGCCAATGGCTCAGTCCCGCTCGTTTTTTTTTCACGGCATGGGTTTCGGATAACTCGCAGCGAAATGTTCCTTAATATGGAAGTGTAGTTGGGCGACACTTCAGGTGATCTGACAGTTGCCTTCGTATGCGTAAAGAGCGGCTTTATAAAAGTCCACGTCCAATGGTGATGACCAAATAGGGACTCGACTCTCATGCACCAACGTCCACCCTATCTTCAAGTTCAAAACTGGATTGTATGTGTTGAGGCATTGTGCCAGTTAGATGTTTAAGTACACTTGACTTTTGTGCCATTCAGGTAAGAAAAAATCGTTTAGCTGTAACACTCTGTCGGTGCCTAACTGCCACGCCACCGGAAGGAATCACGAGGTAAGCTGGAATATCCAACACACAATAAATGACGCGTTCGTGTATGCTTGGTCCACTTGTTGGCCAAATCAAGCCATATGCAGTCAGCAACAGTCCGCGCACCCAACCGCATTGATGATTCTCCTAGTATGGTGACGAAACGTTTGCAAGTCAATTGCCAAGCTCGGCAAGCAGATCAACAACCAAAGGAACAAGGTTCTCGCAACTTTGTGAGTCAGATATCAGTCCGGATAATTCGGACTCCGGCAATATGCCAAACAATATGATCAAGTTAAGACGGAAAAACCCGTCCCGAGCGATCAAGCTATACGGTGCTGGTTGACGGTATAAGTTGTCTTGAGCAGGAACATTTCGATCAAAGCTCCTTTAATGTTAGATGCGTTAAATTAACAGTGACAGCTTCGCAAACGTTCGAAGGTTATGTCACTTGAGCCAAGAGGATAATATTTTTCGGGAGAGTTACGTAATGTTGCGTCATTGGTTGGCAGATTAAAGGTAATGGATCAACTGCTGTGTAGAACGAATGTTATAACACAAAAGGAGAGTAAAACGGATTCTTTTTGGTGGTGTACGACCATCTGACTCAAAAGTTATAGTCCGATAATTTGTGACAGAGTCCCGATACAGTAGAGATAGAATAACGCAATGTTCTCGTTTCAGAGAGGTTGTGTACTCTTGTGCACTCTTCAGGGCTGTCATTCCGGGAGGTCTGGAACCACTTTGCGATATGTTTTGGCACTGCGTACCCCAAGGCACATTGGTGGGTAGAATCAGCAATTGTGAGGTGCGCTGAGTGGCTGCGGGCGAAAGAAACCTAAACACACTGGATGGACTGCTATTGCTGAATTTTTTGCGGCTGTTTGACCACACCATCCAAATGCCATCGATGTATGTCTCGGCATACTCCGATTTCGCTATGCACCGGCAGGAGTCAGGCTTTAGTTCGACAGCAAGGTTGAATTCCGTGGGAAGTACAATTCTCCTGTGCCAACTACCCCTTCCTCGACAAAAGCTTCCACCCAAGAACATCGCTCTGTCGTGCCCGGAATTGCGTTCGTTATACGAACCATAGGTTGCGCTGGCTTGGCCACATGCTCCTGTACAACAGTCAACCGCACAACCACGTGAAGTGTGGAAACGAGCCAGGGGAGGTCAAAAAATAACTGGCAGTGAAGTACGAAAGCCGTTACCAGCCAATTCACTCATTGCCGTCTCCAGATGGATACCCCGACGGGGAACACGCCAATGGTTGCAGACATTGTCAGACATGGCGCGGTTGCGCCCTCAAAGGCGCCCGTGCCTTCGATACATAGCCCCCTTCCAATCTCCGCAATGACAGTGCTGCGTTTACGCGCCAATTTATCAGCTCCCGCTTACAATGCGCAGCTGCCTACCCCACCTCCCAAAATCATCGGTGAACGAAACTTGCAGCTAGGACCACTATGCGGCAAATACACGGTTTTTAGAGCTGATAATGATGATGACAAACAGGTTCGTCGTCACAGCATACTTCCAGCTCCTGATCGCCTAAGTATTCACATGTCGAATCCCATGAACGTACGAGATTACGGCGGCCAAAGCAAGCGCTCTGTATACGCAGTTTGTGGTCGATGGCAATTAAACTGCACTTTTGCGACCGTAGTTTTTAAATACTACGTATAACGACTGGACGAATGCTTGCGAGCCAGTCAACATTCCCTGTAATCATTGCCCCTTATTGCGGATTTCCTCCGTATCGAGCGAGTAACAACGGTGATCCAAGCCTCTTCGGTCAGGGTATCCATCTGGCGTTCTGGTCGGGCTTGGTGTCTTTCTCTTTGGTTATCCTACATAAATGCTGGTAGGCTTTTCCGTAAAGGCGGATTGGATGATGACACCCAGCCAACACTTTATGCAAATGTGCCTAGATCGATGCACTAGAGTTTGTGGTTGTTTTACATAAGATTATCAACGATGTTATTAACGTAGACTGCCCCTCTACAGCGCGCCCTGCCTACAACGATCGTCCCTATGTGGTGCGAGCAGTTAATATGCTAGATTTTTGCTTAACTGTTGTCTTCTCGTCTCAAAATCCAGTCCGTGATTTCGATGTCAATCGGTCGTGTTTTCTAGGAACTTTTCAGAAATCTTTGTGTAACACGCCATTCGGAAGGTCGTTGAGGAAAAAAATATCGCTCAGCTGTACCCCCTTTCGGCGCCTAGCTGCCATGCCACTCGAAAGAAGCACAAGGGCTGGGATACTTCCAGGTTGCCCAGGCCTAGACAGGGGAAGTCGAGAGGCAGAGGTGGGGTTCGAACCCTGGATCTTCCGGTCAGTTACTCTTGTTAGGTCATCCCGCATGGCCAACCGAAATTGTTCTGGGTGTAACAAAGGCTTGGCTGTTGAGTTACGCTCAGTATCTTCTGAGGGAACAGCCTGATAAAGACAACGATCACATAAAGAATGCTACACCTGACGCTTCGTTTGCAGGTGGTTAGGAAATTTCAAAATTCCGGTTGTGATTTCTCTTCAAATGAAGTCAGTCTTTGCTAAAAGAAAAATTAAAAAGCGCTATATTTTTGTTTCTTTCATGGGACTAATGTGGAGCGCTGGATATAGGGCCACCGAACTTTCAGCTACGCTATTCACGATGCCTGGCCTCGGGTAACGAATTCTCAGGTGGAGTTTTAACAAAGGAAGTCCGCTATTCCGCACAGATTGTCGATGTACATGGCTACCAATTCTAGTGGTTCTCGATTGATCCACCACCGTGTTCTTTGATTCACCTCCGTGCCCCGGGTTTTACTGACACATGATCGATGTGGCACCCATGTGATAGTTTTGTTAATCAGTCTAACGGGAGACTCACCGTCCTACGTATTAGGGCACTGTTATTTCGTTTCTTCCGCCTCACTTGTGAGAGGGTATTTTGATCAGCTCCTAACTGAAATCTTTGCGTCAGTCGCTGTAAACATACGGGGATTGCTTAGCAAAAGTCGGGTGGACGTCACACACTACTCATAAGGTTGCTGAAAACTCTTCGACAATCCACGACCGATTTCGCTCCTGTCGGGCGCCGTTCTCGAGTTTCCGTGAACCTTATATTCTACCTTTGACGATACTAGTTGAGCAAGCTTAGATTTCGGACGATACCTATACAGACGATTAAAGGATTGAATCTCAGAAACGGTCGGAGTTTTACCTTGTGGACTCTCGTAGAAACAAGCTGTACGCTCTGTGAATTCACTTGGTTTCCATCGGCTTCTCTCTCTATTCCCCGGAAAGTTCATTGTACACAACATTCTAAAGACAGTGACCTTTCATCCTCCAAAGTTTAAATCGTTCGTTAGATAACAGCGTGATCGACAGGTTTCTGTGGATGCTATTCCGTTTTCTTCGTTAGCAGATGGTTTACCATGACAGCTGGTTTCATCGAATACACTGACTGGACCTGAAAAGTCACTGTTGAGTTCCGTGCCAGTTCACCCTCGATAGATGAACTGATCACACTGCATAGGCTGCGCTGGCTTGGCCACGTGCTGCGCATGCCAGTCGACCGACTTCCTCGAAGGGTTCTTTTCGCACAACCACGTGAAGGGTAAGAAAGAGCCAGGGGAGGTCAAACATTGACTTGGTAGCGAAGTATAAAAGCCATTACCAACAAACTCAGCTGCGCTGGTCACTGCCGTCTTCCTGGATGGGGACCCCGAGACGGGCCACATCAATGGTTAGAGACATTGTCAGACATGGCCCAATCGCGCCCTCAATGGCGCTCATGCATCCAAGCTATTGCCTTCAATGCATAGCTCCCTTCCCAATCCCCCTACTTAATAGTCCATTGACAGTGGTGTATTTACGCACCAATTTATCAGCTCCCGCCTCCAATGCGCAGCTACCTACCTCACCTCCCCAAATCATCGGTGAACGAAACTTTGGCAGCTACAACCATTGTACGACAAGTACACGGTTTCTTACAGCTGACAATGATGATGATTATGGTGTGCCATAACCGTATGCAAGGAATTCTTCTGTGTACACCACCTGATGTCCTTTGTTTCTTTCATTCCCACAGATCAATAACGCCAAACTGCTCGCCTTGTCATCCTCGAAGCCCAGACGTGATGAGTCCGTCTACTCAGTTCTTCTAGATGGGATTGAAATTGCGCGGGCCTATACCGGGTCGTCACCTGCAACAATATTTTTGGAGTAGGTTTTTTCCCTCCCTGTTTTTGAATCTGTTCATTCCGATGCTCTAGTTCGTTTCCTTGGATTTTCATACTCGATAATCAGTGCGTGAATGATGGCTTGTTAATGGCTTGTTATCAACTTGGCTGACAGTGATTGCGCGTCATCAGCAAAGGCAGTCATGAGGTGGTTCCTCTTGATTAAACGTTATCGAACGCATCCAGACCTGCACATTCATTTATGAATGCCTTCTAACTCGTTTTTCACTTGAAGATTTCAGCTTGCACCCTTTTGTTCAGTTTATTTTCGGACTAGCATCAGGCTATCCCGAGTCGCTTTTTATGGGACGCACATAGCTGAGTTGAGGGCTGTGAAGTCCCCGGTGACACTGAACTTTCGAAACAGGTGTAGGTTTCGAAATACATCCATTTGCGAACAAATTTGGTCTTTCGGGAGACTCACCTGGCACTCAGCTGAATCTCTCGTTTGCGTGTAGATTTAACCCAGAGCATGATAGACAGCCTTGAAATTGTGACAAGACATACTTGCTCTGCACCAGTGAATCAAAATGATCCGGATTTGTGGACGACTTTAATCCACAGAGGTCGGTGACCAGCTTCTTGGATAGCCTGTATACATAAACATCGCACAGAGTGTCAGCGTCGAGATGGCTCAAGTGGTTAGAGCGCGAATTTACTGACCGGAAGGTCCGTGGTTCGAACCCCACCTCTGTCTCTCGACTTCCGCTGTCTAGGCTTGGGCAACCTGGCAGTATCTTAGCTCTCGTGCTTCCCTCGGGCGGCATGGCAGCTAGGCACCGAAAGGGTGTTACAGCTGAACGGTCAGCGCCGATCTGAGTTTTTAAGTGATCTCTTGTAGTGCGATTTCGGTGCAAGTAATGCTCCAGTGACCGAATCCTGTCTTGTGTCACCAGCTTGACCAGCGAGAGGATGGGTTGATGTAGACAAACCTCAATCTTGGAACCATTTTCTTTTTGCTGTGCTACAGTGCGATCCTTCTGCACACACACCGCAATAGGAATACTTGAACCAGACCAAAAATAGCCGTTCAACTTTTATACCCTTCCGGTGCCATGCTTTGGACCCCATTCGCTGCGCATAGGGAAAAAAATTATCGATCCATATCCCAAATACTTGTCTTGAGAATCATCATCGACAGCATGACATCATTGTTCAACACCGATGCTCCACTGCTGTAGTCAGCAGTAGCCTGTTTTCGCTTACCCGCCCTGCTGTATGCAGCAAGTAAGGCGACCCGGCTGATGGTACCACGCGACGGCCGATGTGGCATGAGTTTATTTGTATGTGTGCAGTTCATGGTTGTACGTGGGCTAGGATACTGTCAGGGCGCCCACACCTAGACAGGAGGACGATTAGGGTCCTCAACCAAAGCCTTTGGCTCAAAAGCTTAACCGCAGGGCAGCGGTGCTTGGCGGGAAGTGCAAATGCATCACCATTTGTACGGAACAATTCGCCACATGTTCCAACCCCCAACCTGGAGGACCAGGAGACTGTGTTCGTCAGACCTCTAGCCATTGACCAACCTGGTATGAGAGACTCTGTGAGTGTCGCAGGGACATTCCCCAGTATAGCTCAATGGGTCGCTGAGGTGGGCAAACCGCCAAACCACGGTAAGGTCCAGTCTCTTCGTCTTGAGAATACTGAAGGCGAGAGCAGCTACATTACTGTTCTGCTTTCAAATGAATTCAATACTTCCCTGATAACAGCCCCGTTTCCCTTCCTTCCTTCCAGTGATTTCCCTTTCGGTTTCAAGAAAGTTGAAGTTCTCTGCAAAGAGGAAAAACGAAGACGGCCAGGTAGGCAGCGTGGATGTGATTTCATGAGGTTTCTTACGCCATGGGCTTGTAATGGATTACGGTAGTCCAGGGTTCAACTAAGCCACACACACAAGGGGCGTACTTTGTTCGTAATATTTTCTGATGTTTTCTGATTCCTCGGAATTCTCATTTATTCTACTTGTCGGTCAATCCAGACTACACGTTTGTCTATAAGTTTACTTGGCAACATCTCGCTTCTCAAGCTGCAATGCCCCCCCCCGCTCTAAACTGGAAGAACGAACGCGGATTCTAGCATATACTGTTCAGTTTAACTCCGGAGAAACACCCCGTCAAAGCACTGTTCATGTCGTTTACCCCTTCCATCGACCTTTTACTTCCGTGTCTGTCAACAATCATTGAGCTCCGAATTTTGGGCATCAATCAAATGGTTAAAACACCAGTCGAAGATTGTTAACTCGTTTTAATAGGGTACTACCACTTCCGGTTTCGCCCCGTCGGGTAGGAATGGACCCTAAATTCCAACCAACCATCGTAAACGGAGGATTCGTTCAACCCTCATACCGCTCGGATATGCGACTGATTGATCAAGAACATATTCGACTGTTGGTTCTTGATCTGTTCGCCGAGCTTGGCAATTGACTTGCAAACTATTCGTCACCATACGAGGAGACATCATCAGTGCGCAGTTGGGTGGGTGCCTCCTGTTTGCTTGCGTGCGTTTATTTAGCCTTTGAAGGCTATCTGTTATCTCCTAACATGATTGGCTGGTTGGTTAACAGCGTTTTTCGTCAATATATTGGGTTGCTGGATCACAAGCCTTTAAATACTATATAAACGCACCAATAAACCCACCCGAGCTACCAATATTTCGAAATATTACTTACATATTCGACTATTTAAATTTGTAGTTGGTAAAGACGTTTTTGCTCGTCCAGACAGTTAAGACTGAAAATCAATCGCCAGCTGCCTGATTGTGTAAACAGTGATGAGCATTCGTCGTTGAGCGGTAGTGTATAGGGGATTACAGGTTTCAATCAGGTTAGCTCAGGGGAAGAATAATCCAAAAGATGGGTGAAACCTCCATACGAAAAGTTTTTGCTCGAGAAGCAGTCAACACGTGTTGAGTGACGTCTAAGTGCGACTTACTCGGCGTTTTGTTGTTGAACTACTAGCCGGATGATCGCCGGTTCGAAATTTGCCGAGGTTTCGTGAAATCCGCACCGCTGATGATTTCCAATAAGGATGAAACAGGATATAACGCCGCCCATCCTCCAATCACGGGATCCACATCACGCGGTCACACGTGTTGACTGGCTTTTCAGCACAGATTGGCTTCACTTACAGGACGGACTCTCCACAAGAAACTCAAATTTCCTCACACTACCAACAATCTATAAGTAGCTCAGTGGAAGAATAAACTTCACCCGATGAGTGAAGCTTCCATGTGAGAAGTCGTTACTCGAGGAGACAGTCAATACGTGTGACAGCGTGATGTGGATCCCGTGATTGAAGGATGAGTAGTGCTATATCCTGTCTAAGTGCGAGTTAATCACACTGCTGATCAGTCGCTCGTGGCCGAACGGTTAAGTGTTCAAACCACTAGCCGTGAGGTCGCGGGTTCGAGAATCTCCGGAGTTTCGTGAGATGCGCACTGCTGATGATTCCCAATAAGGATGGAACAGCTGTACAGTGCTTCTCGGCTTTTCATCTTAGACTGACTTCAGTTGCAGTATGATATTTCCATTGAGAAGTCTTCCCTAAACTTAATTGTGAGCCTGAGATACCTCAGTGGTTAAGGCGCGAACTTGCTGACCGGAAGATCCGTGATTCGAACCCAACCCGGGCATCTCGACTGCTTGGGCAACCTGGCAATATCCCAGCCGTCATGCTTCCTTCGGGTCACATGACAACTGTTCAGCTGTAACACCCTTTCGGTGCATAGCTGCCATGCCTCCTGAAGGTTGCACAAGAGCTGGGATACTGCTAGGTTGCCCAAGCCTAGACAGGGGAAGTAGATAGGCAGAGTTCGGGTTCGAACCACGGACCTTTCGGTCAGTAAATTCGCACTCTAACCACTTGAGCCATCTCGCATGACAGCTAGACACCGAAAAGGTGTTACAGCTCAAAGATTTTTATTATTACTATTTATTGTTATTATTATTGCTGTTGTTAAACCTGATTGGTTTTCTCGTTCCACCCCGATCGTGTGCCTCGTTCTTTTGATCGTATACGGCATTAGGGTGCCCGAAAAAACATTTGAATAAACATGAGGTCGTCGAGGCCACATTTTCCTGCTTGTGTACTTTTTCCCCAGTTTCGAGACTTACTACCTCTCATGTTTGTGAAAAACCTTCTATTTTTAGAAGTCTACGGCACGACTAAATTCAGTGCGACTTATTATAACTTTGGGGTATATCCTTCAGAATACTCTTCGAAATTTACCAGCTTTCGAGTGATTTGTTCAACCGTTCTTTTCCCCTCTCCTCCGGCAGTCGCCATGGATATCGAACTTGCACAGTTCAACTCCGAATTGTCCACAAATTCCGAGCCTCGATTCACCGTCACCAGTACCACGGGGAATTGTGGTCACAGCCAGTCTCATACGGACCAGAATGCGCGACGCATGTCCGGATCTGCCCGCGGTTCTGGTTCCTCTATCTGTGCCGTTAGAGAGCGATGTTCCAGTCAAGGAACGATTGTATACCGAGAGCTACACATTCTGCCTTTTCCCTACTACGAACGTTTTCGTGAGGTAATCATCGGTCTAGCTTTTCACAGTTGACCTCTTCCTTCTGTCGGGCTTATGTTCGGGGGAATGCTTTTTGTTCATACGGAACCCCGAGTGATGTGATCCTTTTTCACTGGGGTACACATTGTGCTGACACCAGTACTAAGGGTTAAAACAAAGCAGTTAGCCCGAAAACGTCGATGTGAACTTAGTTTTTACCCGGCTGGAGCCTTTGGTCAGTTTTCTGTGTTCTCACGCTGGGGCTTACATTAGTTCAGCTGCCGAACTGCATTAAAAAAAAAAGAAATCTTCCATAGTTTATTCCTTCCTATTTGGCGGAAACAGTCAATTTGAATGAAAATTTCGTCCTGTAGGTGAAGCCACTCGAGAGTTGGTGAGTTCCACACTCTCCCTACCGGAGTTTCGTGGGATATGCACCAAAATTTAAACATCCGTACAATACTTCCTCACTTACAGGAGAAAACCTCCATTAAATTTTTCAAGTCTCTAGAGGAGCAGACGGTGTGACGTCAGTTTCACTCTAAAGCTGATATTTATCACTGGAAACGTCAGCAACCTGGTACTGGGATCAGTCGGGATTGCACCGAGAGCTCGAACGTGAACATGAATAAATCACAGTCGGGCGAGAAGACGCTCATCCATCCAAGCTATTGCCTTCAATGCATAGCTCCCTTCCCAATCCCCCCACTTAACAGCCCATTGGCAGCGGTGTATTTACGCAGCTTGCGCCTCCAATGCGCAGCTATCTACCTCACCTCCCCAAATCATCGGCGGACGAAACTGTGGCAGCTACAACCACTGTACGACAAGTACACGGTTTCTTACAGCTGATGATGATGATGATATATAGGTGTTGTACAAAAACAGAGTAATTCAGCAATACGGAAGGTTGAATATCAATGAGGTAAGTCAGCCAGGTGGATCAATACTCCGGCAGGTGTACGGGCGCCATATATTGTTTTGGGTTCGTGCGTCATTTGTAGTTGATCGTCTTTTGGTTGTTTGTCGTGCCTGTTTTTACGGGGTCGATATGAAACAGATTTTTGTGGGGAATTTTGTTGTAGCGGAATGGACATCATTTTTTGTACTGCGGCAAAACGTGTCGCGCAACTGGTCTAAATTAGCGAAAATTGTATGGACGTTCGGATTTTGTTTTGGTGCCTTCATAAATTTTCGCACAAAGCCGTTTAAAATTGGCTTACCTGGGGCTATTCTCGGCTGACGTGATCCTGTTAGATCCAACCCAACAACTCACCGATGACGCCTCCTCGATACGTTTGCAAATCACTAGTTTTAAGTGAATAACCGCCATAACCCCGTGGTGCCGTTGTCTTAAAATTGTCTATCTGTATCGGATACCAGTGGATTCAGTGCCATAGCAAATCGAGGCAGCTCAGTAGTTGCGCGCCCGCGGTACTCTGCGTGGTTGACCTCTTCTCACCACCGAATAGTCGAAACCACGAGTCTTCATGCAACCTTTTCAGTTCGACGGACCAATCAGGGTGACCTTACATCATATCTTTATAGCTAACGAGCCATACTCAGTAAGAATGTGATCTATTCATTATATCTGGGGTTTCCATCTCAAGCTCGCCTATGTTAACTAGTGGTTAGAGCGCGAATTTACTGACCGGAAGGTCCGTGGTTCGAACCCGACCTCTGCCTCTCGACTCCCCCTGTCTAGGCTTGGGCAACTTGTCAGTATCCCAGCCCTCGTACTTTGCTCGGGTGGCATGGCAGCTGGGGACCGGAAGAATGTTACAGCTGAACGGAAGAATCGCTCAAATTGGAACAATCTCAGCATCGTTTGATTGTACAAAACATATAACTATAAAATCGTGTGTATGGCCTCTGTAACACTAGCTTTCGATGTTCCACATTGTTTTCTGAGTCGTGAGAATTTCTTGTCTTAAATTTCAGAGAGTATTTGTGTTATTCACTAAAGCAAAGGCGTTTTTTGGTCAGGTTTTTGGCCAAGAAACGGTGTTTTCTCAGTTCGTGATAGTTAGTTCATAATGTCAACCGAAAGCATTTGCTCCATGTGGATGGTTGCTATGGAGCGTTCTGCGTTATTTGAACTTGTCACACAGTTAAACAATCACGAGTAACTAATGATCGTGCGGATTGTCCACGTTCTTTGTCCAGGCAGTACCGTCGGCAATTATATTGAGGTTCCACTTCCTACATTTTTTTTATTGAGGTTAGCGCTTGGAACTTGGCCTCAATTGGAACCTTTTTTCCGTCCAGGCTCTCGGGATTCGCAATCGGCCGTGTTCGAGACGATTCAGTTACTTCCGTTCGCTTATGGAAATCAACTGGTGCCCCTGGGTCTCTTGGGTCTATCGATGCGATGAATTTTCACTCGACCATAGTCCGCGTCGAGACAGACGGCATTTTCGCCCTTACTAGGCCTAACCAGATTGATCGGGAATCGAAACTAGAGCAACGGCTTTCTTATTGGTACACATCCAAGCGTTCCAAGTCCATTAGACAACTGGGTGTACACGATAGTGTCCAACCTCGTGAAGTTTTCTGAGTGCAAATTACTCAATGTCAGGATTTTCCGTTTCCGGTAGCTTGCACCGCAAACCGTTTCTTTTCCTTGCTTCCTCTTCAACCTCCGTTTTGCTTGTCTATTTTTGTTTTCACAGGTACTCCGAAGTTCACTGGACACAGAACTCATTCCCCTATGTATTTACGTTTGGAAGAATCTCCCACACGACGCGAGCAAATTAAACTTTGTGACTTCATTACTGCGCACCACAACAGAACTCAAATGTCACTTGCAGCTTTTGGTCAATCTTTTGAAGACTGACATTATTCAGGAAAACCCATGTGAGTTTCCATTCATCCATGGATGCTTCAGTTAGTGCCGCATCCGAGTTGCGCTCACTTACTGGTTTGTGTCTCCACCATTCCCCCCCCCCAGCTCACTCTTTCCGAGGTAATACACTGGGCGCCCAGATTCTGGACCTCTATTGCAACCAAATCTGCTCGAAATGGCGTAATCAGTGCCTTAGGCGTGTTCGTGAGGAGGCACTTAACGGCCCACCAGCACCGCCTAACCTCACGACAATGGCTTCCTTCACGGCTGGCCTGTGTCCCTCTTCTGTGAGCACAACAACAACCACGACCACGACCACCACAATAACAACGAACAGTGCTACCGTTCTGGGAAGAGCCTCGGTTAACGTGGCCACTTCCAACCTACGGACTACTGCCTATTCGTATCCTTGTGGTGTAACTCGACCTTGTTCGCTGTCGGCATCGGCCTGTACTTCGACCAGTGTCACCTCCATCGAACCAGTCCAAACTGATCTACATACCTGTGTGGATAGTAAGTCCTCCGTCACTTTTTTCCACCTTCTGAGCTATTCTTTCGGTCACTTCTCAGGGCTCTGAGCTCGAGATACCCCAGTGGTTAACGCGCGACCTTATTCACCGGAATGTCGAGGTTTGGAAACCAATTTCCGATATCTCCCGCACTCATGTCTAGGCTTGGTCAACCTGGAGGTATCTCAGCCCTCCTGCTTCCTTATGGTGATATAATAACATTACAGGTGCTCTGGGTAGTTCGTTCTGGGTGGCAACCTCACTTACACAGCGTTTTGAGACTATCCGACTCCGTCCTGGTCATTTATACGGAAGGCATGTATTACGGAATTCTGGGCTCTAACCCTGCAATGCTCTCAGCTCAGTGGCATGAAGGTGTTCAGTTGGAAGCCCACGTTTATCCTACCCGGTTGCTTTCAACACAATCTTAATCAGTCAGTTGATCAGATCGATAACAGAGGAACTATCTGTTTGTGACTGCGATCGTATTCGGATAGGTGTTCGACTTACCTAGCTTCCCCAAACCCGTAAATGAAGCCGCACAACGAAATCGCGTTCATTATCTACAAGGCGCAGCTTTTCAGGAAAGTTGGTTAATAAATAATGCTAATCGTTCAGCCGTAATACTCTTTCGGTGCCTACTGCCATGCCACCAGAAGGAAGCATAAAGGCTGGGAGACTGCCGGGTTGCCCAAACCTAGACAGGGGAGGCGGGTTCGAACCATGGACCTTCCGGTCAAATTTCGCGCTGTAACCACTGAGCCATCTCAATCGAGAAAGTGAAGGTAGATTGTAAATTGACCCACTCGACTCCAAATTTGGCTGTCACAGTGACATGTATCCTCTTTGGCACCTCGGAAGCTCACTGCACCAGGCCGACATTGAGATATAGCACTGTCTCTAAAACGAGGGCGATCCTACAGTCTCGACGCCCACTGTTTTTAGTGGTTAAATAGGTTTGCTTGCTTCTTCCCGTTGTTCGTAGAAAATCCCCGAACTAGCCCTCAGCAACAACAGCCGACCGTCGAACAGGAATGGCACTCTCGCCTCATCTCCATTGCCGTGGATGACTTGATCAGTCATGTGCACACGTTTCCTCTCCAGGTTCGATGGATCTACTCGGAATTACAGGTCTGTTCGGATTTTTGTTGGCTGTTGTTTTCCCGATGCATGTTCCCGATCAGTTGTCAAGAGACGACACTTGTTTTGGCGCGTGGTTTGATTTTTGCACTATTTATTTATTTATTTATTTATTTATTTATTTATTTATTTATTTATTTATTTATTTATTTATTTATTTATTTATTACTTTTCATTGCTATTGTTAATTAATCAACGATTGCAGTCTCTTTGTCAGGTAGCTTGTTTGATAAACTTCATCGAGAAGTTCTTAGTAACTTTATGCTTAGCGTTCCATCCCTTGTTTGTACACCAAGCATTGTCATCTTCATCGTCAAGCATCAAAGTCGATCAACCTGGTTTTCTTCAAGGTAGACATGTGAAAGCAAGCTTTCGCAATAAGAAAACAGGCAGTTTTATACTACTGTCGCACGCAACCCGGAAAATTGTTTGAGAACGTGAACTTTCAGTCCCAAACGTTCGTTTCGTAGTAAGGACGGCCGATTAGTCTATTGGCCAGTCGAGTGTTCCATTTCGGCCAAAAAATCGCCTCACACGAGAAATCTGCCATATTAAATATGCTACTGAGACATTTTGGAGTAGTTTGTTCTGTATGGGGAAGTACTTTGGCACGCTTGAGCCAGCAGTCGCTTTTGGGTTGATTTTTGGCATACGTGTTGCGATAATAAAGCAACAATGAGTCCCATGATCTTCTGCATTTCAACAGTCTGTACTAAATGACATTTTAAAGAAAAACTGTTCTCGGAAACGGTTAGAAGCACAATCCTTTAGCCACGGATAGGGTGGCGCCCACATATTCGATAGCAAGCCTGGGACAGTACCAAGGCATTTTTAGCTGGTGACCTCATGGTATGGGATGTACGACATCGCTTTGAATTATTTTTTGACTTATCGAGACATCAAGAGATTGAACCAGTTGGACACCTAACGCTTCAAGCACGCAATATCGATCGGTAACCGGCCACTTACGGTACAGTCTGCTCTTTCGTCGCCCTTTATGTCAAGTGGTCATTACATAAAAGTTGACTGGGTAGTATGATGTAGCCACCCATGGCCTTCCTCACATTTCTGGGTTAAGACCAGGTAGTCTTCTCATCAATCTTTTGTGGTAAGATTTTGGTTGTCTCTTTTGTAATCTGTATTCACGAGAAAAGCCGTATTTATTTCACCAACTATGATTATGTCGTCTGTCGCGCATTTTTTGTCGGTCGTTCCAACCCAGTTTACCGCGCGGTATTTCGTCGCACAGTCTATCTCTCCTTTTCATTTGAGAACAACTAACGTCCTACGGTCGTTTGCAGATAACACGGTGTCATGGTATTTGAGATATCGCAGACCATACCAATCATAATGTTGCTGAAAACCCTTGGACAACACTTCTTGGGGCTCATCAGGTAGACTTAGTCACATTGTTTCCGTCTTCAGGGCAATGGTGCTTTCTGAATTTGAATACCTAGCTACCTCGACTAGTTCCGCCGCCGAATCGAATTGGCGAACCTGGGAAGCCTATCTGATGTCTCTGCTTGAGTTTTATGCCTCCAGATTTAATTTTGTGTGCCCTTTAGCTGAAACGTTCTTAGTCAGCTTTCTATGACAGGCATCAGTGACTGTCACTTAAGTAGCCGGCCAGGTATACAATTCGTCAGAAAAGATGCACCTAGATGATTCGCTTTTGTTGTGCACCTAAAAGGCCACTGGAAGCTCCCACACACACACACACACTCCATTTGACCAATTCATTGAAAGGCGCCCATGGTCTTGCCAGGCCTGAGGACTTTTAAGTTACTGAGGTCATTGAAGTGTACCAAACTACTGACACTCGTTTTGAAAAGGGTCACCTTGTGCTTTCAGCTGAGCACACCAAGACGCGGATACAGGGGTGAGCGAAATTTGCCCATACGCGAACACATGATATTCATCAACGTAGGACACGAGGCGAAACTGGATGCCCGCCTCGGCCGACTAATTTATTGACATGTTTTCATGGAGCTTGAGCATCTTAGTTAAATATCTGTCATCTGAAACACTGTGGAGAACAGTCCTTGCATTTTTTTTACAAATGGTTGTCCGTGGTCCGAAGAACTTTGGGCTAAGCTCTAAGGTTTTGTTTGCCGTTCCCTTTCTACAGGCTCTCTATTCCGATCCGCACAGCAACTTGGTTGGCTGCAACCTGGTGTTCCTTCGAGGTATCTGTCCATGTCTCTCATCTCCTCCGAACAGTGGACGAGGCTCCCTCTCCGGTTCTCTGAGTGGCGGTGTGCTTAACTCTTCCACAGGTGGCTGCTATTCTGCACTCAACACATCCAACGCCAATTTGTCCGAGTCAAACGGAGCAGTATTTCAAGATTGGGTGTATCGTGCTGGACAAGGAAGCACTGTTCCAGCGGCCACTGGAGACGTAAGTTCATCTACTCCAAATGTCGTTTTCTTTACATCCGGCGTTGCCACCCGTGGCCTTTTGCACATAAACGGAGATTTGAGAATGTGTTATTCGGCTCCTTTCAACGCCAGATTACTGAATGCATCATTCCTCTGTAGAAACTGCCTTAGGGGATCAACTTACCGTGGCCGTATAGCGCGAGACCAAGTGGTATGTGTCGGTGGGTTTTCCTGAAGGGTGAAGACATATATTCCATGTATGTATTTGCTCAAACCGTTGCGTGTGTCACGTGGTATTTGCTTGCACAATGCCTTCCACCTCCCTTCCTCCCTCCCTCCTATTCCCAACCAGGCATTAGTGGTCGTGGCCAAAACGTTACTCGCCCTAGTCAGCCCAAACGTGGCAGCCAAGTCCAAAGCGGATAGCGTTCTCACACAGGACCAGTTCATGGCCTACCATACGCGACTTATCAGAGAGTTCCGGACACCAATCACGGTAAGCTATTAGAACATGGTGGATCAGATCTAACCGAAACATTCCCCATTAGTTTCGCTCGATCACAGCTGTTCCGAACCGTGGATTCATCAGTATCTTCGAATCTGCTTTGGGACATTGAAGTTTCATTTAATTCAAGCTATCCACTTTGTAAGACACTTTTCAAACGCCAGTCCCGTAATTTCGACGTGATGAGACGAATTTGACGACTTTTGTGAGGTGTTTATCATCAAGCTGTTCATTATTTGCTCGTTGATGCTTCTGAGCTCGAGATAGTTAAGGTTGGAATTCACTGACCTGAAGGTCCGTGGTTCGAACCCACTCCCGGCATCTCGACTGCTTCTGTCCAGGCATAGGCAGCCCAGCAACCCTGGTGTTTCCTTCTGATGGTATCTGAACGATTACTATTACTATTATATATCATATTATACGCATTATGTATTATAGAGTATTATTCCACTGCTGACGGATTGAGTATTACGGATGCCGATCGTGGGTAGTTGGAATGGCACTCTCCCTGCTGGTTGTACCCTCGCTAATTGTCGCTAACTGACGAGACTTCTGTAGACCAGTAGAGAAAGACGACTGTTCGGGTTTGCAGGTAGACTATTGAGCGCACTTTACTTCGGAAATTTGGCTTGTGTCAGGTAGAGAACTAGTTTCTTTTTTGATCAGTTCATGTCAAACCACGCTTTTCTCTATGTCGACCGACGTCGACATGGTGTGCCTTCTACAGATGGGACATTTGTTTTCTTGTCAGTTGGTAGACAAAATCAATCAAGATGCTATGGGAGAAAATGAGCGTTGGACTCATGGGGATGAGATAGCTGTGGCAAGAATAAGTTCGGTCAGGCACTCCATATAACTCTAGCATTTCAGAAAACGTCTTTCTTAGACTCCGTTCATTTCATTGATTGAATACAGACATTCGAAGATCCTGTCTTTCCTTTCTCCATCCTAGACTCCACTCTCAGCTGCCGAGATCAAGCAGCTGGAACAGTTGTGTGAACGGGAAGCCTATCGTGCCAGCTATTGGTCCCTCAGTCGTGAGCTGGCTCAGCTGGCCAACTACTTTCTTGACGCTCTGGGAAACCCTCGTCCAGGATCGGAAACTGGCAGTCATTCTACGGTCAGTGATCATAAATCGGGCGATTCCTACAGCCCACCTCGCGCGCCTACCCTATTGGCTGTTCTGTATGACCTTGATGAACTGACACAACAGTACCTCAGTTCGACCGAATCGGTCCCGCGGAACTGATCCAATCGATAACAACACCCAACTCCCGTTTTCGCTAGCATCCCCTAATCTTGGTTTTAATATCTCGCTGTCTCTGCTTTCACCTTGACACCCCTAAATGAATGAACAAGAATGAATAGAATTACTTTGCGATATTTTCTCTCATGTTTAATGTTATCTTTTTTAATTGAGACCTGTGCTTATTTCTGATTGTTTATTCCCACTCGGTTTATCCACAAAACCATCCTCATAATGGATCAAAACACCGTGTACACAATGACGCCATTTGTGTTTCTTCAAGTCATTTCTCGAATTCCTCTCTTTTTTGTTATGAGCTACACTCTGCCCTTTCCTTCCTCCTCACACACACACACAAACAAACAAACAAAAATGGAAACTATCTATTTGATTTGTTGGAGATTTGTGTACAGCGTTTTTGTCATTTTGCATGAATGTATTTGTTTTCTTATGAGCTAGACTGTTGTTTTTCAACCGCACCAGTTGGGCGAACTCCATGGAGAGTGTGTGTGTGTGTCTTCAGAGACCACATTTGCCCGATCACCAAATTTGTTACGTACAATCCTTGGGATCTTTCTGTGTTCTACCCCTGCTGTGGTTCGTCTAAATGAGGGAGTTGTCTCAGTCTGGCTAGGTCATCTGAAGGGATGGGCGCTAAAGGTGGCACTTCTTCCCGTCAGGGAACTTATGCAGGTGAAACAGAAGAAGTCAAAATGATTATGTAGCATGTAGTGGTACTACTCCGTGTCATCTGCTGTCTATACAGCGTCAGGAGCGTTGTGTCCTTGAAGAACTAGCAAGATTCTGAAAGTGCAGTGCTAACCCGAGATTGTTTCCTCCCCTGGAATAAGGACTGCTCTCCTGAGCAGACTATTGTCCCTGTCCCACGACTTACATCATTGGTGAAAAAATATCAAAAGGGACTTGAAATTTTTCGCCTCATTGACTCCCGAACACGGAGCACCGTTTTCAGAAATCAGGAAGGGGCTTTGATAAGCCGAGATATTGGGACGCCAAGTTTAGTCCAGTTGGTTACCTGCAGTGAACATTTCTGGTCTTGCCTAGTGAGCTTGATTCCTCGTGCAAACGATTGATCCTGGGGATCGTGTGTAGTACAGGTAAGTCTTGCTGTGTAGTATGGGACCAGAACCTGACGGTGATTGGCCTAGTTTTTTTGGTTGGTGAACTCATTCAGTTGTTTGCCGGTAACTGCTAAGTGGCCTTGGCCCTTAGGTGAGAAACCAGATGCTCCTGCCCGTCAAGGTTGAAATCGTGACTTTATTCATCGAGGTAACATCATGGAACACTATTCATCTAGTTTTGGGCTACTAGCGTCTACACGTCAGTGTACTGTAGAAGAAAATTGAGGACAGGAATTTTCACAGGCGGTTTCCTGAGTGTATATTCATCGTATATGTGCGTCACAGTTCGAGCGCGCACACACTGTACGTCTGTCCCGCAGAGTTGTTCTCTCCAAACCCTGTCCTAAGTGGAGGCGACGGAGTGGTGGACAATGTATGACCTGGAAACGAAGTATGAAAACGCCAACAGGTAACTTCAATCGGGTCGATGATTGCTGTCTACCTGGATGGGGAATTCGGGACTCAACTCATCAATGATTAATGACACTGACAGACATGGACCAATCGCGCAGTCAGTAGCGCCTTTAATTGAGTAGCTACCCAGTTTCCCAACTAACTCAAAGTACCATCGTCTACAATGTCTGGCTGTATCTGTCACGCTTTCCCAGTTTCAGGTGGTCCAAAATGTAGCAGGTGGAACCAATGTGCCATTGGTACAAGCTACCAGTGATTCCGTTTCGTTCCATCCAGTTTGGAAGCCCCGCTGTACCCTCCACCTGTGTACGTTACTGTGAGATGAAAGCTGACCTGTCTGTGTTTGAACTACTCTCAACTGGAGATGGTAACAGTGGACAAACAAGGGTCATATTAAGTTGTCTAAACGTAACACACTACCCATGAGGTTGCTGAGAACTCTTCGGCAGCCATATTAGTTTATCAGGGAGTCTATTTTGCCCCAGATGATGTTCTTTACAAATAGGGGACGACCAGTCAGATGCGTCTGCGAACAACGAAACACGGAACGATAAACAATGAAAAGTTGCGCAATGGTTAATTCAGCTAATGAGATTTCTCAAAGTGTAGTAAAAAAATAATAATCGGTCGGCTGTAACACATTCGGTGCCTAGTTGCCATGCCACCCGAAAGAAGCTCCAGGATTGAGAGGATGTCAAGCATAAACTAGTAGGTCGCATGTTCAGCGGAAGACACTCAGGAGAGAAACAACTAGGTAAAGCTGTTGATCGATGTTAATGTCGTTCTTGTTGTCAGTTTCTATCCAGATTGCCTGAATGAGTGTCTGAAGGTGTAGGCTTCCCGAAATGACTGTGGTAAGGCGGCACTAATTCCTTCACCCTCCACGTTCACTCTTAACTAAATCATGACTTTACGGCAGCGAAGCATCAGTGTTGAACATCGATGTCATGCTGTCGATGATGAAGATAATGATGAATTTATTCGGTAGTCAAGTACAGATGCTGGTAAGAATCGCTGCTGAACGTATTTCCAGCCTCTGAATCCATGAGTGGGCGTTTTTCTGGCTTTGGCCTGTACAAACATTAGCTTACGAAGAATGACGCCAAGCCAAAGTTTCATTGACCTCTTTCAGGTGATGTTCGATTCCCAAAGACTGTATCTATGATGAGATTAGATACTGGACAATGGATTCATTCTTTTACGGTGTGAGTCGATAACTGTGCACAAACATAATGTTGCGCAACACACGTGTGTTGGACCATTTTACTCGGCCAAAGAACGAATCTCCTGAATAAAATGACCTACGTCATGGAATATTCCAGGCGAGCTGGTAAAACCCTTCAGAATAGGGTTTAGACGGGAATGGACGCACTTTTTCTGTCTGGCGTAGGACTCCAATGAAAGTGTGATATTTTCTTTACACAGCCTGCTGAAACTAGACAGTGATGCCGTGTACGAGGAAAAAGTGTATTTGGGTGGCATAGCAAAAAAACAGCACATTTTGCTCTTATTTGTAGGAGGGACGAAAATTCAGAGACATGTGGTTGGTTGGGTAAGTGGAAGTAATCTATCTGTAATCACCCTCCGAACAACGACTAGCCACATAAAAAAGAACTTCCCTACTGGGAACATTCATCAAACCTGGTTTAGTAGGTCGTGGAGGAGATAATTTTATATGATAATGGCTTTATAGCGCATGGCTGATATAGCCTGGCGTTGTGTGACTGTAATGTTTGACGACTCACCTAGATGACCGTTTTGTCACAAAATTGCCGAGTCCTTTCGTGTATACTCTGAATTGCAAGAGAGTCTGGTTAGACCTTTTCTCCACGGCAAGTAATATTAACTGAGTTGAGTGACAAGCTTCGTGCGAATCTAAGAACTCGCCTTCTACCGTTTGATTTACTTTGGACTTACTGATAGGCAAAAACAAACATGCTTCTGCAGGGTCTACCTGTTTGGGAAGGTTGTACTCATCAACAGAATGTTCACGGTATTTTCCAGAGTCCGACGGGTAGACAAATACTTGTTTATCGGTATGGCACGTGCAGATGTTTAGTCCACTCTGCTTTCGACCTTCAAACCCCCAATTTCTTGATTTCAGATTTATTAAAATTAAGAAACCAGCTTTGGTTTTAAGAGAGACTCACCTGGAACCCAGCCGAATCTCCCGTTTTTGATGTTTCCAGGCAACTGAATGTGCTGTACCAGGCCGCCTCATGCTCCAGTTGCTATGATATTCGAGATATCGCGATACATGTATATACGTAATGCACTACTCGTAAGGTTGCTGAGAATTCTTCGACAGCCCGCGACCGGTTTCGCCCTGATTGAGCTACGCAATATGTTCGCTTCGCCCAGTGTTTCGGTTTTAGAGACTGATATTTAAAGCAACTTCATCACGCAGTATGAGCTCCCCGAGGTCCATCGGATAATTTTTGCGTTCGTTATGAAGTGGATTCCCCGTTTCTGGTAGCATCGCCTACAACAGTCCTGTTCCAGTCGGGATTTCGTCCTGTAAATGTGATCAGTCTATGCCAAAAACCTGACAGGTACTATACAGATGTTTTATCCTTATTGGACCTCATTAGCAGCGGATGTCTTACGAATCTCGTGGGAACTTCAAAATCGCACCCTTCTGGCTAGTAGTTGAAGGCTAAATCGTTCAGCCACGAGCGGCTGAATAGCAGTGTGACGGGGCATAGCGCCACGTATCCACGGGACTCACTCCATGTGACGATGCGTTGGCTAGCTTCTCGAATGACGTCTTCTCAAATGGAAGGTTCATTATCCTCCCTCCGAACTACTTGCAGTCTGGTGCTAGCATGAAGAGTTTGGGCAATCGCAATCAAGATGGGTGGCTCCCTGTTCTTTCCATGCGTAACGGCGGATACTACTGATGAGGTATGCGAGTAGTATGTGCTTTTTTTATCGTAGCGCCGTTTCGCATCTAACAGAAGGTGGGGTTTATTACGGAACTTGTGGAACTGCTTTGCAGCGTTTGTTTACAATTGCGTGATAGTCAATGAATATCCACGAAAGTTCAAAAAGGCGCTTGAGAATGTTCAGTTTTTAAAAACAAGATGCATATATGACTTTTACTTTCCTCTCCGATAGTTTGTAACTGTTTAGTTGGTGTTTGCTAATAAATGACTTCACGGCGAAGGGCTTTCCTCTTTACACAGCTACGAGTTAGTTACACTGCTGTTCAGTCGCGCGTGACCGTCTCCAACTACTAGCCAGGTGAGGCGAGTTTGAGGTACCCTGGAGATTTGAGTTTCACACTGCTGATAACTTCCAATAAGGATGCAACAGCTGTACGGTGAGTTTCCACGTAGGTTAATTTCACCTACGGGACACGATCTCGGTCGAAACACTCAAATCTCAAACCTCAACAAAATTTTCGTTGCATTTTGTCGTTGCCTTTAACTTGCATGGCCGCAAAGGATAAACTTAAAAGCATGACCAAACTCTATAATCGTATGTCTGTTTCGCGACCTGGGCTAGATGGACCACATGGTTAGAGCGCGAACTTACTGACCGAAAGATCAGTGGTTCGAAACCGACCTCTCCCTCTCGACTTCCCCTGTCTAGACTTGGGCAACCTGACAGCATCCCAGCCCTCGTGCTTCCTTCGGGTGGCATGGCAGCTAGGCACCGAAAGGGGGTTACAGCTGAACGGTTCAGTCTTGTTTCACGGCCGGGGTCACGCCTTAGCTCTGTATCCAACACCGGCGGTACTTAATGATCCTGGCTACGACAGCAAACTCGTGAGGTTCCCACGCGATACTTCCATAAGCGATTGCCACAATGTAATCAGTCAAGATATACTAAACGGCGTCCTGGTTTCTAAAAATTACCCCAACGACCTTAGGGCATTTCGGTGACATCACACACACACAGTAAGTTCGCTGACTGAACCAACCCCATCAGACGGAGGTGTGAAATTCAGGTTCATAGGCATGACGGCATGACGAACAACCACCGTATCCCCCCCAATAGAGTACCATTCCCGTAGGCTTCAGCCCGTCTGTTCTAACCCGTTCTTTGCGCTTCAAACTGAGCATTACTAGATTCCCTTTGACGTGTCATTAACAGCTCTGTAGAACAGTTTGTGAGTTTTGCTACTTCTCACGGTGAATCGTGTTGCGGTTAGATTTGTCTACAGTTGACTCTCTCAGGGCGACACATTACGTCTTTGCTGTTTTGCTATCAAGTCAAACATTGATTGGTTTCTGCTTGGGTGACTTCGATTACAAGTGGTCCATTGAACAAACAGCGTCAAACTGACACTTCCTCAAAGAGTGATAAGCTTTCGCTTTGTTGACCTGCTCTCATTAAGCTCTGCGGAACGGGACGTATCTCCACCCCGAAGCATTGGATAGGCTTAACAAAGCCGTGCAACTGCGTACTCATCTGTTGTTTTTGTTTGCTGGTGAATGGAAAGCAATTCAAGTCAGGAAAGTGGCACCAAATGAGGAAAGCAATTAGTCCATCATTTTAAAACAACGAGAAGTATTCGGTGTGAAAAAAACACGGAGAACCGAAAACGTTTATTGTAACGGGTAAGTATTAACTGACTGACAGTTTGACTAATTGTTTGGTTGATTGGTTGTTTGGATGTTTGTTCGACTCATTGATTGATCCTAATACGAGAGTAGCAGCGCACTTTTCCTCCGTCCTCTGCTAAGCATTCCCCTCCAGAATGTGACAAATATCGAGTCCTGACAGCACCCTACATGGAGAGGTGGGTCAGAAAATAGCATACCAAAAAGAGTTTACTTGCGCAAAATTCGTTGCTTCTTCCGATTCCCTGCAGACACAGATTTGTTCCCCGGCAAACCCAAAAGAACGGTAATTCTCTTGCTTCTCGTGAGTTGACGACTTGCCGCTTACACAGAGAGATAGGCACGGCCGCAAACAACAAGAACTAACCCTTGGCCATCGGGTGCATTGCGCCGTTCGTGCCCAGGTTTGGCTACCGATTAGATCAGCCGAGTGGGCTGCATCGCGCCTCACGCAAAACGCTCTTCGAGGAGTTTTGTGTAAATCAAACGATCATCGCTGTCCAATCACCACTAGGTGCCTTGAGTGATAAGCTTTGCAAATCGAACTGGAACGAAGGGGATTAGGCGAATAGGTGGCGTTTCAGACATCTCACCCAGGGTGCACTTACGATTTTCTCAGATACGACAACAACCTGGCTAACTGTTTGAAGGCCACATCGATGCTACTTGAAACCAGTACATCGCTCTTGAGAAGAAAATACAGGCTACATTCTTCGCACGACGGCGGAAAACCGAAATCCCGGTCAGGATTTCCAGGAAATTAAATTGGAAAACTTGATGTGACCCGGAATTTTCCAGTAGGATTAAAATTGCAAAATGGGTACGTATGCAACTTGGAGTGTATCTATTGAACCGAATACCTTTCGTCCAGGTATGCGTACACTGAACATCCGTGCCGCCAATATAAACGTCTTTGTTTATCTGAAGATGGCCAAGTTCAATCCACCCATTGGTGCCAGTGAAATCTTGTCTCCCAGGTTTTCATCATCCTCTCTAGGTAGTTCCTTGAAATATTTTCTGTGGAAATACCCTCCTTGTGGACGGATTTATCAGGATGATTCTGGCTGCAAAAATCTGAACTTCTGTTGAGGCGACATCTGCGGACGGTAAACTCCCACTCAGCCATGGTTGTAATGCCTTTAGGATCCAGCGCCTAGATATGTAAACTTCTAGTCTAACTGTAACTTTCTTCGGGATTCTTTCGACTAATTCATTGGAACATGATATCCTTACGACAACCCCCGAGCAGTACCTCGTGCAACTACAACGTTTTGATCACATTTGGTTGTGCTGTATAAGAGAAAACGGTTTTTTTCGGACGATAAAACTGCACAAAATCCATAATATCCCACCTTGCAGCAGGTGGAACTCTTGCCGATCCGGAAAGTGCGAATATGCACGCTTGTACAGGTCAAATAAAGCAATATATGAAAAGATGCTCGGTCGGCGATTATAGGAAATGCGACGAACCTGGCTTTCAGCCTGAGATGAACCCCTCTCTCAGCTGTAGTGCTTGCCGGATAGTTCGAACACATTGCAACTTCCAGGGGAACAGCTTCAGTCGCGGAACACATTGCAGCAACTCAATCATATTTAGAAGCCTTTTGATATTTTCAGGCATTTGCATCCGAAATTTTGCCGCTTTTAACAAGTGTTGCTTTGAAAATATTTAATCAGAATATTGCCAACGAAATGATAGATGTATGACTCAGTGACCTTGGATTTGGAAGGAGATTTGTCCAGAAATCTTGAATGGTTCCATGTGGATGATCTCGTGTGCCCAGCCCATCCCAGCCGTTAGTTTTTGTAAACCAGAATAGGTCTTGTGTATCCTCGTCCAAGCTTGGACAACCTGGCAGTATCCCACACTTCGTGCTTTTTTCAGATGGCATGGCATTTGGCACCGAAAGGGTAAAAAAAGAACATCATAAACGAAAGATTCAGCTGGGTTCCAGGTGTGTCTCTCGCAAAACCAAATTTGTTCGCTAATTTCGTGCAGTGTGGGTTCAAGTAGACATAAGGTTGACGGAAACTCGGGGACTTCACCTACCTGATGAACCCCAAGAAGGGCGAAACTGGTCGTGGATTGTCGAAGAATTTTCAGCAAACTTATGAGTAGTGCATTACGTCTATACATGTATCGCGATATCTCGAATATCGAAGGAAATCGGTATACTTTTGTCTCCCCTGTACAAGTGTCTTTGGAATGATTACGCATGCATTGCTCAAGGCTTACTAGCGAGCATTTACTGCCGAGCGATTCGAAACTCTTTGCATTAACCGTAGCTGATTTGAATTGTAAAGGAGTCGCACATAGCCATCAGAATTGATCATTTTTATTTGTTGTGGTTATTCCGAGAACTCTATGGGCTTATCCCTAAGGATTGCTGAGCATATATCCTCTTGTAAAAGTCTTGACAAGCCGAACCGGTGAGGTGACCGATGCGGTTTTTGCCCACCGGTCATTACCTGTCACCGGGTTATTCCGGACATGCGGTTCACTATGATTTACTCAGTGCCACTAAACCGCTCCAGTGCCGTCAACTTGACAACCGACTCTTTTTTCCGTGAAGATGTTGAACCCGTCATGGCCTACCAGCTCATATCACTAACACAAGTCTTCATACAGTTTGAAGCCTCCGGTCGAATCTAAGTGTTGAAAACTACATATTTCTAATTCCACAGCAGGGGATTTCGTGTCTTGGACACGGTCACTAAATCCGTGATATCCCACCGAGCAGTAGGTGGGACTCATGCTCAGACGGGATGTGCGTACAGCAATGAATGTAGCTTTTTCAAACCAGGAATACAGACAGGATGAAACCAGAGCCTAAAGGATGCTCAACTGATGATCACGAATAGGCATCCTGGTCAAATGTTGGTTTCTTAAACATCCATACTACGTTTGTACAAATCAAATACAATGGTAGATAAAATGATGTTTCGTTGCCGACTAGTAACTTTGGCAATCCCAGTTTTACGTCTGAGGTGTAGCTGCAGTGCTTGCAGAAAAGTTTGCTCAAATTGCGATTTGATTTGGGGGTGCGAACCAGTTCACTCACCGACAACATTGCGCTAAGCGAATCATACTCGGGAGCCTTAGATATTCTCAGGTATTTACATCCGCAATTCTGCCGCTTATAAAAACAGTCTTGCTTTGAAAATATATAATCCGGATATTTTCAACGAAATAATGGGTGTAAGATTCAGTGACTTGGGTTTTCGAAGTCGGCCTTCACTTTTAGAGCGTTTTTACAAATACCCTTGTCAAAACTTAGCGCGTTGGTTGGTGGATCAGTTGCATCTCATCGGGGAAACTTTTACGGTCTCATTATTCACAATTGTTTCGGGTTATTGAGGAACTTCAGTGAGCTCCATAGGAAATTCTTTTTGCAGTAACCCCCTTTCTGCACGCATATCATCATGCGAAGCATTGTTGTTCTCTAGTGGACTACGGGATGAAATATGCTCCCCCAGGGAAGTTGCTCAAAGATAAGTATATATTGCACTGAGACAATTCAGTTTGCGGATGAAAAATTTGCAAACAAACACCATGAAGCTGCCGTCGTATATATCCTCTTAAATTCTGCTCTAGCAGATGTCTCACAAGCAATGTGAAGAAAAAATTGTTGTGTATGGTGAACCTTACTACACATGAGCCGCCAGACAATATTTCAACAGTCATTAACAGTTGTCATCCAAACATCGGCGTATTTCTCGAGTTCCTGCCAATCATATGCGCTGCTTGAACACAAAATTTACTTACTCATTCACTCACTCACTCACTCACTCACTCACTCACTCACTCACTCACTCACTCACTCACTCACTCACTCACTCACTCACTCACTCACTCACTCACTCACTCACTCACTCACTCACTCACTCACTCACTCACTCACTCACTCACTCACTCACTCACTCACTCACTCACTCACTCACTCACTCACTCACTCACTCACTCACTCACTCACTCACTCACTCACTCACTCACTCACTCACTCACTCACTCACTCACTCACTCACTCACTCACTCACTCACTCACTCACTCACTCACTCACTCACTCACTCACTCACTCACTCACTCACTCACTCACTCACTCACTCACTCACTCACTCACTCACTCACTCACTCACTCACTCACTCACTCACTCACTCACTCACTCACTCACTCACTCACTCACTCACTCACTCACTCACTCACTCACTCACTCACTCACTCACTCACTCACTCACTCACTCACTCACTCACTCACTCACTCACTCACTCACTCACTCACTCACTCACTCACTCACTCACTCACTCACTCACTCACTCACTCACTCACTCACTCACTCACTCACTCACTCACTCACTCACTCACTCACTCACTCACTCACTCACTCACTCACTCACTCACTCACTCACTCACTCACTCACTCACTCACTCACTCACTCACTCACTCACTCACTCACTCACTCACTCACTCACTCACTCACTCACTCACTCACTCACTCACTCACTCACTCACTCACTCACTCACTCACTCACTCACTCACTCACTCACTCACTCACTCACTCACTCACTCACTCACTCACTCACTCACTCACTCACTCACTCACTCACTCACTCACTCACTCACTCACTCACTCACTCACTCACTCACTCACTCACTCACTCACTCACTCACTCACTCACTCACTCACTCACTCACTCACTCACTCACTCACTCACTCACTCACTCACTCACTCACTCACTCACTCACTCACTCACTCACTCACTCACTCACTCACTCACTCACTCACTCACTCACTCACTCACTCACTCACTCACTCACTCACTCACTCACTCACTCACTCACTCACTCACTCACTCACTCACTCACTCACTCACTCACTCACTCACTCACTCACTCACTCACTCACTCACTCACTCACTCACTCACTCACTCACTCACTCACTCACTCACTCACTCACTCACTCACTCACTCACTCACTCACTCACTCACTCACTCACTCACTCACTCACTCACTCACTCACTCACTCACTCACTCACTCACTCACTCACTCACTCACTCACTCACTCACTCACTCACGGCAAGTCCAGTTTTCCAGAGACTCCTGCCCTGAGACGTTTGAGCGCCTCCAAACGATGTAACAGTTGACGCGTTACTGTAACGGTGTTCGTGTGACGGAACGTCCACATTTCAAGCGAATGCAGTGGCTTCTCTTAGGCGGTGTTCCCTCATCCAGAATCGGATTGACGTTTTGCACTGAAATCGCTATGAACACACGAAATTTTAAAACGGGTTTTACGCTACTCGGTTGTGGGGGGAAAACCAAACCCACTCTGATTTTGGTTACAATATCTTGGAAAACAAGCTTCGTGAGGAATTTGCAAAAGTCCCATCTGATCAACATAGATGATAGTCCCCCCTGTGTATTTCTCTCTTTAGTTTTGTAAACTAAACTGTGTCGCCGGATGTGATCAACTTTGGTAAATATCTGGATGACTTAGATTTGGAAAACTGACGACCCTCAGACACTGTAACCGCCATTCGATTCCTGGGATAATGCACTGCAAACAGTCGAGTTGTTCATGGTTGGATAGAACGTTGCGCATGCGCCTTCTACTTGTGCGATCTTAAGGTTTACTGCGTGAACTAAAAACATTGAACGGTGAGATTTACTGTTTCGATTCACTGATTAAACTTGGGGCGCTGAAAATGAAACGAACGAAAACAGTGCGGGAAGCATCCGAGGTTGCCAACAGTTGGGCATACATACATTCGAAAGTAAATTATGTGATAAACGGGTGACAGGCTGTGGCTTCGATTGTAGCGTGTACATGACCACCGAACAGACTCCATCGTTCGTTCATAATATAACTTACTGGGCATGAGGCGCGGCGGATAAATTCTGCTTGCATTTCAGGACCTTGGTCACGCAGCAAAATACTGCCACTGTCCACCTAGTCGATAAATCTCCTACCAGTCTGGCGGCTGAATATAAATACACGAATTTCAAGTTTCGATTGTAAAAGCTAGCAGACCTACATCAATATTTGATCAGAGTTGTTTTAATTAACCATGGTATGATTTGACAGATACACACTTGGCGATCGTACCATATTTGAAGGTTGATTTAAAAAATTTGATTGATTCAGCATATGTTCGCGCGGCTGGATTAATCGCACAAAGGATTCCTGCGAAGCGCATCGAAACAGAATATGACTATCGCAGTTGGAATCCTGCTGTTACGGGCAAGCGTTTTTTATCAAAAGGAAAGTTTTCTACCCGTTTGTTTTGAAGGCATGAAGGGTCAAATACACCTCTGAGTATTATGGATTCAACTTGTACGACTATTGCTGCCTTCCGATCATGGATTGCGTGGACGCTATTTTCCATGCAATAGCCCAATGGTTAGAGCGCAAATCTACTGACCGAAAGGCCCGTGGTTCGAGCCCGACCTCTGCCTCTCGACTTCTCCCGTCTAGGCTTGGGCGGCTTAACAGTATCCCAGCCCTTGTGCTTCCTTCTGGTGGCATGGTAGTTAGGCACCGAAAGGGTGCTAGAGCTGAACGATGCGAATATTCGTGTTTTAGAATCTCACCGATAACTCTCGATTGCCGAACGGCTGTACTTCACCGAACATAACTAGAGACGGCGTTGCTGACAGCTACATTTCGTCCATATCGGAGATCCGCGTGCATTTGTATTGCGCTTTTAGCCAGGCTGTCGGTGGCTTGACAGTCGGCAACATATGTACAAATTCCAACTCATTTAAAAATGCCGGTGAAAGAACCTATTTTCAGGGAGTCTTTTGGGAACGGTCCAAGGACATTTCGATCGCAGCCCAGCAGTTTCTCATGCGATGTTATATTTAATGAGAAAAGGGTGGACCGGAACTAGCAAAGAGTTGGTTAAAACAGTCAAGATAAATGACACGATATGGCTGTATATAAATATATAGTATATATATGGTTATACCACTGGCCATACACGAGTAAAAATTTGCAAAATTAGGTTCACGATGTTGATAATAAGCAGATATTAAAGAGAGTTGTTTGGAACTTCCTCGGAGTTACGGGATGGAATACACCCCCAAAGAACTCGCACAAAATTTCCATCAGTGTTTTGTTTCCACAAAATTGTGTTCACTTAACTCAAGTAGACAAAACTCTGGTATAGTATCACGGCAGGTGGCCAGAATGCTGTTCCTCAGCTGGACCACCCTGTAGACCCTATGTTCCAGGTGCTCTCAGAAAAATATGCCCAGCGTATTGAGGTACGGCAATCATCACACATATGCCCCCCCTTCGAATTTCCAAAATTTTACAAACGATTAGATGGTGAGCTTATGCGTCGTCTTGTTTTCTACGACGAAATTTCTGAGTTCGTGGTTGTGAAGCGGTTGTTTGCAGGACAAATTCTAATGAACGGAGAAACAGGACAAGAAATACTCCACCGCTTTCCATCTAGTGACGATTTCTTAAATCTTGAGTTTTGTATTGTGTTGGACAGGCGTACACAGCCCTGGACTGAGCCTAACCCGAAAATGGAGATGGGATGAATTCGCATGTAAGTTACCCAGTGCTCCATCCATACCAACAGCCGTACGATCGATAAGTCACACCAAATTCCATCAGAGTGACGCTGCCTACTTTGTCTTGAAAGTTCCGAGAATGCCTGGCACTGCCTAGCGATTTTTCGAGCATTGGCCGAGTAAGCTGAGGATCCATTCGTCCCTGAGTGAGGTCTGCTGATGCTCTGGGAATCGCACGTGCTTCTGGTCTCCTGGAATTTGATCCCACAGTCTTGGCATCTGGCACTCTGAGAAGAACCGAACACCAGCTTTCATGGTTTTGAGTTGTCGTGCCATGGCCTCTGCGTTGTATCCGCACTCACTGGTGAACGGAGCAATGCTCATGCATTACTAGATGGCCTGTTTAAGCCGTCAAAGATGTCTCCTTTTGTTCGACTGTTGCGGGAACGGACAAGGCGAGGTTCCACCAATCGATTGAGTTGACATTATTGCTGGGATGCTCAGTCAACCTGGAGATAACCGAAGGTGTGACATGAGTCCGGCTACTGTGAAATGCGTGTTAGCTTCGGTGAGTGGACCATATCCAAGACCAATCGATTTATTCACGTGACCACTCACACAAGACGAACTGAGAGACTGAAATGGATTATTTTGCATTAAATACGCGTGCCTACAGCTTGTGGGCGACAAAACCGAATGAAATGCTGGGGGTTTTGTACAGCCGTGCACCGCACGCTGTTGGGTGGACGTGCTAACCGATTTGTGGAAAGACCTGGGGATTCCCACGCCGACTACATTTGTATCAATCAGCAGACGCCGACTGAATTACTTTTCAAGATCCTGATGACTGTTTAAGGTGAGCAACCCACTTCACCAAAGTGGGCTTTGGACCAACAGAAAGGTTAATGAAAATGACTGCTCACTAACGAATTCCCACACAGGAATAGCAGGCTCTCGTCCAATGAATACTTCCAAACCAAATTTGAGGATAACTTGCAAAGACGTGAACACTGTTCACTCTCTCGAGTATGTTTGGAATCCCCACACTCAGTGGTACGGTTGGCACATTCTTGGAATTCCTTTGTGGCTCTATAGCACACCTGGGCAAATAAATTGAACCGAAGAATTTGTTCCTATTGCCAGATTTCTATCCATTACCGGTCATTCCGATAACCTACATTCATCCAGCATGTCATCTTGATCACCAGCATCTGGAAGTCATCTAATCTTTCGGGGCAGTCTAAACAACTGTAAACTTACCAGGTGAGGAGAAGACAAGTCCACACACTCGCAATAAGCTATAAAGTATAAATACTTCAAAACAAGACAACTGCAAACAACGTTTTTCGATAAATACACTCATTTGCAAATCAATTTGGTTTTGCGAGAGACTCATCTGAAACCCAACTGAATCTCTCGTTTGTGATGTTTCCAGGCAACTGAATGCGCTGCACCAGGCCGCCTCATGTTTCAGTTGCTACGATATTCCAGATATCGCGATACATGTATAGACGTATAACGTATCGAAATCAATCCAATTTGGGTTCAAGTAGAACATAAGGTTGACGGAAACTCGGGGACTGCGCCTACTTGATGAGCCCCAAGAAGGGCGAAACCGGTCGTGGGCTGTCGAAGAATTCTCAGCAACCTTATGAGTAGTGCATTACGCGTAAACGACTTTGTTTCATTGGCAAGAGAGTACCATGGAGATGATGACGGAGGGGGGAGAAGAAAGGACTGTCGTATCAGTCTGTAACTGTAGTGCGTTGTGCTACTCAGTGTAATCGAAATAAACAGATAGATACTAAATCGTCCGTTCAGTTGCAACACATGCCCGGCTGTGATGCCATCCGAAGGAAGCACGAGGGTTCAGGTACTGTCAGGTTGTCCGAGCCGAGACGAGAGTAACCGAGATGCAGAAATCGGGTTCGAACCACTGAACTTCCGAGCAATAAGTTAGTACTTTACCTACTGAACTATCCGAAGCTTGCTAGTCAATGGACCTGATTCACAAAACCTTGAAGTGAAGCAACATAGCTTGTTTCCAACGATTCTAGAGGTCAAAATCAGAATTTTTTCTTTCAAAAGATGCCAAATTATTGGGGATTCTGGAGCGTTTCCCCTCAGCATGTGCATACTAGCGGCCTCTGAAAGGAAGCGCCTACTCATGGTATTGAACAGTTTACTGTTGGTCAGAATTTGGGACAGCCCACATGGGTTGTTTTTAGTGTGCTTAGTATTTAGTTCAAGGTTAGGAAAGTGTGACAGTATTCACCCCAAGGCATTTCAGTGCATCCAGCTGACTGGTTTTTGAAGTCAGAATTCAGCCAAAAAATCCGCCCGAATGGGTCTCACTGCAGATTTAATGATTTGGATGCTACGTGGCTGAAAATTGGACAGTTGTTTAACATTTTTTCTGGGGAATTTGCCAAACGGATTGAGGAATGAAAGATCACCAAACAGTACAAGGGTTGGGTTTTACGCTGTCGGACACTGTAACGAGAAGACCGATTGGCAGATCAGCTGCTTATTGTGACCAATCAGACAGGCAACCAATAAGTACTGTCTAAATAAGAGCGAAGGTCCCACCCACACAGTAGTCAATACTGACGCTCTCATTGTGCACCATTTCTGTTCGGATGTGTATCCCATTTGTGTCAGGGTTCCACATCTGACGATGTATGCGCATTCGTCAGTAAATTCGCGCTCTAACCACTTGGGCCATCTCACCCCTCTGGACATTCTACGGTTTAAAACGATAGAGAAGAACATTTGAAGTGACCAATCAGGGGTCGTTCCGGGGTGGAGTAGTTATTTTGGATGGTAGCGGTACACAAGAAAAGCAATCCACATTAAACAGGAGGTCGTTAAAATCAGGTTGGGTGCAAACATTAAAACTGGCCTTACTTGTTTACATGTAGTGGTAAGAAAGAATGTTTCTCACCTGAAATGACTTATTTGCACTACCCTCGGTCAAAATTCAACCATCCAACTGAGTGGAGTGCACAAGCAATTGTGTCATTTCCTCTCCAAAAGATAAATGTGTAACGCTTGCAAACAACGCGACAGATTCATCAATCACTCGAAATCGGTGGCGATGAAAACTGATCTAAGAGCCCTCAGTTTCTGAAAAATTAATATAGTGTTTTTTATTCGCTTCCTTAGTGCCACGAGTAATTGCTATTGCTGAAAGTTGCAAACAATTTCCAACTCAATTTAGCCCAAAAAAATCGTCCAGCTGTAGCACCCTTTCGGTGCCTAGCTATCATGCCACCCGAAGGAAGCACAAGGGCTGGGATACTGTCAGGTTGCCCAAGCCTAGACAGGGGAAGTCGAGAGGCAGAGGTGGGGTTCGAACCACGGACCTTGCGGTCAGTAAATTCGCGCTCTAACCACTTGGCCATCTCATCCCCCAATTTAGCCCAACTAGACGAAGGTGATTATTCTCAATTCTGTCCACGCATTTCGAGTGCGGAACTGTGCGCAACTACTTACAGAATCTGAGTATTTCTGGACGAAATTTGTTCGTAACACGGACTATGTTGCTGAAAATTTTCCAAAGCTTTACGAGTAGTATTTGAGTGGTTTCCACTTTGACGATTCACAGACACTCACGTCAGGTAAGATGTGTCTAATTTGCGGGTGATGAATGGTAGTACAATAAATAAATAAATAAATAAATAAAAGTCAGTTAGTTAGTAACTAAGCAAGTAACACAGCAACGGATTAAGAAATAGTAGTTGAAACTAGTTGACGCGTTGCTTAGGTCCAGTTCGGGTGGTATTCAGGACGGGATAAAAGTTCGGTAATGCAACTAGGGTGACCACCCTTTTGAGTTTTAACTGACTGGCGATTTCGACAGTAAACAGGACGATCGAACTGACACCCTTTCGCCACTCCCGCTACACACGGGAGACTCGTGGGGCTCAGGTGTTAGAGTGTGGCTAGTGCTGCAAATCGAAAGCTGGCATGGTAGTCAGAAAGCATGGCCATCAAGTTAGCTGAAGGGGATCCGCACATCGTACAGTGCTGTGGCAGTATCCCCCGCATTCCAAGGTTTAATACCGTACTGTTCATCATGGTGATCGACGAACTTTATGAATTGTCGATGCCACAAAGGTCTTCAACCACCGACAGCAGCCGACGACACTGCTCGATGAGGTAACGCACGCCCTGTTGAAACCGCATCAACCAATGGAGATCACAAAAAACTCCCTAATACCGAGGTGCGTGCTAGTTTAAGCCCACCGCAATACCTTCAACGGTTAGATAATTGTATGAAGCAGTCTATTCGTGGCTGAATAGGTCCCTACCCAGCGGCACTCCACTCAGCTACATTCACGTTGACAAACTCCCTACAACCATATCAATACAGTGTGCAAGCCATACTGTGCTTTTGGTGCCCCGAGTACTACGCAACATGATCAACGATTCTGCGAATGACCCAACCTTTTGGGATTCTGCCTTCCAATCGCGGTCCAGAAGAGGTTGTCGTTGCGCAGGGGGACAGACAGCTTCGCCTGTTTCGAATATGTTTCATATTCCTGGAAATCGTGTTTGGTCGGGCATTTATTCGCGGTTTCCAGCTCTCTTTTTTTGGACAGGAATTAAGCACGCCCGACCTAATCCTGGTGATTAGATGATCTTCTGTGGCCGGAACTGTGACTGTTCAGAGAGTTCGATAGAGAGTCTGTAGTCATTTTTCGGGAGAGCCCAAAAACTGTGGTAGGCTTTAACATACACTCAGATGGACACGGAGTGATTGTGTGGAGTAAGTGTCCCATCGCCAGTAATTTAGTCCAATGTGCGATTGATTATCACGCTGATTTTTTGGTTCACCAGCCGATACTCACTTCATATCGGCGGGTATGCTGTCCTCAAGCTGCCAGGACAGTCATTGGATTGGGGCTTGCCCAACATTATGGACGCTCTGTTAGGCGTGCTACATGGCGTTCTTGCCATGAAATGTCACGCCCAACCCGTTATGATGGAAACATTGTGCCTAATGAGCTGTTCCTGACTGTGCTAGCGCTTTGAAGGGCATTAAGCATTGTTTGTCTCCTCTCAATTGCGGGTCTTTACACGCGTGTTTCCATACCAGACATTCTTACATACGTTGGGATCCATCTTGTCTGCGTCAACTTTGAATGAAACGCTTCTCTCGTTTAATCTAATATTCTCCTGTAAGTTTTCCACGTCCATCGCTTGCATTTACTTTTTTGTACTTGTGACCATGCTCTTAAAGACGATCAACATCATCATCATCATCGACAGCGTGACAGTGTTCAACACCGATGCTTCGCTGCCGTACAACCATGGTTTATTTGAAAGCCTTATTGTGAAGAAAAAGAATAAAGATGGATGGGGGGGACTTATTGCTGCCTTACTACAATCATTCCGAGATGCCTACACCTTCAAACACTCATTTAGGCAATCTTGATAGAAACTGACAACAAGATCGCCACTGACATCAGTTGGCAGCCATATCTTGCAGCGTCTCCAACCAGGCGCAGTGGGGATCACGCGGTCCCCATCCTGGAAGGCGAGTAGCACCGACAGCACCCAGACGTTTCGTGATTGCTTTCATACCCCTCTGCCAGGTCAAGGGTTGGCCACCTCTCTACTTCGACCACTCTGAATTGGGCATGGAAAACAGAAAAAAGCAATAATAAGAACAAGTAAGTAAGTAAGTAAGTAAGTAAGTAAGTAAGTAAGTAAGTAAGTAAGTAAGTAAGTAAGTAAGTAAGTAAGTAAGTAAGTAAGTAAGTAAGTAAGTAAGTAAGTAAGGAAGGAAGGAAGGAAGTAGGCAATTAATTAACCAACTAAGTAAGTAAACAAACAAGTGAGTAAGCAAGCAGGTAAGAAATTGAACAGGCTCCTGTAAATCCGTAGCTTCTCGGCACCCCCACAAGCATCCTGCGTTAACCATCGTTCATCCCCAATTGCTCCGAACCCACACGTCTCTTTGCTTGACACACATCCAATCACAGTAGCGGTATCGCTTCCAAGCTAAAATATCAGCACCAAAGTCACGTCAGAACTGTACTCTCACCTCATATTTGTCACAGCGGTTGCACTTGAACGTCTTCAAAATGCGGTGTGAGTTTTGTTCAGATGCCAAAACCTTTGTTGTCTCTCGACTTTTCCTTTGATCCTTGACGGAATTCGCACTTTATCTCTTTCCACACATCGCACCTACTGGGTGGATCTTTTCCAGATAAGCCCCGCCACTAATGCAAAAAGTGCACGTGCGAAAAGTTAAACCCCGCCACTTTTAGCCAGCTCCAATTTTTTATACGCACACAACCTTCACCTATTTTTGATGAAAACAATTCTCTATCCGCATCTAGGCTCATTTTGTGCAAAAATTTTCTCCGTTCGGACGTAAAACCTTAAATGACGCTTTCTGACACTTTCAACTCTCGTTCATGGGAAGGAGACGGCAATACGTTTTTGCAAAGCCACGGAGTGATCCATCAGCAACGTTTATGCAACAATGGCCACCAAATGACACTTTCAACTGTTTCTGACAGGTGGGGGTGTAATGTCTGACAGTGTCGGCAAGAAATCGGTCTTTGGAAGGAAACTTGACTAGAACGGTCTGGGATGGAGTTTAAGACAGTAATTCTATTCATTTATTGCTGGTCCGAAAAGTTGGCGGCTTTTGCAGACTCCAACATTTATCGGCGGCCCAGGTCTACACGTCAAGATCGATGAAACGCTAATATCTCGCCATAAAAACCACGCAGGACGAGTCCTTCCCCAGCAGTGGATTTTCGGGGGATCTGCTAGGAAACTAAAGAAGTGTTCATGTATGCAGCCACTTGTGTGAGTTCGTTTGGGAGCAAAGGTACCGAAAAACGGACCTTTTCATGCAAATTATTAATGACATGTCCCAATTTCACCCTCTTCAATAAAAACTAAAAGTACAACTTTCATATCCTCTTTTTTCTAATCTTTTTTGGGTGGCCGGGGTTAATTTTTTGGCGGGACTTATCTGGAAAAGATCCGATAGGGTTACTAACTGTTGCTCTTGTGGGCCGCTGTCGCCCATTCCGTCTCTTCTCGTTTTACCTCAACGAGTCCAACCGTACATGACGCCTGTAAACAAGCTGAACTTGTCAGATTGCTCTGATCCCGAGGAAATGTCGTCTTAGTTGAACATTCGACTCATTTCCCACCTAAATTAGTTTCTCCAACTTCAACCGACTGTCTGCTGAAAGACATCTTTATTCAAAACTGCTGATTTCAAATCGTCAGCTTCTTCATCCACAAGATGAAATTCGCAATTGGCGCCACCATTGAAATCGGACAAATAAATTTTAAATATAGTCCAACCCTTCGTCTTTTATATTTGAAAACTGAATTCTGGTAGCGAATTGCACTCATTTGCAAACAAATTTGGTCTCCCGAGAGACTAACCTGAAATCCAGCTGAGTCTCTCGTTTACGATGGTGGGTTTTTTTTAACCAAAATGCAGTTGGCTAGTTGTTTTGTTCTGCAGTTTTACCCGCGCACCAGACTCAAACCTCCAATATGATTCGTTTCTCTCCTGCACTTTATGAATGCGACTTTCCCATGTGTATTATAACCCACAATTATTGAAAATACTGATAGTCCCGACCTATTTATATCCCCGGAGAGAAATAAACTTTCGAGAGGATATTACTCGTTGGAAGGCTGTTTTAAACTCAGAAATCAAATTGGACTTTGCTTGCAGATAAACACCCAGTAACACTTGCCGCATTTGATAAACCACTACAAAAGGCCGAATGCTTGCAGATAGCAAACTGATAGACGTTTATGTGAGACGAACGTCACTCCCTTCAACACAAAGCTGAATCTATGTACCCAAACCAGGAGAGATTACTGAGTGATTTTGAATGATTATTGACTATTATTGTTTGTTTAGTGGTTTGATGGGAATTTCTTGATAATGTTACCTTTCGTAGTTTTAATTACCATCGCGTAGATTTCATTAAAACAATTACATAGAATATTGAAATCGTACTTTAGACATTGAAGTTAAGCAGTCTAAAAGTACATTATCTGTTGGTCTGACTTAGCAGATTAGTCACAATCCTAAGGTCGCATTCAAGAAGACATCATCATTTTTACGTCCCCGTAGAATGCAAGTATATAGTTCTGACCGGAAAGTCGGCTAAGCTACAACGCAATCACAAAGGACTGTTGGTAGAACTGCATGAGTTCTTCATTGCTGGCCCTAGTGACCAGACTGCTGACGAATCCGTCATAATCGAACAAATTTTGAGTGCACAAGATGATCCAGCCAGACAAGATACCAGTGTAACGGTGGATGCTACTGATGAGGCATGCGAGTAGTATGCCTTCTCGTAAATCCGCTTCGCGTCTCTTGAAAAGTGAAATCTATTATGGAATTTGTGGAGTCTCTTTGTAGCATTTGCTTGCATTTGAGTAACAGTCAATGAGTATCCAGAAAAGTTCAGGAAGACGCGTTCAAGGAGAAGATGGATATTCAGTTTTGTAAACGAGATGCATATGAGAGTTTTGCTCCCCTGTCTAATAGTCTGTAACCATTAAGTTGGTGTTTCTCTAATAAACAGCTCTGCAGCGAAGGACTTCTTCCTTTCACCAGCATGGGAAGTAGGAAACTGTCAGCCATATTGTCCAAGCCTGATGGCAAACAATGCGGTCGCCAAAACGATACTACTTAGCTAAACTAACTCAGAAACTAAGCTAAGCTATTCTCAACCCCTGACTCTTTGCTACAAAACCAAGCGTCCTATCATAAGTGAGCATAAAGACCAGGGTCAACTTTGGGTGTCCAGCGTGTTCACGGATCACTGCACCGCGCAGTGCTTCATGTTTTATTCCCGACCAGGATTCCATCCTATAAGTGGCACCAATCTGTGACGAAAAGCCGGGAGCTAATACACATCTGTCTCACTCTTATTTAGAATTGTACGTAGTGAGCAATTCAGAAATACCCAAACTGATTCGAACCCGCGGTCTTACAAATGACGCTTGAGTACAATACCAATCATTTGATCGTTTTTGTGAATACGTTACATCTAGTTAGGATGTATTGACTCCCATCGTTTGGTCATTTCACGCAGTCCTGTGTTGACCGACTGTGAACCAAGGACGTCTGAGGCGGAAGGCCCTGCGAATGCAACACGAGCGTCTACGGGAAGGGTGAGTATCCTGTTCTGGAAACACACTCAGAGGAGCACACAGCCTTGCAGACCAGATGAACAAATCAACAGTTCGCAAGTGTTCTCGAGCGTCATCGCATCCCTGCTTCGTTTTCCGTGCCTCGATAGTTTGATGTGGGGGGCTTTCGTTAGACTGTCTGTACAGGTGATATATGGTGCTGAAAAGTTGATGGGAATCAGTCACGTTCTTGTTTTTGTAACTTGTGTGCAATCTAATCCCTCGCGACTGTCTAAAACTATCAGTGTATAAAAAGCGTTTGGTAAACGTGATTTGAAAATGTGTTTATTGTCACGCTTACATAAGAAATGCGTGCTCTGGGAACGCAGACAGCGCATGTATCCAGCCCATGTCCCAACATCCGGATACATGAGGCTGGCGTTGAACCAACCGAATACAGACAGGGAGACGACGTTTCCTGTTAATGGGCTTTTTTCTTCTCGAAAATCCACCCTGATACTCCAACAAATATTTGTGATGTTGAAAATTTATGGCAAAATAGATTTTGATGGGTTTTTACTGTCATTTCAGTTCCACCAAATGCATGTCCGCAAAAAAGTACACGACATAAGGAACCGGTGAACCCTAGGTACCTGCGGAGCACTGAAAAAGACAGAAATTCAACTGCCCCTCCAATTCCGTCAAGGTCATATGGCTTCCCTTCGCATGGAATTATTAGTGATTGCGGGCCCCGAAATGGGCATTCATCCGGTTTTTCATCGTAGTGTGGGATTTCGTAATTTGCACTTTAGATTTCACACTGTCAGTGGAACTTTATATGCTAAAAAGTAGTGTACACCCTTTCTATCCTTATTCGGATTCATAGCTCTGATCATCTTACGAAACTCAGAGCTTTTTGACCTTCTGGCCTTGATCGGCCACAAAGCAGCTAAACCCATATGATTTTATCGGTCTTACATGGTCACGAAAGCTTCTATGGCCGGTTTCATTAGGCGGTTAATTTTGTTTACAAAAAAAGACAGACTACGAAGTTCAATGCTGCGCATCATCAAAAAACTGATTGTATTGTTCGCCTCCTGTGGGGTCGAATTGCTCCCGGGGCGTCCGTTCACAGATGTCGAGTTGACAGACGACATAGCTCTTCTTGGATCTGACGCCGTGGTAATGCAAAGAATATTAAATAATCTAACTAATTCCGCCTCACGGTTCTGTATGCGCTTCACACCTGCAAAGTGTAAAGTGCTAGTGCAAGACTGGGTGGGCCCGAACCCTAGCCTAGTGGTTGCGGGTGAACCGATTGTGGTAGTAGACAAATTTGTCTACCTGGGTAGCTGTATTAGTCCCGGTGGTCTCGCGAAAGATGATATTTCCATCCGAATTGGGAAGGCCCGAGCAGCTTTTGTGAACCTGCGTCACCTGTGGCGTAGGCGTGACATCAGCTTATCCGTCAAGGGTCGGGTATACAATGCTGCGGTGCGATGTATATTACTATACGGGCCAAAAACCGGGCACTGCGCGCCGAGGACGTCAAAAGACTTCCAGTGTTTGACCACCGATGTCTTCGGAGCATTGCCCGAATCTGATGGGAACACCAGATCAGCAATGCTGAAGTACGTCGCGAATGGTATTCGGGAAGAATAACTCACCCTCGATAGATGAACTGATCACACTGCATAGGCTGCGCTGGCTTGGCCACGTGCTGCGCATGCCAGTCGACCGACTTCCTCGAAGGGTTCTTTTCGCACAACCACGTGAAGGGTGGAAGCGAGCCAGAGGCGGTCAAACAATGACTTGGCAGCGAAGTATAAAAGCCATTACCAACAAACTCAGCTGCGCTGGTCACTACCGTCTTCCTGGATGGGGACCCCGAGACGGGCCACATCAATGGTTGAAGATATTATCAGACATGGCCCAATCGCGCCCTCAATGGCGCTCATGCATCAAGCTATTGCCTTCAATGCATAGCTCCTTGCCCAATCCCACCACTTAACAGTCCATTGACAGTGGTGTATTTACGCACCAATTTATCAGCTCCGCCTTCAGTGCGCAGCTACCTACCTCACCTCCCTAAATCATCGGTGAACGAAACTGTGGCAGCTACAACCACTGTACGACAAGTACACGGTTCTTACAGCTGACGATAATAAATAAATAAGTTCAGAATCCCTGATCAAGAACGTGGTGTAGATGCGTACAAATATATCCCCGCGTGACAAAGATCCTCTGTGACAACATTCCAGTGTCTTATGACATGTCGCCAGGAATTAACATGCCTATCTGTCCCGTCCGTAGATTCTACTGTGTGAGAATGTTGACTTCAGGAAATTGCGTATGAACGGTGCGCTCTATCAAATCGTTGTTGTTTGAGGATGCGTCAGTCCAGGGGCACAAACTGGAATCGAGTCACTCGGCGGCCAGACGTGATCAAGGCTGGTCAGTTTTGACAGTGTGCGAGGATCTGGGACAATGCAAAGGTTAAAACTGGATGGCAGTGGGCCGTTAGTCGATAGGTAATTAAAAAAACGTTGGTTCAAGAACTGCTTGGGAGCTGCCAAGGGCGTCACTGCGTACTGCAGTTCAATTGCTGAGGAGCCTAGGGAGCAGCATACGCCCTAATCCTTGACAGACACGATCCCGATACAGGCACATTCGAACCGCCAGACCGAACGAAAGCACCAGTGTGCATTGCTCCCTTCCATATGTAAACCGACTTGCCATTTGACTTGCCTACGTGAACAGCTGATTTGGCTATCAGTTCTCTCATCCAAGATCCCTTGTCCTCACGGCCATATTCGTGTTTTACTTGTGCTGACCAAGTACTGAAATCACAGCAGTCTGGCTGGATAGTAGTATAGTAGTATTCCTCGAGGACACCAACTGCCATGTACAGAGAACTGGTGGCTTCTGATATTTCAGGAAGTGCACTGCGTTCCAATCGAACAATCTTAGAAACGCCCCAAGTCGTGGGGCAACTTTCTGGACATTGTCTCCGGTGTGACATGCGTAAATTCATGCATAAGAGTTAAGAACATCTCATTAGCACCGGTGTAAAATCAATCCGTCTACATCCAAGGTGTTCAAATTTGAGCTCAAGCAAGGGGAAAACCATTTCTTGAAGAAATCTCACACCCAGAGGAATGTCCTTTGTTATTTAAAAGATATATTTGTGTGAAATTTACACAGAACAGGTTCCACAAGGCTTATTTGTCCTTGAGATCGTCGGTATCAGTCAAGATGCATGACTGAAAATTGGTCATTCTTGCTGGATTGCATACAAGGGGTGGTTTTTTCTTCTCAGTCTTGTGAAAGCTGCTCTGTCGATAGTCCACAGGACTCGAAAACACTTCCTGTGCGCAATAGATGTGGTTGGATTACACTATACCCGCTAACAGCGTCAAGATGTTGCGCAATGCACCTCTGTAACCACGAAATATGCTCATCCTGTGATCTAAATCAGAAATACCTTCAATAAATACATGCAGCACACAGCTGTATGAAAGCGCAATATAGCCATGTGACAACCGAGGGCCGGTTACCAGCGTCGAGTTGTAAGGCTGTCAGACCTAATGGTTTCTGATGTGTGATATTTGGGTCGTTATCAACGTTCTTCCACAGAGTAGAAAACGATTGAAAATGCGGCCACATTTAACCGAAATCGACCTCTTTAGAAGGATGTATTTCAAGCGAGTTCACGCAGAGAGTGCATGGAAACAAACCTCTGTCGGGGTGTGTGGAAGCACACCGGAAAAAATGGTCCTAAAATTCTACCTGAATATTCGTAATGCACTGCTCATAAGGTTGCTGAAAACTCTTCGACAGCCCACAACCGGTTTCGCCCTTCTTGGGGCTCATCAGGTAGGCGCAGTCCCCGAGTTTCCGTCAACCTTATGTTCTGCTTGAAACCGAATTGGACTGTTTTCCGAGAAATACACTCATCTGCAAATCAATTTGGTTTTTGCGAGAGAAGAGGGCTGTCGAAGAATTTTCAGCAACCTTATGAGTAGTACACTACGTATATACATGTATCGCGATATCTCGAATATCGTAGCAACTGGAACATGAGGCGGCCTGGTGCAGCACATTCAGTTGCCTGAAAACATCACAAACGGGAGATTCAGCTGGGTTCCAGGTGAGTCTCTCGCAAAAACCAAATTGATATGCAAATGAGTGTATTTCTCGAAAACAGTGCAATTTGGGTTCAAGTAGAACATAAGGTTGACGGAAACTCGGGGACTGCGCCTACCTGATGAGCCCCAAGAAGGGCGAAACCGGTCGTGGGCTGTCGAAGAGTTTTCAGCAACCTTATGAGTAGTCCATTACGAATATACATGTATCACGATATCTCGAATATCGTAGCAACTGGAACATGAGGCGGCCTGGTGCAGCACATTCAGTTGCCTGAAAACATCACAAACGGGAGATTCAGCTGGGTTCCAGGTGAGTCTCTCGCAAAAACCAAATTGATATGCAAATGAGTGTATTTCTCGAAAACAGTGCAATTTGGGTTCAAGTAGAACATAAGGTTGACGGAAACTCGGGGACTGCGCCTACCTGATGAGCCCCAAGAAGGGCGAAACCGGTCGTGGGCTGTCGAACAGTTTTCAGCAACCTTATGAGTAGTCCATTACGAATATACATGTATCACGATATCTCGAATATCGTAGCAACTGGAACATGAGGCGGCCTGGTGCAGCACATTCAGTTGCCTGAAAACATCACAAACGGGAGATTCAGCTGGGTTCCAGGTGAGTCTCTCGCAAAAACCAAATTGATATGCAAATGAGTGTATTTCTCGAAAACAGTGCAATTTGGGTTCAAGTAGAACATAAGGTTGACGGAAACTCGGGGACTGCGCCTACCTGATGAGCCCCAAGAAGGGCGAAACCGGTCGTGGGCTGTCGAACAGTTTTCAGCAACCTTATGAGTAGTCCATTACGAATATACATGTATCACGATATCTCGAATATCGTAGCAACTGGAACATGAGGCGGCCTGGTGCAGCACATTCAGTTGCCTGAAAACATCGCAAACGGGAGATTCAGCTGGGTTCCAGGTGAGTCTCTCGCAAAAACCAAATTGATATGCAAATGAGTGTATTTCTCGAAAACAGTGCAATTTGGGTTCAAGTAGAACATAAGGTTGACGGAAACTCGGGGACTGCGCCTACCTGATGAGCCCCAAGAAGGGCGAAACCGGTCGTGGGCTGTCGAACAGTTTTCAGCAACCTTATGAGTAGTCCATTACGAATATACATGTATCACGATATCTCGAATATCGTAGCAACTGGAACATGAGGCGGCCTGGTGCAGCACATTCAGTTGCCTGAAAACATCGCAAACGGGAGATTCAGCTGGGTTCCAGGTGAGTCTCTCGCAAAAACCAAATTGATATGCAAATGAGTGTATTTCTCGAAAACAGTGCAATTTGGGTTCAAGTAGAACATAAGGTTGACGGAAACTCGGGGACTGCGCCTACCTGATGAGCCCCAAGAAGGGCGAAACCGGTCGTGGGCTGTCGAACAGTTTTCAGCAACCTTATGAGTAGTCCATTACGAATATACATGTATCACGATATCTCGAATATCGTAGCAACTGGAACATGAGGCGGCCTGGTGCAGCACATTCAGTTGCCTGAAAACATCGCAAACGGGAGATTCAGCTGGGTTCCAGGTGAGTCCATGTACAGAGAACTGGTGGCTTCTGATATTTCAGGAAGTGCACTGCGTTCCAATCGAACAATCTTAGAAACGCCCCAAGTCGTGGGGCAACTTTCTGGACATTGTCTCCGGTGTGACATGCGTAAATTCATGCATAAGAGTTAAGAACATCTCATTAGCACCGGTGTAAAATCAATCCATCTATATCCAAGGTGTTCAAATTTGAGCTCAAGCAAGGGGAGAACCACTTCTTGAAGAAATCCTTTGTTATTTAAAAGATATATTTGTGTGAAATTTACACAGAACAGGTTCCACAAGGCTTATTTGTCCTTGAGATCGTCGGTATCAGTCAAGATGCATGACTGAAAATTGGTCATTCTTGCTGGATTGCATACAAGGGGTGGTTTTTTCTTCTCAGTCTTGTGAAAGCTGCTCTGTCGATAGTCCACAGGACTCGAAAACACTTCCTGTGCGCAATAGATGTGGTTGGATCACACTATACCTGCTAACAGCGTCAAGATGTTGCGCAATGCACCTCTGTAACCACGAAATATGCTCATCCTGTGATCTAAATCAGAAATACCTTCAATAAATACATGCAGCACACAGCTGTATGAAAGCGCAATATAGCCATGTGACAACCGAGGGCCGGTTACCAGCGTCGAGTTGTAAGGCTGTCAGACCTAATGGTTTCTGATGTGTGATATTTGGGTCGTTATCAACGTTCTTCCACAGAGTAGAAAACGATTGAAAATGCGGCCACATTTAACCGAAATCGACCTCTTTAGAAGGATGTATTTCAAGCGAGTTCACGCAGAGAGTGCATGGAAACAAACCTCTGTCGGGGTGTGTGGAAGCACACCGGAAAAAATGGTCCTAAAATTCTACCTGAATATTCGTAATGCACTACTCATAAGGTTGCTGAAAATTCTTCGACAGCCCACGACCGGTTTCGACCTTCTTGGGGCTCATCAGGTAGGCGCAGTCCCCGAGTTCCCGTCAACCTTAGATCTTTCTTGGTCTTCGTGGGCTTGTGATTGCTGCGACAATTTAGTTGGGGGGTGGGTGGGGGTGAGGTCAAGTGATGATGACTACTCCTCCTTCTGATGACCGCACACCAACACGTGTCAGCTCGACTGATCCAAAACCGTTCTCCACACGCTTGCCAGTTCCACACCTATTCTCTTAACACTGTGATGCTTGGTGATTTCTACCGCCTCAGCCATCAGTCTCTGTGACGTGGACCTTAGTCCTCGCCTCAAAACCTCAACATTTTCTAAATCTATTTTGTGCCCTGTGTCCAGTGCATCTTCTGCAATTGCCGAGTCTTTTGGCAACGCTCGATATTCATCTGCGATTCTCGGCGGCCTGTTTATTTTCCTCTTATGCCCTTCGATTCTGGTGTGAAGTTCCCTGGCCGTCTGTCCTACCTATATAGACCTTAATGCAGTCGTCACACTGGATTTTGTAGACACAGTCCCTAGTTCTGTTTGCCGGGAGGCGATCCTTCAATTGCACCAGTGCAGAGCGCAGAGTGTTTCCCCTCTGGAGAGCTATTCTTATGTTGGCCATATTTAGAATCCTTCGAATGATCTCCGATGTCCCTGGTTTATATGAAATAACAGCCGCTGCGGTCCGAACCCAAGAATATAACCTAAAGGTGCACCTTGTCCATACTGACCGGAGGAAATGACCTTCAACTCTGTAAAAGTCAAGACTAGATCAAAGCTGGAATTATTACACGAATGTTGCGCCCATCGATTTATTCTCATGATTACTTTAATGCCTATGAGTTTTTTTGGCGAAACCACAGCTCGTTTGATTAGAGAACACAAAGGAAAAACGCACGAGAGTCGTTCATTGCCTAAATTTGTGCACTTTTTTTCGGCCGAAACACATCAAAGATTTCACCTCTTCCCCTCTATAGAATCATCAAATGAAACAATTGTCGGATAGTTTTATTACCCATGTCGGTGTTTGCCACCTAACCCTGTGAACAACACGGCTTGTCTGGCGGAAAACCTGAGGAGTGATTAACTGAAGTATTTGGCTTTCGACACAAACCGTTAGTCAGAACAAATTCTACTGGTTACATCTGAGAAGTTTCCATCCCCACGGTCATCGTTCCCTGAGTCGTTAATCGTAGTTCCCACCCGAAATTCCAACTTTTTCCCAGTTTATTTCGTGTGAATGTCGTAGCCTCACAGAGTGACCAAAAACGCACCGACCATCATCCACATTTTACGGAGGCGATAACTTATCGATCGGTTCCAAGCCATTCACGATCAATGGAAAACATGGTCGAAGAATTTTCAGCAACCTTATGAGTAGTGCATTACGTATATACATGTATCGCGATATCTCGAATATCCTAGCAACTGGAACATGAGGCGGCCTGGTGCAGCACATTCAGTAGCCTGAAAACATAAAAAACGGGCGATTCAGTTGGGTTCCAGGTGAGTCTCTCGCGAAATCAAATTGATTTGCAAATAAGTGTATTTCTCGAAAACATGGTCCGGTTTTGTTGCCCTGATGTGCACCACCTTAGTTGCACCGAAGACGCTTTCAAAAGGGTCGTTGATGTTTTTATAGTCTGAAGAATAACTGTAACCAATTCTAAAATTTGGCAATCTCGTGGTAAATAGCATACCGAGGACAAAAAGCCGGCAGTCTAGTAGAGTTCTGAGTGCCTCGCCAAGTTTACTTATTTCGCCGTTGATCAGGTGGCAGTTGATCTGTTCATCGGACATAATCAGAACAGATCAACTGCCCCCTGATCAACAGCCACTTAGGGCAAATTAGCAACGAAATTCCGACACCGTGCTTTTCCACAGCAACCATTACTTTGGTTCAGCGTGTGCGATTCACGACGGAATTCACTACCAGTGTAACGGTGTATACTACTGATGAGGCATGCGAGTAGTATGTCTTCTCGTAAATTCGCTTCGCATCTCTTGAAAAGTGAGATCTATTACGGAATTTGTGGAGTCGCTTTGTAGCATTTGCTTGCATTTGAGTAACAGTCAATGAGTATCCAGAAAAGTTCAGGAAGGCGCGTTCAAGGAGAAGATGGATATTCAGTTTTGTAAACGAGATGCATGTGAGAATTTTGCTCCCCTCTTCAATAGTCTGTAACTGTTAAGTTGGTGTTCTCAAGTAGACAACTTCGCAGCGAAGGCTTTCTTCCTTTCACCAGCTTTAACCGGTCAGCAAACTGTTCAGTGGCTCGCATGAGATGACAAACCGGCGCACTGCTAAACTGCGACGCCCCGCTGACGCAACACGCACTGGCGATGACATTGCCCTGATAGGTGAACAGAACGGCATTTATCTCTATAACCCCGGCTACTAAAGTTCCCCTGGATAGCAGGTCTTCAGTGTGCTCGGCGAACAGTTTTACCATTTGCATCATCTTCGGAAAACTTATCAATGAGAAAAAAATCACATGAGCTTCATCGCTGTTCCGTATCACTTACCTAGTGCAGGGCTGGATTCTCCCGAGATGCATCGCTTCATCTTTCGACTGTAACACGTTCTTCTATTAACTGCGCGACTACTTACATTTTAATAGTAGCGAAAACTGTTGGGTATTGCTAATCAAAGCATTGCCAACCTGCGGTACAGACGCTTTTTCTGTGCAGCCTACGGGTATTGCAATTCGTAGAGAGGAATCTCACCAAGGAAGGTTGGATATCCCTTGGTGAACGGCAACTGGGTTTCGCCACCTGATCTACATAAGGGATTTTATTTCTGGAGAGGTATTCATCGACCCCTAGCATTTCGCACGAGTGATTTTCCTTGGGAAGAAGAGCAGCGGGGGTAATTTCCCTCCACTCCAGGTTTACCATATGTTTTGCCCGATTCGATTTTTACTCATGACGCGATCCGCCACGCTTAGTCAGCTGGCTGATTGTGGGTGATGAAAATACACCCAAGCGCACGGGATATTGGGCGCGATTCCTGGCGGAAAATGACGGACACGCATACTCGAAGTCAATAAATTCATCTAAGTCTAAAACGATTCTATCATCGCCTAGAAATTTTTCTTCTCTGATAATAAAGAAATCTGTAGTTCTTCCAGGTTTGAGTATTTTTTCAGGCACTCAAATTACTCGACAAAACAGGATGCGTGGCTTAGAAGAGCGAGAGGCTTGGCAAACGTATAGTTCTTTTTAAAATTGGAAAATCGCTTCTTTTAGGCGGACAACTTTCTGTTGTCACGTTGAAAACAGATCGACATGTTGTCGATCTCTTCTGTGCACGGCACTCTGACTCGACTTAGCATCGATGAAACAATACTGGCGTACACGGATTTTTGGTGTGCTGATGAGTAGTTTACGAGTAGTTTTCTGTGTCTGTTGGTTTCTGGTAGATGGTAGTTTTTAATTTTCCACCACTCTTGTGTGTTATACAGTCTAGGAAGGATAATGCGCCCGAGGTGGACTCTATTTCCATGCTAAACTTGATATAAGGATTTAGACGTTGTTTCGTTTAACAAGTCGTTCAGTGCAGAGCGGAGAAGACTACAAGGCTATCTGCGGATGAATGTTTTTGGTAATATACAGACCCATAGGATGCCGAGGACATGAAAGGAATATTCTACAAGGTTTTTTGTAAAGGCCTTGGAAACAGGTTCCGTGCTTTTGTCCAGCAAGTCCAACAACCTGATGAATATATCGGTAAAAAAGTATCATCTTTTGCTTTGCAGGTGACAACAATACGTAGTAGATAGGGGAGTAAAGCGGCTCTTTCTGTCCTAGTGATTAATGGTTTTACGATAATATCGCATGAACGCTAAACTGACAAGGCGCACCCCCCCCCCCCGAAATCCCTTTTAGCTGCGCTGTTTCAAGCAGCTGCCAGTTACGCTTACGGCGTGTCTGTTTGCATCAAAAAGCATGGAAATTGAAGTGAGACGGTGGTTAGCAAACCGTTTGGCTGTTTCTGTTCACATCCGTTTTCCCAAATCGCAGCCTTGAAACGTCACTTATTTGGAACTGGTCTGAATTTCAGGAACTGCAAGCTGAGCTAACTGACTAGCAAGCTAGCTAGCTAGATTTGGTTGTCAGGTTGAACATTGCTTTCTAGTGCCATTTTAACTCTGATTTATATACTTTGCTAACCCTTGGTCTTACTGGTTCCTGTTTACACAAGGAATTCGGCTCAACTCAAATCGCATACGGCATTACCCACTGTACACTGGTGTCCATCGACGTGACAAGCAAGGTCGGAGACTCTATCACAGCCTACCGGTCTAACCCAATCGATATACAACCTCAAACATCAGCAGTTCTATTCATGCACGCTTGCCGGGGAATGGAGACACAGAGTGGAGTGTTTTTCAAGCAATAGAACAGTGCCGGTTGAGCAGAACATACATGGCCGTTAAGGTCAATGCTGCCAAGTGGGGTTTTGAAGAATCCCACGCAATTTCAATTTTGCTGGCTGCCAGTTGATCAAATCAATCCAGTTCAAGTAGTGACGTTCAAGAAGGGAGGGGTTTCGTCATACCGTCATACGATTGAATTTAGATGGTCTTGTTCAGTGAAATATAGAGACAGAAATGTAGTTGAACAACAACTACATATGCTGCGGTTTGTAGCAGTAAGCAAGCGCCATTGTAAGCTCCCGTAGGTGCCCTGTATGTCACATGCTCACCATCATTGCTATGATTGCACTTTTCAACGAGGGACATACATGTATTTATGGTAGTGTGAAACGATTTTGGAATTTTCTGTAAGTCAACCCAATGTATGCTGAAAAGCCGAGAAGCACTGTACAGCTGTTCCATCCTTATTGGAAATCATCAGCAGTGCATATCTCACGAAACTCCGGAGAGTCTCTAGCCCGTGACCCCCTGGCTAGTAGTTTGAACACTTAACCGTTCGGCCACGAGTGACTGATCAGCAGTGTGATTAACTCGCACTTAGACAGGATATAGCACCACTCATCCTTCAATCACGGGATCCACATCACGCTGTCACACGTATTGACTGTCTCCTCGAGCAACGACTTCTCAAACGAGTTTCACTCATCGGGTGAAATCTATTCTTCCATTGAGCTACTTATAGGTTGTTGGTAGCGTGGAAAGATTCGAAAATATTCAGTTGAGATGTCTTTCGGCAAGTGAAGTCAAGCCGTTTCATGCTTATTGAGAATCCTCAGCAGGTTCGAATTCACGATCCCCCAGTTATTGGTTTGGACACTTAACCGTCCGCTCAAAAGCTGATGATCAGCAATGCGACCAAGTCCCCCTGCAATTCCATCATTCTATGTATATCTCACAGGATGAATAAATTTACAAGTTGAGTGAAACCTCCATTGGAGTAATCTTCATTCCAGGAGCCGACCAATACTTGACTAGGTGATGTAAATCCCGTGGCGCTGTGTCCTGTCCAAGTGAGAGCCAATCACATTGGTGATCGGCCACCCGTGGCCAAATAGCGAAGTGTTGAAACCCCTAGCCGGGAGGTCGCACGTTTGAGACTCCCTGGTGTTTGGTGGGATGCGCACAGTGAGCTGTAAAAATGTCTTGTCTAACAAATCCATAAACTCCCTTTTTCCGCTATGGTCCTTATAAGGCAGTCTCCCACTACCCGGTCAAGGTGTATCCTCGCGTTTCTCAAGACTTGGTTATTCTTTGGTGCACCAAAAGTTACCTTGACGAAGCTGGCGGGAAGTTTGAATTGTTTTCATTCATCCCCCTTGTCTGGTTTTAACCTCACTTGCAAGATCAGAGTTACCGATCACAACGTACAGCACCATTTCTGCCGAGAGCAAGCGACTAAGTTGTTAACTGTACCAGGAAAGCACGTTGTAGAAAACGATTAGGTCTTAACAAAAACCCCTCAGACAGTTCAAATCCTTAACTTGAAACATTCCTTTCAGTGGGTTGGTGAAGCCTGTGTATGCATACTCATGTGCTTATTTATGGTAAAAAACACTTGGATAGTTCAGTATATCGTGAAACCTCATGATTCCAGTACTCTGAGCGTACATCGGCTAGATACTCGCAGTAACACAGACACGTTTCACTCAGTGAGTTTGTAACTGAGGTGGTCGTTATTGGCTCAAATGTCACAGCTACCTGGATAGAATCTTAGTTCGATCAGTATACAGAAAAGGTTCATTTAACCTGTTTTGGTCACCTGACCACATAACCTGACCACATAACACAAGTGGCTCTACTGAAGCAAACAGACAGAAATGGACCATGCTCAGTGTCTCGACTTCCAACCATCGATGTCGGGCTTTCAGAGCTTAGTGGTCGGGATGGTACTCCCAGAAGTCATGGGTAATCGTTGGCCATCAGCTTACTAGATAAAAGAGAAATGTAATCCTATTGATGGATTAAAGGTAAACTCAAAGGCTCTGCTCTTCCTTGTTTACGGACAAAGGGGGGTAGGTGCGGCGGAACTGACCTTGAGGTTACAAATTGTTTACAACAGAAAGGACGTTTTTTCCAATGTGGGATTGGTCCATTAGATGAAAACCGTGAATTGCGTAGCTTTGTAATGAACGAGGGTCAGACGTTTCTTTTCCAAGTTGACGGTTGAGTGGATAGACGAAATCAGACTCAATAAATTCAGTGTTCAGGCACGCCACAGGAGCACGACCGAATGTGATCAGCGTTCAGGCATTTCATAGAAGCACGATCGATGTTGATGGGTGTTCACTAAACGCCTATCAGGCAGCTTGGATCAATGCCAAAAAGTGCCCTTTAAATACCGTGGGGCCGTTGTAACTTTTGCACTCGCACGCACTCGCTTGTTGCAACAAAGCTGTTGTGTTCCTTGTCGGTGCGTTCTTTTTCTGGCACCATGCACTGGAGCGGGAACAGCTGTCGGAGATAACAGATTGGCGACTCAGTCAGATATAACAATCAAACACAAACACCAATGGCCAGAAATCTCTTTGAGGTTCTCCGTTGTCTCACGGATAGCTTTTGCGGTTGAACAAACCTGTGAACTGTCTGATGGCGAGAGGTTCAGTAACCTGGGAGATTTGCTGCTCTCAATAGCTTTGGTTCCGGAGAGGGATATTTGTAATCCCAGTATATTTTCATGGCTTATAGATTCTTGGTGACCAAGATCCAGCTGAACATGGGACAGTGGTGCTTGATGGTGGCAAACCCCTCAAATCCCACTTCTCGAATATGACAGCTTACACCTGTAGCAAATAGCAAACAGAACTGAGTAGGTAGAATAAAGCAGTTACTTTCAGTGACGAGGGGTGCTTCACCATTCTCCAAACCAGAGCTCAACACATCACGTGAGCTTTCCTCTATAAGGCTTAGAATTGAGCCAAAGTAAAAGTTCAACCTACTCAGGAAGACCACAGTTCACCTCAACAGAAACTACCGTGAGTGGTGTTGAGCATTAAAACAGTTGGAATGCGATGAACAAAACTCCCGTGGCATTAGCTCATCCACACAGACGGACGTTCACAAAAGGGACCATCACGTGAACCGAAACACAAGAACTAGATACTAGGCTGTACGTAACACTTGGTCACCCACCCCAATGCACAAAATCGCTCGACCGACACCTAACACAGATTTAGTTTGACTTAGCTAGTTGGTTCTCCTTCCGTCTTAAATCTCGACCAACCTCGTAACCTAGTCACTTGGCCTGACGAAGTTTTTGTGTCAAAGCGGAAAGATGCCCAGCAATAAATCTATCGATTGTTACCAAACCTTTCCGAAAACGACGAATACTCAATCGGTTCCAAGTTAGCTAATTGAGTAAACTTAGTTCTCATGAACATGCAAACACCTCTCATACGACGGCTGATGTTCGAAAAGGCATGAAAGGGCTTATCGAGAGTAATATGGGGAAATTTCATCGACCAGCGTGGAATCTACCGGTTGTTACTAAACTTTTGGGAAAACGAAAACCCCCGTTCTTCTAGCGTTGACCTTGACAAGTACAAATGTCATTTTGTAGACCTATCAGACCGACCAAGACATTCGACGTCACTGGTGATTGTAACATCAGGGGAGCGCAGCATCCTTTGAAGTATAGGAGAAGATTTTTCGGACGAAGTTTGCGGTCTTGATCAATCCTCCTTTCTGTTGTTTGAAGTGTGTGATGATCTTTTTAACAACGCCGTATTCGTTATGTCAGTCAACTGGGAAACATGTTTGTTTTTTGGAGCGTCAGAGGCAGGGACGACGACAAATGTTTGGATAATCGATCTCCTTTCATAACATTGGTAAACCCCACAATGACCAAAACAGAAACTGACCGTTCTTCTCCATGTCTTAGTCTCCCGGTCTAATATTATCTCCGCATCCAAGCTATCTTGAAAAAAGCAGCGTGTGCATTTTTTGCACCTGAATTAAAAGGACATCGTCCCCTTGAATCCTGTCCTCAGGTTTTCAAATGCATCTAACTCCGTCACTAGATTCAAAAGTCCCAGCATTTGCTTCCTGTTAGCTACATAAAGCCCACTTTTGCAGGACACTCCCTTGGAAGAGGCCCGTTCTCGAATTCCAAGTCCGGGCTCCAGCAGCTTCCAATTATGACTCAGTGTAGGTTGATCCACAGAGGTTCATCGGTATGCAAACATGTTTGGAACGGCAGATTCTCGTGGTGCAGATTCTCGTGCTGATGAGGTCACACTTTACGGTATCCAGACGATGGACAGTCTGAACTTTGCCACGGAGGGTGTGGGTTTAATCAGCCGGTTGGACCTAGTGTTTTTTGTTTGCCGAATGCACTAAAATTGAATGAAGTTGTATGAAAGCGTAGACAACGTGGATGTGTGATGTCAGAACACTGCCACTACGTGTTACAAGTGACGCACTGCGAAAAATCCAGTTACGTGGCTCATGACTCCATGTAGCTCTTCTGGGCGCTGTGACCAAGCTGTCTTCGCAGATGTCCGCGCCTTTTCTCCGAAGGCTGTGAAGGTTTGACTCAACTGTGTGAGGTAACAAACAAAACTGATCGGGTATAAATGCTGAAGCGGCTAAGCGTCTGAGTGCGCTGCTTCTCATGTGAGAACTTTGTGTGTGTCCACCTGTGTCAACATTTGTCGGCTACCCCACATCGGCTTTCAGCAGCCGACCTTGTCTAAAAAACATGGTGACGTTGTTCGTGCTACGTTGTGTAAACAACGTATGCAGTTCCGAAACTCTGTCACTTATTCATAAAGGCAGCCAGTAGGGTAGATCAGAATCCCGGCATATCCCCCGAAATCGATTGCTGTAAACTACCGTCTTTCAGATATGTGAGTACTGATGAGTGTTCATCTGCAAGCACGTGATTTTCTCCTGCGTTGAAATGTTTGATACTTGCGTCTCCAACCAATGCACTGTTTAGTATTGATTCTGTACTCTAACTTAAGCGACCATCTTGAACTTGACCAGGTGTCTGTGCCAACATAAACGAATTTATCTACCCAGGAACACTAAAGAATCCGAGTAGGACGAACTCAATTGATTTATGATGCGCGATGTACGTTCTCTTGGTGAACAGTCTTGGCGTCCGAATGCGTCAGCAAACACGAACAAGACGTACAACTGGCATCTTGAGGAGGTATTTTAGGACATATAAGTCTGACCCTTATTTGTAGGGATCGCGGTTTTCAAGGGTGTTCTTCATTACAGTGTCTGCTCATTTGAAATAGGACGCTAGTCTACAGACTTGCCAGTCACGAACTAGTCACAAACCCAACATAAGCTACATACCAACCAGGTTTTTGTTCACCAGGGGATAAATTTTAGGCTCGGTTTTTGTTTTGATTATTCTCGTGGCTGGACACAAAATTTCCAGATATTTTGAGGAAAACAGGTGAATAAAAAAACACGAACGAATGAATGGTATTACACCTGATTGTGAACAGTTCACACGGTATTGACTCGTTTTCGCTACGCTAAAGAAACATTCCCGCTGCAAACATGGCCCAGGGGAAATCCATTTGTTTCATGGCGCAGTGAGACAAAAGGGCTGTTTTTACGCCCTGATGTGGAAGATTACGGAACATTTGTTCTTTCTTAAAAAAATGAGCATTCCCACGTTGAACTTTTCCAGGTTTGTTGTGGCGCCCAAATGGCCGGTCGAATGCAGCCTGGTTTCTCCGGGGAGACGTTTGGTCACAGAAAACATTGCCAGACAGGCGACAACAGTTCTGCCGCCACATATTCACGTTATAGTTTAACAAAGTCCGCTTGGTTAAATACAATCTGGTGTATGATTTTCCGAGAAATGAACGTAATGAAACTCAACTGATCAACTGGCAATAAGTTGCTTGACTGCGTTTCGAGAAATAAACTCATTTGCAAATTGATTTGGTTTTGTGAGAGACCCTCTCCTTGAACTCAGCTGAATCTCCCGTTTGGGATGTTTCCAGGCAACTAAATGTGCTGCACCAGGCCGCCTCATCTTTCAGTTGCTACGATATTCGAGATATCGCGATACATGTATATACGTAGTGCACTATTCATAAGGTTACTGAAAATTGTTCGACAGCCCATGACCGGTTTCGCCCTTCTTAGGGCTCATCAGGTAGGCGCAGTTCCCGAGTTTCCATGTTAAGAAAGACGCGCATGCGATGCATTTTGGAGATAATCTTTCACAGACTAAGTAAAAACGACAAAGTTGCCATCTGGGAATCTCACGAAAACCAACGACAATGCGAATGAAAAGTTTTTCTCGAGAATACACTCCCATTTTGCCGATGTTGCCGATCGACTTTCTTGAGAATATTTCTCACAGGATACACAACTCTCTGATTGAATACCGTATCATTCATTCTACCCAGTTGAATTATTCCAGCGCGAACATGTTACTACCTCCTTCCGATGGTTCGGGAGATGTTTGGAGGCTTCGTCCTACAAATGCTGAAATGCCCGAGGGCATAGAACATCTGCTTCATCCTTAGTGGGAATCGTCAGCACTGCATATCTCACGAAACTTCAGAGAGTATCGAACACGGCTGGTAGTCTGAACACTTAACCATTCGGCTACGAGCCGTGTGACTGACTTGCGTTTTGACCGAAATCCACGTCATGTAGTCATATGCATTGACTGGTTTGGCGATCAAAGACTTCTCAGACGGAAGTTTTACCCACCGGGTAAACTGAGTTCTTCCAATGAGGTGCTCATAGATTGACGGTAGTTTGAGGTGACGGTGATCCCGTAATTGAAAATTGACTGGGGCTATATTTTGCCCAAGTGTGAGTTAATCAACTGCTGATCAGGTACTCGAGTTCGGACGTTTAAGTGTTTAAACGACTAGCTGAGAGGTCACGGGTACGAGGCTCTCTGAAGCATCGTGGCGATCCACGGTGCTTTTCAACTTTCCAGCAGAGATTGGAAAATTACTTATAGGACGACACCACCAGAAAAAATCCCCTAATCTCCTCAAGTTACCAGCAAAACTCTTGTCGCAGACTTCTTTCTACCCTCATGTGAACAGTTGTGAACGCAATTTACTGGGATCCGAACGATTCCAACTCAGTCCCACCAGAAAAACACCAAGAGTGTCAAAAAGATGGCTCTTCGGAAAAACCATTAGGGAATTTTTGCAGACAATGAGGGAACCATCCTGTTTGTTCAGTAATGATGAACTTTGAAAATATCATGCTTAATTTTGTTTTGTGTGGGACATGAAACAGTAAGATCGCAGGCAGCTGTTCGCCTGTAATTGGCCATGACATTTCTTGCCAGGATGCTTTTAATCTAATATGTGGTCTGCAAACGAAAAGATACACGCCATTAGGTGTTTCATTCTTAAATCGCCCTTGTGAATCGGGGCCTTTAAAGCGCGAAGGAGCGGCGGTTTGGATTTTCGCGTTTGAAAATACGGAATCGGTGATGAGGATAACGCATCGAATGGCTGGGTTGATCAGCTGACCACTTCAGTTAACTGTAAGTAGTTTTGGGATGTGGGAAATGTCGTAGTCAATGTCTACTAAAAGGCAAACCACATTGTCTGGATTCAACCCATTGTAATAGTGTGATATGACAGTGGCATTACACATTCGCAACTGCGCCCAGGGTTGCAGCGGAATCTACGGTCGACCAGTCTTTTGTGCCGTCACTTGGCGTCATGGTCTTTGAAGAGATTTTTCCACTTTACTGTATACCGAAGACACGACTGACTTGGCCGTGCAACTCAAACGGTTTGTGTCGATAGTTTTGAAATTCAGACCCTAGAGCAATGTGTGAAGGCCACTGGTTCACGAGGAAAGCGACTTATGAGCAACATTTTGATAAATATTGAATCTTGGCCGACTTTTCAACACCTGCCTTTGCATTTTCAGCCTCTGGCGAGAAACGGGCACTGGCTCCTGGAATTTTGTACCGCGCTGAATAAGGAACATTGTTGTGTGTTCAATAAATCATAGCTCAAACTGCAAAGTTTCTGTCTACTATGAATTAAATTCAACCAGCCAGTAAGTATGATCTTATTCTGTAGGCCCCGACTTGGGCGCATTATGCATTTTTCTCCAAAACCCTTGCGAGCGAACTAAAACTTTCTACGTCAAAATCTTGCATTTCGTTGCACATGTGCTCAGACCAAAAATCACCCCCATCTGCCGTCATCTTTTTGCGATTTGTTTTGAGTAATCTCCTTTCGAAATTTTTGGCGCGCATTCGACTTTGGACTTTTTGTGCCATGGCTTCGGCGGTGGCTTCACACGCGTCTGTTGAGAAATTTGGGGCTGTATCCATTTCATCCTTCACGGCGTTTGGGAATGCCTTAAATCAACACATGCAAGATAACTATGTGGTATTTGTGCGTTCATCCAGTAATCGAAGCACCAACACTGTTTTGCGTTACGAATGTGTGTACTACAAATGCAGCAGGCAACAACCGTCTGGAGAATGCGAACAGCCGCGCTTAAAGACCGGGTGCACCACTCCGACACGCTGAAGCACGCCATGCATAAGGGATTCCGGCATGCCGAGTGGCTCATGCGATAATTTGAGATGCATACATAGTACCATTGTGATAGGCGGCAAATCCTTGAGGGCGACGGCTACATTCTGAACGTAGTCTGTCCAATGTCTACGTATACATATTCTCTCGGGTCCAAAGAAGAACTAATTGACAGCAGTGAGTTAATTTTTGACTACTACGACCAACACTGTAGAGCGCCAGCTAGGTGAAAGAGACGAAGATGATTTCATGTGACCCATCAGCTCTAGAAAGTTCGCCCGTTACTGAGACCCCGTGCATTCCATGTAAGTCTCGTATTTCTTCAGGAGTTCATGCATCTCCCGGCAGGACATATGTACTCATCAAAACGACCGATACAACTCAACTTTCTATGTCGTCTATTGTGGACCTTTTCCCCGGTAGAAATGGACAGGCGCACTCCGGCCAGCTAGGTTTGCTCAGCTGTCCACTATGATCGACGTAGGTTCCATGTGGCTAGTTGATTAGGTATTGTGAACCCCTGACCGCATGCTAGTTCTATGTGGCTAAACGATCAAAATTCATGGTCTTCCTAAAGTAACTCGCAAGCTATAACAGAATACTCTGCTGTTTAACAACAAACTTGAACGATTTTTCGCCAATAATGAACGCGGCCTACGCAATTTTAACTGGTAGAAGCAATCGTCGAGCAAAAATTGTTTACAGGAATGGCACCTCCGCGTATTTTGCATTCACAATGGGTCATGTAGATTCTAGAGTATTCAGCTGTAAAACTATCTGAAAGTTCCCTGAATTGTAAGTGAGTCCACCTTTTTCTGCAATTCACGATTTCTTATTACATTAGGCAGCGTATTCACCGTCGATGGTGTTTACTGACCTTGAAGATTCGCTCACTTAAGCAAATCACCAATGTAGATAATTTGCAATAATACATGAACGTATACATTATACATATACATTCTACACTATGAAGTGGCAACCCTGAAAATGTCGTAGCTTTCGAGAAATCAATTCCATTGTGCGAATACTGAGCGGCATACTGTAGCGAGTAAAACGCTTAAAAACATGCCCCCACTCATATTTCTCAGGCCTACGGTCGGACTCTCAATCACTGCTGGCCAAAGTCTTCGTGTTTAGTGCAACATGGTCAAAAATCCCCAAATTCCGTGTAAACTATTTCATGATGGTGAGGAAGGTTATAAAAATGCTAATGCAACAGATGTCGCGCTGCACGTTCCTGAAGTCTGCCCAAATAAGGTAAACAATACCAGTCACAGACATGGGCTTGATATGTTTATTTTCAAACCTGAGGTACACATGATTGGTTGACATCTAAATCATTTAGGAGACGGATGAATCACAGTCAATGTGTGGTCCATTTTTAGTTACATCAGTTACGCACATGGAGCGATGTAGACAATAAACACAGGGAAATGCAAAGACGGAGGGGAGCGGTGATCATTCCTTAAGAAGCTTACCAATATGATTTATGGGTCGGGGAACATACAGAATTCTAGTATAAGCAAGCCTCGGAACACAAGTTGATGAATATTCACGATCCCTGGTCAGTACATGTTCAGCGATTGAAAAAAATCTAAAATCGAGTGACTAATACATATGGATTCTGTGGGTTAGAATGTGAAAACTGTTCACAGGGTGATCGACTGGCTTGAGTGGCCAGCGGTCACGTGACTAGGCCATGGATGACTCAATATCGCACGAAATCTCTCAACGAAATCTCTGCGGTGGGTTGTGTGAAACAATCGAAAGTGTCTCAGCTGTGGCCGTGCATTGGAGTTGAGCGGATCTTGGTTGATTTATGAATACATGGCACAATATACGAAAAGCGGTGTTGTAATTAACCAAATGAGTCGTATCAGCCAAATGAGTGACTACCGCAAACCTTTTGTCCGCCAAAATCGGTTATGAGCCTTTGTTCGATTTCATAACTGTCACGTGGTTCACGTGATATATATATATATATATTGCTGTACAGCAGTAGTTGGAAGAACGGACTAACACACTTTGAGCGAGAACGGGCAGTCCACCTTTGGGGTGTAACATCATCTATCGAGTAGCTTTGGACCAAAGTGAATGAAGCTGCCGGAGAATATTGCCGAAGTGTCGCGTCACGTGGTCTGGTTTTCTGCGTTCTAGTATCCATATTTTTTTTAGGTGAACCTGCACGGATAATCGATTTCGCGAAGCGTACACTGCTGACGACTGAAGTTTGGCTTGATTTTCACTTTCAATGCAGGCTTTCTTGCTCTGTCAGCAAGATATGGAGCAAAGCTGATAAAAAGCTGTCCAAGTTAGTGTACTGCCCCATCCAAGTCGCTTTCCAGTAAACCAAACTTCAGTCAGGTGTCAGTTAGTCTCAGCAGAAGTAACTCCAGCAAATAAAGGGCATCATCCTCTTGAAATGTAAAATGAATCTTCGGATATGCTTCTTCGGTAGTTGTGGGGATGCGTCAATGTTGGTCAACGTATCGCCTATAATTGAGCGGAGTTGTTGATTCGCAGGAGGTCTCGTGAAAGCCTCGGTAAGGAGTGGACCAACTGGTGAACCCTCAGAGTTACCATCAAATTTCCTAATGAAATCAAAACGATGGCAAATGATTTCCGTGAGCGGGACGTTAGTGACAGGGAAAGTAAATCTAACAAGGTCACGTGCTTCTTGCCCACATTCAGCTCCTTGGTTGTTTCCATAAATGAAAACGTGTCTCCAAGAGTATACTGAAAAGTCCTACGACGAACCGGTTCAAAAATTTCAGCTAATCCTTTAGTCGTGGCAGGATATGGGAACCTGGACATATCGAAGATGGTTCTAAGCGTTAGATCTTATTGGAGGATTTGTATTGGTCCAAAGAATCTTAGAGTAAAAGGTTCTAAAATCGGTCTGGGTAATGGTGTCCACATTTTTCATTCGTCCCAAGGGGTGTAGTATCTTGTTCTTGGTTCTGGCTGGTTTTGTCCTCGTGAGGATGGCGACCTCTAAATGTGAGTTGGTCATTCAGGACTGGGGGAATCTTTTCAGGCTATTCACTCTTATCCATAATATCCGTGCCGCTCCCGTCATTCAGATGCGTGAGGAGTAGGTCTTCGTGGCGGCTGCGTGATGACTTCAGTGCCTCAGAGTGCCTCCTTGTCTAAAAGCCCATAGGTTTTGGACCCTAGTTTTATCGGATTCGACTCCAGAGAAGTTATGAAAATAACCTTGTGAAACGCTTGGAAAGTGCGGCTGAGATGTTTCAGACCAGCTGGATCTCCTACAACTTGTAGCTGAAATATCGAGCATGCATGTAGTCCGTTCGGCTGAGAGCTTGTCTTTAAAACTCTCTTGATTTTGGTGGTTTGATGTGAGGGTGCAATACCAAATTCGCCGTGAATGTTACCAACAGACCGCAAAACAAATTACTAAGCCACATGTAATTCCTCAAAAGCACCAAGTTTTCAGCTGTTTGGAAGCATCAATAATTAGTTTGTTGTCTAGGATTCATCTACAACACGAATGTCCTTAAAAGTGTGTAAGCTGCGCACGCTATGCCAGGAGGTTACTTGGCCTCACGAAGGTATTTTTATTGATGTTTCTGATTAAGCTGAATTTGACAGCAAGAAAGGCGCTTATCTAACAACGCAATCAAAATGTCTCACGACGGGGTCAACCGACGAGAGTAATAGTTGCGCATAGGCATGGTACCCAATGCTCAATTCAGCAAGTGGCTGAGAGATCGAAGTTTGTTTTAAAGGGTGGGACCGATCCTCAAAGCTTTATGAACAGCTGGAAATAGTTCGATTACACAACAGTCATTGAAGAATTGACAGTAGTCAGGCAGCCAACTAGTTCCTACTAAGCTATTCTCTCATCCTTGGAAGTTCCTAATTTTTCCTATCGCGGTTAACACCTGACCACGCACACTGCAAACGATCACGTTTTGATCACGTACCTAATCAAAAGAAGATCCGACACAGTGCAAACACATTAATAGTTCACATGGTCGGAACAAGTGATTTCACCTATGACTGGGCTTCTTTGGTGGTGCACCAAGCACCATTTCCACCCGGTTTGAGAAAGTGACACCTGAGACCTGCAGTTACAGGTATTCGAAGAAGCTGTAACAGCCTTTCAGTGCCTAGCTGTCATGCGACCAGAGTTAAACAAACCTATCCGTTTCTAGTTGAGCTGAGGACGTAGTAAATTCATTAGAGTATGGCGTTTTGTCAGTGTGGCCATCTGACGTGATCAGAGAGCTTGTTGGCACCAGGAAATGCTCAAATTCGGCTGGTCCACAATCTTCAGGTTGGATATCATCTGGAGGCCTTGGAACAGACCAGCAAATCAAGCGTACAAAATAGCACAGATCGAATAGGTTGCAATCTTTGCAGAGCTTCAGTACTTTTCCATCAGGAGCCTGAACGGATAGACAACGCCTAACATACTAAAGTCGGATCAATTTAGTTCGGAAGAAGGGTTGAACTACTCACAATCACCAAAAATGCGTTTAAATCCGAAAATAAGCTAGATGGAGTACCGCATCCGTCGCTGATCACTTCAGACATGGTAGCAGTATCCGATTATTCCATTACAGGGTTTCGAATTTTAAAGCCTTGAACACATTACAGTAAACTCAGCAGAAATTTACTAAAACAGCTAAGCACAAACGAATTATTTTCGGTATAACCGCAAACCCGAAGGATGGCTAATGACTAGAGTGGTTTTCCTGGTGTTGTCAGACCTCACGTCTCAACATAATTTCAGAGCATTTCATAATGATGTTCATCAGAGAGGCGAGTTCGCGAATTGACTCAACAAACCAACTGCCGCCGACAGAAGTCTGTGTCTGTTCCCGATATTAGTTATTGCCATCTATTCATGCGCTCGTGCTTTCCTAGGAGAGAAACGTCAGGAGAAGACAAACTTCCATTTTTGGTAACAACTTTGACGAGTTATGTTTTTCTCTGTCAGAATTCCCATCAAGAAGGCCGTCACCTCCTAAATGTTTTAACCGTCTTACTCTCCTTTGTTTATAACCCACATCTATCAGTCTAAGGCGGTCACCATACACGTCATATCATCCCGAGTTTTTAGATGACTAAGCCTGGAGATAACGCAACTGCGATAAACGATGACAGAATGAATGATCATCAGGTAGTTATAAGTTGCTTCACAGTAGGGCGGTTTTTCGGTGTTACCTTGGCATGTCTTTAAGTAGAACCGAATGTCCTGATTCACAACCAACCGGTTAGCAAGCAAATGGACAAGCAACATAAGGTTGACGGAAACTCGTAGACTGAGCCTACCTGATGAGCCCCAAGAAGGGCGAAACCGGTCATGGGCTGTCGAAGACATTTCAGCAGTAGTTTCCTTCACGAAAATCTACTGTGATATCTCAAAGATCGTGCCAACTGAAACATGAGCCGGCCTTTGTGTGGCGTACACACAAACGAGAAATTCAGTCGAGTCTCTCCTATAAACGAAACTGATATGCAAACAAGTGGAGAATAGTTTTGAAAACCCACGAACCTGGGTGCACTTTGGCGTTAAACAAGCGAAGATGTGAGCGTTTTGCTTTGTTTAGCCACAAAGAGACATCCACCTAGAGTGTCTTTTTTCGGCATCTCCAAGATGTTCAAGCTCACGGAGGGTTTGTTGACCGTGACTGACCGAAAACCGTTTATCTGGTTACCTAAGATTCTTTTTGGGGGGCCCTTTCTTTATTCACATGTAATCTCTTTAAGAATGGAGGAAAAAAGTGGAAATCGTGATTCTCAGTTGTTCATGCATAGATTATACTCCAAATTGATGTGATGTTTTTTCTGTGGCGCTCAGGTTTATAGGAAACCATGCTCGTTTTACGCCTACCTAGCACACGTGACCAAGCTGCTCACCTATTTGAAACGACTCATTTGGGAGCAACAAAAATGTATCGACTGCTTTACTAATTAAAAAGGGGTAAAAACCAGACAGCATCACCGTGGACAACAGTCTGCATGACAGATAAATAAATGTGTACTGGTTGTTAGAAATTTTAGTATTTTTGGTGTAAAGTGGAAAGGTCGCTATGACGTTAATACGACTCTAATGTTGAGAAGAGAGAGTGCGAATGCGGTCTGTCAAAACAGACCTTCTCGAGAAAGCTATACCCTGAAGGTGGCCTATGTTCGGCTGGATCTCACAGTGCCGCTGCTAAAGAGGAGGAAACAAGTTGTGGAGTTTTTAGCTGGTCGCTCTTGAGACGGAACACTGGTACACGAAACACCCGGAGTTTTGGCTTCTTGTTGAAACTGTAGCTATCCCTTCACCCACATAGTTGACTGTTCAGCTCACACTGTTCGCTCACTGAATCAAGAGACTCGTCTTTTTTTACACTCACAAACCACGTCACACAAAGGTGAGTCATCTGACATTTACTGTTTCTAACGCCTGGTAACCGTAGCAACAAGTCATGTGCTGACACCCACGTACAGGCAAACGCACCTACATATAGGGAAGTCGAGCATACTCAAGACACACAAAACTCGCGCGCGCGCAGGGAGTAGGAAGTCAACCACTCTCCACAAGTCCACGGACAATTATGGAACACGTGTAGCAGCCATACTACTGCGGAGAAAACACGTTACTGCCGTCCGGACTTTCACCAAGGGACTCTCACAAAAGATAAGTTCCCCTTTTGTCTTGCTCCACATTCCGCATTGTATTTATTTTTATACGTGTTGCAACTCACCACTGTCAACCATAGTAAAGGCTGTTGTTAGTGCATATATATAGCTTCTGAATTATATTATGGCTATCACACCTGTGCACTAATAAAACACACCTATGCTTTTGTCAAAGGCACTGTAATAAACCTCAGGTATCGGAGAATTACGAATTACGAATCAAAGACAGCGAAACCACTGAGGATTTCAATGTTCATTTGAAAATCTGGTCAGATTAACCCCGCTTTGAACTCCCTTGAACGAAATTTCAGTATCGACTTCTCCACCCCATGAAAGTACCATGACATGAAAGGTACCATCTTTGTTCAATCACTTTTAGTAGTTGCAGTGTGAAAAAAAACAGTGTTGAAAAACCAGAAGAGAGATTCGAAATTCCGGCCTTAACGTAGAAAACAGGTGAGATAACGCACAAAAAATTCCTAGGTAGATTACTATACAGAGAGTGCATTGCGTCAGAAGCAACCACGGTTAAAAAAATTAGAACCCTGGCAAACAAACAAGCCGACCTTCGCAGAACTGAGGATTTCAGCAGAAGAAATTCACTTTTAGTTGTAACCTCTGTTGGTCGATCCTCAGGGGAGGATTACTGCATGCTCCTAAGAATATCTATCGTTAGAGAGGTTACCTTTGGTACCATACACTCGCATAAATCGGAGGCGTACTGGTGTGCAGTATCAAAAACGTCTCAGAGCGCGGACTTGGAAGCACATGGCCGAAACACAGACTACGTTGGAATATTTGACGTTTTTGAATTCTTCTTGTCCTCATTGATAAAATCTAGAATCAGTTCTTATTTGAACAGCCTCGCTGAATCTTGACGTGGTCATTCTGGTTGGTTGCTTAAATATCCCCACGGTTTGAACAAGAACACAGTGACGATCATTAATGTTTTCGGGACCTCGTCATCAGGCAAGTACATACCTAATGGTTAAAATAGGAGCGAAAAATGAAATACGCAACGAAGATTGATTAGTGCAATGAGGAAAACGTGAAGACATGAACGATTGTTTTTTTCTGCGCCCCCAAGTCGCATCCAGTTGGATGATACGAGGCAGGACTGTTGAGTGACTTGGCCGGTTGATTCGTGTCACCTGACCAAGGCAGACTGAGCATTTATACGAAACGTTTTTGACAGCACAATATCGGGTTTCGCAGGCGTATAGCGACTGTCCCGGCTCTAGTCAGGTCGCGCCGTTGGATAGATACTACTGGTTGGATACTACTGATGAGGTATGCAAGTAGTATGTTTTCTCGTAAATCCGCTTTGCGTCTCTTGAAAAGTGAGATCTGTTACGGAATTGGCGGAGTCTCTTTGTAGCATTTGCCTGAATTTGAGTAACAGTCAAGGAATATCCAGAAAAGTTCAGGAAGACGCGTTCAAGGAGAAGATGGATATTCAGTTTTGTAAACAAGATGCATATGAGAGTTTTGCTCCCCTGTCTAATAGTCTGTAACCATTAAGTTGGTGTTCCTCTAATAAAAAACTCTGCAGAGAAGGCCTTCTTCCTTTTCACTGGCAGTCTAATGAGTACACGCTAAATGACATGAAATGACTCATGCTAATGCTGTTCCGGTGAGAGAAATGCTCACGCATTCTCTTAGAAAGTTGCCGTGTCGTGCGCCCGACATATTCTGGTTAGTTCAAATCAAGGTCACTAAGCTTATCTTTGTTTAGCTGCTCCAGCATATTTGACATATCGCAGCTCCACCGGCGCACTTTTCAAACGCACCGGAATTGTCACTCCTGATCAAACACGTAAGGCCACCACATGGGGAGACTTTTAACAGGAGACTTCGTCCTCTAGGTGGGGCCAATCCATGTCAAAAAGCTGAAAAGCACTGTACGGTTGTTTCATCCTTATTCGGAGTCACCTCACGAGTCATCTCCAGGGAGTCTCGAGTCTATGACATCACGGCTAGTAGTTTGGACACTTAATCACTTGGTGATGAACCAATGAACAGCCGTGTGGATGATTCCTACTCAGACAGAATATATCGCCGCTAAACTTTAACAAAAAATTCACGAATCTCCTCACATTAGCGACACTTGATAAGTGGCTGAGTAAAAGAATAAAATTCATCCAACGGATAAAAGTTCCACCTAGAAAGTCATCACTCGAGGAGTCAGTCAACAAATATGATCGCGTGATATGGGTCCTGCGACTGAATGTTAAGCGGCGCTTTATGCTGTCTAATTGTGACTCAGCCACACTGCTGCTTAGCCGCTCGTGGCCGAGCGCCCCAGTGTTTAGACTATTAACTGAGTGATTGAGAGTTTGATGCACTTTTGGGTTTTGTCCTAAACATATTGTTGATGAATCAGAATGGAGATGAAAACAGCTGCGCAGTGCCTGTCGGGTTACATCTGTCGAACTCGGATTCCAACCAATACGTGTTTTCAACTCGTTTGAATTTCAGAACGTAAAGAAGAGTTTTTTTAAAGTTACATTTGCATGTTATACTAGACAACGAATTCAACAGCTCGACTGGTAGCCAGAGAGAATTTACGGATGACTACAAGGTCATCGGAGGGAGGATTGTGGTTGTGCCACAGCAGAATCTGTTTTGTGAGAAGTTTTTGCAAGTCTCTCGCTGGATGGTCTGCTAAGCAAAACCGGGAGTTCTTGGTAGGGAGTAGAATACGCCGTGGAAAGCAGTGGATACTTAGGCAAAATCTTGTTTGAGGGTCATAAAGGTTTCTTAATTTGTAGGACGTATCAGACAGGCGTGTCAAATGAGCATAGGGTGCTCTCTAGCGGAATAAAATGCTAAAAAGTGCAATCTCGACGGTCACTGTGGCATGAAAACAGTGATTATTAGCAGGAATCATAGTTGAAAATCGCAGTGATACCTAAACGTCATTTGGATATAAATGGTTAAAGTATACCGGTTGGTGCCTGCATGGGTGCTCTAGGGTATATTCCTCCTTTTGTCGTGGAGATGAAGCTCGAGGGATGAGGTTTTGACCTGGTTATGCCTTTTTATTGGACTTTCGATCTTCCGAATTCAGGTAAGCAGATGCCAGCATGTGAAACCTGAGGAAAGAACATGGAGCATAGCTGGACCGAGCTCTTCAATACTGCAGACGGAATCGTAGGCACGAAAGCTCATATATGTGTTGGAATTTGAAGATGCCGATCTAAATAATCTGACAGATTGCAGCCAGACATTGTGACATCTGCCAGATTTGGGTAGGCTGTTGCTGGCCCTTTGGTGTGGAATTTAACGCATCGATAAGCGTTCGGTGGATTTCAGTTCATGCTCGGTCATCACTTCGGTGTACAGCTGCCTTGCTGCCAGGTTTTTAGAACTCAGTCGTATTTATGTGACCCGACATGAAGCATAATGAACTCGGTAGGTGTATGAGTTTCTTCATTCAGTGGGTTACCTGTGGTTAGCGGGATTCGGGGTGGATCAGTGGTTAAAAAGATTTACTGACCGGAAGGTCCGTGGTTCGAACCCGGCCTCTGCCTCTCGACTTCCCTTGTCTAGGCTTGAGCAACCTCGTACTTCCTTCGGGTGGCATGGCAGTTAGGCACCGCAAGGGTGCTATAGCTGAACGATTTTTTTATTTTGTCATGTATTTGACACCTACCCTTCCATTCAGGAGGGAAAGTTTAAACGTGGTCGATTTCGGCCTAATACATTATCGGAATTCACTTTTGGAGCTGAAAAACCTCTGCACGTTATGTCAAAAGTGCGTACTCAATTATCAGGACCGTGAAATGTTCGTGGAGAGAATCAACTGACTGACGAATAATCACATCCTATGGCCTAGAAATATCAATATATTCTGCTTTGGTTTTAACCGGAGACTGAAATATATTCAAGCTGGTCTTCTTGTTTATACTGCCCTTGTATCAAATTTGTAACAAAAAGATGACATAGGTTTCATTTGGTGCGACATTCGATACACGGTCTCAAGTATCATAGCGTTGTGGGGCACATTTTGTCGAACAACATTATAACTGAGACATTCAGGCGTGAAAAACACCTCGATACGCAAGTTGGAGTTGCGTTCAGTTTGGGTATAGGTGGAACATAAAGTGAAGCTTCTTTGTGGGGATTTCGTCCTGTTAGTGAAGCCAATCCATGCTGAAAAGCCGAGAGGCACTGTACAGTCGTTTCATCGTTATTGGTAATCTTAAGGGGCACGCATCTCACGAGAGATGCACGGAAATTCCCGAACCCGTGGCCTCCTGGGTAGTAGTTTGAACACGCAACCGTTCGGCCGCGAGCGGCTGATCGGCAGTCTGATTAACTCGCACTTGCACAGGATTTGGCGCCGCTCATCCTTCAATCACAGGATCCACATTACGCAATCGCACGTGTTGACTGGCTCCTCGAGCAACGACTTCTCAGATGGAAGTTTCACTCGTCGGGTGAAGTTTATTCTTCCACTGAGCTACTTATAGATTGTTGGTAGTGTGAGGAGATTTGAGAATTTTTCTGAAGATTTCGCTCTGTAACTGCAGGCGATCCATGCTGAAAATTCCGCCTACTTGTAGAGCCACAAAAAACGGTGAAACCATCGATGGGCTGTCGCAGACGCCTCAGAAACTTTATGAGTAATGTGGTCCGTTGTTTTGTAATCTATAAAGTGTGTTCTCTACGGAGGTCAGCAAAAGTTTGCTTAGGATCAGAATGTAGGAGAGTCAAGGTGTGGCTGAGATATTTTTCTGTTTTATAAAGGATCTATTCCGACCACCCTAGTTAAAGGTCTTCAAGGAACAAACGTCTCGTTTCTATTAGAATACCCTTGTTGGGAGGTCGCTCCCCTAAGCACAGCCACACCGACACAGTTTCAATCCACAGTCCACTGACTGGTTCCTTCGAAAAGCTATCACCCACCTTTTATTTGTTTACGTGAGCATTGACTGAAACATGTCACATACTTTTATTCGTAACCAGAGGCACCGGACTGACTGACCTTTCCATGTCCTGAACGTCTAGCTGCCACCTTCTCAACGACGAGCATCTTTTTATTGATTTTGCCGCAACCCTCAATGCGGTCTGTCAGGGACGATTACAGTTGATAACCTATAAGTCCACAGTAGGGACAACACACGCGAAACGGGGTAAGTGCATTTCACAGTCAACATATAGTTGCCTACGCATCTGTACGAAACTATCCCTAAAATGCTGCGTCCGATTTGATTTTAGCCAAGGCAATAGATTTCAAACGCCTCCTCATTCATCTTTAAAGGAAAATGGAGTTCCAGAACATACCAGACACCAGATACACTTGTCAAATTCAGATATTTGACTGGACAGAATAGTTGTATGGTTTTTTAACTACTGGTATTTTGGACAAGTGTGTTTGATAAGGGTTGTTTTTGGAAATGAATGTAACAGACCCAGCTAAACTTAGCCCAAATTCCTACAAGGTACGACCTTAACTAAGATTGGGATTTTGACTGAATTTTTGTGACGTGTGGTTCAGCTAATTCATTTGTTTTCAAAATCGAGAATATCTAAAAAAAACTCCAGCTTCAGTTAAGCCCACAACCTTGCACACGAACGCCATGTCATTCCTTCAAAAGGACCTGGTTATACTGAGGAATAGTTTGTGTTAAACTGATACATTCCTTCAGTCGTGCACTTCAAACAGTACTACAACCTTGCACACGAACGCCATGTCATTCCTCCAAAAGGACCTGGTTATAATGAGGAATAGTTTGTGGTTAGGCAGGTTAAACTGATACAATCCTTCAGTCGTGCACTTCAAACGGTGTCTTGTTCAACGAGCGAGGATGCTGTATTGAGGAACCCATTGTTGATCTCTGCCGACTGAGCATTAGATAACGCCCCATCCAGTTTTCACAGAAGAAACTACTCACAAGGTTGCTGAAAATTCTTGGAAACCGATTTTGGGCTGTCGAACAGTTTTCAGCAACCTTGTGAGTAGTTTTCTTTATGAAAACATACTGCGATATCTCGGATGTCGTACCAAATGTAACACGAGGCGGCCTGTGTGCAACACATTCAGTTGAAGAACATCATAAACGAGAGATTCACTTGAGCCTCCCGTGAAAACCAAATTGATTTGCAAATGAGTGTATTTGTCAAGACCCCATCGAGTTGTCTATTCATTTTAGTACTCATTAGTACAAGCAGAAAAAATGGCTGCCCACCACGGTCATTACTATCAGGTCTGACCGTATGCAGAGTATCGAGAAAGTTGCATACACTAAAGAACTCGAGTGCCGTGAATCGATCGAATCTACAGATCAAGGTGGGACAGTGACGTCTTGATGTACTTGGTTCACGAAATGGGCAGCATGCACTTTCGTCCGAATTTTGCGCTTTTCTGGTGGAATGACCTGGTGTTCATACAATTACCTGTTTAAATTACCTGAGAACGTTTGGAACGGGTCATTAATACTTGGAATTAGTTGAGTTATGCAATTTTTAATGCGTAATTTAGCCAATCATGGAGTGATAATAGTATGCAAATCTACACATTTCGAGGTCACATTTGCTTTCCTCCAAATTATCAGAGGTCTTCTAGGTAGCAGCAATGATATGTGATGGAAAACGAGGAATCCGCATTATCTGGGTCCGTTCGGTACAGTGCAAGCTGCGATAGTACGTGTGCATTGTGCGTCTGTCAGAGTAGTTCGCGACACGTGGAGGTGCGACCGGAAAATATTTTACCAGAGGGATGGCGCGAAGCATCCACACATCTACATGGGATGCCTATTCGCATCTCCCGGAGCCATCGAAAGCAAACTGATGGCGCCCCGACGCTGACCGATGTATAGTGTGTAATCCTATAGGGCCTTCTTTAGTAAATGTGTAAGAACATGAATCTTTGCCGTTAAAACCGTGGCTTCAATGGTACAGGCCTTGTGTTCGAGTGCTTTGGAAGGGCGTATTGCAATCCAAGGACGACAAGAGGGCCACCTGGTCCATTAATTGATGCACAGTGTTTAAGAACTCCCTGAATCTGAAGTTTTAGCTGGCTAGCCCAAACTGCTTGCACAGTGGTGGGCGACAGATTTTCGCGTTCAAAATGGAATCCACAGGTTCCGCGTGTATTTGAAAGCAAAGTATGTAATCGATTTGAAATCAAACCAAACAGCACTGGCTACACAAGTAAGAATGGTTTTCGGAGTTACTTTCTTTTGTAAGCAATTTCAAGAGGAAAGTGAAGACTGTTCACCGACAGCTTTGTTGCCAGAACCCACAGCAGTTCTTTCATTTATCAAGAGTCGTAGTTTTAGCACTCTTCTGAGCTATGTTCAGATCCAGCTTTGCCTACTTGCAAGTCCAACCTCAGCGCCCTAGTAAGCCAAATATCCGAGGACTAGGCTTCACAAACTAGTGATCCCAGCGAAGAAAATGCACCACGCAGAAAGATATTTTTATTTCTTGTAGTAGTGGTTTGTTTCCAGAAAGATCTTTTAATCTAGTCAAAAAGCCATTACGAAATCTCCGGGAGAGCGGTTTCATTTGGGGAAAACTTCCATATTTTACGCGTGTGAGTGCCCCCCTAAAATGCAGTTATACGAGATAGTAAAATGATTCTTAGATTACTCGTTTGTATCTAACGACTTTTTGGATGCGTATTTCTCCGCAAAACGGGTGATTTTCATCCGGGCTCGAATCAAAGTGGCACCCATCGAGCTGAACCTGGAAAGTTCATACATGCATGTGCCGAACGTTTGAAAACCACGCTCAGTTTTTTACTCTACCGGAGCAGCCATCAAGGACAGGGCCGTGATTCAGCTGGTTTAAGGCAAAACTGATGAACACAAACATCACAAACGGGAGATTCCGCTGGGTTCTAGGTCAGTCTCTGGCAAAACCAAATCGGCTTGCAAATGAGTGTATTTATCGAAGGATTACAGACTTCCAAAAGTGTTTTCCACACTATGAGAAACCGGAAGTTCTTAAGCACCTGGAGCCACCAACTGTCTTTTCATTCTCACGAATAGATCAGGCGGGCGTTGGACAATTAGGTGAGACTAAACTGCGAGTTGGCCTCCCGAATCGAAAGGTCACCAGCGTATTTGATTAAAGAGGATCATCATAGACAAGTAATTCAGGTGAATATTCCAAGAAGACAAAATAGGAATGCAAATGAATGAATTAGTCAAAATTTTCCTTAAATTTGCGAGCACTTCAAGGTCAATTCATAGCCTGATATCTCTTGAAAGTGTATTGTATGCACTCAGATTTTAATCGACTGGGTGAACGCACTTGCTAATTGGATGAACTCAGCTGGTGATCGACATGCCTGCATCACTGCTGCGGTCGAAGACCTTAATCGTAGGGTGAATATAGTAGCCAACTGTTCAAGTCGATTTGTCGTTGCGTTCATGTTGGGTATTCCGAAACTTGCTGAGATTATTCCGGGAGCACACTTGGTCGAGGCAACTGCTGTTTCCACATCCTTTGTGGTTTACATACTCGAAAAAACAGAAGAATTTCTAGATTTTGGACACCACTGCCAAAGCCGATAAAAACTTGTCGGCAAACATCTGCCGGTTTTAAGACGTATAACGTCGCGAACGTGTGCTTCGAAATTTTGAATGTCATGCAAACTGAAACATAAGGCGGAATTCGTAAGAGATATTGAGTTGATGATAAACGAGAGTTTCACTCGAGCCTCTATTTTGTACCTAAGTGTTTTACCAGTAATTAAATCAATGCATGACAGCCCAGAGGAAGATGGGTGATAAGTCCTTCTGAGTGGTCGTCACTCGAGAAGCTGGTCGATACGAAACCACGTGATGCGTTTTTTTGTTATCGAAGGATGAGTGGCGCTGTCCTGTCTAACTTTGAGCCAATCACATTGCTGATCAGCCAACAGCTTATGTGTACAACAACTGGCCGGAAGGTCACGGGTTGGGAACACTGCGGTTCTTGAGATACGCACTGCTGATGACACCCAGCAAGATAAAAAACGGCTGTATAGTGTTTCGCGGCTTTTCAGCATGGAATTGCTTTACTCACAGGACGAAATCTCATTCACAAAATTACACGATCTCTTCACACTTCTATGAATTCCTCTCTGGTTGAGAAGGTCCACATACTGCCGGTTTACTGGCTGAACAAAACAATGGAGTGACCATCGGCGCTCATGGGAAAATCATATCATACTCATATTCGGCCACCTGGTCAAGTACTGACCTTAATTTTGGATCGTTTTGTGGGTTGAATAAATAACTGTTCGGACAGTGATTACCCAAGGTGAAGTAATGCTCTGATCAAGTATTACCCTGGTGACGACCTTTGGGACTACCTTGTGATGTAAACTAACACATGTTACCATGGTGTTCTCACGTCAGATCGACGCTTGCGTTTTTTGTATTCAGTTTTTCATAGGTTATCACTCTGAAAATGGTCCAACTCTAGTTTCCTCTGAATTATTCAGAATGTAATATTTTTAGTTGATCACCTACTTGGGAGCGTTTCTACCACGCCATCAGGTGCTTTCTGAATTTCTAAAGTTGCACCATCTATTTGGAGGGTTCAGGTCCCACCGTCGGTTTCCTCATCCATATATTTATTGGTCCGCTGCTATTGGTTGATCATTGCTGATGGGTAGTGAAAAATAATCTGTTTTTAACTATCAGTTTATCTAGTCAAAGAATTATCATTGTGTCCGGTGAATTCTGACCAGGATTTTCTATTGCGTCATAGGACACCGGTTGGAACAATGCGCATTGTTCACGGTACAATCTTTGGTAGCAGCGTCAAGTGTAACGTTCCCACAGGAGCTTAACACATCCTTTATGGCTATTCTTGCTCATCTAGTGAAAACGTAGTACTGGGGTTGTTTAACTACGTGACTTTTATCCGGCAGGTTAGCATGAGGTGCGTCCGTATCACGACAGAAAGTCGTGCTGATGTACGGTGGAGGTGGATTAATGAAGCTTTGTGATTAAACTGCTCGGTCCATCCTTGCTGTTGTTTCATCGAAAACACCACCCAAGTGTAAGAAAGTGCACTTTAGGAGGGATATTTTTGCAAAGTAACAAAACTTTGGAGAAAATTCCCGCTGAGATATGAAATTGGCACTTCTAAAGTACACGCTAATACTAGGTTACTTACCAGCTTACTTTGACCGTCACTTCAAAGGCTACCGGAATTCACGAAACATTTGCACCGTTCTAGTGAGTCCATTTTCGGCCATGTAAGGGAATTCGGTAAACTTCAATGAGGAATTCTTGCTGTGAGTAAAATTAATCTGTGTTGAAATGTCGACAAGCACTCTACAGCTGTTTCATCCTTTTTGGCGCAATGCGTGTCCTAGGAAACTCCAGGGTGTCTCATGACGACATAGTAGTACTAGACCTTGCAATATCACGATTGTTCTGATGTGCTTTCTTGGATTCAATTGCAAATTATCGATCGATGTTCCTGTTAACGGGGTTAGTCTGGCTCACGAAAACGTATCAAAAGGTGTTAAAGCTATGTCTGACATCGATCCTACACTATGTGTTTTTGCCACATTGTGTCAAGGTAACTGGGTTAGCGTCTCAAGCCTGGGAATCGAATTAGGCCACTAGTGCTGGGTTGGTTCTGGGATCATCGTGTGGTGCCAAATGGAGATACGGCTAACCCTGGCTGAACAAATAAGTAATAACATTCCTTGAGGCTTGAAACTCAGGGGGCTTTCGGAAGTAAGTCAAGCATACTACTTATTTCGAATAGGATGGGGAGGGTGGGGGAAAATTCCTTGTGAGTATGACCAAGGGGTTTTGGGAACCGATTGTAAGGAACTTTATCCAAGAAGCCAATAGGGCATTGGGTCTACCGTGAGCTACACTTAGCCAAGACGATTGTCAATTCAGAACAACTGCTACTTACCCCGGAGACATTGCTCACTGGATGGTCAAAGTACCCAGTGTATCGCTCGTGAGGTTTACTCTATGTTGAGGTGTTTTGAAACTGGTATCGAATCCCATCACTGAGACCAGTTTGTACACTGCTGAACTAACACACCGAGTTTTGCAGTCGTACAAAACAGTGCATACTACGCAGACTGTCGCACGAAATGCAGGTAATCCTGCGCAAAATCACGTGAATGTGTTATGACATTAGATTGCCTTTGGTAACAGACAAAGGAGAACCTGTCACGAAAGGCGAACAAGGTGAACTCTCGAGTTTCGCTCTTATTAGAGCTCATCAGCAGTGCATATCCAGTGTGAACACGTTCGCCTTTTCATAAGTGAAAATTCAGATGCGTCCAACGTGCGTCGGTGGGGTGGTGGTAACACGCTCGCCTCGCATGTCAGATGTCCGGGGTTCAAATCCCGGCACGGCCACTGGATATGCACTGCTGATGAGCTCTAGTAAGAGCGAAATTCGAGTCCGGTGCTTCCCTTTGGTGTGTACTCACCGAAATAATTACGCCAGAACAGGAGGACGACCGTTCAAACGAGAGTGGTGTGAATATGAACAAAATACCTATGCAGCAAAACCCCAAATGCAACGTGGACTCTGTTCGGTGTTTTGCAACTTGTGCATACCACTGTTGGAATAGTCACTTGGGACTTCATCGTGTAAGTGCATCCAAACTATGCCAAAAGGTCTGACTGCGCTGTACAGATGTTTCATCCTCGCGGGAAGTTCCCAGCACTAAGCACCCCTCGGACCTGCATCGTGACGGCTCGTTTTGGCTGCTTGGCTATGAGCTGCTTAATGGTGGTACGATTAACTTGCACTTTGAAAGACTACGGAATAGTAGTAGTATTAGCAGTATAAGTAGTATAGACCTCAAATGACGGTTAGTGGCCAGTAACAAGTGAAGCCCCGGTCGATATTTCGATATATGCTATGAGCAAGTCTAGGCAATGATGGATTTCCTGCCTGGGGAGCCGATTCAGCGATCCAGGAAAAGCACCTTTTCTGCGCATCAAATTTTGTTCCTCTTGCATGGGAAAAACACAACGTGTTTACAACCACTCGGTGGCACATTTTAAATAAACACATCGCAGACATGTTTAAATTTATCCTGGTTACCAATAAAAGCAGTAGAATCAGTCCGCAAACAAAGAACGGTTCAGTTCAGAGACCATCACAACCAGGAGCAGTTTTTCACATGTCATCGTCTGAACCCTTACTGCGAGGAAATTTTTATGCATAGTAATTGCACGGATACTGTCTTACAGCCCTCTTGTTATAATTAGTGTATAGTAAATTATCGATAATCAGTTACAAATGATTTTACATGAAATAAAAATAGAATACAACTACAGTAATTATGGACGATCACAAATATTTCAAAATTGCATTATGTTCTGTATTAATGACGCTATACATTATATCACATTATAGGTCAAGATAATAAAAATTTAGCCACAATATCATAACTAATAATATGCTGTAAACATGATTTATGTTGCATTCCACGTATGATGTATGAGCCGAATATATCTAATTATCTATTTATTTATATTAATTTATCTATTCATTTGTATAATTTATTTTATCAAATACATATATATTATCTGTTATACATAGTATATTTCATACTATATATTTAGTTATTTATTAATTAAAATTTTGCATTAGGTGTGTGATCACATGTGGTAATATATGTAACAAAATAAATGTTATTACAACTGTACATGTTATAAAAGTATGATTGGGTGATTCTTATGGTATTACAAAGACATGACCGGTATGTCGAACTACATGCCGGCGGTCGAAAGCTTCTTTATGGTAGGATTCTGATGAGATTCACGATGGAAATTTTTGGCTCTAGGTGATGTCGCGGAACATGACTTACATCCGCCGCTGGGAATTGACGGAAACATGACGAAAATCGTGGAAGATACACGTACTCCAGCGTGTTTGCGCTGATGACAAAAGCAGTTGCAGTCTTCTCGTATTACTGGCAAAAGACAGCTTATGACCAACTGATGGTGGAATCGAGATCTTTGCGGGAACAAATGACTTTGTTGAAGAAATCAGACATACGGGTGAACCGGTTGAAGGATCTATAATCTGGCAAATGTTAGACATTGATTACGCTTCTTTCACATGCAACTCAAACTTTAGTTTTGACAACAAACGCTGTAAGTGAGGCTCACATCGGGAGTTATTGGCACACAGTTAACAAGGTATTATGACTGATCATCGTTACGGAAGCCTTACATTGGCTTTTTAATGTAACGTCTTCTGTATACTGACTGGGGGCAGTTGAGTTACGAATAACAGACAGGTGTACTTACGGGAATTGAGCGGATTATGCAACAGGGGAGTAGCTGCTCCTCGGACGTATACTGGAATCCCCATGACAAACATATAATTTTCAAGAACCTGTTGCATGACATCTTGGACTGTGCCTTCAGGATGGCTTACATCCATAGTCCAGAGATTATCTTCAGGTGTCTGAACATGGTGGAACTTAGCTGAATTCAAAGTATTGGTTGTTTTTCAGCATGGGTAACATCCTTTCCATTCTCTTCTGATTCCACTTCGAATGCATGCGGTCCCATAAATTTCGAACCCTGAACTGTGAACTCTTGGACACGGCTAAAGAATTAATACCGAAACAGCCACTTTCGGATGCAAATGTATGAAGTACGGGGTCAGCGTCTTCTGTGATGAACCAAGTTTGATAAACACTCGGCCAATCAGTGTTTCTGACTCCGGTGGAACTTCTCGGTAGACCGTCAGTTTGACATAATAGGTAGGACAACTAACTACCGCCAAGTGAAAACATCCGTGCTTGAAAGATACTACTAATTCCATCTGAGTCAGATTAAACTACACTCCCCCCAACTAGCCACTGTTAACCGAAAGCCCAACATCTCCGCAATCGAAATGGGAGAAAATCAATAATCCGCAATTATCCAATGCTTATTACATGATGATGTCTTTTACTTGAGGAAAAAACATTGTGAACAGTCTTCTCGTTTATTCCAGTATTCTTATTTACCTTTTTTAAGAGTACAAAACTTCTGAGAATGAGACCGTTGGTCAGTAGAAACGGGAGAGAATTCTGTATAAAAAACTGAAAAAACACATAAGACGTATGTTTGTGCCAGTGCCTTCGTTGCAAACACCAAAGTGAGTATGAAAAAAACAACGTTTACCATACACTCCAAAAGATAGCATTTTGTGCCACCAGTCCTCTTAGCAGCAAAACAGCTGATGTTTAGTGTTGTTTTTTGGACAGAAAAAAAACCTAAATACCTTAGTCGTCATAATACGGGGGGCCAAACTCAGCAGATACCAGACCTGTGCAATTTAACCCGCAGATCCCGCGTAACCTAGCAAACACCGTTTATAGGCGGTAGGATTTCTCGAATGTGGAGTTGCATACAAGTCCCCACTCTAGTATCCTATTCTGGTCAGGTTGCATAAAATACGCTCATTGCCTGGAAACATCATAAACGAGAGATTCAGATGGGTTCCAGGTGAGTCTCTCGCAAAACCAAATTTGTTTGCAAGTGAGTGTACTTCACTAAGTTTATGCGATTTGGTTTCACGTAGAGCATAACCTTACGGAAACTCGGGGACTGCGCCGACCTGATGAGCCCCAAGAAGGGCGAAACCAGTCGTGGGCTGTCGAAGAGTTTTCAGCAACCTTATGAGTAGTGCGTTAGAAATATAGAACTTTTCGTGTACTCTAAGTGAAACGTGAGACATTCGGTTGGCCGGAAGGAATTAATCCCACGACAGGCGAGCCACCAAAAGCTCAATATTGTTATCAGAGTTTGAATGAGAGAAGGCTATACGTGGTCGACTGAACGAGGACTAGCATGGAAAATAGCTGCTTCAACGAGAGTGATGTGAACGAGATTCTACAAACCCCGTAGCAATCTACAACGATCTACCATAAACCAATAAGCAACTCAGAGAAAGGATACTTCCATTAGATTTGTGGAAATTCCTTCCCAGAAGTCATCACTCGAGGAGCAAGTCAATACGTGACCACGTGATTTGACCCCCGTTATTAAAGGACAAGTGGTTTCCGTGCCCTCTCTAAGTGAGAGATAATCATTATGCTGATCAACTACTCATGGTCAAACGGTTAAGTATTCTATCACTGGCCGAAAGGTTGTTGGTTCGAAACCCTGACTTTCGTAAGAACCTCATTGTTGATGATTCCTAACAAGGATAAAACAGCTGTACAGTGCTTCGCTTCTCGGAGTTTCGGCGGTATCTCCGAAGCCCTGTCAGAATCTGATAGAAATGTCATATCAATCTTCCTGAGGATCGTCCACTTCTTTTGATTTTAACAAATCTACCCCGTAGAAGGACTGAAGGTGTTGCACAATCACACAGAAAGAAGGACAAACATCATCACCCGAGTAGTCACGTATGGCAAAATCCACAGAAGTGTTTTCAAAATAGGAAATTTCTGATTAAATGTTGTAATAACATAGAACTAACATCGATTTCCGCAACCAGGGCATCCAGAACATTGAGCTTTAACCTTGGGATACTACTCACCCTATTCATCAACACCTGCTGCGCATGTCGAGTGCGGCTCCGGGAACGTGCTGTTTGGACTACACAAAAGTCTTAATGGTTCTCCGCACCTTCTAAAGAGATGTGTAGTATGCACGCTATGGAAGCAACAGGGGACAGTGATTCTCCAAAGGCAGCTGTTCAAGACAATTTCTGTGGATGGAAAACAGAAACAAAGCTCATGAGCCGAAGCCCAGTAAGCAAGGTTGTACACCACCAATACTTACATATAACGCAATCAAACTGGCAGACACCGTATATACTACGCTGGTGGACAGCAGTTGGCCATGGGTCAGGCGGTCCCAAGTGATCCATTAACTCGGAACAGAGACGGGGTGCCTGACATTGTCAGGATTGCTGCTGATGTACCGTTGCAAGGCAGCCCCCTGTAGCGAAAGGGAATCGGGTTAATATTCCCGACCCTGTCCACAGAGATTGGTGCATTCTGGTCTCGCACCGGTTTGCATCTCGCGCGGTAACGCAAGTGGTAGCCGCGTAAACAAAAATGGATGAGAATTTGTAGTGTACAAGTTGTCGGCTAAGGTTTCAAGTGGGACAGGAATTGTCACGTGGTTTGAGTGTCTGTGACACGTGATCTGATGAGTGACTTCAACAGATGACAAGCTTTTATGAGCTGTGTTGATGACGGGTTAAAACCGATTACGCATTCCGTAAAAATGTTTTGAGTGAAACATTTTGGGTTTCACGGTCGGAAAGCCAAAAAGAATAAGTCGCTCCGAAATGTTTCCCCGCACAGTGGGAATACTTCTGCATAGGTTCCTTTATTCATGGGAAAATAGCAAACTGGTTTTAATGCGCTGAAAACTTTTTTGTCACACCTCGGAACATTCTTTGCCATATCGGGTTTATCGAGCTGGGATTTGTTCCGATTGGATGGGTATGAGTAAATTTGCTCAATTTGTGTAATCAATCTACTCTTTTGAATGGTTATTACGCTGCTGTAATTGGTTTGCAAAGTGTACATCGACTAGACCCGGTTTCCGTATTCGGTGTTCTCTTTTCGGTACTTGTCATTCACTGTTCCATTTCACGAAGATCAATAATCCGAAGTGAAACGTTTGCACCACTCCATCTCTCAAAAATCCGAATCGTCCCGAACGAAAATCTTGGCGCTTGAACAAATCACAAATAATCCGGCAGAAGAGTTTTCAGCAACCTTGTGGGTAGTTCCATTTATGAAAATATACTGCGATATCTCGAATATCGTACCAACTGAAAAATGAGACGGCCTGTGTGCAGCACATTCAATTGAAGAACATCATAAACGAGAGATTCACTTGAGTCTACCGTGAAAACCAAATTGATTTGCAAATGAGTGTATTTGTCGCAATCAGTCTGATTTGGGTTCAAGTAGAGAACGTAAGGTTGACGGAAACTCGGGGACTGCGCCAACCTGATGAGCCTCAAGGAGGGCGAGAAGTTTTCAGCAACCTTGTAAGTAGTTTCCTTTATGAAAATCCAGTAGGTGATTCATGCGGGATCTTGGTGAATTTCTTCTTCGTCTCGTTTGGTTGAGCACGTTTGGTTGAACACTCCCGTCAGGAGTCATCACGGATGGTTGAAATCTGCCGGATGTTTTCTGAGTGACAGTCTTTCTGATATGGATTATTAGATGGTCCAAATTCTTGACTATATTTACAGCAAGGTTCATACTTTTGGGCAGTTCTTTTCCCATACTGCTTTAATTAAGGTGAAGCATTGGACACAAGTTTTGCCCTTACTAGAGCGCACGCTGGCCGCTCCGGTGTCTGAAACTCAGATTCCCGACATGCGAAGTGAGCATGCGAGACGCGCACTCGACGCACCTGTCTAACAAACGTTCAGTGCTGCTGACCCGGAAAGTCTTGAAGGGAGTCAGTCGATCCCCGATAGGTATTTGTACACTGCGTGCTTAACTGATGAGTTCCCCGTTTTAACTTGGAGGAACATCATTGGCGGGCTCCGGAGGGAATCGCACAGCCTCCTGATAGCACCTGGGGTCAAACTGGGGGTTACAAGTGATGCAGGTTACATACCAGATAAACTATCATCTTGTCCGAATGCGGCAATCTTAGCACACACCGCAGACCTTACCGTGTGTCCCAAACTTCAGTTTGCATCGCATGTTTTGTCTATAGTCTGGAGTAAATATCACTCATTGGAACGTATGAGTTTGCATGCCTTGTGGATTAAACTGCGCTTTGGACTAACAAGTTGAGAAGATGCCTAATTTGTGAGAAAAACTGGCTCTGCTGAGGAATCCGCGACCCACATTGAGGACACGTTTGCTGCAACTTATCATATAGAGAGATACACGCTTCATTACTCTGTTGCAGTCGGTTGAAAAAGCGCACATGAATAAGCTGTTAAGTGTAAAACAGAGTCAAGTTTTGTGTGAGAATCGACCAAAAAATGAAGTGTGGTGGCCTTCGTCGCCTTTAAGAAGCCTCGAGTAAGGGGAAGAAGGTGTGGTGCATCAGCGGTTTGACGGCTCGGTGGTTAGATGTGTTCATGTTGCTGCGGAAGCGGAACCGTCTACTATTGTCTCACTAGTTTACTGAAACCGTTTGCGTTGGCGGTATCAGGTGGACAGGGGAGGTTTCTCCTGGAGTTTATGCAACCTAGCGCATGCATCGAGGGTTATATCGCTTGACGAGTGGTTCGTTGTGGCGCAACTAGAAGTTCGTGTGAACTGTTCCATGCGGTCTGTTTTCTTCCAACAACCATCAGGACATTACCTGTAGGATTGCTAAAAACTCCTCGACATCCCCTACCGCTTACACCCTTCTTGAGGCTCCTCAAGTAGCCTTAGTCCCCCGAAATTCCATCAGCCTCATGCTTGAAGACAAAACTGACCTAGTGCTATAGATGGGACTCGTCTGAATCTCTGGTGAACCCCAAGGTCATTTGCAAGTGAGTGTACAGTGTTTTCCTTATCAGAAGATGACTCATCAGCGTGGAACCATAAGGATCGTTCCAGACTATTTCCGGCTAAATGTTCGTAGTACCGGTGTGTATCATAGGCATCTAGCAAAGCGCAAATAAGTCGCCGGAGTAAGGGTATGTGTCCTTGGTGTCCACTGAAGTTCCCCAGAACGCCTCTTCATATCGGGTGGTTGGCGTACAAAAGCCGTTCGGGTTCTGTTGGCTACACTGCGCTCTCTTGCAAATTATGTGTAAATATAGTCGCCGAAAGACAGTAGAACTTTTGGTTCTTGCTGGGAAAAAGAAACTGGTGAGAATGTACACTTGTTTCCTGTTCGTCAATGTTCATTACACTGGAGGAAATCTGACGATAATTTTGAGACCTCATTCAATTGATGAGCCTTGAAAAGGACGGAACCAGTCATGGCCTGTTGAAGAGTTTCCGAAAATCATATGAGTAGTGTTCCTTCAAAAAACTATACAGCGATGTCTACAATACCGCACCTATTGCAACATGAAGCGGTCTTTGTGCAGCACGTTTGAGGTTCGGATGGGATTCACTTGAATCTCCGTTGAAGTCCAGATTGATGTGGCGCGTTCTGTACAGTTTACTTTGGGTTCAACCAAAACAGAAGGATGACGAAAATTTGAGGAGACCGCGCATATTCCATGAGTGTTAGGAAGAACAAAACTGGTCATCAACTGTCAAGGCGTTTCAATAAACCTAGTTGGTGCAGCCTCCTGTTCAGAGGTTTTACTGGATACCAAAAATGATGTGTGATTGAGAGCCACATTCCTAAATAATCGATCGGCCGAAACCAAAGCAATCGAACGAATGAGGCTCAACTGCGGGCTGATTCTAATTTCAAATCAATACTTGGCTCACTTAAAGATATTGCTCAAAAAAGCGGGCGAGTTTACTTCCTAGGAACAGGGTACGTTTATTACAGATCGATACCACGGTAACACCAAGAATCTGCGTCAACTTTCATATTCTGAAGTCACAACCAACAAGATTTTAGGAATGTGGATAACACCCAGACGTAAGTAAAATAGTACGAGGTATTTCTGGTGATCTGAGTGTTCTGTGTTGATCAGCGTTCGAAATGACTGCATGTGGCTAAAAAAACGCTGGCGAGAGTAAGCACATCAATCCTACCCATTCTGGATGTTGTCCCACCAGCTGATATGTTTTCTCACCTTGAGTAATCGTCTTGTATTGGCTCATGCTCCACCCCGGGAGCCTTTTATTAATTATTCATGGACCACATCGTTCGGAATATTTATTTAGTCATAGGAATTTAAAAGTTTATGCAGCATGGTCGGTCCCTGATCGAAGATGGCTCGTTTAAGACGGGTCCTTCGAGCGTAGTCAAACCCAGTACACTTCTGCGTTTGCAGTTCAATAAATGAATCGACAACATGAGCAAAGTAGGGAGGATGCATTGAATAAGAAAAGGAACCAACCCAAAAGGAACTAAAGGGACTAACCAAGCTTACGCTTGGCCATGTGTTTCTTATACCAGAAGACCGTTTACCTCAGAGAACTCTCTTTCTTCCACCCTGTGTTGGATGGAGAAGACCATGGGGGTGTCAATCCAGGACCTGGCAGCCAAGCATTAAAGCCCTTACCAATCAACTCAGTCACGTTGGTAGATGTCATGTTCCTGAATGGGACAGTGAGAGAAGACGAATTAATGGTTAGTTAGACCCAGACAGATATAGCAGCGTCGCACAAATGATGTTGGTCTTGCATCAGAGCTATCGTCTTCATTGCATAGCTCTCAATGGCCGCAAAATCGGACAAGCAGATCCATCAGACGTCAATGACTAATTGGGCCACCTCCCCAACGCATGGCTCTCATTCAATTATTCTGCCTATCTTTGATGAACGAGGTGCTAGCAGCTAAGGCCACTGCATTTCGGTGCAAGGTTTGTGAGTTTAAAAACGGAACTGATATGAGCCCAATGCCTTTCAGTCCTTTCGCTCAACTAGTTCCATAAACTATCATCTTCATCGTCATCATCATCCATCATGTCATCATCACCATCATCATCATCATCATCATCATCATCATCGTTTCATCATCATCATCATCGCATCATCATCATCATCGTCATCATCATCATCATCGCATCATCATCATCATCATCATCATCATCATCAGTATCATCAGCATCATCATCATCATCATCATCACGATCATCATTATCATCGAATCATCATCACATCATCATCTCATCATTATCATCATTATCACCATCGTCATCATCATCATCATCGTTATCATCATTATCGCACATCATCATCCATCATCATCATCATCATCATCATCATCATCATCATTATCATCTTCATCCTCATCATCATCATCATCATCATATCACCATCGTCATCATCATCCTCATCGTTATCATCATCATCATCATCATCATCATCATCATCATCATCATCATCATCATCATCATCTCATCATCATCATCATCATCATCATCATCATCATCATCATCATCATCATCATCATCATCATCATCATCATCATCATCATCATCATCATCATCATCATCATCCTCATCGTTATCATCATTATCATCATCGTCATCATCATCCTCATCGTTATCATCATCACCATCATCATCATCATCATCATCGTTATCATCATCATCATCATCATCATCATCATCAATCATCATCATCATCATCATCATCATCATCATCATCATCATCATCATCATCATCGTATCATCATCATCATCATCATCATCATCATCATCATCATCATCATCATCATCATCATCATCATCATCATCATCATCATCATCATCATCATCATCATCATCATCATCATCATCATCATCATCATCATCATCATCATCATCATCATCATCATCATCTGAGACAGCAACATCGGTGTTGGCGCTAATTTTCACTGACGGACAACCATTGGGCATTGTTAGTTGTGAATGCCATGCTTGTACGTAGGCTGAGATATTGCGAGGTGCCCACAACTAGTCAGGAGGACGATTAGGGTTGGGAACCAAAGCCTTCGGCTCAAAAGGCCAAACGGCAAGGCAGCGGTGTTTGGCGGGAAATGCAAGTGCATTTTCATGGTACACGTCGCCACACATGTTCTAATCCCCAACCTGGAGGGCCAGGAGACTGCTTTCGTCAGACCTCTAAACATTGACCAACCTAGTATGATAAACTCTGCGAGTCTCGTGCTGACACCTCCAATATAGCTCAATGGGTCGCCGAGGTACACAAACCGCCACATCGCTGTAAGGTTCAGTCTCTTCGTGACGGTTTTCATAAAGCCCTTTACTGCGGTTTGTGTCTGGCTGAAGTTTCGCTGGATTCCCCCCCCCGTTCTGTTTTTAAGGGAGTTTAAAACTAGGTTTCTGTTTGAGAAATGCTTGCAATTTGTTGCTCTGGGTGTGCCAGTAACCTCTGAACTCTTGGGCTGTTCTTTGGCGCAACTACAATGCTCGAGGCTCACCTGGAACCCAGCTGAATCTTTCGTTTATGGTGTTTCAACAACCTAACGAGTGGTGTATCACGTCTCTACGTCAGACGAATGTTTGACTGAGTTGAAATTTTTAGTTTGTTTGCACTTTTCGAGCTGTAACTCCCAAATGCGATTAGTTGTTCTAGTAATTGATAGATCACCTTTGAAACTGTGCCAAATTTTTTTTAAACAAAAAAATTATGTTTGGAGTTCACGCAATCGCTTTCTAACAGAACAATGAAAGTCTACCCCACCCAGGCTATTGTGAACAATAGTCTGATGTGATACAAGACAGGAATGGAAAGTGGTGGTGAATTCGTTTGAAACAAACGTGCAACCACAATCAGTAATTCCTAATCTCGTAAAAGCACGTTGCTTCAATCAGCTATTTATGCAGACACGCTCATTTCGTGCTATCTGTCCCCACGATTTCAGCGCAAACATTTCATCCTGAGTGATTGCCATTTGTGAAGTGAAGTTAACTTTATTCCCACTCCAATGTTTGTGGAGTTTCATTTGCCCCCCCTGCGAATTTGTACTAGTATGCTTACAGCTACTGTGGTTAATGCGATATAATCTGTACAGTCTGAAAACGTAATAGTTGCGTCACAAAACACTGTTTACTCTCCCCCGTACGACACGACATCCCACTTTCTGTCGACCAGCTGTCTGTAGGACCACGCAACAAAATGTCGCTTTTCCAACCGAATAGCGAAAATAGAACGAATTTGGTGAACCTGCTATTCAAAAGACTGCTCAAAGCGCTTCGACAATCTACGATCAGCTCTGTTCTTCTTAGGTTTCACCAAGCTCAAATAATTTCCATTGTTTTCGTTACATGGCCCGTTAAATTTTAAGCAATTTACAACTGAGTGTATTTTATCAATAAAGCCTAATTTTACGAGTTTTCTTGTAGCCCTAAAGAGACCTAGGCTGCCAGAACAGCATAGCGTTCGACGACACGTGTTCCCAACTCAGAAATCCCAATGGTAGCACTCTTCTGGTCGGAAATGAGTTGGTAACCTATCATCAATGGGCAACTATGTGAATCACAGGCATCGAAGCTCATTGGGCAATTTGTCCCCTACTTTTTCAGTGAGAAGCGAAGTTCCGCTGAGCAAAACGCACAAGCTGCGAATGTGTGCACAAAATCTGCCGAAGCATGTCATTTAGCTAGCTCGGCATCCGATCGACTGTGAGTGCACATCTTCCGACAGATGTCAACTTGAACTAAATGTCATATTGCTTGTTCTCGCAGCTGGAAACAGGTATCACTCCACATATAGATGGCGTAACAACGCCACTGAAAAACAAGGCACTTGACTAGACTGTGGTGCTCACTGATGTTTCTTCAGGGCTTCAGGCCGCTTGACAAACCCCACATGTGATATCAACACGTGATCCGTGAAGGTTCACAGCGCCCTCGAGCAAACTGATGCACTAGAAGGTCAAAGTAGATTGGTCGGCAACGTTTTACTTGGGAACCTAGCAAGATTAAACAACAAGTGTATGACCAGTTGAAAAATTGTGATTTGATGCCACCTGTCAAGCAAAGCATTTGGTGGCAGTGAGAATATAGCGACCTGGAACGACACAACGACCTAGATAGGTGTGAGTGTGCAACCTGGTAACAGTTTATTCGGTTTAATAATGCAAGTTTTTACGTATCCTTCACTCAAGTGGGCCCCATCAACAGAGGACCAAACTCTACAACCCATTGAGGTAGAAACATCAGCCGGCAAAACTGCCCAAGCTGTAATGAGCACTGCTCCTGGTTCTTGCTCTCTGTCTAATAAACCGATTTACAGATTATCAGGAAGGTCAGATTCCTGAAAGCAACTACTGAATGCCCGAAATCTCTGCTAGATGTTGACCAGACAGACAACGCCCCCTCAATACACAGCGCTTCACAGCCTTGTATCAAACCCAGGTAGCGCGAGTCACCGTTGATCAAGGTCAGACAACGCCCCCGCAATATGCAGCGCGTCACAGCCTTGTACCAAGGCCAGACCGCGTGCGTCAGCATTGGACCAAGTTAGACATTGTCCCTCAAATAGCTAGCTTGAGACCGTTGTATTCTCGCGCTCGCACGCACTCACTTGTTCGGAATATAGCTGTTGTGTTTCCTTCTGTGAGTCTTTTTTCCGGCATTGGGAACTGGAGCTGGTCAGAAGTCAGTCAGAATCAGCAGACATAACACAGATACATGATGTGAGGTTTCAATCCGGATTTACCAAAGGCTCACAAGTTGTTTGATTACAACTTTTGGTTTGTTGGAATTCCAGCCACTCAAAAGATGCTGTTCATCTAAACTCCACTCACCTTACGAGTTGTGGTCTTGAAGGTATTACAATCCACTGCAGTAAAGATTACCAAATCTAGACATTGATTCTGCGGAGAATAGGAAGAATTAGGGGGTTAAAACTGACCGAATAAAAGTTGAACTCTGTGCTAACTAGAAGCACTTCGAAGAGGCCTCAAGTCTATTGGATATTCACAGTTTAATATGGTAGACAAACGGTCCTTTTCAATCATGCCTCGTCGGGCAAGCAGAGGGATGAAAACAGAAAACTAGGTTAAGTTATTACTCGGGGTGCTTACCGTGCACTATGGGATAATAAATTCATACTGTGTACTCAGTGATGGGATTGTTTCAACCAAGGAAATGTCGGAGGTATCGTGTTTCAGTTTTCCTGACAAACAGAGGAGTCGTCTCGCTGAATTGTGACCGCTACAGCTGAGTTGCACATTCTTTGGCGGATAGCGTTCGGCCGATTTACCCTACGCTGAATAACTCGGCTGGATCGAGCTGGTGATCTGATGAGAGGTGATTGGGCTTGCGTGGCTGCTACATGTTTGAAACGAGTCGATAAGTAATTCCCGATTCCATGGGATGAGCACCGTGTGGTCCGACTTGCATAGGTTCGCTTTCGACAGACAGTCAGACAGAGAGTTACGATAAATGCGACCGGAGATTCAGAAGAGTTGACCTAGCGGTCAAAATTCTTCATCACTCAGTAGACAATGTTGTTTTCAGTAGTGTAGCGAAATTGGATATCACTTTGACGCACTTTCGTTAGCTCATCATTGAACTTGTCCTAATGAGATGCAATTGAAGACAATTTTTCGTAAACTTGCACCATTTTTGTCAAACTATGGACACCGCAACCGAAAAGACCTACAGCAACTCCCAGTATGGTGGTGGTTCATGTGAAAAGTGAAAAATAAAAGTACACTGATAGATTGTTAATCAACCATATGAGGAGAAGCTAACGAGTGGATTGTTTCGTAACAAAAATGTAAACGATTCACTGGTTTTCTGCAGCTCTCAGTTCACTGACTCTGGGGTGGATGAGGCGTTCTTAGTGATTTTATCAACATTTCCGCCTGTGCAACGTGCGAGAACCACATACATGTAAACCACTAACGTCATTCCGAAACAAAGCTCTGGACAACACCAAGCTCCCGAGTGGGTGGTGCATCGAACCACAGGCTTACACGAATGGATTCTAATCATCGCAATGAACACTTTGGAATACTTACAAGAAAAATGTTTTTCGATTGATTGAAAACAATCACGAATCATGTGTCCACAAATTGTCTAGTGACTACTTTGGACTGACAAGGCTAGAGGCAAACTGGGAGAACCACCTCATATTCAATGAAAGCTGCTTGAAGCAGAGCTTAGTTCCCATATCTTTAATGGCTAGGCATCGGACATGTCACTTTATTCTATCCGAATGGCATTCTCAGCGGTCAAGTCATTCTTCAAACAGAGAATCTACCTGACTACTAGGCGTTTATGTGATATCCGTCGGCGCGCATGTCGCCTCAACCAAGATCTTCGGACTGTACTCTCGCCTGCAGACATTCAGTTACCAAAAACCAAAGCGACAGCAGCCCAAATTAAAGTGAAGAACAAACTTCAGGGTAGTGAATTTTCAGCTAGTTTGATTATGCGTCAATTACAAAGCGTGTTGTTACCGGTGGCGAAACCCAACAGAGAATGGCCCGCGACTGCTGTTAATCCATATAAACCAGGGACATCGAAGGTCATTCGAAGGATTCTAAATACGGTTAACGTAAGTTTAGCCTTCCAGAGGGGCAACACTCTGTGCTCTGCACTGATGCAATTGGAAGAACACCTTTCCGTGAAAAGAACCAGGGACTATGTCTACAAAGCTAAGTGTAATGACTGCACTAAAGTCCATATAGGACTGGCGGTCAAAGAAATTCACACCAGAATCCGAGAGCAGAGGAGAAAATTAAACAGACCGCCGAGGAATGCAGATGAAAATCGAGGGTTGCTGAAAGACTCAGGAATGGCGGAACACGCACTGGACACGGGACACAAGATGAATGTTGAGGTTTTGAGGCGAGCACTACGGTCTACGCAACACAGATTGATGATCTTGGTGGTGTAATTTGCCAAGCCTCCAAGTTTCCAAAGAATAGAAGGTGTGGAACTGGCAAGCGTGTGCAGAGCGGTATTAGATCGGATGAGCTGACACATGTTGGAGAGCGGTTATCAGAAAGGAGGAGTTATCTACTGAATTTCACTTGATCTCACCCACCTTCGCCCCCTACCCCCAACCAAATTGTCGTAGCACTCACAAACCCACTTATTCCAACGAGATCTACCAGTGAAAGGAAGAAGGCCTACGCTGGTAACCAGCCCTCGGTTGTCACATGGCTATATTGCGCTTTCATACAACTGTGTGCTGCATGTATTTATTGAAGGTATTTCTGATTTAGATCGCAGGGTGAGCATATTTCGTGGTTACAGAGGTGCATTGCGCAACATCTTGACGCTGTTAGCAGGTATAGTGTAATCCAACCACATCTATTGCGCACAGGAAGTGTTTTCGAGTCCTGTGGACTATCGACAGAGCAGCTTTCACAAGACTGAGAAGAAAAAACCACCCCTTGTATGCAATCCAGCAAGAATGACCAATTTTCAGTCATGCATCTTGACTGATACCGACGATCTCAAGGACAAATAAGCCTTGTGGAACCTGTTCTGTGTAAATTTCACACAAATATATCTTTTAAATAACAAAGGATTTCTTCAAGAAGTGGTTCTCCCCTTGCTTGAGCTCCTTGGGTGTAGACGGATCGATTTTACACCGGTGCTCATGAGTTGTTCTTAACTCATGCACGAATATATGCATGTCACACTGGAGACAATGTCCAGAAAATCGCCCCACGACTTGGGGCGTTTCTAAGATTGTTCGATTGGAAGGCGCTGCGCACCCTGAAATACCGGAAGCCACCAGTTCTCTGTACATGACAGTTGGTGTCCCCGAGGAATACTACTGAAAGGAAGAAAGCCTTCGCCGCGGAGTTGTCTATTTGGGAACACCAACTTAACAGTTGCAGACTATTGAACAGGGGAGCAAAACTCTCATATGCATCTCGTTTACAAAACTGAATATCCATCTTCTCCTTGAATGCGTCTTCCTGAACTTTCCTGGATATTCATTGACTGTTACTCAAATGCAAGCAAATGCTACAAAGCGACTCCACAAATTCCGTAATAGATCTCACTTTTCAAGAGACGCGAAGCGGATTTACGAGAAGACATACTACTCGCATGCCTCATCAGTAGTATCCACCGTTGTACCAGTAGCACACAAGGTAATCATCCATCGAAGCTCCCTTAAGTGGAAGACTAAGGAACTAAAATCGATCAAAAATAATTTGAAACTCCCTCAACCAACCAACCGACCACAAGATTTAATCAACCACACGAACCAATAGGACCTTTCAATTGACATTCGACACTGATACAGTATGCTGATCTGAAGAGGTCTTACTGACTGGTCTTACTGTGTGTTTGCTTGGTTGACCCCTTGCAGACGTTCCGGTGCTTTGTCCTCTGTTGTAAACTAATCTGCGCGCACTTTACAGTCCAAGATTTTTAGGGAAAACGATACAGTGCTAAAACTCTAAATTAAAAAAAAATTTGTCATGTCCACCGAGTAAGTGAAAATGGATGAAGAAACGATGAGACGGGGAAAATTGATTGCAAGCGTTGCGTCACCAATCGAAGTGACATCACCACTACGGCACAAACTTTGACCGATCCGTAATCTTCACTCCTCTCCATAACCGAGGACATCATCTTGATTGATGATTGATGATCTTGTGTTTACAGAGGACCATAAAGGCTAGAAGCACTGTACACCTGTTGCATCCTTGTAGCGGGTCGTCATCAGCGCGTATCTCACGAATCGTCAAGCTGATACAAAGCACCAGCCTCCCGGTCACCAGTTAGAAACCAAAGCGCCAGCAGTGAGTCGCTAATCAGCAGCGTGATTGTCTCGCACTTAGCCAGCATCTCACTTCAGGACACTCATCTCTTAACCAAGGAATTTACATCACATGACAAGCTGTTGACCAGCTCGTTGAGAGACGATTTCTCAGATAGATGGTTCTCTCCCAAACGTGCAACCTCAAAACCGACAATCACAGTAAGGATAAAACAGACGTACAGTGCGCCTTCGTTTTTTCATCATTGATAGGCTTCAGTTGCAAGACGAAATCTCCATTGAGTTCTTCTGGAAAGAGATTCGATCCTCCAAAAATCTGCTTTCTTGGCATGTATGTTTTGCATCTATCGAATAAATGTAATTCATTTCAAACAGTCAGATTGCCAAAATATAACCACATCTTTTGCAAGTGCGTACACATGTCGATATCGATCCAGACAACTATGAAAGAATAAAATGGATATACCATGCGAGTGAATGTAATACTGTTTGGAATCTGTACTTGAATTCAATAAGAAAGGATGTATCGAACAAATTATGTGTTCCACGGCGGGTCAACTCATCGAGAAGATCACGAATTTAAGGGAGACCAGTTTGAATCCAGTTGTACGGAGAACGATGCAGGGTGTGGAGAATCAGGCATGTGGATTAGCGGATCACGTGACAGCCAGACCAGATCGAATGCAATCGTAAGCTGCCGCAAATTGAAATGTCAGACTTTTGATCACAGGTATCTGGATTGCGCAGGCGTATTCTCACAACCTGGACGATTGAAGATCGATCGATTTTCACCGTTTGTGATTGGCTTTGTGGTACGCGAAATAATGATTAGAAGGCATCTTTATCCTCAACAACTTGAGTAGTTTCAGCGAGCTCTGACAGAATCCCATTCGATCCAGACATGATCACAACGAGTAATCAAATTAATGTGCATGAAAGCTGTAGAGTAACATTTGTCCTTCAAACCGATGCTGGTGACGGGACCGTGGAACCAGGCCACAGCTCACGATACACGTGCGAGCTGTTCTTGGGTTCCTAGTGAACACCTCTTTTGAATTCGGTTACCGGCCAATCAATGATTACTGTCCATACAAAGTGTTTTTCTACGAGTTTTGGGTGTTCAACTCAAAAACTTCCGCTGCGCTCAACCAGTAAAACATCATTCCCAACAGTTTTCCCTATGACCATTTGGCACGAACCAAATAAATTGTTCTTTTCGATCCTTGTTACAAGACCTAACATGTGATATCGTGGGCGTAGCCGACACCATATTGCCCAACAAATTAAGGCACATTAATTTGGGGGAAATCCGCATCTGTCACGGGACCGTTCGACATATGCCGTCGTGACATACTTTCTAACAAACCCTAACCAACGATGGATCTGTTTCGATACGGAACTGAGGTTGAAAAAACCCAGGATTCAGTCCACCATTTTCAGTCAGCTTGCTCTTTTATCAAGGTTTTCCTCGGAAACCACACTGATGATAACCTTTACTGTGAAAACTTGATGGTTTGGTCTTTCTGTGACGGGTATATCAGCAAACTTTGTGCATCACATATTATTCAGGAGAAACAGGTCTATCTCTCGATACATGTATATACGTAATGTACTACTCATAAGGTTGCTGAAAACTCTTCGACAGCCCACGACCGGTTTCGCCCTTCTTGGGGCTCATCAGGTAGGCGCAGTCCCCGAGTTTCGTCAACCTTATGTTCTACTTGTACCCAAATTGGACTGTTTTTCGAGAAATACACGCATCTGCAAATCACTGGTTTGTTTCCAGGTTTATCTCTTTGCCAAATTAGTTGGGAATTTAGTAAAGTGACTTGTAGCGTACTCTCACCTGGTGTTATTTTTGGCCTGGTCCCGCCATGCCTTAAATAAATGGCACCGCTTAACCTGGAAATGTTTAAGACTTACCGCTGATTATTCTGGCCCGTTTTGGTCATACGACCAACGTGATCAATTTAAAATTTAGAGTAGAATTATTAAACAAGATGTACTGTTTCGAAAATAACGCCTTTCACAAAACAAGGAAAACTGAGTTGTCTTCAACAGGGTTGAACTGCACAATACTCACAATTTTCAGACACTTAATCATAGAGGATCATTGTATCGGAACTAGGTTTTCCGGAGCCATTTAGATTGTCGTGTAAATCAACTTTATACGCGCAGTTGCCACCGACCGGTATCGCGTCCGGACATTTAGGGCTTGAAAATGACTTCAGTCTGGTTATCAGCTGACTGTGTGTGAATCATTCAACAGAAGTCAGACAAGGCCTAGTCGAGGTTGCACAAAATTGATTCGAGTACTGTGGAGCGGGATTTTTATGTTTCTCATTAGCTACTCACTACTTGGCAGAAACAGCTTATCGATTTTTATCTCAGGCAATGTGTAGTTTGAAATTTTAGCTCAGCTTTTCGATCTCCAAAAGGATTTGATACTAGAACTCCTGGAGAATAGTATGTCCAGCGCACCATCCGGTCACTTTGTGCAGAGGGAGCATAGCTCGTTCAGGTGGAAAAATACTGAAGGAAACCGGATTTTTCTTGGAAAATTCAAGTTGATTAGTCACATATCTGTTTCAAGCTACCTGGATCCGAACAAAGTCACATAACATAGGACGACATTTCATCCGCTTGTCATTTGGATGGTTGAAAATGTACGTCCTTAGCTTAACTATTCATCTGCATAGGCTGTTCAAACGAACCTTCCATTGCGTAACCATTGTATAACTGTTTGGAAAACGAACATAATCCAATCGACCGTAATCCAGTGGTCAGTCGTATTTGGTCATACATATTGCGGTAGAAAATCGGATCGACTGGAAATGTATCGGACACCTTTAAAAGCCCCTTCCAGTAGTTTAAATTAAGACAGGCACCGGAAACACACGGACCCACCCAACAGAGCACTGATGATGTCTCCTTGAATGGTGACGAAACGTTTGCAGCTCAATCGCCAAGCTCGGCGAACAGATCAAAGTCATTTGATCAAATAGCAACACAGACTCGTTTGGGCACGATCTTTTGGGCACTGTAACTAATCCGTTCGTCCCCGCAGGAAAACCTAGGGCATCAAAACCACTGTCTGTTTTGGCATTAAACATACTAAGATTACCGTAAAAATTCAGCACACGTTGTTCGGATGCCTCCCCCCGATTACGAGCTATTTCAGGTCTGCGTCAAAATGACTCAGGGGAGATAGTCGGCGGTGTTTTTGCCTATAATTCTGCAGTTTACGAAATGTCTTCACAGTTGACGTTTTGTTTTATTGCAAAGTTCATTCTAATCTAAGCCTGACAAAATAAGTAGTAACAGTAATTTCACAGCCTTTAGTTTGAATTGCACTCATCGGTTAAGTACACGGTTTTGCCATCGAAGGTCACTTTTTCTCCATTTTTTACACTGGCACTGAGATAGGGGAAAGGGTTTTATCGGCACGTTTCTTCAACCCCCACAGAATATAAAGGACAGATGTTGTACCATTCTCACGGATCGCTGTGTTCGGAGTTCCTTTTCGCAAGCGAAACAGTTTACTGTTGACATTATTGAAAACTCGCATTGTTTTTTTAAAAAAAACTCCGCTGTACGTCAGTAGTATAACTCTCGAAGCAAAATAAGCTGAGGTTTGTGGGGTTTCCAGCCCACCGGTCCACGGGAAAAATTCACACAAGCTGAGCGCATATGAAATGCATTGAGCCCAGATGAGCACATTCAAGGGGTCGAGAATCTCACCGGCCATGAGGGCAAACAACCGTACTTCTTGGTCGATATGCTCTCCTCAGCGAGCAGAACACAGTTAGGGATCGGTCCGTCACGTAGGAAAGAGCCAGGAAACGATTATGATGCAAGCGGGCATTGGAAGAGTCAAATAGTCGAACTTCAGAACATAACGGTGAAGCTGGTTCTCCTCAACACAGCCGATCGAGGGGATCTCCGGATTTCATTTTTAAAGCCATTTTTCGTGTACTTTAGTAATCTGTCTTTAGGAATCGAGGTGCGACGGTTTAACTATACTACCGTACCACCAGCAACGCTCATAGACTTGTAAATTTAAAATTACCTTTTTCTGGTTTAACGAAAATCTTGGTTAAGTGTCATCTTTTAAAGCCCAGTAGACTTGTCTACTAGGCGAATATTGCCTCAAACAACCGTGATTATTTGGACCGCTGAGTGTTTGCTGGCGGTAGCACACATGACAGAAACAAACCTCAGATCGACAATGAATACACAAAAAGACACCTGCGCAAACTCACGTCCACCAAGTTGTGCGGATTACTCAACGCTTTGGGAGGGGTGATATTCTGAGTGAAACCTGGACACCTAGGGAGAATATTGAGAGAACTCTTTGTATTGTTTGCCTACCTGAGACATTGATTTCAATTTTTGGGCCAACTTTAGGTGTCCGAGAGTCTTCGATTCGACTCAGTTCGACCTATCAGGAACAATCACACAACCCAATCTACGCAACTGAGTAGGTCTACGGCATTTTCCGGTAAATCAAGATGAACGGTGACCCATCTGTTCCCAGTGGCCTGCGTAAAAATGAGTAACCACATAGCTTTCAGACTAGCTTTTCGTTTTATATATGACCGCATCAAGATAGCAAATTTGTGTTCAAAACAATAGACGAATAAAGATCGAATCCATTGGGAAAAACAAAACTTTTTGGTCCTGGTTTTTAGCGTGTCTCCCAGACACTTCAAAAAAATATCCATCGATAGTTAAAAAAAATCTGATGAGATATCAAACGGTATTTTCGACTGGCTGTTATATCTCGTGACTTCCTGATACAAGTCACAACCGAATGCTTACTCATATATTCTGTAAAGTTATTCCCTTTTCGGACCACACACCCTACTCAGTGTGGGCTTGCACAGCGATCTGATCTCACGTTTGTCTACTGCTCGTGAGATTACTGATTGCCAACTACAGCATTTCTAACAGCAGGTCTACATAGTTTCCTCACCCGGAAGCTTCTGTCTGGAACATGACTTTAGTGTTCTTCATTGCTATGAAAACGAGAACAAAGAATACACCCGGCTTACTTTTTCACGAATCTTTAAAGTTATTATGCGCAGATGGTTTTACGAAAATTTATTACTACTGATATCTATTTGATATGTATGTTCAGCTGTGTACTGCACGCAGCTTCTTGTCAATGCAAACTTCCAATAAACCGTCTAGTAGTAAGCGGCAAAAATTTTTTCCGGAATTTTCTAATAGCCATCGCACGTGACAGTTGGCCTGGCATTGCAACATAACGACAGGTTCTGTTTCTATACATGCATACCATCCTGTTTATTAGGAGATTATAACGTTTTGGTTTGCCGAAAAACAGAGCAGTTGCTTGTTTCGTTTTTACAAATGTTCTCATTTTGAAAATTCTCGCGCACAGAGAAAGAATTGAACCAGTTTCTTGTCTGGTTGATCAGGTGATCCTTGGTCTGTTGGTCGAGACTGACAGTCAGCCCTTGAACGCCTCGTCAGCAGTCGAGGTGATCTCATCAGTGCCTACTGATGATGTCCCCCCAGACTGGTGGTGAAGTGTTTGCAAGCGAACCTTCAGGCTGGGCAAACAACCCAATGAACATTTGACCAACCACCAGTAAACACATCCGAGCTACCAGTGTAACGGCGGACACTACTCTTGAAGCATGCGAGTAGCGTGTGATTTTCTCGTAATTCCGCCTCGCGTCTAACGGAACGTGGGGTTTATTAAGGAACTTGTGGAACTGCTTTGCAGCTTTTGTTTATAATCGCGTGATAGTCAGTGAATATCGACGAAAGTTCAAGAAGAGGCGTGAGAATTTTCAGTTTTTAAAACTTATATGCAATGAGAGGTTTACTTTCCTATCCAATGGTTTGTAACTGTTTAGTTGGTGTTTGCTTCGCGGCGAAGGGATTTCTTCTTTGCACTAGTACTCCGGTACAATTTCGGCGTGATTACTTCGTTATTTCGGATTGTGCTTCTGTCTGGGACTACTGTCCTACGTTTCTGTAAGTAGTTCGCAACATTTAAACATTCGAATAACCTTCAAAGTAAGTACCGTGATCGGTGTTCTCTCTTTAATGGTGTTAAGGTTCCCGGTACGGAACTTTGAGTGACGCGTAGAATTACGAACCCAATTCTTCCTTTTGATATTCGGGATTGTCGAACCTACGCGTCACTCAAAGTTCCGTACCGGGAACCTTAACACCATTAAAGAGAGAACACCGATCACGGTACTTACTTTGAAGGTTATTCGAATGTTTAAATGTTGCGAACTACTTACAGAAACGTAGGACAGTAGTCCCAGACAGAAGCACAATCCGAAATAACGAAGTAATCACGCCGAAATTGTACCGGAGTACTAGTGCAAAGAAGAAATCCCTTCGCCGCGAAGCAAACACCAACTAAACAGTTACAAACCATTGGATAGGAAAGTAAACCTCTCATTGCATATAAGTTTTAAAAACTGAAAATTCTCACGCCTCTTCTTGAACTTTCGTCGATATTCACTGACTATCACGCGATTATAAACAAAAGCTGCAAAGCAGTTCCACAAGTTCCTTAATAAACCCCACGTTCCGTTAGACGCGAGGCGGAATTACGAGAAAATCACACGCTACTCGCATGCTTCAAGAGTAGTGTCCGCCGTTACACTGGTAGCTCGGATGTGTTTACTGGTGGTTGGTCAAATGTTCATTGGGTTGTTTGCCCAGCCTGAAGGTTCGCTTGCAAACACTTCACCACCAGTCTGGGGGGACATCATCAGTAGGCACTGATGAGATCACCTCGACTGCTGACGAGGCGTTCAAGGGCTGACTGTCAGTCTCGACCAACAGACCAAGGATCACCTGATCAACCAGACAAGAAACTGGTTCAATTCTTTCTCTGTGCGCGAGAATTTTCAAAATGAGAACATTTGTAAAAACGAAACAAGCAACTGCTCTGTTTTTCGGCAAACCAAAATGTTATAATCTCCTAATAAACAGGATGGTATGCATGTATAGAAACAGAACCTGTCGTTATGTTGCAATGCCAGGCCAACTGTCACGTGCGATGGCTATTAGAAAATTCCGGAAAAAATTTTTGCCGCTTACTACTAGACGGTTTATTGGAAGTTTGCATTGACAAGAAGCTGCGTGCAGTACACAGCTGAACATACATATCAAATAGATATCAGTAGTAATAAATTTTCGTAAAACCATCTGCGCATAATAACTTTAAAGATTCGTGAAAAAGTAAGCCGGGTGTATTCTTTGTTCTCGTTTTCATAGCAATGAAGAACACTAAAGTCATGTTCCAGACAGAAGCTTCCGGGTGAGGAAACTATGTAGACCTGCTGTTAGAAATGCTGTAGTTGGCAATCAGTAATCTCACGAGCAGTAGACAAACGTGAGATCAGATCGCTGTGCAAGCCCACACTGAGTAGGGTGTGTGGTCCGAAAAGGGAATAACTTTACAGAATATATGAGTAAGCATTCGGTTGTGACTTGTATCAGGAAGTCACGAGATATAACAGCCAGTCGAAAATACCGTTTGATATCTCATCAGATTTTTTTTAACTATCGATGGATATTTTTTGAAGCGTCTGGGAGACACACTAAAAACCAGGACCAAAACGTTTTGTTTTTCCCAATGGATTCGATCTTTATTCGTCTATTGTTTTGAACACAAATTTGCTATGGAGGAGAATGTTGGTAGCTCAGGTAGTATCGATGTTCGTTGGTTTGTTCGCTGAGCTGGGCAATTTGATTGCAAATGTTTCATCACCAATCGAGGTGACACCATCAGTGCGTTGTTAGGGAGCGTGGTAGAGCGTAGCGATGGGTTGGTGATTGTGCGTTGAGTAGTGTTGTCTGTGTGTTAAAATGCATGCTATTAGCCATGGTTGACCTTCGGTCACGATTGGTTGTTCGGTCGGTCGGTTCGATTGGTTGTTGTGTTATCCTGTGTCCTGATTGATCGATGACCACGTGAATTGTGAGCCTGGCCTCCGCTGCCCTCGTGCTCTGATCGATCGGAGCACTTACTCGTCCATTGTTTCTGCTGTATTTAATCTTATACAAGCGTGATGACAGTTCCTGAAAATAACTGGTTTTTAATTTACTCTTCAATTTAATCATTTGGGGCTAGTTTTCACGCCCAACATTGTCTTAGGGCAGTCTGGTAAGAAGTGGCGCCATTAGGACCTTATGAACTATCCGATGTCATGTGTTCAACGGCGTATACATATATCTATAGGAATCCTGTCTATAAGGAGAACAGTGAAAAAAACCATGGGAAGGAACACACGGGGCACTGCATGACAAAACACACTGACCGGATCGGATCATTGATGATTTCCTGACAAAATATCTTTTATTGGTAACGACAAGATGGGACGTACTCAGGAGGACGACGGTCGATCAAAAACCACCGTGGCATCAGCCTGGTAGCTGCGGCATCAAAGGTGCTCTCTGGTCTTACACTTCGAAGATTGACCGAACACAGGGAGAAACAGATTCGTAAAAACTAAGCTAGATTCCGTCCTCAAAGAAGATGTGTCGATTGCATTTTCGCCAACCGACACATTTTAAAATAGCACAATTGCTTCCATAGATCAACAGGGTTTGTCTTCCTTGACCTGAAAGCTGCTTTTGACCCTGTGAACTGTGAGGCACTATGGCAGTGTCTGTGGAGCAAAGATGTTCTCGAACTTTATAAAGGTGCCGTACGCCAACTCCCTCGGATCTGCGAAGATCTATATCAAGTAATAAGGCTGTTCTCCTTCAACTTCCGTCTCCATTTTTATCACTGATAGGATTATGAAAGACTAACCCCACTGCTCTAATGCCTGTGGGGTCGATAAGCTCCTCCGACGGCTTCTCGCAGGTATCGAGTAAACATACGGTATAGATCTTCTGGACTCTGATGCTGTCTGATGGTTCTGCATGCGTCCTAAAGCTGCAAAGTGAAAAGTACTGATGTAAAACTATTGCCCTCTAACCCTAATCTTGTATTTGCGGAGGAGACGGTCGAGTTGGTAGACAAATTTGACTAACTCGGAGGGAGAATCAGTCCCAATGGTCTCGCTAGAGACTTTGATTCCGTCCGGATTGGAAATTTAGAGCAACTCTCGTGAAACTGCACCACCCATCAAGGATCGAGTTGAAAAAGCTGCAGTGCACTCCATATTACTTTACGGGTCAAAAACCGTGCTGCTGCACCCTGGGGACATCAGAAGATTTTCAGTGTTTGACCATCGATATCTTCGGAACATTGCTCGAATCTGTTGGGAATACCTTACCATTAATGCTGGAACAGATCGAACGGTTTGCAGAAGAAAAAAACTCGCATACAATAGATTAATCGATCGCAATCCATTGATCACATGCTCCGCGAGCCAGAGGAGGTCAAACGGTGACTTGGTGGTGAGCTGTGGAAATCACCACCAGCAAACTCAGCTGCGCCGGTCATTCAGTCGTCCTGGAATGTGACCCCGAGTTGGGAAACGTCAATGGTTAAAGGCATTGTCATGCTCATACAGACAAGCTGTTGCCTTCAGTGCATAGCTTCCGTCCCAATGTCCCCAATGAAGAATCCACAGAATTTTCCGTATTTATGTGTCAGCTGCCGTCTCCAGTGCGCAGCTATCAACCACAGCCCACCAAATCTTTGGCGAGCGAGTATGCGGTTTTTACAGCTTCTGCTGCTGTTGAACATATCGATAAACACTTGTGAAGTACCTTGAATTCAGTCACACTCTTTCGAGTCGAGCGTCTATTTCTGTGCTTTGGAAAAGTGGACAGTGAATAGGTCAGATGAAATAAGACCAACGGGTGGATCGTAGCAGCAACGCAGAAACAAACTTGTGAACTAAAACGGACCCGTGATTAGCCCGATATCTGTTAGTGCTCGCTCTTGACGAACAGGTTCTTTCACCCGTGAAATGGAAGTTGTTCCGAACCAGTTCGCGCTCCCACAGGGGAGTGAAAATGCCCATCAGATTCCAAGGCAACTTTCTATTAGAACTTTCAGGTTCGTCCTTGACTTGAGATATAATTCGGTCTGAAGACAGTTTTATACTGAAAAATGTCCACTACGGTTTCCATTTTCCCCAACGGAAATGTGACAAACTGCCAAAACGGTAAGTTGTTTCCCTTGTCCCCGGTCACACGAACTAGATCGATTTCAGGCCGATACATTCGGATGAAATTAGCAAATCCCGTGCAATTGTTGGATCTGGTCGTGTATTATCCCCCCCCCAAAGAAAAAACATTCGGCAAACAGCTTGTTTGGCTTGTAAATATGGGAAAGCAGCATGACGGTATGCCGATATCGTGACACATCAGTTGCATTGCCGGCTAATCATTTCACCGAAAGCCGTCATGAGAATGCAGGTGGATCGGCACATAACAAAGCTTACTTGGATGGTGTTTGTACTGAAAACCAAGCAGAACACTTATAAAAATGAGACCGGAAGCGAAGTTCAGAGAGAAGCTGCAACACGTTTGATTTATGTGAAGAGGAACATGTGTGGACCACTAGATGGTAAGATGGGAAGCCTTGTTGGCGAGACATTTATTTGCAAATTTGTTGATGTTAATAGATGAAGCAGATACATTTAGACTGCGTCCCCTTTTTCCAACTTCTTCAACTGCATACAAGCTACGACTTACAAGGTTAAGCTGGATTTTTCAGCATCCTTATAAGTAGTATGTTATGCCGAGAAAATTCTGTATTGCTTAGTTAAACCCAAAGACAACTCTACGAGAGTGGAGTCAAAGTTGATAATAACTTCTGTAGACGACGGGCGATAATTTGCTAGACTTTTACGCGGTTTGCTTATTTTTTCACGTAGCAACATCTTGGTATGCGGTGAATCAATTCGTTCGTTGTTTATCCTTACAGTTGGTCCAAATGAATCAGCAAAAATTGATGTTTATCTGACTTGAAGATATCTTGCAAGGTTTATTAAAGTGACTGTTTGGATGAAAGTTACGCATGACCTCAGGAACCTCAGACTGACGTGCCCTCTGGAGTGAAGAAATCCGCGACTTTTATGGTGGCTCATTCATGGGACGGAATACCTAACAAACGTGAACGGCCGCGACAGATTTTACTCTGAAGGTTTCACGATTTATATGATGTTGAGAGTGAGACAAGTAGGCAGAAGACCTGTTAACAAATCTGCGATAAGTCCTGAAGCCACAAATACGGTCTCTCATCCTAAACAAGCCAAGCGGCGTTGGACAGGAACTTTCAGTCTGAGCTGAGTTTGGTGATAGGTAGCTGGTCGGCGATAATCAGGAATGAGGCAAGCAAACGTTTTAAATTCGTGTTAACTATGCTACACCGTAGTGGCAGACCCAAAAGGTGGACGAGCACCTTGACACACATCTCTTCAACGAAGTGAGGACCAAAAGATATCACAGCCATTATGAACCATTTGTGTGGCTCTCTAGCGAACCAGACGCTCATATTAGCCATATAACCATGAACTTTGGTGCAAAGTGATGTGACGAATCTTGTGAAGCGTCCGTTAGGTACATATTTTAGAGACGAATCAAGATGAAGTGGGGGACGAACAGCACTTCACGTGCCCAAGGCACCAACGTCTCCTTCGCGGAAAGGAGCTCACTAAGTTCTCAGACGGTGTTATTTCATTTGTATTAATAATGCAATGATCCTACAGTCAGAAGAGCTTTCGCGAAACTGCGTCACCTGCGGCGTGGACATGATATCAGCTTACCCGCCAAGGGTCTATTTTACAATGCTGCGGTGCGCTTCAGATTGCTATACGGGTCAGAAACCGTTCTGAGGGCGTCAGAAGAATTCAGTGTTTGACCATCGATGTCTTCGGAGCATTGCCCGAGTCTTGTGGGAACATCGGATCAATAATGCTGAAGTACATCGAATGGTTTACAGAAGAAACAACTCGCCCCATACAGATGAACTGATCGTACCCCATTGATTGCGCTGGCTTAGTCACGTGCTTCTCAGGCCAGTTGACCGACGTTTCAGACAGGCCTATCGCATAACCACATGAAGGTTGGAAACTAGCCAGTAGAGGTTAGATGAGGATTTGGCAGCAAACGGTGAAAGCTTTCGTGAATGGGGACCCGGATACGGGATACATCAATTGTTAAACAGGATTAGACACATCCCCGTCGTGCCCTCAGGGGCGCTTATGGACCCGATCTGTTGCCTTCAATGTATTGCTCTCTTCGCAGTCTCCAGTATTAAAGCTCCAATGGTCAGCCACATCCTGCAATGCGAATCTATAAATCCTACCTCACCAACTCATCAGAAAGAAAACCTGTGACAACTCATAAGGTTGCTGAAAATTCTTCGACAGCCCACGACCGGTTTCGCCCTTCTTGGGGCTCATCAGGTAGGCGCAGTCCCCGAGTTTCCGTCAACCTTATGTTCTACTTGAACCCAAATTACACTGTTTTCGAGAAATACACTCATTTGCATATCAATTTGGTTTTTGCGAGAGACTCACCTAGAACCCAGCTGAATCTCCCGTTTGCGATGTTTTCAGGCAACTGAATGTGCTGCACCAGGCCGCCTCATGTTCCAGTTGCTACGATATTCGAGATATCGCGATACATGTATATTCGTAATGGACTACTCATAAGGTTGCTGAAAACTGTTCGACAGCCCACGACCGGTTTCGCCCTTCTTGGGGCTCATCAGGTAGGCGCAGTCCCCGAGTTTCCGTCAACCTTATGTTCTACTTGAACCCAAATTGCACTGTTTTCGAGAAATACACTCATTTGCATATCAATTTGGTTTTTGCGAGAGACTCACCTGGAACCCAGCTGAATCTCCCGTTTGCGATGTTTTCAGGCAACTGAATGTGCTGCACCAGGCCGCCTCATGTTCCAGTTGCTACGATATTCGAGATATCGCGATACATGTATATTCGTAATGGACTACTCATAAGGTTGCTGAAAACTCTTCGACAGCCCACGACCGGTTTCGCCCTTCTTGGGGCTCATCAGGTAGGCGCAGTCCCCGAGTTTCCGTCAACCTTATGAGTAGTGCATTACGTATATACATGTATCGCGATATCTCGAATATCGTAGCAACTGGAACATGAGGCGGCCTGGTGCAGCACATTCAGTTGCCTGGAAACATCACAAACGGGAGATTCAGCTGGGTTCCAGGTGAGTCTCTCGCAAAAACCAAATTGATATGCAAATGAGTGTATTTCTCGAAAACCTGTGACACTTTACAGCAATTGAGGCTTCTAACAGCTATTGATGAGTTTGAGGACCGCGGTGGTCAGCCATAATGAACCCCATACTGAAACGTGAACCGAATTAGCAGATAACTGCCGGGTGGTTTGCAGTATCTCTGAGCAACGCGCAATCAAACATAATGTCGTAAACTCTAGTCAATTTCTGAAAGATCAGATGGTTTCCTTTCTTCTAGAAAGAGCCACTTGTAATCTTGATTCTCGCTTGAAAGCGGGAGGTTTTTAGGAGCATGCCGAATACGGGAAGAGTAGAATTGCACGTCTTTCCTTCACAAACGAACAGTATCTGTCCTAAATCATAAAGTTCAGCCTTTATTTCTTTAGCCCGCTAAAAACAAATTATATGAACATTTATTCCAGAAACTGCTAGCCCATATATTGCTGTATCAAAGAGATAGCACTGAGAAAATCATTCTTCTGTAGGATATATGGCTACTTTCAGTTGGACTTTGATTGCGATAACCCAAACTGCTGGTCTTTCTTGAAAAGTTAAGAGTCATGTTGGCCGAAATGAAAATGCATCTCTTCAGGTCCAGTGTTGGATGAGTGTTGAATAAAGGCACAACGTTAGGTGTTGTTTGCATACTCATCCTGTAATTAAAGCCAATCTATGCTGAAAAACTGAGAAGCATTGTACAGCTGGATCATCCTTATTGGGAATCATCAGTAGTGCGCATCTCACAAAACTCCGGAAAGTCTCGAATCCGCGACTCGCTCAGTGGAAGAATGAACTTCATCCGATGAGTGAAGCCCTCATCTGAGAAGTCGTTTCTCGAGGGGGCAGTCAACACGTGTGACCGCATGATGTGGATCCCGTGATTGATGGATGAACGGCGCTATATCCTGTCTAAGTGCGAGTTAATCACACTGCTGGTCAGCCGCTCGTGGCCGAACGGTTAAATGTTCATACTACTAGCCGGGAGGTCGCGGGTTCGATACTCTCTGGAATTTCGTGAGATGTGCACTGCTGATGATTCCTAGTAAGGTTGAAACAGCTGTAGAGCGCTTCGCGGTTTTTCAGCACCAATTGGATTCACTTACAGGACGAAATCGCCACAAAAATTCCCAGGTCTCCTCACCCTATCACCGATAGCCTACTCAGCTTGTGAATATCATAGAAGTGGATGCCACCTGGTGTCAAATTGGCCAGAGCTATTGTGGTTTGGATATTTGTGCACAGACTTTTTTGCCACATTTCCGTCAAAGCTAATGCAGCTTTCGTGATCATACGGTGTTTCACAACTTCTAGCCTCATTCCTTGAACTCTTAGAAACGTGTTCAAGAACTGTACGTCTCGCAGTATGATTTTAGAATTTAATGGGTGTGAGACCTAGTAACAAAATTATAGATCACCTTGATCAGCTTTTCTGGTAATGCTTTTACTTCCTGCTGTTTTTTTTAAATAAGAAAACGGCGTCCGCACATTCCAGATCAACAAGGATGTCGCTCAGATAGAAGTCTCATGCTCATATCTTTTTATTTACCAATGATTTCATATCGCCGCATGCGTATCATTTGATGCCCTAGTGGAACCTAAAACTGACATAAACTCTGGAACTCAGCCTACCTGATGAGCCCTACGGGTGGGCGGAAGCGGTCGTGGGCTGTCGAGGAGTCTTCAGCAACTTTATGAGTAGTGCACTGCGTGCATACGATGCATCGCGATATTTCGAATTTCGTACGAACTGAGACATAAGGCGGCCCGGTGCAAATGAGCATATTTGTCGAAATCTGTCCAGTATGTTTTCAAGTTTACGTCCTTGAAGACAGCGCAACTTTCAAAGATTCGCTAGGTCATGTCACTTGGTGAAAACCGTCAGAGTGTATAAATAAACACATGTGATACGGAAAAACTAATGATACCCGGATAAAAATTGACAGCTGGAGACAAGTGTTTCCGTGCATCCTGTTCTAGGTAGCCTTTCATGCTCAAATCCCTTAGGATGGCGCTGATTTTGCTTTATGTTACACCAGTTTTGTGGTGCCCAAAAAATACACGGATCATTACGAGTAAATGGTGCGTTTCAGAAGCCATCACCGATCGACAGAGAGAGGTCTGTAGTGGCTCTGAAGTAGCCCCAACTGCTGCATGTGTCCTTTACGGATTGAGACAATGTTGGCTATTTTACATGCCTCGGTAGTTGTATTGGCTTTGATGGAAGTGTGTCTGATGAACTCGGTGCGCGACTTCCAAGGAACAGAACCACGTTTGCTAGTTTGTGTCACTTATGGTGTCACCAGGGCATATCATTGGATCTCGAGAGTCGCGTGTATCAGGCTACAGTAAAAGACCTATTGTTGCATGACTGCGAAACACGACCTCCGGTGGACCACTGATGTTTCAGAAGCGTTGCTGGTGTCAGGTAACGAGGTAACTACAAAACGGCTGTTTGGTTGCGCACCATGTGGCTACGCATATCGAACTATCGACAATGGGGACGAGTGTTATCCTCCGTACCTCATTCACAATGTCAAAAAACTCGAGATCAACTACGTACAACTTGTCAGACAGGTATGAAGGGGTTTGAGCGTTGTTTGATCCATCTTCCTTGGTCGTATCCCCATGAACCCTCCCGCTTTGCACGAAATGACGAGTGATTGATGTCAGGTACGTGGTGTTGTCAGTTTCTTCCCAGACTGAGCGGTTGCGGGTGTAGGCAACTCGGAATGCATGCACCAGGTTCCTTCAACTCTTCTCTGTTGTCCTCACTTTGTGATGATGGTGATAATGATTGAATATTGGTTTTTAAAGCTAGGTAAGCGCAGAGGGCAACATCTGCAGATGTGGGCACTGTAAACCGAATTTGTCAGTGAAAACTTTCTCAGTGAGTAAGGACGCTTATTGAATGTGTGCGCGGTGATGCTGTGCAAAATTTGAAGCCCAGCTGGTAAAGACTCCTTTTGCGCCTTTTCGATTTGGAAAGATTACTCACAGATTAACCGCCTAGAATTACATCACACATGTAAGTTTTTAATGCATCGAATTGTAATCTGAGGAGTGTCAACTAAATGTCGGAGAAGTCTGCCTTCACTGTTCAGAGTGAGGTGGGACTGAGGCCGTCAGGTAGATCTGTTCCCGATTTTAGTTGCAGTCATTTGCAGCTAGTGTAGTCTGCTGCGTGCGGAACATTAAATTGATGGAATCTGTCCCTCAAACTTCATGAGCAGGTCGTTTTCTCTTCTTTGGAAAGTGAATAACACTCTTTTTGCTCCATTCTACCCAACCCTTCTAACGGGGTGATGGGCTGCGGGTCATCTTGGGACCGTACAGCCTAATGCTTGGTTATCAAAAACCCGAGTTGATCGATTCACATGCTCTTGGTCGGGTAGTATCGATTGAATGTGCACTTTTGAAGACCTAAAGTCGTCACTAACAAGTGCAGCCTGAAAACGCACTACATGGTCACAATCTTTGTATGTTTATTATGACAAACTGATCAGTTTTACAACAGTAAGACGAATTCATCCAGTTTATCTACATGACATGAGACAAATGCATATTCAGTTTTTGGCTGCTGTTTCAACCATTTCATGACATGAGACAAATGCATATTCAGTTTGTGGCTGTTGTTTCAACCATTCGATTTGTCAGTGGATAAAAATACTCGATGGCAATATGCCCGCTGTATTTCTCAATCAGGCAAGGGTGGGCAAAGCAATATACAAGAAGGACGGGCGCATGAAATTTCGAGGCATGACTTTGGGTTTCTGTAGAAGACGGTTAGGCCATAGCTGTTGTTGTTGTTACCAAACTGATTGTATGGGACAGGGAATCTGTGTGGTTCGGGAGGCTGTGTTCCTCACCACTTTTATTCGGGACTCCATTCATTGCAGATGAGTTGGATGGCAATAGTTCAGCCGCCGCGTTAACCACACCACCAGCTCCTGCACCCCCGTCGCCAAATGTGGGATTGATTATGGTGGTCGCACGGGTTCGTTGCGTTCGTTGTCTCGCGGCAGAAGTGAATTCCAACTCTTCACTCACACCGAGTCGTGATAAAGATTTACAATGAAATCCGCAAAGATTTAAGAGACGGCGTAACAACTGGTGCACACGGTTTCGGAAATTCTGCCCTGTGCAGTAGTAGATGAAAAAACCAAAGGCGTAGTAGGACAGAGCGAATTCGTCCCCGAAAGCCTTGATGGTCATGAGACGGGTGTAGGTAATCCAGTCCGGATCTGTTTGCATCTGTGAACACACAAAAAAGAATCACTCTGAAGTTAGAAAACGCGTCTGGGGAAATTGAGGTGGATCAAGAAAATCAATAGATCGTTTGCACGAGATCACAAAATCATGGTTGTCGCTTCGTTGATGTGCCATTTTCAGCGAATAGAGCAGAGTGAATGTATTCACAAGCCTAATAGGTTAGGTACTTCAGCCAGAGGACGAAAGGCAAGAAGGTTACCTCATAAAGTGTCGAGTAAGTGAAATAGGTTTATATCATATGGCAGGATTCTGAAGAACATATCAAGGTGGGGCCTATGATTGGCCTAGATGTAGTGACTGTCCTGTTCACCCCATACAGATATCATTACAGCTGTGAATGGATCGATAATCGGGCGTTATATCGTTGAATTCATCAACGCTGGATATCAGCAACGGACTTGAGGACAATTTGAGTGGAGTCGTTCTGAGTAGAGTTCATGGGGCACATTCTAGAATTCTAGAACATTCCTTCCGACAGGTTTGATTTTAACAGCCACTTGCCACTAACTAGGGCTACGGATGATGTAGTCGTAGGCTGTCTTTTGGGCCCAGTTCTGACGAATGTTTTCCTTTTTGTGATCAAACACAAGAACCATGAACACAATAACTGTTAGGCTTTATAAGCTGTGGAGGTGACCTACTCGATTGAACCAGCTGTGATCTTTAAAGCGCTCCGGCACCAGGTGAATTTACCTGGCTTGCGATTGATCATCAACTTAGAGTGCAACTACAGTGTTGGACAATCTGTCTACGTGAAAACCCCAAGAATCACCCAACCAAAGAGTTGCCCAGCGGGGTTCAAGGGTCTATGAAGCTACCTGACTAAAAATTCCTGACTGGCGGGTCAATCGATCGTCACAACCAGGACAGTTACTGGGTCGTCGTTCGATGAGTCGAGCCCACCAATCACATCACTGAAGCGTGAACGCGTTCGCCTGTTCAGATGTGAAAATTCACATGCGCCCAACGTGCGTTGGCGGAGTAGTGGTAACACTCTCGCCTCGCATGTCAGATGCCCGGAGTTCAGATCCCGGCACGGCCATTGGATATGCAGTGCTGATGAGCTCTAGGAGGAGCGAAACTCGAGTCGAGTTCTTCCCTTTGATGTGAACTCACCGGAATAACTACGCCGGAACAGGAGGGCGACCGTTCAAACGAGAGTGGTGTGAATATGAACAAAGTACATATCACACAAAACCCCACAACCTAAACTGAGAATGTGCGCTCATGGCCGAGAGCTTACAGTCTGCCAAGAGAAAGGTTCTCTGCGTGTGAGGCTGCTGAATCAGCAGGAGGAATGTAAAATCGGGACGCACGTGGCTACGAGGTAGCCTGGGTGATTTGTGTACACCGTGGCAAACGACGGTTCCTTCAAACAGACCTGTGGAGCCTCTTGTTAACTGCCAGAGTCATTCACTTGCTCACCCAGCAAGTAGATTTCATTTCCACACGATAAGTGAGATGCACGCCAGAACGACTGATCAAAGCATGTGCTTAACCCGTCACGATTTTCGGACGGAATACGTCCAAAGTAAACCTTCGGGGGAAAACGTCAAGCACGGCTCATATCAGGATACAGGTTTGAAGCTCCTTGTGCCTATGAGTGGTTGATATCTTCCGGAATAAAAGAACTTCAGTAAGGACCGACAGTGTCAAGATGGATAAAGCAGCGGTTATCTGTCACGGTAAATGTTGCAGTCGGCAACGCCCGTCAGTAACAGCAACGTTCAGATGTTTGCCACGTTGACATCAAGACATCTATAATTCAGACAGATCACTGGCTTGAATGGAACACATCGTTCACGGTGCTGGTGCGTGGTTTATACCCAGTTACTTCTCCGGACTACAGCTCAAATGGCTCCGATTTTGTCACGTCCAGTGTATCCGTCAGTTGCTAACGTAATCCCGTACATAACTATTACAGTTGTATTCACCGTATTTTATCCACACGTGACAAAGCCAACTACCATTCAGTTCATGGAATACAACATGTCACTGCACTTCACTAGTTGGGTTCCAGCAGGTAGGACAACACTGAGAAGAGATTGGTCATCCTACCAATGTTGCCAGAGTTGTCTTTGACAGGCTGCGAGTTCTTTATGTAAAGGATGTGAATCTAGCGGGGGCACAAACAGTCGTCCTAATCTATGATTGTAACAAGTGACTGTTTTCTGTAGAAGACATTCGGAAACGCGAGGAGTTCGGCTCCCGGTGTACAGGGCTCATACTGCCCATCCAATGGCTTGACAAAACCGACCAACTGAGTTGTTGCGAACGCTGTTTGAGCATCACACGTCAAAGACAGCTGCGGCAGCAATGATGACCTGAATGGCTCGGTCAAGTTACCCAAAATCCACGAAGCGAGCTATGCAAAACCACACGGGCTTGTTTGCCGTGCTCGCCTTGATGTTGCTATCCTGGAAGGCAGCTCCAATCTAGCCACCCATGGCTGGGATCGAAATAAGATCTCAGCGTGGACCTAGCTTGTGACCACCGTTTGTGGGCAGTAACAAAACGGAATATCTGCGAGGTCAGCTCATCCTGACACAAGCGACAGTTACCGAAAACTGAAGTATGCAACTCACGCGGTTTTCTAACTCTGATGAGAGCATATGTGTAACTCGGGTTTTTTGTTTGTTCGCAGAGTTGGGCAATTTGGTTGTAATCTGTCAACGTACTCACAAAGCACTGAGGATTTCATCTCGACTGTAGATCAAACGCTTTCAGACAAATTGCTCGGTTCGGCGAAAAAACCAGCTGCCAAAGGCTGCATGTGTCTTATCCAGACTTTGAAACAAATAAAGTAGGGTCTGGTAAACTCTAGAATTCTTAACAACTTGTAGGTGGAACGGCCGTAAAAAAGAATCATTTCAAAAAATGCGTGCATTCGTTAGTTCAGAAATGTGCATAGTAAAGAGTAATTTAATAAATCACTGAGGTTAATGGGGGAAGCTGATGGCTTTGAAATCCCTAAGCTTTTCGGTTGTGCCTTCCGTTTATTTCGCTCAGGAATCCTACGGTTATTCGTGCACTCTTCTCAGTCGGCTCAAGACGTGTTTGGTGTCAAATTTCCTTTGAATGTCCTTTCTAGCTTCGACCATAACCATCAAAAGCCGCGCAATGACGAAGTGAGTAAATTTTAAAGAAATACAATTGTTACGTGTGCAACAGCCTTGAAAAATCATCTAAGGCGAACTGACGGATTTCGTAAGCCTCAAACGAATGTTTCATCAACGCGATCGTTTCCTCTGCTGAGTTACTCCTGATTTAAACAATAAAATTGCTGCGGACCATATGCAAATCCTTGCATCGAGCGGGAGGCAGCCATCGGCTTGAGTACTGATGCAATGGTGTATACTACTAATGAAACATGCGAGTAGCGTATAGTATAGTGTCCAAATTCCGCTCCCACATCTGACGGTGGGTGAAGGTCACTACACATTTTATGAATATTCAAAGAGGGTCAAGGAATTTCCATGAGGATGCTTGAAGATGTGTACTTTACAAAAATTCTGCACGGATGAAATATTTACTTTCGTGTCCAACGGTTGGTAACCGTTCAGATCGTGTTCGCCAATAAACAACTCTGCAGTGATGTGTGTCTTAACTTCGTCTAGCGCGGTCTAGTACGGTTTTCAAGTGAACGGTATACTGTGGTTCAGAATCGTTTAAATGGAAACGCTGTGGGGATTACATAATCTTGTCGTGTACGGGAATGACATCGTCGTACGTAGCGACTTGAAACAAGGACATACCGTTTGGTTGAAGTCCAAACCAAAGGGAAGATGACCTGCGAAGCTGTTCACCAGCAAACACAATCTTGGAGGTTACAAGCCACTGAACACGAGAGGTTTTGAAAAGTGAACATTCCCAAACGTCCTCTCGAACTTCCCCAGACATTATTTGAATATTAAACAATGATGAACGAATAAAAAACGTTCAGCTGTAGCACCCTTTCGGCGCCTAACTGCCATGCCGTCCGAAGGTTGCACAAGAGCTGGGATACTGCCAGGTTTCCCATGCCCAGACAGGGAAAGTCAAGAGGCAGAGGTCGGGTTCGAACCACGGACCTTGCGGTCAGTAAATGCGCGCTCTAACCACTTGGACCATCTCATCCCTGATGAACGGATACTGCAAATCGGCTCCGTGAATTCTGTAGTAATTTTCACCTTCCGTCAAGTGCGGGGGAGGGGCTTGGACACCAGACTAGGCAGTAGTTGCATGCCTCGTCAGTAGTATGCACCGTCACACTAGTTGCTATTTCCTGAAACAACCGAAATTCTTTGAGAATACGACAGATAAATAACTGGACAAAATTTAAAATTTTTGAAGTTTTTGTCCGTTACAACTGACTAGTTAGAACGTTCTACCCAAATATTATTTGATATAAAGTTGCATGCCTCGTCAGTAGTATGCACGTTCTACCCAAATATTATTTGATATAAGCATAAGTTCTGGCAACCGTAAATTCATGGTCTGGCTAAGTTAACCGGGTGCTATTAGGAGGTATGTAATAGGATCTTTGAAATCTCAAACATACCATGGGTTCTAAGGGAGATGTTGATATATTAGATGACCGTTTGCTTGTGAGTTTCAGGTTGCTCATGCATGTGCTTCCGGGCTGGAAGTTGCCTCTGATGGTCATCTTGGTGCAATTGACCCCTTGCTTTTCCAATCATTCCGAATACTGCTGGATGTATGCTAAAACACGGAAAACAGCACTGTACAGCTGTTTCAAATTTACTGGGAATCGTCAGCAGTGCGCATCCACCTTTAACCGCCATGAGCGGCTGATCAGCTGTGGTGAGATGGGCTAGAGGCGCCAGTCATCCCTCGTTCTTGAAGTCCATATCACCTGGCCACTTGGTGACCGACTGGCCAAACAGGACCTTCTTTCAAGATTCCCTGGAGTTTCTTGAGCTGCGTGCAGCCGACTACCCTCACTATTGACAAAAGAGCGGTACAGTGCTTCTCAGACTTCCAAATTTCCTCAGACTGCCAACAATACACGAACTTGACTGAAACTAGTAAACAGAATACCCTTTTGGTGAGTTTTCCGAAAAAGATGAAAGGCCATATGTTGCTGACTGTTTCAGGAACCAAACACGTGTGTTCATAAAAACAAATGAATATACATATATATTTATTTTATGTATACGCATAACACTTTGCAGCGTCACACGCCAGTGTTTCCTGCTGAGTACATTTCTTTTGTTTAGGTGGCTTCTTCTGGCAAGAATATCACCATCCGATTGAACTGCAACAGACTAACCCTAACGGTCTCACCGGAAGGCAGGGATGCCAAAATGGAAGGTTTCAGGATAGCACCATCGATAATACTAAAGGCAATCCTACAACTACACGCTTTTGCAAATCAATTTGGTTTTCATGGGAGACTCAAGTGAATATTTCTCGTTTATGATATTCTTCAACTGAATGTGATACACACAGACCGCCTCATTTTTCATTCGAGATATCGCAGTATACTTTCATAAAGGAAACTACTCACAAGATTGCTGAAAACTCTTCGACAGCCCACGATCGGTTTCACCCTTCTTGGGGCTCATCAGGGAGGCGCAGTCCCCGAGATTCCATCAATCTTATGTTCTACTTGAACGCAAATTGGACTGATTTCGACAAATATACTCAAATAGAACATAAGGTTGACGGAAACTCGGAGACTGTGCCTACCTACCAGTTAAGCACTATTATGTGTCAGTCGGCCAAGCCTTCAAAATTATTAAGACCCGAATAGGATTTTATTTCGTTGCTCTTTGCGTGCTTATCTGAGAGAAAGTGTATTTCTGTGAGAGTTTTCGATTATGTGTTCATGAAAGTCGTTCCACGGTCTATTGATGACGAACCGGTCAAAACCCAGCTGCTAACAGCTTGGAACACATGAGCAGCTAAGACGAATTGCGGCTTTGCGAACAGTTGGCTACTTTTTAGAAAAGAACACAGTCCGCCACCAAAAAAAGGTACCAGACTGTTTTCAGCTTACCTCTTCGTCACTAAGATTGGGATTCGGGAACTTTTGCATGTGATGTAGTACGTAGAGAATTCCACCGAGCAGAGTTGTGATGATCATATAGAAACTCACAATCAACAACATCAAGGTCGTAGATCGGAAGCTTGGACTGCTCTGCCCCGATCGCCTTCCATTTTGTTCTATATTAACATCACGTGCTTTTGAGCGCCGTCGGAAAACCTGAGATCCATTAGACCCTAAATGTCCTGATCGTCTTTTGGACTCGGGCAATGGAAACGTGATACCGGATCCAGTATACGGCTGATCAGTTCGACTGGAACGGGGAGATTTAGTTGCCTCAGGCCATGGTGACTGTGGGAACGGAGCCCCAAGTCTGGTACTTGGTGCAGCGTTCGACTCTTCCGCGGGCATTATTGTCGATAGTCGGGCAGAAGCCGAGGCCAACTGCTTATCGGCCCGATGAATCCTTGCCAACTCTCGAATAACAAGGCAATTGAATAGCAATACAAGCAGGGGGACCACGAACGAAAAGACCAGTTCGAGGCTGGCGAAATACACGTCCGGGGCTCTGGTCTGTTTGAAACGTTTGTCACACTCCCCACGATTGTCGGCCATAAATACGACGGCATTCCCGGAACACGTAATGATTGTGCCCACAATGATTCCGATGCAAATGTAAATCGCCCGGCGAGGCGAGCTGATACGCTCGATGGCGAACGGTCGATAGATAGCCAGCCATCGTTCCACTGTGAAACCAAGAACAAACAATGGCGAAGCATATTGAACTGCTGTCTGTAATGTGTTTTTCACCTCACAAGCACCTGGTGGATTGTACACATTCACGGACCAAGTGCGCGATAAATCGCGCAACAGAGCAAACACAAGTACAAATATATCATTTAAAGATACGGCCGCCAGGTAGACGGCAGCCGAGTTCCCGATGTACACACGACGGCTGGTCCAAACAACGAAAGATACAAGATTTCCAGGGAATCCAACCACATAGAAAACCAGAGTGACATAACGATCCACAAAGAGACAAACAGGCATAATATTTTTCGCAAGATCTGCCCACGTTGGGTAACGATGGAACACATCTGTGAGGTTTGTCGGTGGCGGCGCAATTGTACTATTCGTCGAAATCGCGAAAGGCACACAAACAACAGCAATGAGAATTCCAGTCGAGAACATGAAATTACAAATCATATTTTCTTTTCACCAGTTAGAAGACACCTGAAAGGGAGAAGCGAAACACTCTGCTATTAGAGTGAAATTATATTCGGAGATAATCATGAGTAAAAAGTGATTTTGCACTTGCGATGCAGTCGCATATGTCGATTACGTTTGGACCTTAGTAGTCTGTCTTTTTTCACATATCACTACCAAAAAGTTGATGGAAACTCCTCAACATCTGAACGTGCTACAGAAGAGCTGCCCCATATTTTATATGGCAGCCCTTTTCTTGAGGTATTAGACAACCATTCCTGCAGCCCACGTTCCGGTCTTTCGGAAGCACCTCTAAATTCACTGCCGGCTTCCATTCTGATACTGTTCATACATTTTGTTTCGAAAATAAAAGCATAAGACAAACGTCACTGGGTTTATATAAAGTTACTGAAGTCTCCTCGATAGCCAGCTTTCTTACGTCTCTCGCGTAAGCCCCAATTGAAATATTCACTTGGGTAGGCACAAGATACTACTCACAAGGCTGCTGAAAACTCTCTGATAGCTCACGACCGGTTTATCCCTTCTAGGGATTCACTAGGCAGACGCAGCCTTATGTTCAATTGAGATTCATTTGGAGCTCCTTAATTATCCAAAATATTTTGAAAATGGCGTGCAGGTAGAAAAAAGTGTCATAGAGATCTTGGACTAGTCCTACTGGATGAACCGCGCAAAACCGGTAGTCAGGTATCGAGCTATTTTCGTCTGCCTGTTAGGAATACTGTGAACTCTCGACAGTCGTTCCAGGTGGCGTGGCTCCCATACAACACACACGGTTTAATCAATTATAAACAAACAATCTAGATGCAATCTAGGTGATCCTTTTGACAATGCGCTCAATGAATCATGCTTACATGATAGTAAATGGAAGTTGGAAGTTCACCGGAGAAGATGAATAACCTTGGTGCTTTGGACGATACCATGACAGTAAGGGATGCTAAATTAATTTTTGATGTTAAAACGCGAATTGTTCTAACCCCAATCTTTCTAGCTTCCAGTATGACTGAAAAATGGTTACTGGACAATAATCGTACATCACTGGAAAGTGTCCAGCTACGTTCAAGCCGTACAGTTTAAATCCTGAAGCTGTTGATCAGCATGGCCATCGGTTATTTTCAAGATGAACAAACCTTAATTCGGACAAGACGACCTCAAATTAGCCAAATGACTTCAAATCACGGAAGGTTAGTTCCAGTACATGTCTCAGTTGTCGCCATACGAGATCGCCAAGGGAAGAAAACAATTTCGCGGACATCTTTTTCCTTGCTGCATAAAAAACACCTGGGCATATTTGGGTCGATTTGGCATTACTGATCGTTGCCTAATAAATCAACTTGGTCCAAAAACCATCAATACACGTGAAAAACCTTCACCGTGCCGGATGGCCACATTGGCACGGGTTTTTCTTGCGAGTTATCAGTGTTTAACTTCAACTAGTGGCTTAAACGCGGGCTATTCCATCCATATTTGCCTCGTATAATCGTCCTTTCGGACGATGTTCCCTATGATGTCCTATAAATACGGTCGTGATTATGACCTTCACAGTCACGTAGTACCCAAATATGGACGCTGAAGGATACGGTGTATCCCACTTTGACCTTATCCAGTAGATTACTAGAAATTTATAAGTAGTGAGATAGTTAATCTCTGTCAAAATTCACCGGCTGTTGTTTGTGCCCCGCGGAGATGAATTCGTACACAATTCGAAATTACTTTTTGAGAGATACTTTTGTTTAAAAAGGATGTCTTAATTGCGTTTCCTGGTTTCAACGACTCCAAACTTATGAGATTCTTCCGATTGTGATTTCTATTGAATCATGCGCGAGAAACGATTGTCTAGTGAACAGTTAATTAATCCTTTTTCTTAAAAGAGGTATTCCCATGTGCCTATGTTGAATTGAAGGTCGAAACATCCATTCTGTGACCACTTTGTAACATAATAACCCTGCTCGAAGGAGCGACGCCACGTGTTTGGGACGTCCCCTACACTAGCTTCTCACAGTTTGAGGCTGTCGTGTATGTGAGAGCATGGATGAGCCAGTTTTCCGCCCTGATATGCTGACGTAAACCTGGAATGTCTTGTTCCCGCTAAATAGACCAGTGAAAACTGTAAGTACCGTGTTTTTTAGCCCTGGTAGAGATGAGATGGCTTCCAGCACAAGAGTAATTTCTTCCTAAACGCGGCTCATCATCCACAAACCCTCCTGGCTGACTGGGTACCACTGGGCACCATGAGTAGTAACTTTACCGCTGTAACCCCAAAACTAACGATTCATTTTGCATCCTATTAGCAAACTTAGCGCCAGAAAGGCGATCACGGGACGAAACACACCGTCTGCCTTGCGTAAGAGAGGTGGCCAGTCAAGGAGGCAATCCACAGATACCGACATGGTTTTAATTAACATTAGTGTTACCGTATCCAAGCGAGAGCTAATGACACCGCTGGTCAGCCGCTCGTGAGTAAAAGGTAAGTCTCAAGGTCGAATCCCCCTAGAGATTGTGGGAGGGAGGGTGCGATGTGACAGCTTTGGAGTTCTTATTCGTCTTCCAGAATATATCACTTTGTAATGCATGAGCAACTTGCAAAAAAAACTGGGAAACACCTTATACTGCAATCAAGTATTGGAAGCTTCCCGGTTACAAGATATACCGCAATATCGGTTCTTGTACTAGAGGTCCTACAATGAAGTCAAATTTACAAATTGGCCATTTACAGTATCTGCGAATATTTAGTTGGTCTCTGTTAAACCAGTAATTTTGGACAACCGTCGAAGAAACTGACAAATGGCTACTTGCCGGCTGTCATGAATCACCTGCGATTTCCCAGCTCACTTTTGCAGTTGATGGTTTGATTGGGGATCCTTTTGTGTTATTTGTGGACACTGTCCATATTGACATGCCGATCACGACGCATCCGGCATGAGGTTCTTGGATGTGTTTGCGCTTTTTAATCTGAGTGCTTAATGCGTTTGTTGTTCTAAACCCCTGATTTGGAGCCAATCTTAGATGAGGTACGAAACGCGATAACGGACTGGCGAAGGTGATGTAAGAAAGTGCCATTCAAGATGTGGTGCGGACCTAAGTTAATCAGGTGACCGTTCAATCACAATTAGGGCGGGAATGGCTGACCCTTAAGTGGGATCGATGGTCACTTTGGAAGAAAAGTGCATCAACACCGTTTAACTGTGGACCAGTGGATGATTCATCCATTGCAAAACTACATTCAATTGCTTCAGAAAACAAACCAATCCATCCTGTTGAGAGATAAAAAAAGTCATAAATCCTCACTCGGGATGACTTAAGGGTCCCCTCAGAATCTGAGTAGAATATGCAAAACGCATTTGCTGTATCAGAAATAATTAATTACAACGGAGTCAGGACACGTCGATCAAAACATCTTTACGTATTGGGCATCTCCGTCGCAGTTTTCTGTTTCAATGTTCCGTTAAGTGAACGACAGATGTGACTAGTTGTCAAGGCTTACTTTCCACTCATCTAGCAGGCAGTTAGTGAATATATCCGGTGCACCGGCTGTCTCCACACCCAACGCCTTTGGGAGAACACAAACGTCTTCGTTCGCCCATTACACTTATGTCCCTGGGTTTAATCTGTCTTTACACCGCAAAAATATCCCACAACGTCACAGTAGAATTCAACGAAAATCTTCTGTAATTCGAGAATCGTGATCAGTCCCCTTGGCTTTGTTTGAGTGTACAAGACAAGTTTGAGAGTTTTTTTTTACCATCTGAATTTGACCTGATTTAGAAGCCGCTTGGACGAAATGTACTAGTCAGGAGAAGTCAAGGCAGTGCGGACTATGCCCTTCGCAATCGAAGATCGCAGTGGCCAGTAAGTTTACGGCGTCCTTAAGATAATTCCTGGACATCGAGAATGTAACAAAGAACCCATCGTGCTTGTAACAGCGTAATGACCTAGAAATGGTCCCAGGTAAGACTGTTTACAAACCGACCAGTTTGTGCGTACAGGCACGGAAAACCACAATGTCAGAAAATGCATCTAGCCACCGGTGACGCCCGAACTATTCTAGAATCCACGTGACCTCAACAATGCCAGCAGATGTTCCCACCAGACGAATATGTGAATGCATGTTCAAGCTAAACACGTTTCTTGGTAAGCCACATGTGTAGACAAGCATACCAAAAAAATACCAATTTGTGGTTCATTTCTAACTCTGGTTAAACACCTTAGACTTTGCTGTGATCATTGGTAAACGCCCTAGGGGATCTGCTTCAATGAGGAGGCATCAAAGAAAGCACTGACCAAAACAACGCAGGCAAAGATGGTCGGTAAACAAAACTAGCGATTGGAATTTGGTTCAGACCTTCTCCTGGCTGAAAATCAGCGCGGGAACAAAGGTTATACCGGGAAATACAGCGTGGTTCCCTCTGGATACCCTCTAAGCGTAACATGAAGTTAGAACGTAGCAATTTGAATTAAGTTACAAAAATGTCCCAACATAGGCTTATTATGGGGTAAAATGAAACTAAAATTAGCTTGTCTGTTCAACACACCGTATAATTAGGAGGATGGAGACATCACGTGGATGGCACTGTTCCTTGACTTGGTCGCCGTAAGAACAAAATTGTTTGTTAGTCGAAATTGCTAACTCAGGGGGGCGCTAAAGTGCTATTCAAAAGACAGGCTGAGATGTTAAATACATAGGTTTAGTGACCAAGACGTGTTACGCTGACACCTATCAACTGATTTGCAAAGGCCTCTATCAAAGAGCGCTAAAGCCTATATGAACTTCAGCGAAATACACTCATTTGCAAATCAATTTGGTTTATCGAGAGAATCACCTGGAGCCCAGGTTAATATCTCGTTTGTGATGTTTCCAGTCAACTGAATGTCCCGCACCAGGCCGCCTCATGTTTCAGTTGGTACGATATTCGAGATATCGTGATACATATATATTCGTAGTGCACTACTCATAAGGTTGCTGAAAATTCTCCGACAGCCCACTACCGGTTTCGCCCTTCTTGGGGCTCATTAGGTAGGCACAGGTTGACGGAAATTCGGAGACTGCGCTTACTCCATAGACCTCATGGCGGCGAAGCCGGCCGTAGGTTATCAGCTTCTACCTTATGAGTAGTGCATTACGAATATATGAACTGCTTAGTATCCTTTTTGGGCATTTTCGTGCAGCAATGTAGCTGAAATCAAACAGATCCATTAGAAACGCATTTTTCGCCGTATGTGGGCCCACTACTAACTCAAGAAATCTTCATGCGCACAGGGTTGTGCAACTCTTTAAATTGGGCGTAATACCATTTTTGCTTGGCCAGCTTCTGCACAACATTTGTCTTCAAAATGAAAAAAAACTGTTACCATGGTGAACATTTCTGTTCAAATATTCCAACCTACGTTTTCGAACATAATGTTGACCCGCCGCCGTGCCCTCGTTCGTTGCGTTTAAGAAGAAGTCGCCCTTCTTGATTAACATGACAAGTTGAGTGACACAGACATCGTGGATGGTTAATCCGTTTGTTCCTGAGTGTGACTCAACAGAGGCAAACCGCCCGCTGTTAGATTGGGGAACATAAGTTACAAAAAAGCGAACACCTGCGAAAATGTTCTCTGGGTGGAGGTTCTTTAAAAGGACAAAGAGCTGTAATAGCGCCAGACCAAGAATTGGCTTACTTCCTGGTCGTTTCGACTTTATTTGTGTTTGAAACTCATACAGTCACTCTATTTTTCTCCGGTGCATTGTAATATCTCTAGACGTGCTCCGTAGTGTTCCCAACGGGAAGGATTCGCCCACGCAACACAAAGTGTACATATATGATCTTGCGTTTGCTAAAAGAAGGGAGTAGAAAGGCTACGTGCGTCTCCCGTAAAACGATTTTGCGAACTGAGGTAAAGTCTCATGGCATGTGTCTCAAATTCAGGGCAGCTGCATAGTTTCCTATTTACTCAGGTGTATCTACTTGCAACGGTAAACCTGCACAGGACAGCGTTCGGGTGAAAACCTTGCAGCTTGCAAGACGCACTCTTTAATATGGCTATAGGAAGGAAAACCCCTCACCGCGTGGCTGCTCATTAGGAAGCATCAACTAAGCGGCTACAAACTATTGAACAGGAAAGTAGATATCTCATATACACCTTATTTTCAAAAACCGAACAGCTTCACGCGGCTTCTTGGACTTTCGTGGATATTCATTGACTATCACTCAATTGTAAACGAACGCTGCAAAGCAATTCCACAGGTTCCGTAGTAAACCCCATGTGGGTGCACTTTCCATTAGACGCGAGGTGGAGTTACGAGAAAACCACATAGTACTCACATTCTTCATCAGTAGCATCCGCCGTCACACGCTGACGGTGGAATGCGATTCTTTCTACAGTATGGAATGTGTACAACTCAGTTGGAAGGAAAACCAAAAACCAAGGAAAAACAAGAGACCATTTGTTGTATCCTGAAACTGTCCCCCCCCCAATAAGCGACAGCTAGTTAACAAGAGTTGATCCATTTCTGATTCATCCCACATGGTTAGTAGCTTACCAGTCAACGAATATGGTCAGTTGTCGTGGCTTATGCAGTAGCAATGTGGCTCTGTACATCTTGCTTCGGTTGCTGCTTAGAATTTGGCATATAATCAATAAAAGATTGTCATAAAATTGAATAACGAAGCCCCAAGACTCGGTTTAGTTTTGACTGTGGAACAGGAAATCTTGCAGGCAGTTGGCATCGACATCCAACACAGAGAACATCGATAAAGTCTGCAGCACCGATTTTGTCATCCATAAAACTCCCGTACGCAACTTCTAGCGGGTTTTAGGTGTTTTGAGAACGGCATTTACGACGCCGTTAAACCCACACAAGAAAATGTGTACTACGCATTGCGTTGAACTTTTAACGGATATTTGTGGGAAAGCCAACGGCGTTTTTCAAATTATCCCACTGCCGGTGGATAACACGTCGGCTGCAGAGGAGACACCAAGCGACACTGCCTTGAGGGTATCTAGTGGTGCGTGTTTCCATTCCGCCAACCAGTTTTGTTTTGAATGGTTTTTCATTAGGCGTCAGGATACTCGTGGGAAGATCCGTTTTTTCGCTGTTTCATCGTAAACCTACAGAAAAGGGCAATCGGTTGTACACGGTAGATGTGGCCAATTCTCCAAAATGGCTCTTGTTAAACGGACAAGCTGGCTAACCACACTTGTGTGGATTGAACTCAACCTGTTCAACCTTCGGATAGACTTTGTACTATTGGTTATTCTAAAAGAAAACTTACAATACAAATCGGTCATAATGCGCGCAAAAACTGGAATCCTGTTTGGAGTCAAATGCCAATACTCTCCCAAATTTCTAGTGATTAGATAAGAGCTAATCTCGTTTTAACGTGAATTCAGCGTTGGTCATAGGTTAGGGGCCTGACACGGCGGGACGGACACCGAAGACAGCAAAGACGATTCCATATGTAGGTTCCTTTTACGGACTACATGTGTGAGTGCCTCATCGTTTCCACTCACCACGAACGTGAGTTCGGCTTAATTTCAGGTGACACACATTGGTCACAAGATGGCTGTGTTGCATAAAGCTTGAGTGTCAGAAAGTCGCAAAGTGTCAGAAAGCGGACATGAGATAAATCTTACAGATTTTCCACACATTGACAACACCGTATCTTCTCATCCGATATGTTTACTAACCTTGCAATATTCTTGCAGATGGTCATGCCTTGTTTTCCAATCAGCCTGATGATCACCATGTTGTTTTAGGCAAGTAGAAACAAGATGGAGTGCAACATTTTGGTGAAAACAACTGATTCAACTACCCGTGGTGCTGCAATTGAGCTCAGGATTATTTCAAGTGTTATTGGTTTTGTGTGTCATTCAAAGACTGGCTGAAAAACAAAATCCGGTGTTACTGTGCACAAAAACAAACCATGAGATTTCTGCTTTTTGCGATAACCCCCTGTTGTCAAATGAATCATTTACTAGACGGAATGCGAACCCAAGTTAGTCAGTTGAGCTAAACTTAACCCCTCGAAACTGATGTTTACCGATTTACGATGTATTTTACACTTGTTGGGCCGTACTAAGTTCAACCTTCTTAAAGTGATGACAGTTCTTAAGTGTTTTGTGATTTTCAAGTTCGAAGTACCTTTCCAAAGTTCCTGCTTCCTAAGTGATGGGTAAGCAGGTGTGTAGGTAAGCACCCCAGTAACCCTGCAAAAGTGCGCATGAACAGTAGCTGGGTTTCCTTGGTGTGTGTTAAACAACAAATCATAAACGAGAGATTCAGCTGGGTTCCGGGTGAGTCTCCCGCAAAACCAAACTTGTTTGCAAATGAGTGTATTTCGCTAATCAGGTGTTTTTAATTTACGCTAGCTGTTACACTTATGGGCTCCAAACTGTGTAGAAAAACTTCACACACACACACACACACGTCACGATGAGTCGTTGACTCTACGAAGACGTCGATGTGGACTGACCAATGAATGAACAACCCATGGCATTTTGATGAACGCAGCTGAAAAAGTCACTGGACGTTCCAATGCAATCGAGTAGATGTTTTACAGAATGACGTAATTATACCTCTGTTTGTGAATGCCAAATTGATTTGCTGAAATGAGGTTAGTAATTTTATTTTGGAAGGAAAGTAGAGTACCTGATGGTCTTCAAAAATGTCTTTATCCACAATATCAGTTTTCACTGATCCCGTTCAACTTCGTAGTGGACCCTACCCCAGGGAAGCCCGTATGCGAAAAATGTCATGACAGTTGCATCAGATTTTGGTTAAACAGTGTTTTGGGTCTTGCTTTTCCCCGTCAGACTGCAACTGATTGTTGTAAGACTGGGTGAATGAGACATCATTAGTAACGGGACGCTGACGGAGGTTGATAAGTGTACTTAGCTGAACAAATGTATCCTTCCTACGGTCCACTGTGTAGGCGTTCTTGTCAGACGTCTTAGGCTATAATGCAAAATCGGTCTACTGGTTAACAAAAGCGTCTATCAGAATGCAGCTCGTCCAGTACAACCTTGTGGCCATCAAAACCCGGTAACTCTGCTCTGAGGACGGTGGCTATTTGCTTACTGTTGACTACGAGTACCTCCGAAGCGTTGCACGTGTCACTGGAACGCAGAGGAAAAATCCCGAAAAGAAAACCTGATTTATGCGAGACCGACGTCCATAGGGTGACTCGAGGATAGCCTTGTGTTCAGTGGGTGATTGAGAACATCAGGACTGAGAAAACCACTAAAGGCGGGGAATAGCAAGAGACGATCGATGGCTATTCGAACTTTACCACGCGATGTTACCCACCGACCCTCCAAATGCTCCAGCATGCTTTCCGTTTTGCTGGCACATTCATCTGGTTTGGTCGTTTTCCGTGGGCCTGAAGATGCATTGCGCTCAATCATCTCCGTCTTATATTATTCCAGTTAAGAGGTTTTGCTGAAAGTACGCAGTGCGACTTTCGTGCTGTCTCTCTAGATTACCCAATTGGGCAAGGTTTGGGCACCTCATAGTGCTTGTGATAGACTAGCATCAGTTCCCTCCTTCACTCTTTCTTTTCGCTTTTTTCTAGAACGTGCTGGTTAACAACCGTCACGTCACCGCTTTAAAAGATGGAATAAGTTGCCTTTTTTTATAAAAAAAAACAAGTATCCATATATGGTACTTTGAAAACATTCGGAACCTTGTGAGAAAAGCCGTTCAACTGGTAAAGCGGAGGCTCTAACCAAACAGTGATATAACCGAAATAATGATGAGTTGGCAAATGACGGTCACTGTCAGGATGTCTACCCTACTTACCGTTACTTTGATATGACGAATGCCACCGGTCGGTAAACCGCGAACGGCTTGATCACATGTTTTCATCTAGTGAATAAGAACTGCCTTGTGAAAAGCACAATGGGAACAAGCAGTTTTTTGTAGGATGATGGATTAGGCCGATCACCGACTGAGCAAACGTTACTACCCGCATGGGGTGCATCGTCCGTCACGCCAGTTGCAAACAGCATGATGGATGATGGACAAGGAGAACAATGCTACAGAAAGTACACTTATGTAATACTAATCTCTAAAGTCCTAAATACGAAGTAAAGAGTTGTCCGACGGCGTCTATCTTTTCAGCCTGATATCAAGACCGACCTGAGGCAGTCTTTGCAAAATTAGCCAAATGGAAGCCACTGTCAGAATTACATTCATTTTAACGATTGTTTTGTTTCGATTGGCAAAGGTGCCTAGAATGAATCAATAATTTACTTAGTATTTTATCGATCGATTTGGATGCACGCTCGAGTAGTTGATAGAATTAGACGCACTTGGCCTAAACAAATCACATGACGCAGCGTCCTGGACATGATACATATCGATCCACAGCAGTGATCAACTTAGTGAACGGTAAATAGTGAGGATAAAGTTTCTCAAATTAAAGTGCTCTCAAGCTGCTTTGAGCTTTCTGGTTACGAGGACCTGTATTTGGAAATCAATAATGTAATTTAACCTCGTTTGATAGCTTAGGTGAGTGAAAGACACGAAGTACTAACAGGCTACACGGGTTTTCAGACCCGGTAACAGCTATGCCAATCCGTAGAGAATAAAAAACACTGGAAAATAGCTTTAATCGGACTGGCACATTCTTCCGGCTACTCAATATGATTAGTCGAGTTTTATGCTTCAAGAACCACCTGTGAACTTTCAAACCGTCGTGGACCAGCAGTCGCCTACCTCAGTTGTTGCGCATGTGGCAGCACCACCGGGGCGCTGTTGCAGGTGTAAAATCGATGGATAAGTATCGGTTTGTTTGTTTGCTTTTTCTGACCAAATGCCATGCATAAACACCTGGAGGTGGACTTCCATCTTCTGGTAACATTGGTGTCATAAGGTAACGATCGTACTAAATGTTTGCGTACACAATACACACCTTGGGAAATTCCCCACTAATCTGCCGGGATCATCTAACTAATCGCGCTAAACGTCATGGACACCATGAAGACAGACAGTTAAAAGCAAAAAAACGGTTATCGGACGAAAGGTACACTTGCTCCTGAAACATTGGATTATCAGTCATCTAAACTGGAAAAAATCCACCGTACATGTGTGTCATCTTACAAGACTCGATGACAGCAGCTGCTCGTGAATTTGACGGTGCATTCAAGTTTATTAAGTCTCAATTACAGTTAAATTTGTTTTATTCTCCAGTTCAAATTCATATCAAGTTCGAAATTCCATTTGTGAAGCACACTATCCGTACTTCCTATAGTTCATGGTCTGTCTATGGTGATTTCCCGCCTCCAATGCTCTGTTTTGTTTTAATTTTCTTGTATTCATTGCTACAATTCTGAGTACTCCCTAGTCTCACGTTTAGCAGTGAATACATGTTGAAAAAGCCGTTCATAGAGTTGGCCATAAGAACACTTTTAGGAACCCATCAGGCACATGCATCAGTATTCTTGTGTTGAAGGTTCGAACTCGTGAACTCAAGCTAGACAGTCTTCGACCGCATTTGCCTGCACGGCGATTACCACAACTCCCGCGGCCGTCTAACTACGCAACCCTTTGTACATGCGCTTTTCAATATCCTTGTACAGAGTAAGTACCCTTAGAGTATGTTTTGAAATTCATCGCTGAGGTGTCAAGATTTGATTGCCGCATGTTCAGTTTAATTCCGGTAGCCCGTGAGCTGTAACGAGACTGACAGTCACATGGTTTCTGAGATGAGAGTGTAAAATTTGAGCCTCAGACTGGGGAGACGAAATCCCTGCACGCCTGCTCAGTGTTCCCCAATCATGGCGAAGAACGTTTCTGATGACCCTGACCCATGGCCTGGAAGTGGTCAAGTCTACGTTCAGAATCTTGGAAAGTCAGATGACTGCTGGTTGGTTCAAACCGATTTTAAATAAATATGTTCATTCAATTCAAAACCATCTACATGTCTTGATTGTAACTATACACTGTAGGCGTTACTTCTTCCTGATGAAATTAAATCTCCACTGCTACACGTGGCAATTAAAAATGTGAGTCGTCTGAAACATTTACTCGTTCGGGAGAGTTGTTAAAAATCGTAACAGTTGTCCGTACGGTATTGTTACGTTTTGTGCGAACGGTGGAACAAGTGTACTCAATGGAAACTATTAACCCAAGTTTGGCTGTTTACGAGTGTGCCGGATGAACACAACTCAGTAAGCTTGAGTATTCGTCAGTCGATGCATATCAATCGATACTTTGCATAACCCTTAGGACGTTCAGTACCGCATTGTCTGTCTGGTGAACCAATAAATGAGTTGCTTTGTATGGTAAACAGCATTCCACAGTGGTACTCCCAAAGAAAAGAAGTGCGTGTGTTTTTACACCAGGGGTGGTGGGAACAAAACTCAAACAATGTTAAACAAATCTGACAAAAGTAAACGAGAAGTTTGTTTGCTCTCTAAGACACTCATGGTTACCGAGCACAGGAAACAAACGCAGTCACTAAATGGGGCTGGAGATTGAAAGTTAAAATAACCAGTTTATTCGGTTTTGGGGTTAAAGAAGCTGCGGTACACTGGAGCCAGTCCCGAGTGCACCGGTTTCCGTTTGAAACTCACCATTTTCGTCAGGATTATTTTCAGTTTTATTGATTACCATCGAGTTTGATATCCTATATGATTTTGTAATTTAAGAACGAGATAGTTCTGACCATTTTCGTCAGGATTATTTTCAATTTTATTGATTAAAATCGAGTTTGATATCCTATATGATTTTGTGATTTAGGAATGAGATAATTCCGGATGAGACCACTAAAAAGTGAGATCTAGTAACCGCGCAGGGTGTAACCGTCAAGAAAAATGCCGTTTTATTTTGCCATGATTTTCTTTGGGTTCTATGTGGTCCTGACAAGGCCCAAGGGTTCGTTCAACCTGCTACATCTTGAGTGATTTTTAGAATAGTGTGAAATTTGCAGAATCTTGAAAAACATCGGCGCACTGATATCAAGGATCTTATATATTAGAAAAAAATGTGCGAAATATCTATCTGATACCTCCTGTCAACTTTTGGTTTGCACTAATGCAGCATTCCACCTGTTGGTTTGCTTTTATCGATTGCTTAATCCGAATAAATGTTTGTACGTCACGGAACAAATCTCGTCACAGTGTGGGGTGTTAGTACCAGGCCATATGTTGAATGGTGGGTGAATATCTGATAAAGTGATTGAGGAAACAGAAACACAACAGAACTGTGGTTCGCTTCTTCACCTTGTCGCTTAACTCCACTGTCATCCGTAACTGATTTTGCAGAAAACATTTCCGATCCGATTCAAGCACCGTATGCTCCTGTACGACGACCATCGCCGAATTAAGGCCGGTATTTTCGAGACCGTCTTATCACCAGTGATTGCGAGTTGTTTTTTCCAAGTCGGGGCCAACATGTTCCGGCATCATCTTGTAGCGTTCAGTTGCAAATTTACCGCTCCAAGCTTTTGGCGATGTTGTCTGTGAAATTAAAATTAACTTTCGGTGCAATCAAACGGTTAGTTCTTGTTTGTTAGTGTCAAATCCTTTTACGCAAAGCTTAACAAGTTTAAATAGAACGGGACTATTTTTTTAAGATAGACATATTGAAAGAGCGATCTCGCTTTTTAACTTGTTCACTTGTGACCGCCTCCCACTCATCCGGTTATCTAACGGGCTCGGGCATGAATTTTTATCATAAGCATCTGCTGACTAAGTAGTCACCGTTCACCCCTCAAAGGACTTAAAAATCCCCAAACTGTAAACTCAGAATTCTACCAGATTCTTTCAGTCAACATATGGCTTTTCACAGAAATTTGAGGAGGTCGGGTAATAAGAGAGCCCTTAAAATGTTCAAAAAACAAGGCTTTATTGTGACGCTGAAAACAGCGACAGCATCCTTAATCACTCTCGAACAGGGAAACGTTTTTCCTTTCAAATTGAAACGAAACTTGTGACGTCATATCAGAAACATTGTGCCTCACGCGTGCTAGCCAAAATTCACCCTGCAAGGTTCACATTAACGGTGTGAGAGAATTTAACCGTCTCCATCAGCATTTGCTGTAGAAAAAAAAGCGTGATCAAATGCGGATTGAGTCGAAACTGGATGCCTAACGCGAGAAGCTGTTTACAACTGACACCAGCTTTGGTACGTATCCATACAAAGTATATATATATATATATGTACGAAAGTCTTCTGAATGAGTCCTTCCAAACTGCAGTTGTTTGCGCATGCCGCATGGCACATGGCGAACGGATGTCAGCCTGCCATACGATCTGTCAGACGCGAGGCGAACAACACGCAATGACCTAACTAGAAGGATTTGGAAAACCAAGCTTTATGCTGAAGTGTGCTGAAGGATGTAGGGGCGACTGACAGCCAATTGCAAGGTTATCAATTCTGCCCCCCCCCTAGAAAGGTTTTTATTACTTGGTACAACACCCAACCTAATTCTAAAATTCAGGTACATCTCTCCAGGTTAACCAGCTCATGTTCTATGGTCCGTTTGGACAGACATATCGCTGTAAATGAGCGTCACCTTTTGCAGGTATGAAGCGGTGAGCAGCTATAGAAGATTTTAAAATGGAAACTTACGTTATTGCCAACTTTAAAAGATGCATAGGAAGTTGGTGGTAGACAATGTAAACTTTACGGATTGGTTAAGACATTTATATACGTAACGCACTACTAAAAAGGTTGCTGAAAATCCTGCGACAGCCCAAGACTGGTTTCGCCCTTCTTGGGGCTCATCAGGTGGGCACAATCCCCGAGTTTCCGTCAACCTTATGTTCTACTTGAACACAAATTGGACTGATTATTTCGATAAATACACTCATTTGCAAATCAGTTTGGTTTTGCGAGAGACTCACCTGGAACCCAGCTGAGTATCTCGTTCGTGATGTTTCCAGGCAACTGAATGTGCTGCGTTGAACCACCTCATATTTCAGTTGCTACGATATTCGAGATGTCGTGATACATTGATATACGCAATGCGCTAAGACACTCATCCATCATTTTGGGTATCAAGCCGTCTTTGGCCAAATAAATGACGAAACACTATTTCTGTCGTCTTTGTTCTTATGCGGTTCTCTACAGTTCGTGCGGTGTAGCGCAGGGGAGTTGACGTGCCAAACCCCTCAGATCGCATCCAGGGCGCCCTCGCTCGCTCGAAACCAGTAGCGGAGTAAGGATATGACCCAAGATGTGTCATCGTTATAATAAAATCAATGGCCAACTCTTGAGGCAAGTAGATTTCTCTGTCAACAGTATGCAGGTAAGTTTGGTGCGCGCGCGAGAACGGACGAATTCAAGTAAGTAAGGCAGAATTGTTGATTTACTGTGTGGAAGAGGACATCAATCAAAGTATCCACTTTTATGAATGTGCACGAGTGATCAAAAGTCTCCATCGGAGCCACGTTTGTGCCTAAGGAGAAAACGTGGCCCTAAGATTGGCAGTAACCTCTCTGATACAGTCCATGACACGAGAAACATGACACAGACTTCTGAGGGCTAACGGTAGACTGAGGGGGGCTCAGGAATAACGGCAAGACAACGATCTGCAACCTGATGAGAGGTGTTGATCGTCAGATTGATACGGCAGATCAAACGCCTTGCGTCATGAATGTAAGCCAATCCACATAAATCTAGCAGTGGTCCAGGAGTTGAACAACAGTTCAATTATCGGGAACCTTAGCCCATTTAGATCAACTCTACCGGGTAGTTCCGCGCACGAATCCGCTCTAAAACTGCGAGTTTCGGGCCTTGATATACACTATAGACTATTCATAAACTCCACTGCAGCATGTTTGCCAGGTCCACTGATAACCAGGTTCAAGATATTACTAGACTAGTCCAGCGTATCAAAACGCTTGAGAGTGCGCAAATTTTTGGAAGTGTTCGATCTGTCTATATATATATATACCCATAGAAATCGATATTGTAGTTGATTTAATCCAGGTGTTGTCTAGGAAATCAAACATACCTCAACGTGGTTTCAAGTCTCAGTGAAACGAAATTTGCAGGACGCGTTTAATGTTGTTTCTTGGGCTTAAGCCCAAGAAACCGCCATGTAGCAACAACGATTATCACCGTTTGCATTCAGCTGATCTCATATTCTCGAAGCTTCGTAAATTTTTTTGTGTGTCATTACTTCGATTTTGTCAACTTTCGTTGTAAGGAAGACCAGAGGTACTTCCAAAAACTTTTTACTGGTGATAAGTTCAACCTGCTTAAATCAAAAAGTCCTTTGTAGCAGGATGACAGTTGTCTCTAGATTATACATGCCACCGTGACAGTTGCCTACCCACCTTTGCATATTGCTAAGTGCACACGTCGCCTGTGTGGTTTCCTGTGTCACCTGTAACCCGAGAAAAAAGGGAATCCCTTCTTGTCTCTCAAAAAACCAAGTCATTTGAATAAGCTAAACGACAGGTTTGATTTTGAGGGAAAAATTTACCGATGCATCTCAGCAAAGCGTCAAAGTCAGCGAGCGTCGGGTTACCAAAGAAAAATTCCAGTGGCCAAAGATGTGACAGGAAATTTTCTAAATCAAGTAGTCCAGAAAGCTTCTACAAGTATGTGAATCATATATATATATATACGCGCATCACTTCGATCCAGGAAAAACTCTCAGTTTTTTTCAAATATATAGTTTCACGATAAAAATCGATAAAACCATGTTACCGAGTCAGTTTCGGATATTATGTTTGTGAGGAAGCGACCGGCAGGTATCCATTTTCTGGCTAGATTTATAAAGACTGAAGTATTCTGTTTTCATTTAGCGAAAACGTTTGACTTGGCACGCCACAAGACAAGCATCTGGGGTTGTCAGTTTTGTCACGGTTACAGACTGAATAGGCATGCAACTGAGTCTACTCACAATCGCTGACTGTGCGGACGTATCACATTGGCGGAGGAAATGAATTCAGATGGGGTTGGAAAACACCACTAATAGGAGAAAAGTATTGGACCGACTGGGAAACCAAGTATTTATTCAATTACTCGCTCAATCACCTAATCAACCGACCAGACAGTCAACCAGTCATGCGTCGTTCGACAAATTAATGGATCCATTTATTTATTGCACCATCCATCTGTTTGTTTGGGTTTTTGTTTAAGCTGATTTTTTTTAAAATTTAGTTCCCTCATTCGCAGCATGCGCATTGCTCTAAAAAAGGGGTAGACTTGTTTAGTTCGTTTCCAGGCTAAATAGTCATCTATCGTCTTGTTTGGCTTCATTTTTGTTGGTGTTTTTCAATCCAACAGCACCCAAGGGTGCGTCATTCTTTTTGTCAGTTTCGAAAAGTACGCATGACATGATGTCCTGATGTGTAGACCCCTTATACTTGATTGGTTTTCCAAAGGACACGGGGCTTCCTCGCATCAACTCTAGGACTTTTGCTGTCATTGATGACACTTTTGATGAAGGTTGTGTGGAAGGAGGCACCTTTAAGGAGGTATCCAAAAAAAACCATGAAACGGGAAAATATCTAATACATTTCCCATATACGGTGTCAGAGATGTCATGCACTCTAATTTGTTGGCTACCTTGAAGTTGGAGATTTTAAAAAATGAATATTCAAACATCGTAGCCCATCTGGAAGTTTCGGTGGGCATTTTTGCTTTCGCGCGTGCGCTCAAACTCGTTGCGCGTTGTTGATTTTTTGTACAAAAGCAACCACAAAAATGTATCGTAAACTTTCATGAGGGGTCCTGGGGTGGAAACCAGAGAAGTTAATAGAACCGTCTACCCAATCTCCATGCGGTTGTTCACTTTGAAGCAGTGTAATTGATTTTTTTAAGAATGAACGTATAATGCTTTATTGAATACGCGAAGAATGCGAGCTAACCCCTCCCCCCAAAAAATCAATTGCTGCTATTTTTTACAAAGTGGCGACGAATGCTGTGTTGACGAAACTCCTATTTAGGGGTTCCAACTAGAACGAATCTCACGAGTGTTCACAAGCACCCAAAGAGTTACCATCAACTTCTTTGTCAAATCTTTGAAACGCTTAAAGTTTGACAGGCAACTAGTTTGAACTAACCTAGTTGACAAAATCACTAGCTAGCAAACGTTTCTTCCGGCGAACATAAGCGATGAAATTCATTGAAACAACACACCCTATTTCGTCCTATTTTCAGTGCTCTGTTTTCTTAGGTCTGTAATGACGCAAGTTTCGATGTTCCCATAACGCTCAATTAACTGACGGTCTGTGGAACAAAGGACATGTATGTAGCCGACCTAATTTCCCGACTGGTGTGTGATCCGAAACTAGACCTGAACGAATATTTTTCCTGAACAAAAAATACTAACTGGATGTACGTCAGGAAAGCTGTGCAATTGAAAGACTGTTGTCCGGACGATTAAAAAAAACAGGTGTTTTACTAATTACCTGATTTTCGTCACCAGGTGGCATGAAAAATACTTTCTTTTTTATAGGCGTTCTGGGTGAAATTTTAATGAAAAGGCTTTCTGAAGGCCAGTAGATTTTCTCACGATTCTGCTTGATGACATAACGGTGTTGCATGTTTGAGAGAGAGAGAGAGTTCTGAGGGTTATTGATAACGTTTTCTAGTTAGCCTCACGTCTCAGGTTTTGCTAGGGCATGGTGAGTCCAGGCAATGCATACGTTGAAAGTGCGGCATTACCAGTGTACTTGAGTGGGAGCACTGTAAGACTCCAATCGCTCAAATGCTCTTTATCCGTAGATGGTTACTTGATGTATGATGTAACCATCAAGTAGGGGTTAAACTACTCCGTTTGAATAGGACTTTGACAGCCTTATCAAATGGGTCTTGTGCATGAGAACGTCCAGAAGTTATCTGAATCACCAACGATTACGGAACGTCTAACTGGGCGAACTGGGGAGAACTCCCACAGTGGACACTGTTGAAGCATATGAGGGACACAACTGGTTGGTCAGTAAACAGGACCTCAACGCTGGACTTCGAAATAAACATTCTCCTAAAATTATCTGTAAAAATTCAGATGGTCTTCTCCCCCAACTATGCCAGTTTTTCACGTTGTAGCCGTGATTACTCCAGCTTTTTTTTAATTTTCGTTGGCGAACTCCAACCGGTAGTTTGCACCTCCAGAATAGCAACCCGACGGTTTGCGTAGTTCAGGGCTACACTAAGTGCCGTTTTAGCGCAACAGACGGTTCACCGAGAAGCACAGTCAATGTTCTTGACAACCGACCTCACTGGATTGTAGTGGACTTTTAAATGAACTAACATTATAGGGGGTTGAACTACCGTAGTCTAATCTAACCGGTTAAATTATCAAACCCTAGACTCCAGTACCGTGGAAACGCAAGCAGTCTTTGGTTCCGAAGCTAGAATACATTGCGGTAATCCATTTTTCGCATTCTCAAGCATGTTGTTCACAGATCCTTAAAAATACAGTGTTTTCTGGAGATTATGAATGGACCATCTGAAGGATTCTGCGTTTTTCATTTGTGTTACTTCACATGTAGCGGAAAATATGGGCTATCTTTCGCTGGGTTTCGTTGACCCCGTAATCACAGCAGCAATATTCTGATGGAGCTCTGGGTAGAAGTCGGTGTAACCCAGAGAACGTAGCCCAAAAGTCGGTCTGTTTTATCGAGATTTACTCTCCATAAATGTTTTATTTCCAAGTCATTTCTCCGGGCTAATTTTAGCCAACGAAAAGATGCTTATCGTTCGCCGGTCTTTGCGACGAAATACGTACGCTCTGGTTGAAATCACCAGCACGTTGAATACCGGTTTTTGAAATTTCGTCACCAAGCTGAGGAGAAGAAATCAAGACTGTTTTGGAAGAATATGATTGAGTTCTTGACTAGCAATTCCTCTGTTGGTTTGATTGACGTTGATTTTTGAAATTTGCGGCACAATTTTTAAGAACAAGGCCAAACTGGATTGAACTGTGACATCAGCAGTCCGCTGTTCAAATTACTTGGCACTATGGAGACGGACACTGATAGGCGCCAGAATTTTCCCGCCTACCTTTCAATAACACATAACCAACCGACTTTTTGTATAGCACGCTAATTTGTAAACTTATTTGGGCCAAACGAAGTTCTCGTCGACGATACTCTTCAACCGAATATGTAGCACAAAGGCCGCTTGATGTTTAACTTGGTACCATGTTTGGGACGTTCAGGTGAGCTCCAGTTGTAGCCACATCAGTTTGCAACTGCGTGCAGTCCGTACACATTGACTTGACGAAAATCTGGGGATTGCGCTCATCTGCTGAGCTCCTAGATGGCGAAACCAGTCGTGGGCTGTCGACAAGTTTTTAGTGGCCTTGTGAGTAGTGAGTTCCGCCAAGAACGAACAAGGGGCAATATATCAGGTTTAATACGTGCGCTCTCACCAACGTTTACCGGTGTAGAGCTGGGCTACCTATGGGCACCGCAGATTTACCTTTTGGCATTTGCAAGTGAACTATTGCCCAATGAGTATTACATCCAGTAATATCTGTCACACCTGTCAGTAGTGAGAGAACCTCCAAGCAGCCAAGTCAGTTTCTGCTTCCGGTCAGAGACGGTGACCCACTGGTCCATATGTGAGAATAACGAAGGGCACAAGGAAAATGCCGTGGATGCAATGCGTTGATATAGTGCTCAGCGGACAATAGGAAATGCTTGCATGTGGCGTCTGGTGAACGTTTTGTCCGAATTATTCATGAGCATCAGCTGCTTCCAACTGTTTGGCTCGGCACGATTTTAGGAATCGAAAACTGAGGAGAATGACTGTTGGCCGGATGTCATGTGAAACCACAGCATGAATGTGCTTTCCAAAGTCGAGTGCATGGACTGCTAAGCGTCGATGTGGTTTTTTATCTGCGAACAGCATCGCCAGTGATGCATGGGAAAATTACGACCTTCAACTGTCGCCTGTTGAACCTTTATGTGTACGTCGCCGATGAATTTAACAGTAGTATATTCAGTGATCTCTTATCATGTTCCTCGGGGTGCCTCCAAGCCTCTGCTCAATCACAAGGTTAACAGTGATAAACTGCAAGAGTGACATACATCGAAACTCCAATTTATCTGACTACTATACTAAAACGTATTATATATGAATATATATGTATATATCCGGTAAGAAACGATTCTGCAGAACAACGGGTGATGGAACCATGTATTCGGTCATTCACAGTCTTCAACTGTGTCTCGGGAGCGAACTATCCGTTAAATTAGGCCTGAATATATTAGGCAATCTTTTATTTGACAGCTTGTTTCATTTTCTACCTGAGGTAAGAAATTTTTTGGCCCAAGAGTGTGGAGAGTAGTTGGTTGCAATAACGGGGTCTCAGTGGAAACAGCTATTCGTCATTCCGACAATATCTATCCGTGATACAGATGTACAGATGTAACTTCTGGTCGTTGATTTGTTCGCCGAGCTGGGCAATTCGATTGCAAACGTTTCATCACCACCAACCGATCGCTCTCCAATGACGCACTGATGATGTCACCTCGACTGGTGATGAAACGTTTACAATCAAATTGCTCAGCTCGGCGAACAAACCACCGACCATCTGCGTTACCTGAGCTGCCAGCATTTTCCTCCATAGATTTAACTGCATAAGCAAAATTACTTTTAATTTGGTGACGCTGCATTCAATCTTCGTTTTTTTTCTGGTGGGATTCAAACGGGACCGGCAAGAAACAGTGTCTTCTGAAGTAAATCTAACACCCGTCTGTTGGACAGATTCCGTGTTGCCCTGAAGAAGTATGAGGGGTGAGATAATGCCAGGTGTTTTCAGGCTTCTACACGAGCAATCGAGGAGCCAGGGTTGGATTCGAACCGTGGATCACTGAGTTCGTGCCTTAACCACTGAGTTCTCTATCCTTCAAAGTCACTCAATGATATTTATTGTTTGGGTGAGGTTGTCCCGGAAGTGCGTTGATTTAAGGGCAAAATCGCGAAAAACTGATAACTTGAGACCCAAGTATGTCTTCTCAAGCTAGAGAGGGCGCAGGCACAAGTGTGAACGTGGTAATGAAGTCATCATCCACCGTGTACGGATATCACTGTTTAAGTTTGCACCTTTTTTGCGGACCGAGAGAACGATCGCCTCTTACTAAAAACTTGGTCGTGCTTGATATTTCGGTTTGTTAGCCTAACTTTGGGATTTTCGAATGTGACTTTGGTAGAGTTCCCTGCTGTTCGGTTGGGTTGCGTATTTTCGAATGTGACTTTGGTAGAGTTCCCCGCTGTTCGTTTGGGTTACGCGACAACTATACGCTGAAGGGGTTCCAAAGTTGTACTCTTATTCTTGTACTTACACAATGCCTTTTCAATGATTTCTGTCAGATTCATGGGCCTGTTTCTTACCCCACATAACTGTGTCTTCTAACACCGTGAGTACGGATGACGTTTGAGCTTGACAGGTACGTTGCTGTGAGTTGCGAAGTGCGCAAGTTCACGTCGGCTGATCATGTCAGATTGCCCACAGCCATACAAGGTCATTAGGACTGATCCGACCGGTGATTCACTCGTGCAAACTTCGTACCTACTACGTTTTATGGTTCGCCATTTGTACGCTATGTAAGCATTTGGATTACTGAGGTCAGTGCAAAGCGACCTGTGGTCCCGCTTTGCCGTTAAAAGTGATCGTTCAAGAAATCGAGAAATCCGAGCGTGAAACGCGACCAGAATCTATTTGGAATGTTGTTCGTTGATGCGAACTGCCTTCATGTGTATGTGCGTAACGACTGCTGTAGTCCTCTGCCAGAATATGTCCACGCACTTCAAGTATTGTGGACAGTGTGGGTTGAAAATTACGAAAGGGCGACCTAGTTAAAACATGGGACATATTGCACAGTACTTTCGGTGCAATCGAAAAGTACGACCAAGGTGACGCAGGATTGCCTGATTTCATTGTGCACACTTCATGTCTGCTCCAAAATGAAACACACTGATGGAAGCTATGAGCAAATTAAAGATCGTGTTTTTAAGTAGAAACTGTCTGTGGCATCCGCTGTGTTGAAATCTACACTGTTAATTATTCGAGTGCGTTTCGTAGCATGGGCGCTGCAGGTTGAGTTCATTGAAACAAACATGCCACTGAAAATTTCAGATTCTACGCGAAAAAATGTTAAGGTTTCTGATCCCAAGTCCACGTGAAGTCTATTTAGCTGAAGGCACTACTTGAAGCCATTCAGTAGTATTTTGGTATGATCTGCGCACTACTGATGGTTATCAGTAGCGATAGGGAAAGATGGCTTCCCAGTTTCCTCACCACAGAATGACTTCATTTAAAAATAGGAGAAATATCCCAGTAAAAATTACCAAAAAGCTCATAGCACTACTAACAATCAGCAGGCAGTGCAGGGGAAGCAGCGTTTCGCAGGATGAGCGGAACTTACATCTCAGAAGTCGTCATTTGAGGGATGGTTTCTTTGAATGGATGGTGAGTGACACTATGCCCTGTCCAAATGTGAGCTACTCACATTGCTGATTCACCCTACTCGTGGCCAAAGGGTTAGGTGTTTCAACTGCTCCCCGAGAGGTTCCCAAGATAGCGAAGTGTTTCTTGACGTGAGCAACTCTGAAGATTCCCAACAAGCGTAAAACAGCTTCACAATTATTTTCGGCGTTTCGTCCCCACTCTATAGAAACTTTCTTACAGGGAAAGATGTTTGTACTGCAATGTGGTTGACCAATAAACTCAGGCCATACTACCTAGACGCACTATTTATACGTCTAAGAAAAAGCCCAAAGCTACGTACCCACACCATTTGTTCCACGTTATTTTCCAAAAACGGAGTTATACAGTTTTATCGCGGCTCGTCCTTACACACTGAAACAACACACTTGCACTGTGTCTGCCACAAAGTAAAAACAAGCCTCTTTTCCTCAAGAATTTTGAAAATTCATCTACATTCAGCCATGTACTTTAGTTGGACGGTTCTGCTTGTGTTTCCAAAACGCATATTCGTGGCAGTGCGCGTTTCAGCCTCGCAGACGGTTTAGGTGCGCCGAGGCTCCCGCTATCAACTCACATGCTATCATACGGGTGATTAGGTTCATACCGGGGGGCTGCTGTAGTTGTCCAGGTCACTGACACTTTAGGGAAGGCACGTGATCAGTCCACCATGTGCACTGAAAGCTTATGGGCTGGTAAATATGATTGTGAAGACTGCTGGATAATCATCGTATAAATATGTGAACAATTTAGTTGACTCAATATTCCACCCAGTCCCACTGTTCAGTACTCTGATGATATTGACCTTGGCTCGCTAGTCCGTGATCATTCAGTCGCATATTTTTCTACCGCCTACTTTATTGGTTGTTTCTTACATCAAGTACTTGCCTGGAAAGTAAACACAAAACGAAGCCCACCCAACTTTCAAACTGCGTCCAGATCGTTCCTAGCATCTTTCGCTTCGCATTTCTGCCGGGAGGTTACGTTCTCCTTTTAAAATCAGTTTTCAGCCTGACCTAAAAGGTAATAAGAAGACCATACTCAAATTCCGGATGTGTTTGACCACCTGTTCTTTCTCACCAGGCTAGTTCCTTCTCACGACACACAAAATGGCAAGGAACACATGGATATTTACTGACCAGCACACCACTAGACTCAGCGGTACAATTGAGAGCCTGATTGTTTCACGCTTTGTTGACATCGGTCACGTGATCAGACGGAACGAGCTTTTCATGTCATCTGCAGATTACCTTGAGGTTTGCCAGTGTTGTCCGAAACACATGGTTTGGTAGGATCCAAGGCGGCTGTATTGCTTTTGTGCGATACGGTACTATACTGTCGAGAACGGTTGTTGAGAACTGTGATTACACGACACGAATTTCTTGAACAGTATGTGTGGCTATAACATGGCGTCTAACTTGTTCTTGGGTGATTTTTACACAGAATATTCAAACGTAAAAAACATCTCTGCCGATCGCATTGATTCTTCCTAGACCAGTTCAACAAAGAGTCTACCTTGAGGAAATATCCTAATCAACGAAAACAGCAACGTGGCTACGGGCGGTCAGAGGCAAGAGGTCAAACGAAGAGAGTCTGCTTGAGGTGTGACTCGAATAAAGCTTTTTGGCGGAAAAACAAAACCTCTTAGAATGATGGCCTATTTAAATATAAAACGATCACGGAATGTGGTTTGACGTAAATCAACCTTTTAGGTAAAAAAATATTATCGAAACAGCACTTAGGGTAATAAAGTGTCAGTGAGCATCGTTCAAAGTTTATCAAGCGGTCTGCCCTAATTTGGTAATTCTTCAGAGTTAATACACATTACTTCCCCCGTATTGGGAGAAACGGCGACATGATATCCCAGTCGGTACGAAGTAGGCTGACGTATACAAAAAACCGCACCTTCCCGACGCAACTTCAGCGCCACATCTTGGTATGACACGGTGTCTTGCGACTATTCTTTGATCGATGGGCAACAACATAATTAAACCAAAAACCCAGTTTGACCTTTTGTTCAGATAACCCAAGTGCACGGCTAAATTCAACTGTCAATCCAATCGGCTACAGAGACACGAACCTAATAGGTTGCCATAACGTAGAGTAGACGACCACACAATGTTGACCATGAGGGAATTTCCGACAATTTTGGGAGACACTACAAGCTGTTACGATGCATAGCGTTTCGAGTTGTTGCCATAAGACAACTAAACGTATTAACGAACGTCAAAAATATTTATATCATGGCTTAGAATTTTGTCACTAAGATGTCACATGGCGAACATCATTTTTTTCTTTGGGTTATTTCTGATTTATTGGATTTGGAATAGGTCGTTCAGCTGTTTTACTTTCTCGGTTGCCATGGCACCTGAAGAAATCGGAGGGTTCTACCAGGTCACCAAATCCTAGACACAAGCAGTCGAGATGCTGAAGTTGCGTTCGAACCGTGGACCTTCCGGTCCGTCATCTGGCGTCTCAGTCACCAACTACCTCAGGCTCAGAAGTCACTGAGGAGGCATGGAAAGGAATTAGGTCAACGAAAAACTATACAGTATTGTTGACAATAGCAATGGAAATAATGGCCGTATGAGTGAGTACAAATTCGCACTCGACTAAAGACGCCGCTTTGTGTTGGAAACCACCGTAAATAATCTGGGAGAAGTTGTCAAATTAGGAAAGAGTACATTTTTTCCAGGTCCTTAGGTTGGCCTTCTCATAAGCAAAAAAAGGTCATCAGTCTAGGGTTTGCAGTATGACGGAAAGCAGTTTCCAGAAACGTTTCAAAACCTTTTTCCATAGAAATCCGCCTGCAGGTTTTACCAGTCCACAGGGAGGTGAAAGTCGTGTTCATCAATGTTGTGAAAAGCAGATGAGTGTACTTGTGCAGCGTGACCCTCTGTTGCCATGGCAGCGCTATACGACAAGGGTGTTTCTTCTCCACATTCATTTGCAATATCGAAATTGATTATTTGCTGTAACACAGATCCGTAATTGCAACAATATTTTGTCTGTGCATATCTACAAACTAGTGACCCCACAAACGGATGCTATTTACGAGAAAAAAATTTGCACAGGATTTTCTGGCAATACGCAGATGTTGCTTCACCAAAAAAAAAGTCAGACGGCGGACTTTAAGGAATTTCCGTGTTTTTTTTTACAGTAGGCTGACAATTTCCACTATGCTAAATTTTGCGGTATTAAACCAGAGGAGACAGGTTATCGATTGAATGCTACAATGGGAAATGAGCGAAGTTCTGTTCACAGGTTGACTGATGACAATCCATTCCCAGTAGAGCAGGAACTCACATGAAATACGGTTTAATCTAGACTGACAACCCGGCTTGGACGGCCGAAATAATGTGCGCCTATTCAAGCCCCCTAAAATGACTTCATTTTAAACACTACTCGGTGAGAAATATCGCTAAAAATCCGTAGTTTTTCGTGCGCTACAAGCCCGAATGAAGGAAGGCATAAACAAGCTACCAACTACGCCAAGGAGTGTTCTGCTATGTCCAAAAAACGTCTTTACCACACGTCAGTCAGTAGGGTCATTTACCCCCCGGGGGGATTTTGTCAACACAGCCCTTTGACTTCATACTGGAATATGATAATTCCTAGAGAGTTCAGACTGTAATTCTTAATTTGAACAATGCAGACGAAGCGAACGTAGTAGCGGAACACAGTACAATTCTTCGTTTAGTAAAAAAAGAGAAATTGTATTCCCACAGACCGAAAGACCAACCTTGATTTAACCAAAGGTGTAAAGGTAAACGGTAGAAAAATATCGTGATTCACAGTCGAATCATAAGGCAATCTAGGGAACCTTCATAAATCGATTAAAATCCGAGGTGTAGTCTTATGCACAATGCAATGCGCACAACAGGTTGGCGTTTATACGTATGTGCTAGACGTTAAGGATCCCAGAAACAAATGCAACTAGAATCAAGCTGGAAACCCTATGATAATGTCTGGATTTAGACGGAGATTTGAGGAAACCCAGGCAACAGCTTTCTAGGATATTATGTCATTTACACTCCGGTGGGATAATATATAAGCTTCCCTTCAACCGAATCTTAATAATGGCGCCTCTACCTGCCTTCTTGTTCAAGTAGTTTGGTGAAATTTTGTAATTCCTTTTTTGGTCAGATGTGTTCGCTGAGTGTGTTCGGAGACTTCGAAAAACCCGACAAAATTACCGCAAACTACGGCTTGTGTATCCGGTATGTTCTTTTCCGGACGAAGCATCTTCACTTGTTTGTTGATGAATTTATGCGTACGCCTGTTTACTGCGACTACTGTCATAGTGGACCCGACTGTTGTGGAATTTCCGGCGGGGGTCCTAGCAACCTAACCTCTCCTCAAATTCATATGTGGAATCCGTAGGCAGAGTCGCGGTGACCTTTCGCGACAGGGCACCAAGGAACACTTGCGTCGTCAAAACGGCAAGTTGTGTTTGATCAATCTATTTGGTTGACATCAAAGACAGGGTCCTTGCTGACAAGGCGTAAAGTGCTCACAATTTCAGTAAGATTTCTCACATAGCTAAATACGATGGCTTAATTACTGGCCTGTGAAAGCAAGATCATCTTCCATACTTTAGTCGCAATTGTCACGGGTCACCCTGACCGAATTGGTCGTGTGTCAAACACTTTCTCAGTTGCACTTTTAAAACTCAGGATAGCGTCGATATCATGGCGAGAATACCCAACCGTCGCGTCCAAATTTTACGCCAACGTGTCAATAAGCTGTTCGGCAGTCGATCCCAATTGCCGAAGCACCCTGGAACACTGTTATCGTTTTCCATTTGTGGTTCTTTTGATCATCCGTTTCGAAACTCTCCCATCCAGGACTACGCGTATTCAAAGTGATGTAACTTGTATCTCCTGAGATGTTTCCATTAGAGTGCCGTGGCAAATGGGCTAGAATTTGTTCTGTTTTTAACTCAGATGAACCCTTGTCGTACGGTGCAGTAGCCATTGGGTTCCGATGACATTTACCCCGACAAGTACGTAGCGTTTCGACATTTTGTCTCGTTCCCTCGGGGATATTCATTTTCAATGACCGTTTCACTGTTGAAATATGACAGTTCCAGAAAGTTTGAAATTTATGAGTGTGTGGACGTTTTTTGCTCACCTCGCACCGTATGAAATCGCCAAAGTTGTGTGATTTATCGACACTCATGTCGTTACACGTACCCGTGTTATCAGAATTGCGCGATTTGCAGTACACTACCGTTCAGATTCAGATGACGTCAGGTTATCTACGTGAGATTTCTTGCAAAAATGTCATGAGTGAATAACAACTGCTTCTTTTGAGAGCTAACGCCAAATTGTGGTATGATTTCGTGTAGAAGTGGATATCCTGGAAACCGCACACACACCGTGCAAAACTGTTCTTCCAGGTGGGATACGTTTGCAAAGCGCAAAACAGGTGTTACGCTGATTTAGAACTTGACGAAATGACTTTCACTTAAAAGATGAACATATGCCAGCGAACCCTGTTTATCCGTCATATGGCTTGTTGAATGCCCGACCAGAAGATGTATACCGGGTTCAACACATCTTGTCCAGATGCTGCCTTACTAAACTACAAGGCATCCGAAAACGTACGGTTTGAAAAATGTGACAAGATAAGGTCCAGCGAAATATTTCACACCAGTATTCCGTAGGCATTTCATAAGCGGTGGATTATGACAAAATGCCACAAAATTGCTTTATTTTCCTCTGTTTTCTTTTACGGAAGCGTTTTTTCGTCACTTCGATTGGTCCCGTAACTAATGTTGAGCATTTATTGACAGTATCTGTCTGAAATACAGAAGAACTACAGTTTTTGCCTCACTACTTCATGTCAGGCTGTTTTACTAGCCGAATTCCGCCAAAATCTCATGTGGTAGATTGATGGAAGTATTTTCTGATTAAAAAAAATCGAATCCTGCTTCACTAAGTTTGGACTGCACTCGATTCATCTGCATAAATTGTAATTTTTTCAGTCCCGCTTACATGTGCTACTAAATATGTTCCGCCATATTGCATTCGCTATTTTATGCGGTCTCATTGTTCGAAGCAGTAATTTTCTATTTTCAAGGGTGACAACACCATTATGGACTTTTGACTCAAGTAACTACAAGTAAACAGTTTTGAACACTATTCACGTACAGGGCGCGCTTTTAAATAGAAGTCTGACCTCGTTTTTTTACCTATTTCCAATCGTACCCGGTCGTTTTATTGAGAGGCCGCTCAAAATGACCCACCCCATTCTCACGGGTATTCTGAGTGGACTTTATTTGTTATGTATTCTATGCGTACCGATTAACTCCAATTAATCTATTCAAATGAATGTCCCTCTTCGCCGTAGCAACAAACTTGACGAGTTCCCGTTGCTAGCTTGTCTTGTATAACGGAATTGTGAGGTGGCAACAAGGTGTTATTGAAAAATTCAGTATATAGTTATCAAGCCTCATAACTATCAACTCAGCGGTGCTCAAATCTCAACATCAGGCGCAAATGCACACACAGTCAGATTAGGAACTTACCTTTGTTGATTTCTGATCAAACGTGTTTCATGTGACGTTTGTTTCTACATGTTTTAAATCAAAAATGTACCGTCGTAATCCAAAGCGAGATGGTGCCTTGTGGCTTTCTGTTCGGAACTGACCAGTCTATTGTTATTTTGCCAGATGTCAATCGATCAACAATGATCTATGATATGCGAACATCAGGGCAAACGTGCCACATAGTGCTCTGTGTGCAGGAATCACGCACAATCATCAATGGCGGTCGAAGATTACTTGTGGACTATATGCTTAGGCTGGTGTACGTTTGGACTGTTGCCGCATGCATTATCTCAACATTTTGATTGGCTGGTCTTCATCTGTGCTCTGATTGGCTGAAATTCCGCCTTGCTTGTAAAATTAATCCCGAAAATATCTATCCTTAATACCAATCCTGCAATGAGGCCCTCAGTACAATGTTGAGATTTCTCTCCAGTGGTAAGAGCATGTGTACGGGGCCTAAGGTCCACTTCTATGGAAACGTTTTATGAGACTGGGCCAGCAGTTTTGTTTCTCACCGTATCCACCGATAGTTCGTGCGACATTGGTCTTTCTCTCAGGTGTACGTCAAGGTCAAGGCACAACTTTCACGGAAATTCGGTTAGACTATCGCCGGCTCCATCTTATCCACTGTTTTTTTCGAGCGATATTCATGGGACGTTTTTTTGCGAAATCGAAATATCAACAAAATTTTCTTGGAAAATGTCCGAACAAACCCTTACCGAGCTGGAAAGTGCATAGGATTGATTAAGCTGCTTTAAGGTGATCAGGATAGTGGTTTATGGTCAGGGTTTCTTTTTTTCCGGCCTTTCAAGTATTCATGATACGACATTTCTGAAAACCAGTGGTGAGTTGCTACATATGGTATTGCATTAAGAACGCTGGCGTTGCTGGGATGGTCTGAAAACCAGTGGTGAGTTGCTACATATAGTATTCCATTAAGAACGCTGGCGTTGCTGGGATGATCGGTGAGGAACTTTATTGAATGGTTAGACCATGGAATGAGTATGATTAAAGGAACTAAACATTTAACATACTCCTGAATGACAGGGGAGCCCGACTGCCCATCTCTTTGGTGTTCACCTTTTGAGGGATCCTCAAAATGTACTGTTCCCTGAGTAACCCCCTGAGCTCCTTAAGCAAGTGACATCGTCTGGTGGCCCCAAACGGCCTGTCTCGCTGCGGCGATGGCTGTTTCATCCTAACCGTACGCCACTAGGTCGTTCATTTGCCACCATCTCTCTGAGCGGCAACATTTGACTCTGATTGGGTACACTGGTAATCAACACCTGGGTTGTATTTTCAACATTGTGGACAGATTTCGCTTAGTACTCTGCATTTTCTAAAACAATAATAAAAGCGTATACGAAAGCGTACTAGTTGGGAAACTAGTCAGTAAAAAAAGGTTTTCAGTTGGGATACCGCGGCCTGTGCAGCCCCTTCCACTAAAAGTGAGTCTCCATATCCATGGAGTAAGATGCTCCATGCGTAACTAAAAACCTTGTTTTTGTGCGTTAGTAGTACAACTGCGAAGCTGTAAAATACTCTATAAATGAACGTAGAATGTACACAAAGGCGGAGTGGACTGGTGGCCTTTCATCGCTTGTATCTGGCCTGATGGTAGAACAGGATGCATGATGATTTTTACGTTGCTATTTGAGGGTCAGGGCAAACCAATGTGAATCGTTTGAATCGACTGCTTTTTGTACAGATAGGGATACGCGGATAGTTCCGCTTGGGCATGTAATTAATTTCTAGATCCCAGAAAGTACTTTTCAGCCAATATTGTGCAAGTGATCTTCAAGCCTCGATTTTGCGAAATGCCCCCAATTGAATCATCCATAAATCTTCTGATGTCATCCATGTAATTGAGGTAGGTGCGTGCTTTTACTCGTGACTTTTCGACACCACGACGTGAGCAAATAAAGACGAGAGGTCACATTACCATCTCGGTATGGTTTTTAAAAAACGAATGTTGCACTTAATCGGTTAAGCAATATGATAATCAATATTGCCGGTGTAAACGTCGATGTGCTGTGAAAAACCAGTTCTTAGAATGATTTATTTACAGCATCAAAGGTTCCATCATCCAGGGAGTTAATAACTCGGAAGATTTCAGAAATGCATCTGAGTTAGTGTTAAACCATCGGAAACGTCTCAGTTGGCGTTTCATCCAGTAAGTGAAATCAGTCTATGCTGCTACGGTGAGAAATCCTGCGCGGGTGTTCTCCTTTAGGGGAATCCCGGCTAGTAACTGAACCACCGATGTTTGGCCACGCGCTGCTGGTTGGAATTGTGATTAACTCGCACCTGGACCAACAGCCGGGATGCCGGGGGGTTGAAATTCCTTGGAGGTACTACTCGTGATTCTCAGCAGGCATACAACGCTTCTCAGCGTTATGTACAGCACGAAATCTTGATTGAACATTTTCTGATGGTTGAAATATGCCCCAGGTGAATGCAAGCACCAGAGGATTGCCAGCTACTGTAAGTGGTGAAACTCTGCGGAATATTCTCAAACTACTATTGTTAGAAATTAACCTCCTCTCCTCTTCTGGTTTGGCTTTACAATGTAAACGACCTGTCAGGGCTTCGCAGTATTCCCATGAGGTTTTCGTGGATGGCTTTTTTTTAAATTAAAATCCCGCCATGCTTAGAATGTCATGAACAAACATTCCAGAAATTAGCACGATTACCAGTTGAGCACCGAGAGCCACGATTTCCTAAACGGCGAATTTCAAACATTTGTACAAGTTAGAATTCAAAATTTTCAATTTCAATTGATTTGTGGGATCTCCGGTGGATGTAAACCGGGCCAGATAGACGTAATCTGACGCCACGTGAGCGAACCACGAAACAAAGAACAACACCGCAGACAATGTGTATACTGGACTAGCCGGTTATGAACTAGCCATAAACCCATTCGAGCCTTGTCGATGGGGATACATTCAACTGAACTGATATCACTGCTCGGCTGTACTTTAATAAGCCTAGAGCTCTTGAGTTCCGACGTGCGACTGGACTGTTCCTACGGTCGTATTCTATATGCAATGATACGCCAGTGATGTGCAACAACCGCCGACTTAATGGGTGCTACTCACGTGACGTGACTAACTATTCATTCGTTGCCGACACAGCCTAGTCGTATTGATTCACTGTGACGCATTCGTCACGCGACATATGTAGTGCAGAACCTCCTGCGAGCAATCAACAATCTTAGAAAACTCTAGGGTCCACAAGGTTTTCCAGGGAATTGTACCTGTGATGAAACTTCTGCCTTAGATTTGATGAAGTTGCTGAGCGAGCTCCTGCAAGTTATGAAGAATCCAAAACGAGAAAGTCACTGTAAAGGACTGAGCTTATCAAGGCCGTACGTTGTCGATCGCACCGAGCGGCGGAAATTGAGCGCTGTAAATTGAACGAGTTGTCCAAATGGACGTCGCCGCGTGGCTTCAGGGTTGTGGTAAATTTACACTAACGGAACTGATTCGTTTGCATAAACTAGGTGAATAAAACTGTACGGTATACTCCTGCATTGACCTTACGACTCCAAACCCACAACACTTTGACCGATGTAGGTCAGTGAGCGGGTTGACGTGATCAGATTGGTCGAATCCCCTACTCAACCCTTATTCGGTAGGCCATGGTGGCCTATTTCACCCAGTTCAAATATTTGGGTATTAGGTCGTATGAGTTCAGTCTCCTAATTCAAAGACCTAACGGTGACTGAGTGATTCATTTCGGTGTGGAGGAAGCTTACGTAGATAGGGATAATCAAGGGTTAAATATTGCTTAGCTGAAAACTGCTGTCTCCAGAACGTTTGACTACCGTAAGCGGGCTGGAAGAATGTTGAAACTCGCGAAATACACTCATTTGCAAACAAAGTTGGTTTTGCGAGAGACTCACCTGGAACCCAGCTGAATCTCAGCTGGGAGACTGAGGAACAATTCAAAGGAAAGAGAATTGAATTAGGCTTTCTCGGACCGCTTTTCATCCGTGTTTCTTTCGTTGGGATTTTTGTTTTTGTGACCACGTTGGTCTCGGTTTAGGTCGGCTGGTTACCAAATCCAAATTGATCTACACGATTGTATGGATGTACCGTTATGTTACAGTTTTCTTTTTAAAAACTATAAAGCGCATTGCTCAAACCTACTGCGATTGTATCAAATTAGTAGATTATGTTCCGGACTGACGCAAATTCATCTGTGTGGGAGTTTGCCATGCGAATGGTAGAGCACGTGAAATCGGCTGACTGGTTTCACTCATACGTTGTGTTAGATATAACTTAGAGGTTGTTCAAGACATCCCGGAAAACAACTGTGGGACCACCCATCTCAGTTTCTCGTTGAATGAATGACAGGTAACATAGATAGTCAGAAAAGAGGAGTCTGTGCTTGCCGGAAATCCTTCGAACAGAAAAAAAACTAGAAGCACAAGCGAAAGGAGGGAAAATGAAACAACGATGAAAAGTGCGTCCATATTTTTATTCTGAAGAATGGTTTCGTTTAATTATTCCATCTACAAACTCCTACTTCTGAAGAAGTTCCCGGATGGCATCTTGATGAAGCTCTCTCTCTCTACCTGCTGTTTAGGGGCATCTATTTTCGCCCTTCTTTAAGCAAGTAGCTTAACACTCACTTAAAGTGGGCTGCCATTATGCTTAACAAAGCAACAGCCAGTTCATTGGAAGATGCAAAATCATCTAGTCATGCTCAGTCCTAGCAATATCTGGCCGGCGCATATCACAGAATTTGTCGATGCGTTTTCTTTTGCCAAGACTAAGTCCAAACCAACCAAATACGTCCGTCATTCTGATGGCATCTGCACCAATCAAATCGTGCTTGTCTCCATCAATAACCATGGTATCAGTCCAGTAATGGCTCCTGAAGGCATGAGTCTCTCAGTGTACTTCGATTTTGCAAGAAGGGAACATCTTGAGCATCCGCTCATCTGTTTGTGTGGATGCTATGGCCCCAAGTTATTTCGATGTCAGTGTATATCTGGAGCAAGACGAATCATCGGCCATTGGTCAGCTTTGGAAGTCTTTTGGGTTTCGGACGAATCTGTTACTCATCCTGGTTTGAGCTTGGGTTTGGCGACCAGAGTGACCTTGCTACTTTGTTGCTATGGTTCGGCGGTTACAAATACAGGTTAGAATGGACAATCGACGATATGGTCAGTGCTGCCTCCTGAATAAAATAGCCGGACTTCGAACGCATCGGTTTATTGATAATGTGATGAATATCCCGGATGGATCGATACATCCGACGCGTCTGGTTGTCAAATCGATTGGTTTCTGATTGTATGGATCCTGATCGTCATTCGCCGTCGTTCGCCTCTCGAACTTTCCATTAGCACTTGTCGGAACATCACTATTTCGAGTAGCTGAGGTAATAAAATTTCGACGGAATCGGAAACAGATACCGCCGTCCGTCCAGGAAAGTGTTGTTCCAAAGCCTTTACAACTCACTAGTTTCGTTAATTGTCATTATCCGTAGTGACCTCATCTAAACGGACGGAGGTAGAACATGGTCGCGAGACATGACAACCATCAACCTCGATACGTATGAGGCATTTCATTATCAGAGGCCTCGTTGTCTCAGAACCATAGCTCGTGTGGTTTGGTGTCGGGGAATCCGTAACGAGGCAGTTAGAAAGCGAGTTTTGGGTTGTGCAACAGGTACTTCCATTGAAGAATGTGTTCAGCACCAGAAACTGCGTTGGTTGAGACATGTGTTGCGCATGCCTAACCACCGTTTGCCTAAGAGAGTGCTGTTTTCCGTGCCCAATTCAGAGTGGCGGAAGCAGAGAGATGGCCAACCCTGGACCTGGCAGAAGGGTATGAAACAAATCACGAAACGTTTGGGTGCTGTCGGTGCTACTCGCCTTCCAGGATGGGGACCGCGTGATCCCCACTGCGCCTGGTTGGAGAAGCTGCAAGATATGTCTGCTAACCGATGTCAGTGGCGATCTTGTTGTCAGTTTCTATCCAGATTGCCTGAATGAGTATCTGGATGTGTAGGCACCTCGGAATGATTGTAGTAAGGCAGCAGTGAGTCCCTTTCCCGTCCACCTTTATTCTTTTCTTCACAATAAGGCTTTCAACCAAATCATGGTTGTACGGCAGTGAAGCATCGGTGTTGAACATTGATGTCATGATGTCGATGATGATGGTGATGTTGTGGAACTGGTCCGATGAGCTGACTCGCCGTTAGGAGTTGGCAGGCGGACGCACAGGAGGGATCACGCCAAGGAGTCAGTGAACAAACCTCTAACATTGGACGACTTGTCAGTTCATACAAGCCATGAATAATTGTCTTCCATACTCTTGGCCAAATGTAACGAGCGATTGCTCCATTTTCTAAATGTATTGGTGAGCAGAGCGTGTGCGGTCCTTCCAAACAGAAAGAGAGAATCGTAAAATGGGCACGTCTGGTACAATGAAAAACGCAATTATGCGTTCAGCGCACAGATGTACAATTTCGTCAGAAACGTCCACAACGGTGTTAGAAACATGGGGCTTTGTTATTAGAAAAAAACTATCCTCGGTGGGTTCCCAAAATTTCACGTCACACGCTAATTAGCAACGTCATTCATTTTCCGGATGGTTCTTGGAACTTTCTGACTCCAAGGATTCCTACAATGGTCAGCCGGTCTGAGGTTTTTACCTCAGCTCCATTCCGTCAACCAACTGTGATATGTAACAGGATATTGTTTAGCCGCCTGAGTAGATCACCTCCGTAGTGTGTATTTTTCGCCTTATCCTATTGGGGGTCTGTTGTCTCCAGGGGCATCACAGTACGCCTTCAACAGATCACATACCAATTTCCTTTTAAGCTCCTTTTGAAGAATCATCCTCACACAGGCATATACACTGGGAAAGACTTGCCATTTACGGCGTTTTACGATGTATTCCTGACAGAGTGTACGACCGGAATATCTCATCATTTGCAGATTGAGAGGTACAATGCCGGACGTATCAGTGTTTTGCACCCGGTTTGCGTGAACGCGCTCGTTCGCCTTGTCTGGTGGACCACGTTCGATGTAACCGAATATTAATAAAGAATGTGTAAAGACATTAATGACCCCCCCCCAAGCGCAAACGTATTCTTCTGTCATGTTCTACAACATTATGCAAAATCGTGCGCTGTACGGAAGCACCTGGAAACCTGGTCAGGGAACACAGGGCGATAAGTCAGTCGAGGGAGGTTTCCAAGCACGGATAGGTCTTGTACCGTGGGTGTGCGACTCACAAAGCCTCCTCAAAACAGGACACTTCGTAGTAATGCAGTTGTGATAGTTCACCAAAGATTTCAGTCTTGGAAGCATTCTAGAGCAGCATCCTCTATCTCGGGAATCACCTGTGGTCTACACTTAACAAATCTGTGGGTTGAACTGGACATCTCTGTCTTTTTTCAGTATTCACTGCCATAACATTCACCCACGAGCCAGCGATCAGCCAAGGGGATAACTTGTAGCATTTTTCACAAAATCGGAGAGGGAGTAGATCGATTAGTTCTACATGAATCTTTACACAATCAATGTTATAGACCAGTGGGACTGAGAACAATATCGGGCTAGGTCAAAGAGAATTGAACTCGGGAAACGGACACAGAAAGAGAATAGAGGTAAGGGAATGTGAGAAGCCGGCAAATTTAAACACATCGGGGGACCCGTTTTAGGTGAGACAAGGTGTGTCAGAATGTATAACTAGGTAAATATGTTTGCGTTGTTCATTTGTCACAAAGTAGAGTACTACACTGAACTAGAGAAAAACAAATAGGACGATTTGATTTTAAGCGAGCTCCGAGTGCCAAATCACTGATAGTCGGGTCGTATTCGGTTGAATGGCAGCGTCTGTTCAGCGCTCGAAAGAAAAGGCCGATTTATACTGGAGTGATAACAAGGACGGACCTGCGAAAGGTAACTCTGACCTGTTGTATTTAGTCTCTGGTAGTTTCGATATCTTCACTATCGTTTCGATATGAGGTTGTTTTTGAAGTTGGACAGTAGTTTAAACAAGAGATATGGTGGGGGCAGGACTGAAATAATTTTAGTTGGTTTACGCAAACAAGTCATACGAAACAAAAAGCAGACAAGTTTCTTAAAGACCCCCGGTTTGACTTGGTTGAGGATATAAGTAAAAGGAATAAAACCCACATTATATGAAGTTAAAATATGATCGTTTGGTAGCAGTACGACTGTGAACAGTGTTCACTGAGGATTATCATTGAGGAGGAACTCTAACTCGCTCTCGTTTATAGCAGCGCTTGCCAGCGCTTTCCAAGAGGATTATCATGTCTCTTGGAGAGGTGGGGGGAGCACGTATTGGAAAGGGAGTCATGTTCTGCTTCACAGAAGTAGGATGCCTTGTAGCAACCCGCTGAATAATGTTTAGGGGAAATTCTTGTGTCCAATGGCTTTCAGCTTGGACTTTTGATTGGTTGGAACCCGCCCTCTGCCTCTCGACGTCTCCTGTATGGGCCTGGGCAATCTGGCAGTATCCCAGTCCTTGTGCTTACTTCGGGTGGCCTGGCAGCTGGGCACCGAAAGGGTGTTACGTCTGGACGGTCTTGTTTATGGCAGAAAAACAAGTTGGCAAATGAATGATGGTATCTAGTGCTAGACGTCACGTGACATATATTATTCGATGCAGAGCCGTTGGGTAGGTAGGGCATGTCTAAGGAACGCGGCCGTTAGTGGCAAAGTTACAGCCATGCTGCATGGCAGGTGCCGGAACTTTACGATGTTTCCGTTTATGCTGAAGCTATTTTCCAAAACAAAACCTCGGTTTGCGTGTACCGTATCAAACAGAAGGTAGATTGCCAGTAAGCTTACTTATTGTGGTGATGCGCTGACGACACTGCAAGAGATTGCATGCCTGGTAGTGAAACCAGCAGTGAGCTGGTCGATCGATGACCAATGGACAGTATCATGAAACCACAATCGATCGGAAAGTTTCGTCTGTGATCGCACGGCGTAACAACGTCCGCTGTATGTTTTATAGGTTCAATAATCTTAGTAGACAAGAAGATGGAGAATCCAGTAACACTTGGTTCACCGATAGTCGTATGAATAAATACTTGTTTGAAAACAGTTTGGTAAGTAACGATGGGCTGAAATTCCGCACGAAGTTTTTACTAAATGTCTCGTGAGGTAATCTGTCCAACCCTTCCATGTGCTGTGTCCTCCAGAAGTCCAATTTTTCTCAGGAGGTGCTTCAATCATACATTTTATTCACAGTTAAGATGAGTTGTTTCACCACGCCACTTTGTTTCACGCGTCTTCGGACTAATTCATGACTCCAGCCAAGACGCCAGTAATGTGAGCGTGAAAGCGTTTCTGTGGGGGATACAGATACGCCCAGTTCGACAGCCGGAAATGCATTTTGTTCCATGATGTTGCTACAAACTATGATATGTGTCGACTCACACGTTCGTCTGAAGCTGTTTAAGGACATGTCGACAAAATGTCGACTGATGATCATTGGTTTTGTTCATATTCACACCACTCTCGTTTGAACGGTCGTTCTCCTGTTCTGGCGTAGTTATTCTGCGGAGTCCACACCAAACGGGGAAGCACTGGACTCGAGTTTCGCCCTTATTAGAGCTCATCAGCAGTGCACATCCAATGTCCGTGCCGAGAATTGAACTCCAGACATCTGACATGCGAGGCGAGCGTGTTACCAATACTCTACCCACACACGTTGGACGCATCTGAAATTTCACGTCTGAACAGGCGAACGTGTTCACGCTTGAGCGATGTGATCGGTGTGCCCGATTCATCGATAAACAAATGGGCCCCAGGTATATTTTCTCAATGGAGTGCGTCTAAACTATGCCCAGCTTGGGCAATAGCAGGTGATGACTTGAGGCTGAACAAGGTTACAAGAGATAAAAAAAATTTAACATGGGTAGAAACCTCATATAGGTCAATCACGTGCAGGTCATCTTAATCGTTTCCAGTTGGTGAAGTGCCCACACAAAAGTGTGCTCGTTTTCTGCTGGTGCCTGCATGAAGACATTTGGAATTCCTATTTGGATGACCTAAATTCGTTTGCAGTTTCTTGGCAATTTTCATACCAACGCCGGAAAAACTGTCTTTCTTGATGCGTAGGGTAGCCAGCCCAGAAGCAGTTGCTGTCCAACCAAAAATACACCTGAAGGATGTTCACTATCGAGACGTGAAACAAGTTTCTTCCGGATGTACTTTATCATTTTTGTTTTCATCACTCGTGAGTTTGCGATTGCGAAACTTTACTGATCAGTTTCACCGTACTTTGTGCGTGCAGTTCATTGAGATGACAAGAAAGCTCAAGGAAACCAGACGGGAAGAATCAATCGACGTACTTACCAGCGCAACCAAAAGGCCGTCGTTTCAAAACCGCGTGTATTCTGACTTGGAAACGTCCAATGAAACATTCATTCGCTATGTTTAGCAGCGGCGCAGTATGGTAGCTATGCACGTAGGTGCACTTGTCCATCTGTGTGAATTCTTCTGGGGAATCGTATGCGTTCCACAATAAGCACAGTTCTTACAACACCCCTCCGTGAATTTGACCGTCATTTGTTTCGCGAGGGGGTTGCGCGCATCGTCGGAACAGCAACAACAGCCTGGTCATTAAGACCATTTCAGCAGGTGCGATAAAAATGCCGAGGCTAGTAAGTGCTTGCTAAGGTTTAGTTTGAATGAATGGGCTGATGATAAAATTTCACTTCAAAACAAAGTTCAAAGTTACCTGGGATCTTTTCCAGATATGGAGAAGATATGGAAAAGATCCGTCATGGATCTTTTTTTCCAGATAAGCCCCGCCAAAAAATTAACCCCCGCCACCCAAAAAGATTAGAAAAAAGAGGATATGAAATGTGTACTTTTAGTTTTCAGTGAAGGGGGTGAAATTGGGACATGTCATTAATAATTTGCATGAAAAGGTCCGTTTTTCGGTACCTTTGCCTCCAAACGAACTCATGCAAGTAGCTGTCCACTAAAGATCCGTGTGTGCCGCATTGGCGTTTATTCTGCATCTTGTAGACGTGCCAAAGAGATTCGATGGTTTTGTGTGTGAGCTCCAGTCGTTGGATCCACAAAGTTTTCGGTATGATTAACCGTTTCATGAGTATAATTCATGTTAATCATAGTTTCAATTCCTTGGTATGATGCCCACATATCGGAGATGATAATTGAGCCGGGAGCGATGCAGGCTTGGATTGTGTCCATCAAAGTGTCCGCAGTTCCATCTGGCACTGCATACATGAACACCTCTTTAGTTTCCCGGCAGATCCCCCGAAAATCCACTGCTGGGGAAGGACTCGCCCTGCGTGGTTTATACGGCGAGATATTAGCGTTTCATCGATCTCGACGTGTAGACCTGGGCCGCCGATAACTGTTGGAGTGTGCAAAAGTCGCCCAATTTTTGGGCGACTAGACCGCTCCAGCCAAGTTCCCTTTCGAAAACCGATTTCTTGCCGACACTGTCGGACATTACACCCCCACCTGTCAGAAACAGTTAAAAGTGTCATTTGATGGCCATTGTTGCATAAACGTTGCTGATGGATCACTCCGTTGCTTTGCAAAAACGTATTGGCGTCTCCTTCCCATGAACGAGAGTTGAAAGTGTCAGAAAGTGTCATTTAAGGTTTTACGTCTGAACGGAGAAAATGTTTGCACAAAATGAGCCTAGATGCGGATGAGGAATTGTCTTCCACAAAAATAGGTTAAGATTGTGTGCGTACATTAAATTGGAGCTGGCTAAAAGTGGCGGGGCCTAACTTTTCGCACATGCACTTTTTGCATTAGTGGCGCGGCTTATCTGGACAAGATCCGTCATCTGGGTTCTGGAAACCAAACAACATGCTCTGAGTAGTAGAGGACAACAGCGACGGATTTGTATCGCCATTTGACCTTTTACATCTCGGCTCATGTTCTGGGCTTGATGGTATCACAAAGGTTTGCACTCGAACTGCAGGTACAAATGTCAATCGCCTATCACTACCGCTGGAGTCAGAGTTGGCCTTGTGTATGCCTTAGATATTCTATGAAGGTTTGAGGACACGTATCTGTAATTGGCCATCAATGTGGACGATGCATATGTGTATTTTCATGAAATTTTCTCGCAAACGCTAGCGACTGATACGCGAAATCGTCTTGTACATATAAGCATGAAACGGAAGGGAATGTTTAGATCCCCAGTTATGGGATTTTCAAGATATCGATAATGGGATATAACTTATGATAACCAATGATGGCACTATCGATCCAAGACGCACACGAAGTCTCGTGAGCGGTGAACCAAACCTGGGCAACGGATAATGAGTTCATTGACGTAGAACGACAGACGAGATTAATTTAACCCAGATGGTTTGGAAAGTCTCTAATAGTAACCAAACTATGCAGTTATAATACCGATTGAAGACCTAAGACTTGCGCTGACCAAATTCCGTTCGCATTATCAATCTACAACCGACTGGGCAATTGACGCTGTGACATTTTTGGCTGCATTTTACCTGCAACCAATTCTTATTCACTATTTTTCATATTTTCACCTCTTCTACTTTATTGCAGAAACGCCCCACGTTTTCACGCTTACCGATGGCTGGTTAACCACACCTGTTACACCCAGCGGCAATCCACAATCCAGTACACCAAATCTGCTAACTGGTGGTGCGTGCGTGCGTGCGTGCGTGTGACCTGACAAATTGAGGCTACGTTGAGGTCAGTTTTGATTAGGACAATGCCAATCCAAACGATAGACAACGTACGTGTGTGTTGTACAATAAGACCGTGAGGCCGCTTTCAAACTGGTCTAATGGTAGAACGACTGCCAAATCATGACCATAGCAGGATTCATCAATGTCGACCGACGGCGACCTGTAAGGACACGTGCGTGCAAGTGAACTGTGCGAGGTAAGCCTAGATTGTGACTCGCACGTGGATTGACACCCGAGAGAGAAGTATTTACCCTTTCGTTCTTAACCATTGATTGAAGTGATCGCAACACACTGGACGAAGCTGTTGTTTTCTTGAGGTTACCCTCATATAGCTTTTGAGGAACGTTGCAGAGGAATGCAGACGTGCAACCGCCGCTCGCGCGGAGTGTGTCAGCACACACTTACAAACTGCGTTTTTCGTGGACATTGTGTTCCGTTCCTCGGATTTGCCTCGGGTGTGAGGTTTGTACTTTTTCGTGGACATTGTGTTCCGTTCCTCGGGTTAGCCTCGGGTGTGAGGTTTGTACGTTCTTCGTGTTCTGATTCTGAAGTCAATTGTCCGAGAATCCAGTCCACACAATTGGGTTCCTAGTGGCTGATCTCATACAAAAAAGTTGTTGCCGATGGGAGAATCGGGAATTGCGAGAAGGATCACCTTCAAATCCGAAAGTTCTAGCGTCTCTATGGTTTAGGGGAAGAAAGCTTCCACCATCTGTTCACTAGCCAGTCGGGGCTTGGTGTTTAAAAACTTGAATGTATATTAAGTTATCCAATGAAACCCGACTGGGACGAGATCGTTTGCCTGGAAGGCACATGTTTCTAGGTTAAGTCAACCTGCAGCGCGGTGACTTCAAACAGGTTGTTCTACAAACAAAGGTTTTATCCACGGGGTAGGGGTTCCAGGGTTTCCTATTTGTACAGCAACTAACCTAGCTACTTAAGTAGTGAACTACTCGGTTTAACAATGTCGTAAAGGTTTAAAACACGGTTACCCAGTTTGCTTGGACCAATGGACTGCGATCTGTGCATCATGTTTGCGGCGGAAGGGGACTGGTTCGGGCCGAAACATTTGGGGGATGGGGATGGAGAAGGAAAGGGCCTAACGATGTGACATGAAAAACCGAGAATCTACGCCCATCTCGCGGGCTCTGCTAAACGGGATACAGGAGTTTACCAGTAATATTTGGTATATGTCTACTCTTCAGAGTGTGTTTTGATGTTCATTTTCTGGTAAAAAAAAGTACTAATCAAATAGTCATATTCACCATTCTTCTCTGTTTGATTTTGCATGTTTTTTGTCGTTTTAATACGATTGTCGATTCGCACGGGTGAACAGTGGACAAATTCTTCACGTCACTTGTCTCACCGACGAACGGTCTTCACCGATCGTATGGCAAGTTGGACTAACAATTTATGAAGCCCACGCTATCGACAGTACAGAGGATGGTTTACTTATTCTTACGTGCTCGCGCAGGATATGTTAATTTAAACGGAAAGCGTCCGTCGATTTCCTACCCACAGTGGTTGCATACATTTACGCTTGTGAGGCTTCAAAATGAGCCATCTGCCCAAGCTGTCAGTAGCTTGATTTCGGGGGAGGGGTGTTGAGGTTTCCGTTTCACGGAACTTTGAGTGACGCGTAGGTTCGACAGTCCCCAATAGAAAAAGGAAGATTTGGGTTCGTAATTCTACGGTACTATTTACACAAGGGTAAGCAAATGTGTACAACAAACCTCAAGTGTTCACGTTCGTAGCGTGAACAAGTTCACAGGTCTATTACTGACCGGCACAGTGCAGTGTCAACGCCCGCACTCCAAACACCGGTGAGGGAATGTTGGCTCAGTAGTGTGGGTTGCGGTCGTCCCTTCCGACGATATTCTCGTGATTCTCACTGGACATGCGATCACACGGAACTCATGAGAAAACAAGTCAAGGCAGGCTCAGCAAACGGGACATGAACGCGCATGGGTAAGTAGGTCAGCCGCACACAGGCGCACATACACACACACACACACGCATGCCACTGCACAAGTGTCGGGCAGGACGGCCTCTGCGGCAAGGTGAGTGACGGGTACGAATAAGCGAAACAACTGGAGAAAGGCGGAGTAAGCAAATGAATGGGGGGATTATCATGAGGTTAAGTTGGATTCAACAGGGATATACTGAGTTATCAGAATTGTCACGATGATGTCATAGTTTGCTCTGAATCGCTGTCGTCAAACAAATAGAAGCTGTCATTCAGTCCGCCATGAACTGCTTTACGAGCCCCAGTTTCAAAAGCTTCGTGAGGTGACATATGCTTCATTCACAGGCTCTGCAAACTGCGTTGAAATCCAGTTTAACAGGTATTCCTGTATCCCGAGTTTGTCTGTAGCTGATGTACCATTTGATCATCGAATTATACGTCAGTTGACGTAAATTATGTCAGTCAGTGTCATCAAGCGGTCGCAATAAATCCGAAATGAATTCCTTGTGCCACAGAATTCCATCTTCTGTTTCTGGAACATATGGATGACGAAGACCTCTCAACAGTCCGCCGCCGACATCCTGGAACTACACTTGCCTGACGAGTATAAAACAAGGGTGAAATAGAGTCTGTCTAAGATTTCGGTCAAACCTTCAAGTAGCGTCATATGGAAGATTTTGAATACGATGTTATCAGTCCGGAAGAATCCATCATGGTTATCATGCTTCGTGATCAACAATGGAACTCAAGTCCGAATGTAGAAGGCTGTAATAGGGCCTCGTACGTGCTCAAACCTATGTGGTTCGACAACCGACACACCGAAACACACCAATCATTCAGAGGAAGCTGGAGTAGCTTTCGAAAATATTTCCCGAGAGTCCGGAATTCCCTACTCACCATAAAGTTCCACCCAAGCCACACTGTGGATCACTAAACAAAACGGGCAGTTTTAAGCATCATATGGTTTTCGTGCAACGGATATGGATCTAAGCCAAATGTTCTGCTATCGTTGTACCATAGTTTTGACGTAAACCGCCCATCAAACGGTCTGATGAAATTACGATCCTAAAAAACCTGGTATTGCGCGCAATTCGTAATGCACAGACTAGATTTTTCGAGCCAGTATTGAAGCACTGTCACGGTGACTAACAAGGGGGCTTACGTAAAACTTCGGAGTTAATTACCAGGCAATCTCAACTTCATCAGAAATATGCAAACATGATTGCGTTCTCGAACATATTTTCATCTCTGTCGATCTCATCTTGTGTACTGACGTACCCATCATCCCCTGACGTTACCCCCCCCCCGTTGCCGGAACATGTGCTATTTTGCGCTTGCTGGTGTTGGCGCCGATAAAAGGATGCTTCATACGAAAGCCTGATGAAAAACGTCACTGCTCCTGGTTGATCCGAATGAAGGTTTTGACGCAGTGGATGTCCTACTCACCTGACTGTCGCTCAACACTCTGGCCGACAAATTGACCCAACACACTGATCAGTTTGACCCATAAGTGTGGAACTACTAGAGTTTCCAGCGTGAGATCACAGACCCTCCTTCTGAGGTGACGAAACTAATCGCTAGCAAAGGTCACTGCTTAACTCCGTCACTCGTCCAGAAAGATTGATCGGCGTTGCAGTATACGATAATCACATTGGCTAACTAGGAACGACTTGGTGTTTTAGGCTCACAGCAACGAGCATCTAATCCGTTTCCAATGACGTTGACAGAAGCCTTCTGTAGTTCCGTCACTTTGCAGTCACACTTCTTGATAAGAAATCGAATCCCACTCTTGTCATACGTCAGCAGCGGCTAAAATATACATGGACTTGACACACTACTCATTGGGTTGCTGAAATCTCTACGACAGCCCATGACCGGTTTCGCCCTCATTGGGGTTCATGGGGTAGGCGCAGCCCCCGATTGTCCGTCAATCGTGTGTTATACTCGACAAATATACTCATTTGCACACCAAATTAGTTTTCACGGGAGACTCACCTGAATCCCAGCTGAATATCTTGTCTACGATTGTTTTCTTCACCTGAAAAACCCTTCCACAGGAGCGGATTCTCCAGAATACATCATCAGGTCAGATCATCTTGTCACGCATAAAAACGAACAAAAGTCAACATCATCTTTGTCTTCCATCCACGTTAAAAAGATGGAGCATAATGCAACCTTTTTTGGAGGCACAGTGGCGGACTCACTGGGACAGTGCACGTGGAAAACTATGGTTAATTGGCAGATGAGCCCAATACAAGATAAAACTGGTTCGGACAATTTTCAAATGACCAGCACTCCAGGGACGTCCTTCAGGTGCAGCTTAAGATATCTGTGAGGTGCTAATCGATGAGTGGGACTCCAAGAAGAGCTCAAGAGAGGATGCCAAGGGAGCACCACAGTCTTGTTTGGTCGGTGAAAGTCAATCAATAGAATAACAAAAATTGAGCTCAGGTGAAAACAACGGTTCTCAATAGTCGAGGATGAAAGATGTCGAGCTAATTCCAAGAGAAACTAATCCTGCCAGGAATGTTTATGCTGGAAGACCCCAATTTCAGACTTAACGGGTTATCAGCTGATACTTTGGAAGGTAGTTCCAAACGATGGCTGACGTAACACAGCACATCGCGAAACTTGCAAACACATCGGTACATCATGCCTGCGGGAATAGAACACATCACGGATCTGGTCAAAGCCCCCGAACTGTGGGAAGAAGACCATGGCCTAGAATGAGAACAACAGATAAATGTATCCTTTGCAAACCGGAAACTAAACGGAATTTCCATAATCCACAAAGAATGGCGGGTGGAAAACAGTATGGGGGTTGAAACAAGCGAAGTTCTGTCCAAGTTCGGGCGCTGTGAATGCACAATGCAGTCTATAAACTCAAACATTGAAGGAATTGACTATGCCCACCAATAAGAACCGGATCAAAACATTCAGATGTCAGACAGTAAGTTCCCAATTTTCGCGAACAAATTCACACTGACATCACTCTCGTGTGAACAGTCTTACTATCCTGCTGGAGTTATTTTGTTCGGGTTCAAACGGGTTATGGCTAGACTCGAGTTTCGCCTGATGGCGTGTGTTGGTGGAGTGCGGTAATACCCTCGCTCCGGAGACGACTGAATCCCCGACTGGACAAAGGATGTACAGTACTCCTCTGCCCTAATAAGAGCGAAACTCGAGTCCAGTTCTTTCACCTTTGGTGTCAGAGTAACCATGTTCGGACAATACTAGTGTAACGGTGGATACTACTGATGAGGCATGTGAGTAGTACGTCTTTTCGTAAATCCACTTTGCGTCTCTTGAAAAGTGAGATCTGCTACGGAATTGGCGGAGTCTCTTTGTAGCATTTGCCTGAATTTGAGTAACAGTCAATGAATATCCAGAAAAGTTCAGGAAGACGCGTTCAAGGAGAAGGTGGATATTCAGTTTTGTAAACGAGATGCATATGAGAGTTTTGCTTCCCTGTTCATTAGTCTGTAACTGTTAAGTTGATGTTCTCAAATGGACAACTCCGCAGCGAAGGCCTTCTTCCTTTCTGACTCGAATGATGTAAATGTCAGTTCTACAATCCCCACAAACACCCACGCTTTTTAGGAGTTCAAGAGTTCGGAAATGAAAGTCAGACGGAAGTGACTGATAGGCATTTCCGAACAGATCTCCAACAGTCAGGTGACCTTTCTCAATACGTGTGTAGGGTAAATATATGGGTCTAAACGAAATCCGGTAACTGGTGAGCTGTGAGTTTCTGTTAGTGAGGAGAAAGTCGGTTAGGTGGATAAATTAACAGGAGCAAGGGGGGTGGTATTTATATTGACAAAGAAGAAAAGGCCCGGGGGAAATTTCTCGCAATCGACATTTAATCGAGCATTTTTGGTGTGGTTGCTTCACCAGGTTCCAATTAAAGCACGGACTCAAGTTTTACTCACCAACGTTGGACTTTTGTCGGGACCAACTGCGCATCAATGAAGGCAAAACAATCTTTGGTTTGCTGCTAGTCTGTTCGCTTATATCTATCGACTTTACCCTAGTTCACGTCGAAAAGCTGCGACAAACCCATGGTCACTCAGGTAAATACGGTCTTAACAGTTGCCAAACGGAGAAGAAAGACTCTTCGGAAAATCAGAAACTTGTACAATACTTCGCCAAGGATCGCAGGGACCATGTTTCAATCACTGACGTGTGCTTGATCATTGTGAGACATGCTTGGAAGGAGGTTGAACCAATTTCTGACTGCCTGATCCCTTCATTAAAGACCTGATCTTATCCAGAGTTATTATATGCTCACAGTGCTGGTTTCTTGGAAAATTAGCGCACATCATCTGAGCAAGACTGTGGGACTTTCATGATTCGCGTTTTCCATTGGAAGGTTGTTTTTCTGAAGTAAGGCGATTATACCGACTAGAAGATACCATGAAAAGGAGGACCCGGTCTCGAATTCTGCACATACTGTTCTTAATCATGAGTGATTATCATTGGACGGATGCCTGGCTCACGGGACGAGATGACATAATTAGCGCAATGCACTCATTTGCAAATCATTTTGGTTTTGCGAGAGACTCACCTGGAACCCAGTTGAATCTCTCGTCTGTGATGTTTCCAGGCAACTGAATGTGCTGCACCAGGCCGCCTCATGCATCAGTTGGTACGGTATTCAAGATGTCGCGATACATGTATATTCGTAATGCACTACTCATAAGGTTGCTGAAAATTCTTCGACAGCCCACGACTGGTTTCGCCCTCCTTGACACATCAGATAGGCGCAGTCCCCGAGTTTCCGTCAATCTTATGTTCTACTTGAACCCAAATTGCACGAATTTAGCGAAACACACTCATTTGCAAACAAATTTGGTTTTGCGAGTGACCCACCTGGAACCCAGCTAAATCTCTCGTTTATGATTTTTTAGGCAAATGAATGTGCTGCACCAAACCGCCCCATGTTTCAGTTGCTACGAACATTCGTGAGACATGCCTATGCGGAATACACTACTTGTAAAAATTATCAGCAACCTTATGAGTAGTGTGTTATGACATACTTGGTATTTTTTCAAGGGGAGTTCAATATTCATCTGTCAGAAGGCAGCAATGTGGTACCAAAAAAACTGAGCGCGGACACTATCAATGTTGTGCTGGCTTTTCTAGGTAACTGTTATGTACTACATGTACTACTCAATAAGACAAAAGCGGCAGTACAGTACCGGTAATAATATTATTGCAATAATACATAATACATACTACATAATAACATATAGTAATAAATTATTACAAGGATCAACATAACATAACATAAAATATATATACCGTAATATATAATGTTATAAAATACAGTGCTGTTGCACGATAAACGCATGTGATGTACGATAATTTTTTTATAGTCATATCAGGACGCGTCCAGACATGGAAGAAGCACATCTGCAGAGAGGGGTGCCTCCCCGAGTTCACCAGCGGTCACTGCACGTTCCGGATAAGAGTACTAGACTAGAAGAGTGGGTGGGAAGTGGTTCACTGCAAGAGCGTTACTATTGGTTGGACAGAATGAACAAGCTAACGACCGAAATTGGCCATTTAGCCATCCTACATATTTACGTATGTTGGAAGTTGTATTAGTTCTGATTGCAGTGTGACAGATGAAGTCATTGCGCGAATCTGCAAGGCTCGGATCGCGTTTGCCAATTTGAGACATCTATGGCGTCAAAGTGGTGTATCCCTGAATCTCAAGGGACGTGTGTATCAAGCTACAGTGCAGGCTGTTTTGTTGTATGGCTGTGAGACTTGGCCTATTCGAGCAGCGGAACTGAGACTTTTTCAGGTGTTCAACAGTTATCGTCTCCGAAACATAGCTCGTATGGGTTGGTGTCGGTGAATCCGTAACGAGGCAGTTAGAAGCGAGTTTTCGGTTGTGCAACGGGTACTTTCATTGAAGAATGTGTCCAGCACCAGAAGCTGCGTTGGTTGAGACATGTGTTGCATATGCCTAACCATCGTTTGCCGAAGAGTGCTGTTTTCCATGCCCAATTCAGAGTGGCAGAAGCAGGGAGGTGGCCAACGACGGCAAAGCGTCGGTGTTGAACATTGATGTCATGCTGTCGGGGATGATGATGATGACGCAGAACCTCTGCATGTTTGACCTGACCTGACCTGACCTGACAATACAGCAGTGTTCTCCAACCCATTCATTCAAGATTCTGGGAACCACACTCGCCGATAAGAGCCGTTAGTTGACACTCAACACTGACCTAGTGTGCTAATCTGAAGAGAACTGACTGATTGGTTCCCCTTATAACCTGGCCAATGTGGTGGCGTGTTCACTTGGCCTGATGAAGCTTTTGTGTCAAAAGCGAGACGTTGCCCAATTAAAAACTATCGATCGCTCATCAAGCCCTTCTGAAACGAGTATCCCGGTTTCTCTGTCTTTCACGGATCGCTCAGTCTGGCAAGCTCGGTTTCAGGCGTGATCAATTAAACGGCCACCCGCAATACCAAAAGTAGTCTATTATAACTTGTAATCCATATAGTATTGCGTAATATATCATTACATTTTATAATTTTGTATGGTTGTATTACTACAGATTTATGTATATATTTTATACTATATATACTATACATATACTATATATATAGTAGTATATATATAGTACATATATAGTATATATATAGTATATATATACAGTATATATATAGTATATATGGTAGTAGTATCTATACTATATATATATTTACATACACTTGTGTTGTTACAATTAGTATATTTGATGTTTATTGCCATAAGTTATTCATTTCGTGTATATATATATGCTGTATTTAGTATAAAAAATAACATATATATTAAAACACATAATAACGTTATAAAATACACTGGCTATAAAGAACAATATAAATTATGATTTAAATTATATAACACAATGTATGATGCATACTTTATAATGTATAATATGTACTGTATATATACGGTGCGATATATAGAACCGAATTCGTAATACGTGAAAGCCCATCGTTGGAGACTCGGGACTAATATCCCATGAAATCCTGCCACCTAAATATAAATCGAATCCATTCATGAGAACGGCGTGTTTAACTAGTCAGCCAAATTCACCTTGTGGCAAGAGTATGTAGATGGTTGCTTCCGGGACAAACTGGGACCAGGGAGAAGAAGAATTTTCAAGGTTGAAGAAAAAAGTTTTCTGGCCAGTCGAATTTCGTAATTATGAATAGGGAAACTGGTTAACCGTTTCCAGCAGGATTGCCAATGACTCGGTTGCTCTGATTCCGAATTTTTTTCATCAGCCTCACCATTGAAACTCTCCACATTCATTGTTCAGAACAATGCCTGAGCTCGCGGTTGCGTGATACGTTTGGTCGACATTCAGAAACTGGGTCACAAAGAATCAAACTTCATCCTGATTTAATGATAGATAATTAGAAAATGAAACAGAAACACACCAAGATCAAATTTTGCGTCTAGCTCCGCCAAATATGTTTGGACAGTTTTAGTTGGCGACCAGAACTGAGGAGATGTCAGGGAAATTGCATCGCAGAGAAGTTATCGCTGTCGAGAAACCACCTGTTTGGCTTGGTGCAAAATCTCTCCGAGAAGAGGTCGGTATCTTGCAGATGGAGGACCTCCTATTCTCTCGTAACACTGAGGTGTTCCCTACAAGCATTCTACAAAATTGGCCATCTAGGTGAAGTTAACCAGTCTAAAAAAATGCATGTTTTTCCTCTATCTTACTGCCGCATTGACGTGCAGGGTGTACTGGCGTATCGATTTTTGTCATCCGAAAGCACGTTCCGAGATTGCACACCAATTCAGAGTATGGTTCGTTAACAATGTCATGTTTGCAAACAAAAACCGAGCAATAGGCGCCTAGCAACATTTGGGAACTAATTCTTGTCTAATGGATACAACGCATTACTGGCGGAAGCAGGCTCCTGTGCCTACACGAATGAAAATTACTATCCACCATTTGACTGTCCCATAACTGAGCTGAGTCTTGTGGTCGAATAGACAAACACAGGAAGGAAGTTGGACAAAAACGGGAAATTACAATCGTTTGCGTTGCCAACACTGGAAACCCAAAGTCATCGACATGAGGAGTGATTTTTGTCAGACTAAAAGGAAGGTGGATTGCAGTGAGACCTACCTTCTTTGTGTTTTCTATGAAACCGAGTCGTTGAAATGGGTCGATGTTGGTCGAGTTTGTGCGCTTTTCTCGGCCGACATGTCAAATAAAATCAATTCAAAAATTTCACGAGCATGCGTACTCTCTGATATTCTATATTCACGTGCGCTAAATAGTCCTTACTTCTTTTATTCGTAAAGAATTGCAACAAAGTGCAATTTGAACAATCAAGAAATCAAAAAGATACCCGCTATTACAGATGTAACACACTACTCATCAACTTCAACAGTCTAAAACCAGTTTTGCCCTTCTTGAAGTCATGCAATCTGGGTTCTTGTAGAACAGAAGGTTGAAGAAAATTGGGAATCGCGCCTGTCTGAAGATCTCCATGATCAGCGAAACCAGTCGTGAGCTGTCGAACAGTTTTCAGCAATCGAATGAGCATATGTTACGTCCACACAATGTATTACGATACTGGCATATCGTACCAACTAAAACTTGAAGAGACACATTCAATCAAAGAAAAACAGTACAAAGGAAAGATTTGGTTGGGTCCCTTGTAAAAATCAACTTGGCATGGAAATGAGCGCATTCGACTAAGATGTGAACTCATTCGTAATTTTATGGCCTGTCATATGGTCTCACTGCCATTGCCTTCCAATTTTCTTTTTTTCAAGCCAAACTGTTCTGTTCAAAAGTTTCTTCGACAATATCGGGAAATCCCATACCGATAAATTGTTCGGCTAGTTCTTCTGAATGGGAACTCCATCGCGGCATGAGACACCCGAACAGAATTGCTTGTCGTCGTACCTTTGCAATACTGTTATCAGAAGAACATGACATTTGCAAAAGTGTAGATGAGTGATGCCTTCCAAGGAAACAGCAACATGTAACAGGTTTTGGCTTTGTCTGCCCGTGCACAAACCGGTTGGTTTCAGGAGAGAGGTAAATGACGCGGTCAGTGAGGCTTGGGAAAGATTCCTCAAAAAAGTACTGATATGAAATGACCTACTCAGTATACAACCTGGTCTAAGGAAACGAGCGTGCGCAATTTGAAATAATGTGAGCGGAACGCCAAACACCTTAAACGACGACCCGGTAACATACCTTGGTTGTGTCGATCGATTGGCCCGCCAGTCAGGACTTCGCGCTCAGGTAGCGCAATAGACGGTTGAAACCTGCTGGACACATTCTGTTTCAGGTTGCGGGATTTTGTAGTACACATATTCACATAACTCTCGTTTGAACAGTCGTCCTCCTGTCCTCGCGCAATCGTCCTGGTGAGTCTACACCAAAGGGGGCAAGCACTGGACTCGAGTTTCGCCCTTACTACAGCCCAGCTTGCGTTGGTGGAGTAGTGGTAACACGCTCGCCTCGCCTCTCAGATGTGCGGAGTGCAAACCCCAGCACTGCTATTGGATATGCACCGCTGATGAGCTCTGCTCCATGGTAACTCCGTAAGAAATCGTTTAATGAGCTTTGAACGGAGCAAACCAAGAGATCCAACTGTTTACAAGATAGAATGATTTGAAATGTTTTATTGATCGATGACTTAGCAGCAAAACTTTCTGAATCTATGTAAAGTGGAATACGGAATATCACCACTAGAACCCGTGAGGCACTGGCGTAGACAAGCTACCAAACCACGATCTTACCACGTGTTAAACGAATAGTCATGATTTCTGCTGCGGATTTGTGTGCGTCTCACTGGGTTAATGCTTAAAAAATTCCCACGTAATAGCTCCAGTCCATGAACATGATATCTTACTCATACGTATACTCGTAAAAAGTTCCACTATCTTTGGTGGAGACGTCGTCCCGTGAGTGAGGCCACTCTATGCTAAAATACCGAGAAGCACTGTGGGGTGATTCAACTCTACTGGGATTCATCAGAATTCCACGTCGTCACAAAACTCCATAGAGTTTGGAACCGATGATTTTCAGGCTAGTATTTTGAACACAGGCCTTCGGTCACGAGCAATTGTTCATCAGTGTGATTAGCTCTCACCCAAAAAGCAGTGTTTTCTACTTTCCAAGTCAACTCACCTGCTAATTTGTGTGGGTCTTTGTGACGGGTTCCATCCCCGTCCTCAGTGTAACCGAGAACTTGGTCGACTTGAAGAGAAACCAATGGGTAGTGGCGAAATACATCCGTTCGCAAATTAAGTTGGTGTTAACGGGAGATGCTCACCTTGCTCAACTAAACGTGCTGCTCAAACGCCACCGGTGATTTCATTTCTTACGATATTCCAGATGTCTCAGTACGCCTTATTGAAAGAAACTAACTTGCTGATCACGTAAAACATAAGATAAATCACTTACCCCGAGGCTGGGTCAACCTGATGAGTTCCAAGTAGGACAAAGCGTCTCATATTCTGTCGAACAGTTTTAAATAAATATATGAGTAGTCCGCTCAAACAATTACTCGGCTATTTAACTAGTTTGATGTTGAAAGTTTTAGCCACGTACTAACGGAGGTCTTTTTCGTCAGAATTTGTAATGTCATATTGCATTATCGTGACGGAACAATGAATACCACACTAGGGTTACTATTTATGGATGTAAAAAGCTTTGTTCTCAGTCATGGACCTTTCTCATAGCCTAGTTAGATGAACACCACAGATGCCCTTGAATTAAGAAACACCTTTAGTACATTACATAGGGTGACTGTAGCTATTCGCAAACATTAAAAAATTCCAGAAAAACAAAAAACGAGAAGCCTTTCGGGGTTTCATTTCATAGGCTCCCAGTTTGCGAGCTTTGCATATCCAAAACTTTATTTGTAAGTGAAAACCAGACAATACTGCACGTTTTTTTGTATAAATATGGGGTATCATGAACCGTAGGAATCCCAAGAAACTCTGTATGGGAGTTCAAAAATTATCACTGAGTCAATAACGAAAGATCAGCAACAAGGTTTGCTTAGGCCTACCAACGTAGGGTACAGTGCTACCCAATCAGCGCAGCCTCATTGTCCCTTAGCCCAGTGCTGATTGGTTCATCGATCGGATAGCCAATAGTGGCGCAGTTCACTTATTGACGGCGTGGGTTCCTTTGAAGCGCGCGACATTCGAGGGTAACGGAAGTCGTAATATCTGCGACTGAAACAAACGACATTTAGCTAACCAGTCAACGCTAGTGATCAATTTAACAAGACTATTCAAACTGCTGACTTAATATTGAAACTAGTTTGGGCTTAGTGTAAAGCTATACTCCGTTTTACGGACAATGTAACTGATGATAATCCGAACTAGGAGAACCTAGGTAACAACCTGTCACATGCACTGCGAAGTCAACTTTGAGGTTCCAGAACTCAGTGTCACAAAGCATTGCCGTCCCATGGGGAATTTCGTTAGTTCAGTCCTTTACGAAGGAATGAGATCCTTGATAATAAGTCATTGGATTATCTCAACATGAGGAACTCAAACTCGGAACAAAGTAAGATGAATCCACATGAAACCCAACAAAGAGGTATCTAAGACTAATTGATTCATGGATTACACCAGATTCCCCCAGGCATTCCCCCGGGCATTCCCCGCGCAGATTGTGTTTACATTCACGTGATATTTTCGATAGGTATCCGAATTTTTGAAAGTTAGCTATATTCCCCAGGAGGCTTTGATGACGTTCAGTTGAAAGGGTAGCGGGTAAAATGCTCCACTGAATATGGTGGAACGGATTATGGACCGGTAAAAGAGATTAACTGCAAGAACCTTAAAACTGCGGTCGCATTTCCACCCCTCGCCAAACTAATTTTCCCCACCGACATGATTTGTAGCGGCAAGGTAAGCAAAACTCTGTAACAATCTTGTGGGGAATTCCTTCATGATTAACTAGTGGTGCGTTTCTGACAGTGTACTTGTGTCCTTGAGGTAGGTCAGCATCGCATAATACATCAAATGAATGGATGAATTCCGGGTCATCCTGAAAGAATATTGGTTTTGCCAATAACCATACTTGACCTAACAGTGAGGCTGTGGGAACACGGTTCCAGTCAAACAAAAAATCATTTTCCTAACCTGGATTAATTGAAACCAATATGGCCGACCAAGTTGCATTTGGAAACACACACACACAGTTCACGGCTGACTTGAGTTGTGGCCAAAAACGTTACCAATGTTGTTGTTGAAAACCGAGGAGGTATTTTTTTAAGGCTGTACTAGGTGACGGTAAAAGTTCCAAACTGTTCCCGGATGCTAAGCTATTCGTTAGAAGAAAAGTCGTAGTTTTTTTGTCTGAAAGTGGACAATTGTGATTTCACGACCTTGACAAAAAGCGTAGTATTATCCTTGCACTTCACCTTTTTTGTACGTTAGGTGAAGGATACTGATTGGATTCTCAAACGGCGTCCTGAAGATCACTTGTGAAAGCCATCACATCAGCGTAAGGATGATCGGATGACCTGTCAATTAAGATGTCAGACAGTCCGATAGCTGTCTCACTTCCTTTGCGGCTCACCACCTCATTCTCATCGAGCTCACTGGACCGACCCAAATTTTCTGTCGGGGTTTTGCTTACCAGTTACGACAAGCCTGGTAGACACAATGACGTATGACGTCGGTCAAGAGCGTACAGTGTATGACCGACCGCCAGACGCAAAGCAAAACAAATCCGTCCGAAATTTTCATCTCTCAGAATAACGGAACTGACGAGTTGCGATATGCATCGACTTCAGTCCCCTCCCTCAAATCATGCATATTTCTTACTTATGGCTAGGTTATCTTCAGTTCGGTCGCCTTCACAGAAACGTGTAAACCGAATTACTTCGTGTTCACTGTCTGATTTCAAACACCACACACCGATCGTCATCCGTCGATGAACGGAACTAGCTGACCGTGGTTTTGATGAATTAAATCAACCTTGACTGATGCCTCGTTTCCTTGCTTACCAGTACATTTTACACGTGACCCGAAGAGAGAAATTATGGACCAAGCAGTAGCCACGCCAAAGAACAGACGAGAGGTTTCAACACACTAGAGACAGTGCATATATACTGTGATTTTCCCCTGAGACTGTAGTGTACTAACTGTTCGTTTCCCAACTGTCATCCATATGGTATTCGTACGAACTGAAACATGAGGTGTTCTTTGTGAGGCGCATTCAGTTGAAGGAGATTCAGCTGGGTTCCAGGTGAGTCTCTCGCAAAACCAAATTGATTTGCAGATGAGTGTATTTCTCGAAAAACAGTCCAATTTGAGTTCAAGTAGAACATAAGGTTGACGGAAACTCGGGGACTGCGCCTACCTGATGAGTCCCAAGAAGGCGGAACCGGTCGTGAGCTGTCGAAGAATTTTCAGCAACCTAATGAGTAGTGCATTACTTCTATAAGATGTTTCCGATATATTGAATATCGTGCCAAGTGAAACATGAGTCGGCCTGGTGCTGTACATTCAGGTAGAACATAAGGTCAACAGAAACCCCGGGGGACTTGATGAGCCCCAAGAAGAACGAAACAGGTATTTGGCTGTTGAACAGTGTGTAGTGTATGAGATCACCATGCAGGTCGTTTTCGCCATTAACAGTATGAGTGGCATTTGATTCAACATCTGGCATCCTGTCCCCAAAGGAGTTTCCCACTACTCTCTTTTATTGACTAAAACCACGATCTCTCTCAAACAACGAACCTTAAAGATTGTGTAGCTTCAAACCCACCGGAGGCCGTGGATTTGCTGGGTCTCAGCAGCGGGTTACAACGTAACGAGTTCACAAAATCTGTATTATTCAAGCGAATATTCAATCTGATTTTTTTCAGACGTGATCAACACGTCATGTTGATCACGTATGTGAAGAGAGGTTTGTGTTGTTCAACCAGCTGGTCTAACTTTTGCGCGGACAAATGTCCTGACCTGACACCCTCAGCAGATTTTCGTGAGGCAGTTTCATAGTAGAAGACTGGAGATGGAATTTCAAAACCGTGGATGTGAACCTGTCAAAAATGCAAGCAAATCGTCGGAGATTGTTCCCACCTCGATGGCATATTGTAAGATGTGTTATAAGGGCTATCGTTCGAGTCACAGGCTCATAAATTATTTGGTCCAGGCTTATCGTCAATACAACAACTCACACAGTGAGCAGATGTAGTTAGTAAACCAATCGTTGCCCAACCCAGCATTGTTTGTTAGGTGCCTTTCCGCTGGATTAGTACCGCACTTTTGTTGAGCAACAAGGGTATTAAGTGTGCCACAGAACTGTACTTCAATGTTTATACGTAATGCACTACTCATAAGGTTGCTGAAAATTCTTCGACAGCTCACGACCGGTTCCGCCCTTCTTGGGACTCATCAGGTAGGCGCAGTCCCCGAGTTTCCGTCAACCTTATGTTCTACTTGAACTCAAATTGGACTGTTTTTCGAGAAATACACTCATCTGCAAATCAATTTGGTTTTGCGAGAGACTCACCTGGAACCCAGCTGAATCTCCTGTTTCTGATGTTTCCAGGCAACTGAATGTGCTGCACCAGGCCGCCTCATGTTTCAGTTGCTACGATCTTCGAGATATCGCGATACATGTATATATCTATGCCATAGAAACAAACTTCAATGTTCTTACTGATTGCATGTGAATAAACGCGTCCCACACTGATTCGAAAAGCCCCGCTAAGTTGAGGAGCCTTCGACTTACTTGGCGCCTAGTCTAGCGACAGTCCACGTGTCCTACGAGACTTCCAACACTCATTATGTCATTGATTGCACTGCCCGCACCTCGCTCTATCCGCTTCGGTGCCCCAGAGTCTCCAACCAGGTCGTCTAGATTATTGCAGTCGTTTTTGGGGCTTAGAACAAATCTTATTTGTATATGACTTGATGAACCATGGTCGAATACATCGGTATATTGAAAAAACTCCTCAGGATGAAAAGATTTCCAGCGGCATCAGAAGAGGGGCCAGCGCTGAGGAAGCGAGAGTCATGGCTTCGAAACATTCCGTCCAATAAACCGTTTCCGGAAGACCCGGTCACGAGATATCTTAAGGTTTTTCAGTTCGCCAATTTTTTCGCGGAGCACAAACCTTAATTTGGGACGTAAAACTGTGAAACCTTTACAAATCACAATATGTCCCAACTGGAGGTGCGTATGAATCAGTTAAGTGAATCTTGGGTGTTTTCAAACCGCTTCCCGTCACTCCTAGACGTGGCATTTTCAACAACCTGACGTTCGCCTTGTGCTATTGTGACTTTTAAGTGGAGTTGTCTTGAAATAAGTTGTGAAGTCCGTTTGTTGTTGGTACTCCGATTAACTCACCAACTGCTTTGCTTTAAATGTCACGCCAAAAGGCTTCTAAATGACCAGAGTGTCCCCCTTACTATTCCCGATACTGAATAGGGTGAAAAATACCAGAAATCGGTCTAGTAGGTACTTCAACCAAAGTATTTGCTACCGCACTGCCCCCGAGGAATGAAACTGGCTTTCCATCGGACAAAGTTCGTCTTGACCATATACTGCTGCTGCTGCTAGGAGGTGTTTCAGAGCACCTCCAACCAACCAACCAACCAACCAACCAACCAACCAACCAACCAACCAACCAACCAACCAACCAACCAACCAACCAACCAACCAACCAACCAACCAACCAACCAACCAACCAACCAACCAACCAACCAACCAACCAACCAACCAACCAACCAACCAACCAACCAACCAACCAACCAACCAACCAACCAACCAACCAACCAACCAACCAACCAACCAAACAACCAACCAACCAACCAACCAACCAACCAACCAACCAACCAACCAACCAACCAACCAACCAACCAACCAACCAACCAACCAACCAACCAACCAACCAACCAACCAACCAACCAACCAACCAACCAACCAACCAACCAACCAACCAACCAACCAACCAACCAACCAACCAACCAACCAACCAACCAACCAACCAACCAACCAACCAACCAACCAACCAACCAACCAACCAACCAACCAACCAACCAACCAACCAACCAACCAACCAACCAACCAACCAACCAACCAACCAACCAACCAACCAACCAACCAACCAACCAACCAACCAACCAACCAATCAATCAATCAACCAACGAACCAACCAACCAACAAACTAACAAACCAACCAAACAAACAAAAAAACAACCAACCAACCAACCACAGAGTAGCTCTATTCAGGTTCGCGATCTAGTTGAATCGATCAAACGCAATTTGTCTATCCTGGACAATGACGGAACACCAGACATCGACGTCGATTCTGTCCTAACCTACCAGCCAGGCATCCGAGTTTACAGAATAGGGACAGCGGTGTCCACTGATGAATGATGGCTCCATCTTCATGCTCTCCTGTCTCGTTGAATGTGCTAACCCAGATACTGCTGTCATTTCGAAGCACACACTGAGTGCCTCCAGTTACGTGTATAGATCCATCACCAATACATTCGCCGAAAAAAGTACTTTTAGACTGGCGGAACTTCATCAAGTCCAGCCGTTTCGTCACTGTTTCCGGTTACTTTCTACAAATACTCTTTGAACCCTGAAACATTGTCCACTCGGAGGGAAATCTGCGGACGATACTACTGTTGGTTTAGTATGTTCTAAACTGTCGAATGCCGACTGAGTTGAAGAGGACATTAAACCAAACTTTTAGTGGACGGAAGAGAGTGGCTAGAGTCTTACTCATCGAAATGCGCCAAGACTGTGTTTACACGGAGACGGAGTAGACATACGGGGACCTCAATTAACAAAGAAGGCCACGTTTAATGCACAAACCATGCTGATGTTGTCATCTGACGTAAAATGACACGCCCCGACTAGCTTGACAAGTCCACGTTTGTATTCAACTGCTGAGTTATTTTGTACATCAAATTTCTTTCTTCTAAATATAGCTTGTCCGGTTGTCCAAATTCAGCTACCCCATTACCCCGTATTCTGCATTTTTTACCCGATATTTTCCAGGACCGGTTGGAAAATGATTGTCCGGTACGATTATTCTCATGTTCTAGGCTTTTCCGCCCCCCAAGCTCTCTCTCGCGTTTGCCATAAAGTAATCGATCACCTTTTCAATGTACATGCACATATTGTTTACACATTCATACCTCTTTTCACGGGCGATCACCCTGTAGTCCGAAAATTTCCCAGCAGGGAAGAATAGAGAAGCATCCTTCCCCTATCTTGTCTTGCCTTAAAGAGGCCGCCAAATTGTGTGCATGCGTTTTGGTTTTTTTGACCAACTGGTCGGTTTCACGAGCAATCAGCGAAATATTCCTTATCACGTGGCCCATGATATCTCATCTTGAGCAACTTTCAGCGTGCCGTCTATTGCGTCGGCGAGGACGCACTCCGGCTTGAGCCCAAATAAACGCTGAGAAGACCTGACTGTCAGAGGCGTTGACTTTCAGAATGACGTGCACGTTTTTGACAGAAGACCCAAAAATCAAGTCGACCTATTGTAAGTACATGGGCTCCCTTATCGTTGTAAATGACGTGAATGCGTGTTCGAATCGCCAAAGCCGGCAGTCATTTTTGCGCAGCTTAACTTTGCCTTTCGGGGGCAATCAGAATTGGGCTTTGAACGGAACCGCATGTGTGCAGGACAACCGTCTGATCTCTGCCAGCATACAACTATAAGACATGTTCCCCTAAACCGCATATCGGCTCAAATTGTCTACTGCAGGCATTTTCGGTCACCAGTCAAAATGCATCCGAAAGACCGGCTATTCAGTGGCCGGAGTGACAAAAAGCCCGGGTCCAAATAGTTCACCATTCTCCTGCACCGACTGCGATTCTTTAGACACATTCACTGAGATCCAGACTGTGAACCGCCCCAAGTGACCGCTATTCCGCTAAGAAAGGCGCTGCAGCGCAGTAAGACAACTCACAAACTGGCCATCCACAGTTAGAAGTGACATTGGGTCTAGATGAGGCTGTTCACAAACCTTAAACCTGACTCTTTGAGAAAGTGCTCCTTGTCAAAAGTCACTCAATGCCGCTCAGTTGACAGTTGTAATTTTCGGCCGCAACAACTAGGGGAGAAAACAACAGTTGTCTTCAAAGTTTACTACCTGACTTTTGTATGTTGCAAAAAATTACTGATATATTTTGGCTCGTGGAATAACCATTTCTGCTCAGAAGGGTTGATCATTTCAAGGAGGTTGTGTGGCATGGATGGCCGAAAAAACCGCATGCTCATACAGCTAAGCAAAACTTTGCAAATGTCATTCTCTGTTCATATTCTAGGACGCTCACATCAACAGTCAGATCAATGGACTCAGTCGAATTGTTTGAACTCATTTAATTCAAGGGCGACAAATTCTATTGTAATAAAATTCCTTCACCTCATTTGGTTTAGTGAACCGCTTTGGTAGTGTACTTCTAGCGTAGTGTACTTCTAGTGTACTTCTAGCTCTTATGCAGTGATGGAAGTCAGCCCAATGCTTAGATATTGTACATTTGAAGGAGCCCCATATGTGAGAATTCAAGAACCCAGTGTTCAGGCGCCGCAGTGTCACGAGACCCTTCTTCAAAATGTACTCGGATCACTTTGTTCAAAATCAAGCCAACGGTTTATTCACTCCTGCATTGAAATCATCTTTGAAAGAAGAAAGGAGATTGGGTGATAGAGGTCAATTTGTGCTTCGGCGAACGGTCGCACTCGGTTTTCGCTCAGTAGCTCTTATGGAACCAAGGTCATTCTCTACCTCATATTGATTTGTATTCCGCGGTTCGTGCGACATTCAGATTTGCATGGACCGGATACACCGTTGACTTTGGAAAAGTGTGGTCTGTAACACAAGCAGTTTAAAACAGGCGCAAAGTAGTTCCCTGTACCTCATATTGATTTGTATTCCGCGGTTCATGCGACATCCAGATTTGCATGGACCGGATACACCGTTAACTTTAGAAAAGTGGGGTCTGTAACACAAGTAGTTTAAAACACGCGCAAAATAGTTCCCTCATTATGCTACCGATGGTTGGTTTTATGAAACAAAGTCTTGCAAACCACCCACATGATCGGACCGATTAGGCTGCTTTGGACATTGCAGAAAATAGACCCCGTTCCCCTACTGAGTACTGCTCAGCTGGCTATTGTTGTGCGATCTGATGCACGTGACTGTAATGATTTACACAGTCAGTGAAACAGTGCAGGGGGGAGGCGATTAGTGGGACTTTTGATTGTAGAACAGAAACGGTTGTTTGAAATAAGTTATGCTATGTGGATTTTATATTCCCTTGTTTGTTTCATGTGTCTAGTAAGTCAAGCGGCGGTTTTTCAAATTGACATGAAAATCTTACCATCACTCAAGTGTGTTATCATAAGATAGGTGGGAAATTTGGCCAACATTCATGATCTTCCCGTCTAGAAATATCTGTCACTTTTCTTTAGGTTTTGTGCTATTTCAGTACGGACTTTTGATTGTAGAACAGAAACGGTTGTTTGAAATAAGTTATGCTATGTGGATTTTATATTCCCTTGTTTGTTTCATGTGTCTAGTAAGTCAAGCGGCGGTTTTTCAAATTGACATGAAAATCTTACCATCACTCAAGTGTGTTATCATAAGATAGGTGGGAAATTTGGCCAACATTCATGATCTTCCCGTCTAGAAATATCTGTCACTTTTCTTTAGGTTTTGTGCTATTTCAGTACAGCCAAGATATGGGGTCTCAGACATCTATACTCTGTCCGCTGGGCGTCTCCGTAAACCTTACGTGTGCGGGAGGATCAAGCTTGCTAGATGGCCAGTCTAGTTTCGCATAAAATGCGGGACAGAATTAGGTGTGTTTCAGCCTCTTGCTTGACAAGTCTGCTGAAAACGTTTGCACAATCCGCTACCGGTTTCGCTCTAATTTGGGTTCATCACGTTGGTGCATTCATATCAGAAACGGAAAATCCTCGCTGAGCTCAAAGAGTTGAGAGAATGTCTTCCGCAGGGCTTGTTTCCTTGTTCAGCTAATCCTTTCGTCCTGTTTATTCGTGGCAGTAGGCGGCGGCAGTATTGAATAGTTTGATCCGTGGAGGCAGTCGGCCGACGGTGGTTCTACTTCGCGGAGATTGCACCTACCTCTAGAGACCCAAGAAGAGCAAAAACGATTGTAAATTTTTCAGCAATTTTGTAAGTAGTTTCATTCAGGAAAATATAATTCAAACTTTTGAATGTCGTAACAACTAAAACGCGAGGCGGTAGTGAATAGCACATTCCGTAGAAGGAGACGATCATAAGCGAGGGATCAAAGCGGGATTCCATTTGTGTGCAACTGAGTGTAAATGGCAAACTTCGTAAAAATTTGGAATTCAAGTAGAAAATAGGTTTGACCGAAAACTCGAACTGTGTGGTTACCTGAAGAATCCCAAGCAAGTCAGAGTTCTTTCAGCTACCTCGTGAGTAATGTCTCCCTATAAAACTCACTCAAGTGATAAATGCCTCTCGGAAGTGGCATAAGGAAGGTTACTTACAGTAATGCTTCTCACGAAGAAATTTAACACGTAAAATATGGGTTCAAGTCCGCGCAAGTTGCTTGTGACACAAAGCCGAAATTGGAGGTGCATGGAGGAGGGCATCATAGAATGAAAACGCAAGCTCAAACTTTCCAGCGAAGGCGACAAATACTTCAGTGCGTGCGTAGAGCACTGAACGCAGCTCTCAGTGACCCAGCATAGGAGTGGCTAGAAATTTTCACTGAAGGGTGATTGTTTTTACGAGTCGCTCGGGAGAAGCTACTGTTCAGCTTCTGCTGTTAATATCGTCATCATCATCATCTCCATCGACAGCATGACATCAACACCGATGCTTCATTACCGTACAACCATGGTTTATTTGAAAGCCTTATTGTGAAGCAAAGAATAAAGGTGGACGGAGAATGCACTTAGCGCTAGCTTGCTACAATCGTTCCGAGGTATCTACACCTCCAGACAATCAGACAGGCAATCTAGCTAGAAACTGACAACAAGATTGCCACTGACATCGGTTAGCAGACATATCTTGCAGCGTCTCCAAACAGGAGCAGTTGGGATCACGCGGTCCCCATCCTGGAAGGCGAGTAGCACCGACAGCACCCAAGCGTTTCGTACTCTCTTTCATACCCCTCTGCCAGGTCAAGGGTTGGCCACCTCTGCTTCCGCCACTCTGAGTTGAGCACGGAAAATTGCACCCTCTCCGGCAGACGGTGGTTTGACACAAGCAATAAATGGCCCAACCAAGGTAGCTTCTGATGCTGGACACATTCTTCAATGGAAGTACCTGTTGCACAACCCAAAACTCGCTTTCTAACTGCCTCGTTACGCATTCGCCGACACCAACCCACACGAGCTATGGTTCTGAGACAACGATTTTCGAACACTTGATGAGGTCCAAGTGCCGCTGCTCGAATCAGCCAAGTCTCAGAGCCATACAACAAAACAGCCCGAACCGTAGGTTAATACATCTCTTGAGATTCAGGGATACACCACTCTGACGCCATAGATGTCCCACATTATCAAACGCTACACGGGCCTTGCAGATTCGCGCACTGACCTCATCTGTCACGCTACAATCAGAATTAATACAACTTCCAAGATGCTCCACAACTTCCAATGCCTCTCCCTGGATTGTAAGTGGCGTGTTCAGTGACTGCATGTTCACGAGCATGACATTACACTTTTGGGTGCAAAGTGCATACCAAAGGACGGGATGACTTTGGACATTTCATCCAAAGGCACCTGCGCCTTCTCCTCCTCCTCGAAGGCGAGAACAATGTCGTCTGCATATTCCAGGTCGACATGGTTTTCTCCACAGGCTATTTGAACACCATAGTTTTGGAGACCCTCCAGCGTTCGTCTCACTATCTCATCGATCACGAAGTTGAAAATGAATGGAGAGAGTGGGCATCACAAACCTCCGGGCATTCCTTGGTGGGTAAGCGCGTCAGGATGAACAGACCGGTCAAACGAGTCGAGTGCGCCTTGGAAATCCAGGAATACTAGAATTGTGGGTCACTTATACATACGGCGTAGTTCTAGCACCTCTACCAGACGGGAATCCAGCTTGCCGCTCTCGAGTCAGTGTTTCCGTGTCACTGTAGGGCGACGAAGCACAACTGACTCCAACAGTCTCGTTACGACCGTGGTCAGGATGATCCCCCTGTGGTTACCACACTCACTACAAGCCCCTTTTTTGAAAATGAGCACTATCGTGGATTCTCTTCAGTTTTCTGGGACAGAGTTCTGCCGTTATTAAAGTGAGATGAGACAGGGAAGCTCGGAGAAACCTCAGGAACACGTCAAAAAATGGTGAGAGCTCCTGTTCACCTGTCGAATTCAATTCATTTAGCACCAAAGGACAAGTCTGCTTTTAGATCCTATCCCAGTAATCAGGTTGGATGTTTTTACGTTGATCACGTGGTACGCTTCAGACGCTACTTGACCGAACTTCGTTTGAAGAAACCGAAAGCAACGGTGACCGAAAATGACGTTATAGACCCCCCTGAATTTTAGCAGAGTGTTTACTCACAAAAATGTTTATAAATACTTCAATACGTCTGGTAAATGGAAGTGTTTTTTTTCGGAACAAGAATGTTTCGACTTTGCTGTTTTGGTGCCCTCAGTAGTAGATAAACTAAGTCAATGCATAGACAAAAAATTCCAACACTGCTCGGAATTAAAAAAAAACACGACTTGAGAAAGGAAACCTATTGACGCTACTTCACATGTGTCGTGTAGAATGCGAAGTTATTAGCAAGCGAATTATGCCCCTCGAAAAACTTGGGTTTTTCGTAGACCTCATTATCCTCACGCTCCTAACACGTCGGAGTTTCGCCTGCGTCTCCTCGTTCTTTTTTTGCTCGGCTTCTCAGAGGAAAAAAACAACCACGTCGGAGTTTCGCCTGCGTCTCCTCGTTCTTTTTTTGCTCGGCTTCTCAGTGGAAAAAAAACAATAGTCTCCCTGAGCGTGCTCATTAAGTCTTGACTGAGCTTTTTTTTTAAAAAAAACATAAGTGAGTGGATCGTAGGTGAGAACTATTCAGAATGTGTATGGAGATCTAACCTGTGGATAAGGTGGAAACTTGGGACACGGCGAAAGGTAAAATTTTAAGTGTTAGCCAAAAGCTACATTCATAAGCAGAAAAAAACTTGTGAATGAAGCACGTGTTCGTTTTTACCCAAACAAATTTGCAGTCATTTTTAATTTTTCCTGTAACAATTTTTCTTGAAACAGTTGGCATTCGTTTTGCCCAAGGGTTTATTGAACAAATTAAACTAGTTGAAAAAAATCGATTCGTGATTGCGGACGTGCGACTCCAGGTGCAGGTGGCACGAAAAATAGTGATTTTACTCGGATCGTTGGTCGATACACCTTTTGGTTTGATCTATGTGAGTAATTATGAACCTCGTGAGAATCCAGTTGCTTCCTAATGAAAACGTTATCTAACGTTATCTAATTTGGTTTTCATTTTACTGTCAATATTTAACGTACCTTTTGGAACGTCTAGACGATGCAAATCTTGTTGGTGTGTGTGTGTGTGTTGGGGCAAAGTTTATCCCAAGATGAATGGGAGTTTTCACCCCGCCCCCGTGCAAACGCAAGTGTACCTACCCCACTTCGTATGGACTGCAATTCTGCCAGGGTATGCATGGTCTGCAATTGGGTTCGTTTATCTTGAAACAATGGCAGTTAGATCACGCTATTCGATAATCCGGCCTGAAAAATTCACAAAACCTTTCGATTTGTTGACAGTATGGGAAGAATTGGGAATCATCGTTTGAGCCATCGTCTCGTACATGAATTCAGTCTGTGACGAAAAGCCAGGGAGCATTTTAAAATCGTTTTGTAATTTTTTTAGAGACCTTACGCAATGATTCTTTGCTTTCCAGCAAAAGACGGCCTAACGTAAAAGACGAGAGCTCAGTTGAGGAGATCCTTACAGCTGAATAGTACTCAGTCGGGGAGCCAGTCAACACGTGATCACTTGAAGCAAATATCGCGATTCAAAAACGAGTGATGCTCATCAAACTGTTGACCAGCCGCACGTAGACGGACAGCTCGGTCTTTAGTCGCCAGTTGGGTGGGAATCTGTATAGAGATCCGTGAATTGCGTACCGCTAAGTATTTTCAGCGAGAGTGAAACAGTTATACAAAGTTTGTGAGATATTTCCAACAACATGAGTTCACCTGCAAAACCAAACGTCAACTAAGTTCCTTGGTTTCTTTCGTGGAACGTCAAAAACTTTTGTTCAGGGGATGTCTGGAGCGCCATCGTGGTCAGTTGCAATTTAGCCGGACAATCAACACCAATAGGAATGTGTGATATAGTACTTTGTAATGACGGACACCTATTTTTTCCACGTTTTTAGAATATCCAGGGTCTCTGTCTTAAAAGTTTCCCCGCCATCGTTCAGCATGTAAGTAGCATGTTACAACTGTCAGATGACTGGTTAATTCCGGAGAGGGAAGGGCAATATACTTTAAGACATTTTGTATTGTAATATGATTCCACCAAGCTATTCTCCACGAGGAAAACAGAATGTACTGATCGAAAGGACTACCGTCGGGAAAGGGCATTACGTGGGGGTATTTCGATCCGTAAGTTATCTTCAGTTTTATTGGTGAAAACGGTGGACTGTTTTGGATAATTCTCGAATAAAAAAGGCTTTACCCGGGCATTCATGACTGCATTCCGTCGTAGACACCAAAATTGGCTTTGCGTGATCAGAAAATCAGCAATCCTGCTCACTAAGTGGGACGAGGCTTATGTGTTGAGGATGCCACCACCTCATCACCCATTCCTAGAAGTCGACGAGGTCGACCCCCGTACTTTGTCGGGAGACTAGAGCAAGCGTTATTCCGTCAATCTAAGCAAGACGGACGATTCTGCGGACGCGGATAACAGCACCGAGCACATAGCTGACCGACGGCATTTGTAACAACTGCCTATGCTGTATTGTGGATGTCACCATGCTTATTCGTGAGGTGCTTAAATGCTGAATGACGCCACAGGCCAGATGGTTCTGTCGGTCCCACATGCCCACGCTATGTGTAATGGTCATTTAGCTGGTTGGGATGGACAATGCACCCTTCTCCGATTGGAACCCTTCAGCCTTGCAGAGCGACGGCTATCCTGATAGAGTTCCGCAACGCAAACGATGTGGCTAACACGTGTGCTTTGGAGAAAACATAGTATGTGTAGTTGTTTGTCAAGAACAATATAAACTTCCGACTGTTAAGCCATTGGACGATGAAAATATATAAACACAAGATTTAGAGTTGGTAGTTTCAGGTGATTTGGAATTTTTTTTACCAACGTTTTTGTCCTGTAACCGAAACCAGTTGAAGCTGATATAGCCGGAAAGAATTGGACGCCTGATTTATCCTCACGGGGAATTACCGGCAGTGCGAATCTTATAAAACTCCAGATCGCCTCGAATCCGGGATTTCCCGGCATAGTACCCGCTCGGTGACGGACGGTCGGGAGGTCGCAGTTTCGAGAATTCCTGGGGATGCCTAATATTACCCGATGTGTGAAGCTCTCACCTTTGAGTTCGCCATTCAAAAAGCAGTCACCATGTCTCCACGTGATGTGGACCCCATGGTTGACTCCATATATCCTGTCCAAGTTCGCACCAATCGCACTGCTGCTCAGCCGCTCTTGGCTGAACAGTTAAGTGTTCACAATACTAAACGGAAGATCGCGGGTCAGGGAGTGGAGATGCGCACTGCTGACGATTCCCAATAAGGACAATATAGCTGTACAGTGCGTTTCACCTTCTTTCAACATAGGCTGCCTGTACTTACAGGATGAAACCCCTATTGGAAAACAGCATTTTGTGTCTGAATTACACTCGGCCGTTCATGGGCTACCAGGAGTTTGGTGCTGCACAGACGTCCTCCTTACAGAACGCAGGCACCTTGTTTGGTGCTGCACAGACGTCCTCCTTACAAAACGCAGGCACCCCGTTCATGATCTTCAGGTCACAGCTCTTGACTTCCGACGAAACATATGGTCGACATATGGATGACTAGTTGAACTTTGCGACGGTTGGCGAGCAGTCGGACACATAAGTTTGGGGTGGAAATTCATTGGTTCACTTCGAACTGTTTGTCTTAATTGATTGCCATTTATACCACAGGCGAGAAAACTGGGTTGTCTGTGTGTGGTTCTTAACCAGACTTCGCTTCAGATTTGTACCGCGTGTTTTTACTGGCCTTTCATTCGTCTAACAGTGGTTGTGTTATGGTTACCTCTTAGCAACAGTCGGCCGTCTTCCACTTTCCACCCCAATATTTATTAGTTACTGGGTGCGCAATACTATTCAACTAGAAGCTAATTTCCCTAATTTGGTAAACCCAAACAGTTTCTGCACAGCCACTGAGCTCCTCACACCTCCGTACATGATCTGTTCGGCTTCTGATCTGATCACTGTCTTCGAGAGCGAGAAAGTCGGATTTCCAGATGATCAACCGAGTAATCAGTCTGACATTCGTCAGAATCCGGCAAATTCTCGCACACCAAATGTTCCAGAAATGTTCAGCTTTTAACTGGAGCGGCTAAATTCCAACCACACGTTGAACAAAAAGGAATGGTTTCGATACATGTGTGAACAAAACGTCGCGGTAATTTACCCGGTTTTATACATCCTGACGATCAGCAAACCAGGCTATTATTGCTTCTTGAGTTATTGATTTTCTTAAGCGCAGTGAGGATCGTTGTCTGGGCTAAGTCGATAAAAAACGTGCTTATCGCTCGCTTGAAAGCAACAGTCGTCACTGTAGACAACGTTCTAGCAAGTTACAAGCAGAGAACCCTGGTTTAACCTCCGAAAATAACCATGCCAGTTCGATAAACACACTCGGTTGCATACCAACTTTTCCAGGAGCGTCAGTTGAAACACAGCTGAGTCTCTCATTTGTGATGTTTCCAGGCAACTGAATGTGCTGCGCCAGGCTGTCTCGTGTTTCAATTGCGACGATATTCGAGATCTCGCGATACATGTATATTAGTAATGCACTACTCAAAACGTTGCTGAAAAGTCTTCGACAACCCACGACCGGTTTCGATCTTCTTGGGGTCATCAGGTAGGCGCAGTCCCCGAGTTTCTGTCAACCTTATGTTCTACATGATACCATGAGGTGGCCTGGTGCAGCCCATTCGGTTGCCTGGATACAGCACAAACAAGGGATTCAGCTGGGTTCCGGGTGAATCTCTCGCGAAACCAAATTTGTTTGCAAATGAGTGTATTTCGCTAATTTCGTGCAATTTGGGTTCAAGTAGAACATAAGGTTGACGGAAGCTCCTGGACTGCGCCTACCTAATGAGCCCCAGGAAGGGCGGAACCGGTAGCGGGCCGTCGAAGAATTTTCAGGAACCTTATGAGTAGTGCATTGCCAGAGTATGGTTACGTACGCATTCGTCAGATTCTGCTATTAGAGGTCCCAGCATTGACCTACACTCAATAAAATCTTCCTTCTTGCTTCTCAAACTATTCTGCGCGCCCGAACTAGTCCCAATAGCACTTGAATCCAATCAGACGCGCACACTTTCTCCACAGTTCGTTGTAAATACACTTCGCCTTCCCTCTCACCTTTTGGGGCTTTCGCTTGATGGCATTAGATTTCGATTTCATTTGGGATTCCGTCTTGTTAATGAAATCAATATATGCTGAGACAACCAAGAAGCCGTTTCATCTTCATCAGGAACCATCTGACCTTATTTTTTGCGTATCCGGTGGCCATTCGAGTATCTCAATTGCTGACTTCTCATTGTCCTAGTGGCTTACAACACGTATCGACGAGGCTCATTTAAGTTGCCATTTTGTTCAAAGTCCATATGCGTTTATGAGGATTCTTGGGGGCATTCGCTGTATCTAACAAGACTAGTTTGGCTTGCATGCAGCTCAACAGGTCAGTCTGAAATGTTTGCTGTTCTGCATTCTGATTTACTAGTCCTAGATTAATGCTTCGACCTGAATAGCACGGTTTTGGTTCGTCTTTCTGCTGCTTGGTTGATACCTCACGTACTTGGTCATTTGCTCTCTCTGATTTGATTGGTCCATTCGCTACTAGTGTTGAGTTGTGGTCTGGTTTTCCGGGTTCACAAGGCACGAATACCTTTTGATATGCTAGTTTGTATATTTGACTGTTCTCAATTTTAGGAGTTCACTTCTGCTTTCCTTCATTGCATCGTTTTGGTTTGTTCTCTTCTTCAATTTGTTTTGTGCTAACTTATTCGGGGCGTTTGATACCTTTGTTCAGCTTCATTGTTTGGATTTTTGGACAAATATTGTAACTTTGGCTGAAAACACGAGCGGGAACGCGGTTTTTCAAGCTAATATAAAGTTAAAGCTCGATGCTAGGGACAACGCCAATCGGTTTAATTCACTTACTTAAAAATCGAAACGTATTGGAAATTAAATTGGGCATAATCTAAGGACTATTTCTCCCCCTTACAGAGAACTCGGATGAACTGTCAATCCAGGTAATATACTCATTATGTGTTAACACTGTGTAAGCAGTAGATTCAGTGATTCATTAACCGATTTACAGCGTGCTCCTCTTAGAACATATATGCTGCAAATCTGAGTGATAGTAGGACATAACGATATAACTTTTTTGTGCAAACAAAACATAATTTTTCCAGCACTCCTGGCGCGACATTTTAATCAGTGGTTCTTAATCTCATTCAAAACGTACTACCCACACAGTGAAAGTAGTGAGCATTACCAAATTGGTTGTTTAGATACGAAATATGCGACTCGAAGTCCACGTATCGAGAATAGCTTAACAGGCTTGAGGAGGTCCCACGGTGTTTGTAGCGTTCATCGTCCACTCATGCGCAGCCGTTCGCATATCGTGCATCCTCAAAGATATTGTACACAAGTGAATAACGACAACCCGACCGAGGTGGGACATATGGTGGGTTTAGATTTCTTTCACTGAACTTATGAGAGACACCGGATAACTCTAGCATCGACAAAACAGTTTTCCAGGAAATATTGGCCTACCTTCAGAAAGTCTTAAATTTCCGATCAGGATGCAAATATCAACTTAGCCTACTCCCTGCATTCTGTGCAAATTGACCGTAAGGTTAAGGAAGAAACGGAGATTTTTCGGGGCAGTGAATTTCTTTCGTTAGCTTCCAGTAAAGTGGACAGTCTTGACCATCGATGAGAAGGGCGTCGATCTGTTCGAAGGGCGTCGACCTGTTCGAAGGGCTTGTTGACTGGCTTACAAAAGCTTCGTCACTTCATGAGGGGGACGTGTTTAGTATTTGCGGGGGTTATCATGTTTGTGGTCAGGGGTAATGTGACCAGTTATATTCCAGTAAATTTTAACCTTGAACGAGGTCTGACGTGTTCAGTTTTAATGTCGTCGATCAAAAGAATGCGAGATCAAGCTCACAGTCTCTAACCTCACTTTCAGTTGCAAGTATGTCCGTAAGCAAAACCCTAACACATAAACGGTTTCAATCAACCCCATTCGGGGATATCAAGTGTTCAGGCGATGCATTCGGTGCTAGTAGGTGATGACGTACACAGACGACACTGTAAACGCAGTTTATTACCCCTACAACAGTAATGTAGATTATGTGATCGTGAATGTTTAGGTGTACAGTTGACACTCTAAGCTATAACAGTTGGATTCGCTGTGGCTTTTGCAAGGCATTTTTTTCGGTGGGTATATTTCCTTAACTGTCGTAAACACGTAAACGGCGGAACGTTTGCTTTCCAACCCTCAGTGGACAGCTACTCTGATCAGTTTCAGGCATGTATACGTATCTCTCCAGGTGAGCAAAACCTTCTACGGGACTGCCGCGGAGGATCGTCAGCGCGAGGGAAAAAAAGGGTGCTTTGCTACCCTCGTTGCTCAGCTGCGCAATTTCGTGAACAAAATATTTTTTCATCCATATAGTGGTAACTCTTCTCCAGTACATTTGAACTAAACAGAACGACATAAGTAAACATCCGTTCAGCTTGGCATATTCTGAGAGACGTACTCAAATGCCTAATTGAGTTCTGCCGCATCAACGTCTTTAGCTTCATATGTTTGATGTGCCAACTAGACAGACACTGCGGCTCAGAAAAAGTTGAAAAGGGTATAGAATTTCAAACGAACAGAACAAGCACAGCCTAATGGACAGTAAATTTACAACCATGGGACCCAAAATGTACTGCCGTAAGACTAACGGGATGCACGAGCTTAAACAGTGAAATTCGGGATTTTCTAGGTCTATAAAAATAGTGAATATTGTTCATAGAACCAGGTTGGGCAGAATTGATCAGGTTGTGAGAAGGGAAAGTCAGCCAGCGGGTTTCCTGAGATTTGCGCATCACTCGGGATTAGCCAAATGTCAAGGTCACCAAGTGCGGTCAGCTGACTGAAATTGTGTTCATTCTAGTGAGCCAATCAAATCTAGTCGAATTGTTTCATCTATTCACGTGACCAAATTTTGAGAAAAGATATTAACCAACCGCAAAAAGTGGTGCGCTTCCAAGATTAATTTGATTTTAAGAGGACCGTGGTTTCTGCGTTCTTCCTTGCTTGGACACCGTTTTCTGGAGAGTTTTCATCAAACTAACAACGACTCGTGACAGATTCTAATCGCCGAGTTATCCAAAAGCTACTTTTAAAAAATTTGAAAGTGCTGAGCATTTCGTTTCGCCTTTATTACCCGTGTTTGTAAAGCGTGGTCTATCCCTTTGCAGCAATCTAGAGGAGAGCAAGAGGGGGCTGTTCTCAGTTGTCTGACACCAACAGGTAGGTATTTGGCGTCAGTCGTAAAAACGTCTTTGTGTGGATCTGCCGTTCATTTAGTCCCATCCGGGGATGACCGCAAAATATGTCTGCTCCTGACAAAGAACCCGGATCAATGACGACTTGGGACGACTCTTCGGTATAAGAAATTGTACAGATAAATTACAGGAACCTATGAATGTATTGAGAAGGCGTTTTCCCAATATGTGACATTGGTCTTCCGTGGTTCTCACACAGCTCCGGACCCATGTTCCAGAACAACACACGTTTTGTCAGCTCGAAAGAGTTTCCCACCAGTCATACCATTAATCGAATCTTGTTCCTCAGCGTTGACTAAGTGTATCGTTTCTGCAAATTGAGCGTCAATTGTGCGAAAACGAGAAAGCGGCAGATTCCGAGTGGAAAACCACTGTCTGTAATTCTGCTGTCGTGTAGCACAGAGAGATTAATTTTCCCTATACTGGTCAAAGGCGAACAGCCCAAGCAGCCACTTTCCGGATGTTTTTTTTGTTTACGAGTGGTAAACCACTTGGTAATTCGTGTGCAATTACTGGCCGTTGATGTGTGTACACCGAGCTTGGTAATCGACTTTCAATCAGTTCATCCCCAGTAGAGGAGACATTGTAAGTGTGCAGCTGGGTGGGTGGGGGAGGGGGGAGAGTAATTTGACCCAATTAACCGGCGACTGAGGATGTCTCATAGACTGAAGAGGGACATCTGCAAGCCAGTTGCCAAGATCACCCAACAGATCAACGACAATTAAATCAATCGCCAGGTTCTGCTTAGTTATCTTCCGTTGGGAATCTGTTTGAATAGGCGTCTACTCATTTGAATTTCGACCTCACAGTTGATCGACCCTATTCCAGCAAAATCACGTGTAAAAAAAGAAATGCGCGATTACACTTGACAAAGACGATTTTCAAAGCAACCAAGGTAGTTTTACAAAAACAGCGACACTAGAAATAATGAAATATGATAATATTTCTGGCTCTCCCCTGAGTAGACTGTCATCACTTCTGTCAGATTGTTCATCATTACAAGGAAAAAACAGGTACACGAGGGCCGGATAGGTAACAAAGGGAACTTTCGTCATTTTCCCGCCGTTATGCAATTAGATGTACTTCTGAAAAAATCGTTCAGCTATAGCACCTTTTCGGCGCCTAACTGCCATGACAGCCGAAAGTTACAAGAGGGCTGGATACTGCCAGGTTGCCCAAGCCTGGACAGGAAAAGTCGAGAGGTAGAGGTCGGGTTCGAACCACGGAACTTGCGGTTAATAAATTCGCGCTCTAACCACTTGGGCCATCTGAGAATCGTCGGATTCGTTAAACAAGTGCGTTCTGTTTTCAGTTTCCTGGGAGACGTCTCTTGTTTGGTGGTATAAATCTTCCTAAAAGTTAGACAACAACATTGATCTGATCGCAAGAACTCTTCTCAGAGGTCTCTGTTTTGTGTTACATCAGTACGTGAGGAAGCACAACATCGCGTACATGTTCAGGCTATTTAACCTCACAGAAATTTATCAGGTTTTCGGCAGTTCTGCTTAGCAACCGGATACAGTAGCCTATGGACAAAAGCAGATCTGTGAGGGTACATGGATGTCGTTTTACGCCACAAGAAAATGCCTAACGCGGTTTCTCACACTTTACTTTCAGATATGAGCGCAACACCGGTGAACAGGAAGGAGGCCTTCGCCGCGGAGTTGTTTACTAGAGAAACATCAACTTAACACTTACAGACCATTGGACAGGGGAGCAAAACTCTCATATGCATCTTGTTTACAAAACTGAATATCCATCTTCTCCTTGAACGCGTCTTCCTGAACTTTCCTGGATATTCATTGACTGTTACTCAAATGCAAGCAAATGCAACGAAGCGACTCCACAAATTCGGTAATAGATATCACATTTCAAGAGACGCGAAGCGGATTTACGAGAAGACATACTACTCGCATGCCTCTTCAGTAGCATCCACCGTTACACCTGTACAGCGCTGTAGTTCCTTAGCTGCTTGGATTGTGGACATTACAAATATCCTTTAGAGATAAACTTTCAGAGGTAACACTCGCATATGTTGTTTTTTACTGAATCGACGTACATCTTTTTTTCCGTTTTCGTACACGTAGATGAGCATATCCAGCGTGGAATGTTTGCGTCCGAAATATTTTCTTGTTTATTGGTTTAATTTTGGAATCAAAACAACATATGCTTTGCTCACATCTTCAGTGTAGACTACGAATCAGCATGCAAGGTCTTCTAGCCCGCGAAGTTGATTGATCGAACCCTGATCCACCAGCCATTGGGACATCATCGACTATGTCCGTTGGATGACTTTTAACGAAAAAAGAATTACTGCTATGCAGGGGGTAGCTGACACTCTTCCGTGCAATATGTTGAAAGCTCGGGTCAAAGATTCTTTAAAACGTGTGTTTCAGCATTTTTTCATAGCTGAAATGAACTCGATACTGAAATTAACTTGGTTTTCTCAAGAATGACCCTAAAAATCTTTCTTCACAATGTTGTGATGTGTTGCTGCTGGTAGATTCGGCCTCTCTGGACGTCCATCTTAACGACATGTCATGAAGATAGTGCAACGTGAACGTGTGCTGTCAGATTGTCTTTTTTTGTGCATAGACGCTTACGACTGGTCTCCTGTACATCTAGAGCGTTATTCGACTAGCCGTAGAACGTTCGCCGCAGCTGGTAGCCAACGAGAATACTTTCAACGCAGTGCTTCTCTCGGACAATCGGACAGATGGTGATTAGTCCGAGTACTTTTTGGTGAGTACTTGTTGAATACTATGGTTATCACATCCGAGACCTTCCTTTGGATTAAATCTTTTGGAGAAGATGTAGTCACATCCAAAACAGAAGAGTAACGTGATGGATTTTCTCCTAATCGTGAGTTATCATCTGGTCATCCAGAGGCTTGATATGTAAAAATTCTGCTTAGTAGTCCCAGATTACCTGCCCGGCTAGGACATTTGAAAAGTTCAAAACTACGACCTAAAACAAGTTTCCAACCAACCAGTAAAGTATTCGTACATTCATGTGGCTCCCTGCGGATGTGGTTGACAAGAGATCAACATCTTGTCGATTTCCATGTACTTCCTTGCGGTCTCGTTAATTTCGCTTGTATTGGAAATGGCTTGTTTTAGGTCGCTTCAGTAGTTTGTCACGCATACATGTTATCAAGCAGATGTGACTGGAGTTAGTTCCTCCTCACATAGAAAGTCGTTGGAGTCGTGAACTACAAGACCCAGATTCATTGTGGGCTAAGCAACGGTAACCTCTTGGAGTTCGCATTTTTTCGAGCTCTCTTGAACCATGTGTCTTGAAAACTTGGTCAGAAGTACGGTGGGCATCCGCACCTTGGAGTGGTGAGTGCTACAGGTGAGCTACTCAGTTCAACACAAAACAGGAGTTGATATATTACCAGCATATTCTTCATCCCGCAAAAGGGATTTGGTCACGAACAGTCAGAATCAACCTGTATTTTTTTCGATCGTATGCTTTAGTCTGTTTGGCTTGTTTTAACACATGCCGATACATTTATAGGGACATTAACGATGGTTGCTCCAGCTTACTTTGCGCACACTTCCGGTTAACAAAATATGTTAATTTGAACGTAATGCGCTACTCATAGGGTTGCTGAAAATTCTTGGACAGCCGACGGCCGGTTTCACCCTTTTTGGAGTTCATTTGGTTTCAAGTAGAACATAAGGTTGACGGAACCTCGGGGAGTGCGCCTACATGATCAGCCCCAAGATGGGCGAAACCGATCGTGGGCTGTCGAAGAATTTTCAACAACCTTATTAGTAGTGCATTGCGTATATACATGTATCGCGATATCTCGAATATCGTAGCAACTGAAACATGAGGCGGCCTGGTGAAGCACATTCAGTCGCCTGGAAACATCACAAACGAAAGACCCCGCTGGGTTCCAGGTGAATCTCTCGCAAAACCAAATTTGTTTTCAAATAAGTGTGGTTCGCTGATTTCGTACAATTTGTGTTCAAGTAGAACATAAGGTTGATGAAAACTCAGGGACTGCGCCTACCTGATGAGCCCCAAGAAGGGCGAAACCGGTCGTGAGATGTTGAAGAATTTTCATCAACCTTATGAGTACTGTGGTACGGCTATACATGTCTCCTAATATCTCGAATATCGCACAAATTTAAGCATGAGGCGGCCTGGTGCAGCACATTCAGTTGCCTGGACACATCACAAATGAGAGATTCAGCTGAGTTCCAGCTGAGTCTCTCGCGAAACCAAGTTTGTTTGCAACTGAGTGTATTTCGCCATATTGCTTTGGTTTTTGATTGATTATCGATTTTTTAAAATGTCTGATTGTTTGCCCTCTGATTCGCCATAAACCGTGCAATGATCTGAGATTGGAATGAGCCAGTTAAATGTGAACAAAGTTAGTGGTATTTGTCTCAATTTGGTTGCGTAACTCTGAGAAGTGTTACCATTTAATCAGGCGGAGCAACGGTAAATAAGGACAATATCTCTTAGAAACTTATTCTCCCAGGATATCATCCCTGTTTGTTTTTCATAACTACTTGCTTTTGATGGTCGCCATCGCCTGGTCAGCCATTGAATGATTGTGAACTGGTTCTATTGATCGCCTGTTCAACGTACCGATTTGCTAATCCGGTGGAAGATCGAACGGGTTTCCAGAGACTGTCATCGATTGCTTCGCGTAACTGTGTTCGTCACGTAAATATTTTATGGGGGAAACGTCTGAGTTGATAGATAATTGATCCATTTGTCCTGCAGACGCATTGCTGGTGAGCGCTTTTTTGAGAACTCTACAGACCAGAAATGTAAACAATGTTATTTAGCGGGTGTCCGAGATGATACACCAGCTGTTACCCAGTATTTGCACAACCGTTCCTCAAACAGCACTGGTAAGAGCTAGTGGGTGAAGCCATTGTATGCTGAAAAGCGAATAAGACCAGTACAGCTGTTTCGTCCTTGTTGGGAATCAACAGGAGTGCGCATCCCACGAGACTCCTGGAGTTTTGAACCCGCGGCCTTCCGGATTAACTATTCGGTCACGAATGTTTGACAAACAAAAAAATCAAAAATCTTTCCACACTACTCGGGGACTTGGATTTCACCGCGGCAAACCTGCATCGCAAGGAGAAGCACGGATTTAGCTCGTATATGGTGCCGTTTCATCGCGTTGTTTGGCCGCTACAACGGTTCCAAGGAAACGATGGTTTTCCGCCTTGAGTGAGATTCCGATCGATGATATGTGTTCGGGCGGCAGCCTGCTAACCCTTGAAATCACAGACATCATATGGCTAGCTGGAATCATGGATTTCCAGTCAGCTTGACGTAAGGACTGAAAATGGTTTTCACCATGATGGGTTTACCTGATGAAACAGACGTGATTCATTGTTGAAACTATTCATGGCGAAGGGGTATTCGCTAAAGATTAGGGTTAGTATATACCTCACCGTGTCCCCTGTCCAGACACACCAAACAGAGCACGACGTACAGGAACCCCGATGAAACAGTGCGGAACGAGGGAGTCCAAATAAATGTAATGAATTCGATTGATTGTAGACATTGCTCAGGTCCGGCGAAATACGTCCTACGGACAAAATCCATTCCAGCTGGAGGAGTGCTGTTTCGAAGAGCTTGGGTTATTGGTAGCTCAGTTTATAGGCATTCCAGCCGTTTGAGAACACGTCACCAAACGCCATGGAGTTGTCCCAAAACCAGGTGTAATTGTTTTACTGTTACTTTCCGTCGATTTGAGTGAATCGCGTTATATATATATATATGTATATAACTCAAACTATAAACAATCAAGATAGGAGGAGCAGGTAAAAACTCGGATCATTCTTAGCTTGGAAACGTCAAACGTTTTGATTTTGTTTGCCGAGTACAAACACTTGAATTTGCGAGGTAATGTGAAACTCCGCTATCTACTTGCTCACCCTAGGTGGCCTTAACATTATGTCACGTGACGCGAATGAAATCAGTTTCGCACAGTGATAATTTCTGATCAGTTTCTCTTTATTTCATTTCAGTGTTTAACTGCGACGAACTTATCACGTTTGTTCCTTACTTTCCCCCCCCCTCACTAACCTTTACACGTGTTCATTAGTAAAATATCTACTGCGTTAGACAAGAGAGATGACATTGATGTTGTTCATATCACACTGCGCAATGCAGAGCTCGAGATAGGTTAATGTTGAAGGGGTGAGCCCAACCCCGGGCATTCCAGCTGATCTATTCTAGGCTTGGGCAACCTGACGGTACCTCAGTTCTCGTGGCTCCCTTGAGTGACATGACAGTTAGGCACCAGCTTGGTGCTTCAGCTGAACGGTCATTCGGTATTATACTTATTCATGGATATAAAACCTACTGGCAGATTCAGCCATTTACAAAAAACGCTTACACGATCCAAGCCGCATATGCCGCTAAGATGAGGGTAGCGCAACTAGGTAACTTTTAATTTACCTGTGTTTTTTTGTATCGAACCAATTCGCATCCCAGGTGATATTTCGTGTGATACGGAAATCCGGCTGTTTTGATTCTGGGTGAATTAAAAAACCATTGACAGGTAACAATGTTTATCATGAGCAAACTTTATCTGAGACAACATGCTTCGCTTGCGCGCTCCACTGTTGGCCTGTCGAATTTCCGAACTCAACTGCACGAAGAAAGTTTTCAAAACGAACTTGCATAAGGATTTTTAGTTAGCAATTGTTGTTAGTCCTTGCGTAACCAGCTTTTTGGGTTCAGTATACTATCAGGATAGCTCCGAAATTCGTAAAACCAAACACTAGATCGAAAAATTAGTGGGCTAAATGCGTGCCAGTCTCGCATACGTGTCAGCCATATGGTTTCCCAAATACGCGCAAACGAAGGGTTTCAAGAAAACGCTCGAAAAAGCTTCACCTCGTGTTATTATGGGGAATATTCCAGACTACGATCCGTCCTAGTCCGTTTCTCGGATGTGGGTGAAACTGAGTCGAATGTTTTTGACATGGATCGCTGTCATTAGCCATGAGAATTATTGAAAATTTCGAGCTTTTCTGATAAAAAAATTACCCACACCGTTTCATGACAAATTGATTTTCAGCCGTTTGCATTAGTATTTCTGGTCTAGAAAACAATAAACTAGGTATAACGACCAATCCCCGCCTCGTCATTTTTGTGACCGACACGCAATTCGATGTTTTCAATACAATGTCACTCGGATAAATGTTCCCATTTTTAACATGCCATGCGAAAAAAATGAAAAAAGGGGAAAACTGGCGCAGTTTTTGGCCAATTTGTTCGGTGGGAACGACTAATATAGTTGCTTACCTATCGAGGTTGCGGTGATTAGGCATGCCAAATCGTCGTTTTCCGCTGAGTGCTGTTTTGCTGTGTCCAACCCAGAGTGGCGCAAGAATGGGGTTGGTCTACATTTGACCTGGCTGGGGTGTGTGAAAGAGATTACGAAAAATCTGCATGGTGTATTTGCAACTCAGCTTCATGAATGGGCCTACAAGGAGAGAGTTATTAATGGGGTGGCGAGGGCGGGGGAGAAAAAATCTGCGAAAGAGAAGGGAGGCATCAGCAGTAGTCTGTTTTTGCTTATCCACCCAGCTGTATGCAGCAAGTAAGGCGACCCGGCTGATGGCACCAGGCGACGGCCGATGTGCCATGAAAGTACTGTTATTTATAAATGTCATGGTTGTACGAGGGCTGGGATACTGCCATGGCGCCCACACATAGACAGGAGGACGATTAGGGTCCTCAACCAAAGCCCTTGGCTCAAAAGCCTTACTGCAAGGCTGGAAATGCAAGTTCGTTTCCACTTTTGCGCAACACGTCGCCGCATATGTTCTAACCCCCAACCTGGAGGGCTCGAAGACTGTGTTCGTCAGACTTCTAACCATTGACTAATCTCGTATGAGAGACTGTGAGTGTTGCGCGGACACCCCGCAGTACAGCTCAATGGGTCGCCGAGGTACACAAACCGCCACACCACGGTAAGGTCTAGTCTCTTCGTGACGGAATAATCTGTAGCACTCTTTCGGTGCCTAACTACCATGCTACCAGAAGGGAGCGTGAGGGCTAAGATACTGTTAGATTGTCCAAGCCTAGACATGGAAAGTCGAGGCAGAGGTCGGATTCGAACCAGAGACCTTCCGGTCAGTAAATTCCCCCTCCAATCACTGAGTCATCTCGCCCTCCTTTAGCGTATGCCAACCAAGTTTTTTTGATCGGATCTTGCATCCACCCGGCTTTGCTAAGTTTTCAGCTGCAAAGACCACACCACTTTTGGAATAAGGTTCTGACCGAATCGCTCACTGTCCATTTTGTAGCCAGTGGTAAAAATGATCTTGTGGTTCTTTGGATAACTGACTTGAATCACCGAATTTCTGACAAATTCTGACCAAACGGAGGACAAATGGCGAGATCTGATCCACGTGGGTGAAGACCTACTGATCACGGGCCGAACACTAGAAATGCATTATGAAAGTGTACATTTGCGACAAAGCGAACGCGCAATGCACCTGGGCGTTTTGGTCAGCTGAAATCAGAAGGAACACTACTACTCCGTGGACAGCAGCGATTCCAAGAGGACAGGATTTACACACCAGTGAAGGTGAATCTGTTAGGATAGCGGACGGCTTCCAGGCCAAAATAGGCAATAGGAAAACAGAGTGGCTCACTAGCAACCCCTTGCAATTTATCTTAGGGGACAATTCTGTTCAGATAGTCATTTTAGTTTGCCGGGGCTAAGCTCTAGAGCGGAAATCACTGTAACTGATATTCAGCGTCAGTAGTATTTGAATACAATGGTGTAAAATATGGTTTGTTTAGTTACTGGAATTCAAGAAATTGTGTATCTCGCATGCACCTTCATCTAACTCAGACATCTTGAGACCAATGTGGGCAAAATGACGGGTCGAGTCCATAGCTGAAACCTTCAAACAAGGCTAGAAATAGTACAAACAGATCTCGGAAACAAAGCCTAACTAGATAAGTTCAACTGTGGATTAAACAGACCCCTACAAGAAATCAGGTTGCGTGGCACTAAATGGAAGGTGAAAACGTACTGTTGGAAACAATGATCTACCTACCCACCAGTCTGCATGCTTCTGCTTACACGAGTTAAACGCAGCACACCTACTCGGAGTGCATGTATAATACTACAGTCGTTCTCCGTAAAGACCTACCTTGTAACAACGTTTTCGATGAAAAACGGTCGTTTTCTCCCCCTAAATGAATATGACCCTTGCGATACCGTTCACCTCGAATCTGACCAACCGTTTGTTGAAAGATACATTGAGTTGTGAAGTCGCCCAGCGGACATCTATCCAACTCCAGATAAGAACCAAGTGGTTGAAGGGTGGTAGACATGAAAAAAACAGCATTTTCTAAGGACGGGTTATTTTTAGTGCCAATCAGACACTCGAAATGCATTCATACAGGAAGGAAGTCACATTGAATTCAGTAATTCTGACATTCCTCGACATAGCCTACCAGTCAAAAACGTACTGGAAAATTTCGGCCATCTAAGTGAGTAGATGTCGGTACACACTGAGACGGGTAGTGCGGATCTCTGTGACAATTCAACAAAAGGATTCCGTAAAACCTAATTTGCTCAGATTTGGCACAGGAAACATAGGGTTTGGGACCATTGATCGTTACAGATAAAGGTTTTGTTAGGGCTATACAGTAGTCGGTCTACCCTCCGAATTTCAGCCTGGAAATGGAGGCGGTAGCTGAAGCATCGTTTTCAAGCCAGTGTATCAGTTCCTTCATCCGCGTTGGGCAGAACATACTCTAAGGAGTTTTGTGCCCGTGTGATAAGCCTTTACCTAGAGACTGAATTCATCGTTAAATGAGTATTTTTCAGACATTATGATACGTTTTATGCGGTTTCCGCCACTTTAATTCACAAATGGGGCTAGAATACTTGAGAATATCTATGTTGTTAGCAGTGGACTGTGGTAAAATTACATCTGTGCAGGTAGCAACCACCTGTTCCGATTGCACCTCAGAAGAACCGAGAGTTTTCAATTTCGAATAAAAGACAAAAGTGGGATGGTCAAAATTTGAAAGGGTTTTAGCATTCAAGTAACGTTGAGCACACCCATTAACAATCCAAGGTATTCGTGGGGGAAAACTTCTTACATCACAAACGGGAGATTCAGCTGGGTTCCAGGTGAGTCTCTCGCAAAAACCAAATTGATTTGCAAATGAGTGTATTTATCGAAATCAGTCCCATTTGGGTTCAAGTAGAACATAAGGTTGACGGAAACTCGGGGACTGCGCCTACTGATGAGCCCCAAGAAGGAGGAAACCGGTCGTGGGCTGTCGAAGAATTTTCAGCAACCTAATGAGTAGTGTACTTCGTATGTGCCATGTATCGCGATATCTCGAATATCGTAGCAACTGGAACATGAGGCGGCCCGGTGCAGCACATTCAGTTGCCTGGAAACATCACAAACGGGAGATTCAGCTGGGTTCCAGGTGAGTCTCTCGCAAAAACCAAATTGATTTGCAAATGAGTGTATTTATAGAAAACTTCTTACATTTTCTCCAGAGCAATAAAACATTTTCGGATGACTTAGAAAACAGTCGCTAATGACGATTTACGGTGCACATTTTGTGTCCTTCATATGATTAGTTCGCCGCAGATTTCGATCTTCTAGATTGAGACAAAATTCTACTTCGACATTGACCGAATCACGTGAACTTTATTTCAGCTAACTCATTCCAGTTCCCCTTCGGGTCACTGAGTCCAATTCACGAGAGTCAATTGATCGAACCTACAATCAATCGATTTTCTAGCCGATCTTCTACCATTTGGAAACGAGACGGAAAGTGCTGAGTAATTTTTAACACTGAGGAAGCATACCTTATCGGAAAGCAAAATTCCTAGACCTCCGGGAGAAATGATGTGTAGTGCTAGGTGAAAAACATATATGTTTACCATAACTTGGCATGCCAGTGGTGATTTGAAAACGGTTCTGAACTGTGATGCACTTGAATTTTATCGATACAGCATACAGTGAAACTAAGGGGTAAATCTTCGACAGCCACGTGACAAGACCGCCGTATCGGGCTGCAAGTCCGATCACGTGGATTGTGAAACCCATAATAACGGAAGACTCTTAGTGATCCAGGCAGATTTATTAACTGACAGGCTGCTCAAACAGGATATCGACTAGCGACCTGACTTTGCAAACAAGGACGGTGGCTGGAACTGCATTGGAGAATAATGTTTTGGATGAGGTTTCATAATGTTCCTAAACTGTACGGCCCACTCGTGTCAGGAGAAGCCTGTTGATCTACTGCTTACTGCACTGTAAAATCCAAATAGGGCCTACTGATCGCCTTTGGACTAACATTACAATCTCACCTGATGATACTCGGACTGACATGACCGAAAAACACGATTACTGATCATAAACTTTCATCAGCATCAATTTTGAAAAGACGAATGACATGTAACTACGACAGCCGTTCTAGAATAAACGGCCAAATTGAGCATTATACACTAGGGTTCTTCGGGATTTTACATGTAGGCGAAACTAATGCGTTTACGTAAACGGAGACAAGTTGAAAGGCAACTTTGGAAGGACGTGTCGTACTCAGGATATCCGGCCAGAAACGCCAGTGTCTTCATAAATAAATTTATGCTATATCGCTTGATTATCCATTCGGACAACATCCCCGAATAAAATGTTATTCATGTTGGTGGAAACGTGCGTGAGTTGCAACACCGTAATTTTGAGAACGGACAAAAACGAGCGACTTTGCTCTAAGCGGTACTACGTGAACCCAGAGTTTGGAGTGGGTTATCCGGCGACGGTGTATTGCGGGAATGGCTTTGTCGCGCGGAAATCTTCCCCAGGAAAACTGGTCTAGTGGTGTTCCAAGTGACAGACCACTGGCAAAATGTTACGATATCCAAGACAAAGAATGACGTTTCCGACGCTGCAAGGTGGGCGGACGCACTGACAACCTTACTAAGACGGACAAAAGTCATCCTATTGCAATCGACGGGATGTGACTGCCAAAGGGATTGCTTGAAGCTTTCTCGGCTCAGGGGAGTAAACAGTCAGCAGTACCGAAATTGTGGGCATACCTTGTTAATTCTTACGGGACTTGACGGTATAGTGGGTTGAAGACCGATGCAACGCAAGCTCAAGTAATCAAAGATCGAACAGCTAAAATTTCCTTGGAACAGAGTGGTTCCGTCCCCTTCATTCGAATAAGTGATAACAAGACGGTCGTACATTACAACTCAGAGAATACGGATAGCTTGATTCAGGCGAGACACGTGATGCGGATGCAGCATTGAGGAACATTGTTCGCTTTGAAAGTCATGTGACCTGGGATATGTCGTTTTTTCACAAGTTCATTCCCGGTCGATTCAAAAACGTGACCAAGAAACAGGATGCATCAAAAGAATGTCCAATTTTACGGGATTCCTCGCACTGGAAACGCATTCGTACTCTTGACTTTCAGGTGCAGAGCAAAAGAGGATTGTACTGTAGAATGAAAATGAATAGAGTAAAAAAGGCTGTCCAGTTGCCACGAAGAAATCTGTCCGTTATGCACTGGATTCTCTCAGTAACTGAAACCTCCAAACCAGTGCAGTTAAAACCTTACTTTACAAGTAACGTAGCAGTTCCGGTTTGCGTTTGGACGTTTGGACTAAAAATTTTGTCCATGGAAACATATGTTGCCTGCAATTCAGGCGGAGAATGCAGCTGTTTTCAAACGATAGTCAACAGCAGATCCGTACATAGGCCATTCAGTTTTGGTCTCTCTTTGTCTCGTAACCACTCGAGTATTTTAGCTGACAAGGCGGGTGACTTTGCCATTCAGAACAGAGCGACACTGATAGAGTTTAGCCATTTACATCATTACATATGGGAAGAACTAGCCTCTGGATTGCGTCAATAAATTCATTTACAAAGGTCTCACCTTGTTCTATTTGCGGGTGCTTTTACTTTCCCGGTGAGCCATCACCCCAAGTTTTCAAACACAGTCATCGAGTGGATTGTCCATCATGAACCTGATACGTAACAGCCGACATTCCAAGACACAAGTCCTGTATGATAGTCTACATCTACCCTCGTGGACATTCTGGCTGCTAGACATAAGTGGACAAGAGGAAGACCTGGAAGGAGAGAGCTCTGTTCTTTCCGGAATGCAAATCAATATCTGGGTATCTTGCTATTACGATAATGGAGCTTTGGGGTACACACAATTGGACAAAAATATGCTTTATTACAGGGACAAGTAAATCACGCAGCCACAAGTGTAATGGCTGATATTTTACGATAAAAAGACCCTTTTTTGATGTTTCTTATAACCAGTCGAGATGCTGCAGGTAACTTTGTTGTGTCCAAACAGTTAAAACTGAATGGCCACGACTGGGCCATCGGTTGGGAACTGAAGGCCGTCTATGGTCCCCAGTTAGCCACATTTTTGAGTTTTTTACTATTAAAATTGGTAGGTCGGCTAAAGAAGAAGTGGATGAGAGTGGTGTATTTTCCGTGATGGAATTATTGATCTTTTGCTTTGGTGTCGAAATGAAATGACCCAGCTGGTTTAGACGTACTACACTACTCATAAGGTTGCTGAAAACACTTCGAGAGCCCACGACCGGTTTCGTCCTTCTTAAACACCGTCCCCGAGTTTCTGTCAACCCAAATTGCATGAAATACAGTCAGTTGGAGAAAAATTTTGTTTTCCCGGAGACTCACCTCGAACGCAGCTGAATCTCTCGCTTGTGATGTTTCTCAGTGGTTTCTTTCACCTCGAACGCAGCTGAATCTCTCGCTTATGATGTTTCTCAGTGGTTTCTCTCTTACACTTTGTCTGTGATCAACGGTGAATTGCGCACGCGAGATAGTACGCCGGGTTTTTGTGGTCAACAATCGCCGGATTGATTGATGAAAACAAGCAGGTGACGCAAACGAAAATTTACTGAGTGCTTTGCTGGCGTGCGACGTTGAACCTTCAGAAAATGAGAAATATACTCAAGTATTTCATGGTATGTTATCTCACTTACGTAACACACAAATCTCGGTCAAGCTTCGGTGTTTTCTGTAAACTACGAGCGTGTCAACGTGGAATACAAAAGCAAAACTGATATATTCCATGAACCTTGTAAGAAACCCTGCGGACAATTTTTCATGTTGCTAGGAACTGATATATTCCATGAACCTTGTAAGAAGCCCTGCGGACAATTTTTCACGTTGCTAGAAAATTTATTCTCAGAAGATGTTTATGTGTGTAAAATGTTTATGGAACAGCTGTTTGAAATTTCGGCGACGTGTATACAAGACTATATTGAGCCACTGAAAGCATAAAAAACAGAAACCAAAAAGAGTTTAATGCTGGAACTCTCAACAACAAATCTACTGAGTTGGATACAGTTTGTCCTGCGGTTGCTCCACCCCCCCTCCCCGTATTGAGTAAGATAACCGTCATGCAGGAATCTGCTCGAGAAGTTTGCGGCAGCATGTGAAGATTCATTCAGGCCACCACTAGCGTTCCTTTACTGGTTATTCGACTGCGTTTGCTTGGGACATGTCCGACTTCCGGTTGTTGTGGCTTGCGTTTTTACCTTCGTGTTTTGCTGCGGTGTCCAAGGAGTTTTAAATGAACTTTTATCACGCGTGAAACAAACGGGTGACGATGGTTCGTATTCGGCGTCAATTGTACAGCTTGATCGATAGAAACTGAGTAGAAGTCCAGCGATTTCTCGGAATGATTCCATTTAGTCTGTGTTATCATCTTTCCAAAACAACGACTACGGAGAGATATCATGTACTATATCGCAAAGTTAGCGTCAGCCTCATTGAAAGTTAACTTGTGTTCATGAAACAGGTTGCCTAACTCTTCAACGGAGGATTGGCATATCAACACACCTTAGTTTGCATCTTATTCACTGTTTGGCTATCCTGAAAGAGCCATGATGAACGACAAAAAAATCTAATATATATCCTGGGTACACACTCGGGTAATCGCTTTTTCTACAAGTCAAGAAGTAATCTGAAAGGACCGTTGAACTGCCACGGTTGGTTAGTTCGTCCCGTCAGCAAGTCAGGCGGCACTCGCAAGCCGCGCACTGCACCTTACCCATAGATGTTACGATAGTCGGTTGCCAAACTGCACCTGTACCCATAGTGTGCACCGAGGCAAAACACCGCGTTCGGTGACATTTTCTAACAACATTCGTTGTGTCCCGGCGAGAACCTAACCTCACAATCGTCTTTGTTTGACACACGGAATGTGGAAAAGCAAATGTTTTCTATTTGAACAGTCCACGTGATATTTATACAATATTGATCAAACCCAGTCTTTGGACGACCGGCGTCATCGTGAATCTGATTCCCCAGTGAACGATCATCAACCAACTGTTGAGGACCAATTCACATCGTTCACATTTTTGCGGATAAGCAAAGTGGTTTTGGACAAGAAACCAAGAAACAACAAGAATGAGAAATCGGGAAGAGGCTGACTGAAGAAGGATGACCGCGACAAGTGAAAAATACCTTACTTTACTATTTTGGCTTTAAACTCTCCATTTAGGCTTGGAAACAATCCGAACACTTCCACCAAAGGCTTTATATGAATGAAGGCTGAGAGACAGCGGGAGTTTCAAAATGATAAAGCTTCCTCGATTTGACCAATTCAGCATCAGGACATATTTCCCGCCTTTTTTTGGTGCGCACTGCAGACAAGCAATATACATTCTGAAAAACAAGATGGTGGAAGGAAATGGACCAATCAGATCCACGCTTGCACAACCAATAAAAGCCAATGCCGCACATCAAACAGATATGTTCAGACGCCTAAATCGGTTATATCCGTGGCTTTCGGCTCAATGCTTGAGTAGTCCGTAGCGGCTGATAAAAGCAGTCCATAATGTAAACTAGAAACAGTTTTATGCAAATGGCAGGATGAAATCAACAGTAAAGCTAAACCTGTGTTCGGTCTAAAATGAGAAAACTTTGTACAGGTCTATCTCTACGGGTGCCAGATTGTCACATAACTCACTGCACTCAAGGCTTCCGTAGGCGCTAACCTAGTTAATTTTATTGATTAGCATGCCTCCCCCTTATTACCGACCCTTTCGGGCCCTTTCGGTATTAGCTCTTATGCGGTATGCTGCGCTCATCCCGGTCCACAATAGTTTCGACGCAGTTTTCCGAGCCTAGCTTCCCTGCTTCGAAGGATCCATCAGTCGGAGGATGCAACTGGGGGATAGAATGTGGCCGTTTTTAAAACGGCTATGCCTTTCGTGTGAAAGAAGCAGAGATAAGGCAGAATCAGACACTCTGTGTTTACTCCAATGTCAGAGGTGGAACCGTGTTGATTTCCGTAAAAGTCAGTTTAGAACTGCAGTTATTCCAATCGGTTGATCCCGATTTATCCAGTTCATCATCATCATCATCATCGTCGTCATGAAATCAGTGTTCAACACCAATGCCTCACTGCCATACAACCATGAGTTATTTGAAAGCCTCATTGTGGAGAAAAGAATAAAGGTTGACGGAGAAGGCACTTAGTATGAGTTTACTACAATCATTCCGAGGTGCCTACACTCGCGATAAGGAAATCGGGACAGAAACTGACAGGACGAACGCCACTGATGTCTCCAACCAGGCGCAGTGGGGACCACGAGGTCCCCATTCTGGAAGGCGAGTAGCACCGACAACACCCAAACGTTTCATAATCTCCTTCATACCCCTCTGCCAGGTCAAGGGTTAGCCACCTATCTGTTTCCACCACTTTGAATTGCGCATGGAAAACAGCACTCTCTTCGGTGTATGCAACACATATCGCAACCAACGCAGCCTCTGTTGCCGGACACATTCTTCAATGGAAGTACCCGATGCACAACCGAAAACTCGTCTTCTAATTGCCTCGTTACGGATTCGCTGACACCAACCCACACGAGCTATGGTTCTGAGGCAGCGATTGTCGAACACCTGAAGACATCTCAGTTCCGCTGCTCGAACAGGTAACATTATTGTATTTTATGCATGTTTCCTTTCGTTCTCTAATGTTAACTTCCAAGCAGGCCAAGTTCATCCTGAGCAAGGGTTCTAGACTGGCCGAAAACCCTTAAATACTTCGAGCAAGAGAGCAGATGCCCAGCCCCATTTTGGAAGACCACTTGAGTAAGTTAAACTACGCTGATGTCAAATAGGAAACTGAGACTATAAAAGAGTGGTGGTCGAAATCCGGCAAGCAGGCTCGTGAGACCGGAACGGATGAGCTGTATGAATCAACTGCATTCTTCTCGGTATCTTCCTGAGTGACATACACGGCTTGAAGTTGTCTTTAAATGTACCAGATCGGTCTCAAGGGACGAAGCTAGATACCATTTAAAGACACTAGGAAAGTATACAGTAAACCACCCAACCGAAACACTCCCAAGAGAGGACACCAACCGACACACGGCACAATAGCTTTCTTCCTCAGTTACGGCTGATGGGTTCTCTTCCTTACCATGGAACCTGTGGTTATCCATGTACGAATACTCGTGTAAGCTTTTCGCTTATCACGATTTTTCTACAGTTTTTATCAGTTTACTCTTTGACTCCGCTGTTTTTCGCCACCGAGTTGTGCAACTGCTCACCGAAAAGGGTTAGGCGTGACACGTTGTTTTCCACATGTTGTTGTTGTTTTCCGTTCATGCAAGTGAACTGTGACAAAATTAACTGAGATAATACTGAGGAGTCATTGAACCTGTTAAACATACAAAGATGATATTCCGCCGTTCATATGAGCAAGCGGGTGCATGACGAAAGGACCAATCACTGGGTTCATTGAACTTGTCAAACACCAGCCTTCAGTTAAACTCAGCAAAGTCCCCTGTCTGCCAACGTCACATGATTGGTTACTGGAAAAAGACTGTGCATCCGTTTTAGGTAAACGGATCGGAAGACCAACCTGGCTGGTTGCTGCTACACCAAGTAACCGGCACGCAAACAAGTGGACCGGGTGAAGCTTAGAGATCTTCGGATGTGTCCCACAACAGATCGGAACTGCTGGCGACTAGATTGGGTGATAAAAGCCGTGACGTTACATGCAGATAACAATACATAAAAGTTAAGTATATGTTAGTAAGATAATACCCATGTGTAGTGTAGCTTGTGAGTCGTGACGCAAGCATTTAGGCTGGTTAATTCACTGTGCGTTTACATTTCCATGGTGAAGTGCCAACAGGGGAAAAGAGAAAACAGATGGAACCGCGAACGAAGCCGACACAATCAACACTAAATTTGCGAAAGTAATATTTGACTTCAGCTCGGATCTCTCCGACGAGGATAAACGTTCTAAACGGCTCAATAACGTTGAGAATTAGTGTAACTCCTGGTTTACACAATAAAGTGGTCCCGGGGAATAACCGAGGGACCTTTTTCAGAGAATGGTGTAACCGACAGAGTAAATAAGCTGAAATGGCGCAAGCTGAGAATTCACCATCTGAACTATTGGGACATTCAGCTTTCCGTTCGAGGGACAATACATTTATTAAAGGTTGGAATTGGTCACTGGTCCTATGCATTTCGAGTGGCACTCACCAAGTGAAGGATACACACCTTGGTTGGATTCTGTTCAGGTCCGAAGTTCGCATTCCTAGCCAATAACGTCAAGTAGTCGTCCATTTTACCTGTGAAAAAAATCGTTCAGCTGCAGCACCCTTTCAGGGCCCAACTGCCATACCACCCGAATGAGGCACGAGGGCTTGAATACTGCCAGGTTGCCCAAGTTTAGACAGGGGAAGTCCAGAGGCAGAGGTCGGTTTCGAACCACGGACCTGGCGGTCAGTAAATTCGCGTTCTAACCACTGAGCCATGTATGATCCGAAGCTCGTTGAAGTTATGTAGTATGCCTCAACAGATGACCACCAGCAAACGGTTAGAAAACTGAAATCGCTAAAAGAAGACTTGGTAATCACGAAGTCAAGAGCTTAGATCTTTGGTCGATCGTAAATACTTGACCCCACCGTGACAAGATACGTAATCTTCACCACCCACCGAATAGTATTCACGTCTATTTTGATTATACGGTGAAAATGGGTTAAAATGAAAGAAATGTACTTCTAAATGTGATTCTCAGCAAACGGAAGGATGGATTTTTTCAGAGGACCGTCATCTTCACCATGCCCATTGCGGAACAAGGCGGTATCCAGATCTTAAAACGTTCGCATCAGGCGGACAAACTCAAGCTCTTTTTGGCAGATTATACGTCATCGTCATCAGGGAAGCAGTAAGAAACGAGATGCGTCTAATTTAAAAGGCATTAGTTGAGAACAGCTTTTGGATGGGAACCCGAATAAAAACGCGAGGAATTGGCGCACGTACGTGTTTGTATTTGTCATCTGTAGAAGACCACACCTCATTTCTTTTTGAGCAGCCTCATAATCCCTGCTGACGAATCAACTCATTTCGCTGCCAAATTTAAAATGCGCAGAGAGTCCGCGCTCCTCCCCTTCATCGAAGAAAGATCCACCGTATTTCTGGTCGTCATGTCTAGTGTTATCAACTAACTTCATTGTATTTCTGGACCCTGATGAGTGGGCAAAACAACCAGCCGATTCGGGTCCAAAATCAAAGAACATGTTTCAAGACGATATTGAGAGTCTTTATCCCACTGCCCAAACGCCATTACAGCCAGAAGCATTTTACACACTGCTCCGGTTCCCACCTGGCGAGTGCCTTAAGTTAATCTATATATCAAGATAAGAACGAGCTCCGCATTGCGCAAGCTGCGGTAATACATCATTTTAAATCATTTTCAGGTGTTTAATGTTACTTCTTGACAGCTTTTTCACCACTTTCATATACCAGAATTTTTTAAAATTTTTTAGTCAATTCAATTTATAACACTGCTTCTAATCCTCCCATGATCAATTTTTATCGATCATTCTGGAGCCACTTTCAATCAATTTCCACTCGAGTAATGCTGATTAGATTATCGCTCATGTTCGTGATTGTTTTGACCAATGAGATCAACCCTCTCACGTGATACCACCTATTCAATCCTTGCGAATCTCGCCCTGTCATTTACGCGTCAAATGTTACGTCGCATAAGTAACTGTTGACTGATAGGTGCACGGCTAACTGTAACTAGATAGAGTGTGGGCCTCTCAGCTGTTCAAAATTGACTGGCTGGAAATGCCACCTGTATTCGGGGCCACGGAAAACGGACTCGAGTTCTGAGTAGCAAATTACGCTGACCTTGGGCTGTTTGATTTGTAAACTACAACCATTCCGATAAAACATCACGTGCATGGATTTTAAAGGTAAGGTTAGAAGTGATAAAAACCTCTTGCACTGAACCGGACTGCCCAAAAATAATAGGACAAGGATAGTCATACAACTTGAAGCCAAAAGACTCAGAGATTTAAGCGACACTTGATGACTTCGAACCAAAAAGGGAGAAAAAAGTTTGCTTTTAATACAAAAGACTGCTTGGAACAGCAGGATTTCAATTGCAACAGTCACATTTTGTTTCGCAAAAAAAATGTTCGCTTGATAGCATTTCGTGTGCAGTTCATCCTGCCAGACCAGCTGCGCGAACATATGCAAAATCAATTAACTTTTTAACTCAACCTTCAAATAGGGTACGATCGCCAAACGTGTATCTGTCAAAACGAACCATGCTTAATTAGAACACGTCTGACCAAATATTGGTGTAGGTCTGCCAGTCTGTACAATCGCAGCTTCAAATCCGTGTATTCATATTCAACCGTGAGACTAGTAAGAATTGAATGACTGTCACGTGGGTGGTATTTGGCTGGGGAAGTTCTGAGAGGTATGCAACGCTTCTTCCCATGTGTGGGGGACTTCCTCGACAAATTATATTCGGAAAGAATGATAGATTTTGTTCGACAGGCAAGAACGTGGCCCCTGTAAGTCTCAAACGCTAAGCCTCGTCGTTAAATGTTTAAGAGCGCACAGCGCACACCTAAAGGTAGCAGAAGTACGAGGCCTACCTGCATTAGACCTAGGTGCCATATTCCAGGAATCGAATGTCAGTTAAGGTGGCCAGGGGCAGCGAGTGTTAACCATGAGGTCTTCGAATCTAAGTGGTCAACATACTTGCCGTGATTGATTCCATACGATGACATAGTTTAGTTTACAAAACGAGGAAGAAAGTGCACATGCGAGGCTCCATCTACGTTGATCAGGTGAGGCTTTCGCACATTCCTCACGAACCCAAATGCCCCACGTGCTGTAATCGAAATCAAACTGTGGGGCTGATTTTTCCCCACCACCGAGTACGGTCCAACCGGTTTTAACATTTCGCGTGTTCACAGTGATTTCAGTCCACAATTTAATCCGATTCTGGATGAGGGAACACCGCCTAAGAGAAGCCACTGCATTCGCTTGAAATGTGGACGTTCCGTCACACGAACACCGTTACAGTAACGCGTCAACTGTTACATCGTTTGGAGGCGCTCAAACGTCTCAGGGCAGGAGTCTCTGGAAAACTGGACTTGCCTGAGAAAAATGGTGCCAATAATCCACCCATATAATCTCCACTGAACCCGCAGAAAATGTCTGAAGGTTCGCCAAGACACTTGGTCGATTTTCTGAAATTATACACGTCCAGAATACTAACGTGATAGTGGCAAGCTCAAAACAGTTTCAGCTCAAAACCGGAGGTAGTTTAGCTCATATCAGAATGTTTGCGAAGGATTCCAAAGAACTGGTGGTGAAAGCGTGAATGCAGCGCGTCGCTTGGCCATCAGCCGATCTTGACACGTACCAATTAGAGGAAATGCTTCGTGGATGGATCTCCCGTCCAAGATAACAGCATCCTGGGCGCCCATCTGGGAAACCCGAAAGTGCGCATGATATTACGTCTCAATGCCAGGACACGATTTAAAGATATCAAGGTAAGAACACTCACAGTTGTGTTCGCTACAATTTACCCTTTTCAAAATGGCCTCATAACCCATGCACTAAAGTGCAGAGTCCCGTGCAGAGCTCCATTGTGACATCGATTTTTGTGCCAATTGAATCTCACACCACCAGGTAGGTTGTTCCGATTGGAACCCGCATATTCTTAAATGCACGAATCAATTGAGCAGAAAACAACATAGTTGCTTAGCGCGTTACCAAATCGATCAACGATTTTTTGGCTCCCCAATAAGAGCTCTTGCACTGTTAGTTTGGGTTTCTTTGTTTGTGTGTTTGGACTGTTCCATAGGATAATTCGTACAAGAGCATGAACTCCTCCTGGCACAGTGAGCAGTCTTCGAGTTGCGTGCCCATGAGTGTCAATTAAGATCAACCGTAACGGTGAAAGGCTGCTTCCCAGAAAAGTTTAACAGCCCGTGGTTTAACTAAGTTGCAGACGCTAAACTTCTCAAGTTATTTTGCGTCTCCAGGTGGTAAGTCTTGCTCACAAAGCGGAAAGCGTGAGTAGCTTCCTGTCTGTGTCTTAACCGCGGTTAACCGCGGTGATTGCAATGCCAAATTGAGAAACCGGGATCACGCTACAAACGACATACGACGGATTCATTCTAAGGACTAACTTGTTCGTCCGACATTGTTTCCTTTTTTTACTGACTATGTGATCGTACACAGAGCTGTGACGGTTCACGGCTTCCAAACTCGGTAATCCTTGGTGTAGAACTGTTGGAGCGGAGCACTCAAGATTGTGCTCCCCCATAGAACGAAATCTGAATGAAGTAACCCTAAAACTCGACCGGAAGATTGAAACACTATAAAGGCTTTTAAGTCATGCGTTTTTTCTCCAGGAATGTGTCACCTACGCTATGGTTCTCCATGTCTGTCATCAAATAATCGATTTGTCCGCAGACTTACCTTGGTTAAAAAAAGCCTACTAAACAACGGAACAAGCCATGATATCATACGAATGGTTAGTAACGTCATCCAATAAAATCTTTCTAAAAAATGATACTTTGACCTGGAGGACGGGTCAACACATTTACGGGAACAAAAGACGGTTGCGTTAGCCAAATCGCACGTTCTTCGGCCGCTGTGAGTTTCGTTTCCTCAGACGACACTGGAATGGTTTAATGGCACTCAATAAATCGTATTGAACCACTCACCAGGATTAACCCGGTGACTGGTGATGACGGGCGGGCAACAACCGCACTTGTCACGTGGTTCGACTTGCCAAAAATTTGGCGAGATATCATGTGCTCAGCAGTCCTTCAAGTCGGCTATGAAAAGCGTTTTCAATTTCTCGGCTTTGAATGCTGCTTTCTAGTTATCATTGGTTAACACATTTGTAGTCATTCCAAAAGCCCCATCACTGGAGTCAAAACCACACCGACGTCTTTTCACTGGAACGGCTGCATTGTTGTGCGTTTTTTATTCATATAATATATATATATAATATTTAATGTGACGAATATCCAGAAGCTAGTTGTGGGCTTTTACTTCTTTCATGCACCTCGAGAAAAGCATTTCCAAATCGACGCAAGTCTACGAACATTTTGAGGGTATTTGTAAAAACGCTCTAAAAGTGAAGGCCGACTTCGAAAACCCAAGTCACTGAATCTTACACCCATTATTTCGTTGAAAATATCCGGATTATATATTTTCAAAGCAAGACTGTTTTTATAAGCGGCAGAATTGCGGATGTAAATACCTGAGAATATCTAAGGCTCCCGAGTATGATTCGCTTAGCGCAATGTTGTCGGTGAGTGAACTGGTTCGCACCCCCAAATCAAATCGCAATTTGAGCAAACTTTTCTGCAAGCACTGCAGCTACACCTCAGACGTAAAACTGGGATTGCCAAAGTTACTAGTCGGCAACGAAACATCATTTTATATATTATTGTATTTGATTTGTATAAACGTAGTATGGATGTTTAAAAAACCAACATTTGACCAGGATGCCTATTCGTGATCATCAGTTGAGCATCCTTTAGGCTCTGGTTTCATCCTGTCTGTATTCCTGGTTTGAAAAAGCTACATCCATTGTCTTACGAACATCCCGTCTGAGCACGAGTCCCACCTACTGCTCGGTGGGATATCACGGATTTAGTGACCGTGTCCAAGACACGAAATCCCCTGCTGTGGAATTAGAAATATGGAGTTTTCAACACTTAGATTCGACCGGAGGCTTCAAACTGTATGAAGACTTGTGTTAGTGATATGAGCTGGTAGGCCATGACGGGTTCAACATCTTCACGGAAAAAAGAGTCGGTTGTCAAGTTGACGGCACTGGAGCGGTTTAGTGGCACTGAGTAAATCATAGTGAACCGCATGTCCGGAATAACCCGGTGACAAGTAATGACCGGTGGGCAAAAACCGCATCGGTCACCTCACCGGTTCGGCTTGTCAAGACTTTTACAAGAGGATATATGCTCATCACACATTAGGGATATGCCCGTAGAGTTCTCGGAATAACCACAACAAATGAAAATGATCAATTCTGATGGCTATGTGCGACTCCTTTACAATTCAAATCAGCTACGGTTAATGCAAAGAGTTTCGAATCGCTCGGCAGTAAATGCTCGCTAGTAAGCCTTGAGCAATGCATGCGTAATCATTCCAAAGACACTTGTACAGGGGAGACAAAAGTATACCGATTTCCTTCGATATTCGAGATATCGCGATACATGTATAGACGTAATGCACTACCCATAAGTTTGCTGAAAATTCTTCGACAATCCACGACCAGTTTCGCCCTTCTTGGGGTTCATCAGGTAGGTGAAGTCCCCGAGTTTCCGTCAACCTTATGTCTACTTGAACCCACACTGCACGAAATTAGCGAACAAATTTGGTTTTGCGAGAGACACACCTGAAACCCAGCTGAATCTTTCGTTTATGATGTTCTTTTTTTACCCTTTCGGTGCCAAATGCCATGCCATCTGAAAAAAGCACGAAGTGTGGGATACTGCCAGGTTGTCCAAGCTTGGACGAGGATACACAAGACCTATTCTGGTTTACAAAAACTAACGGCTGGGTTGGGCTGGGCACACGAGATCATCCACATGGAACCATTCAAGATTTCTGGACAAATCCCCTTCCAAATCCAAGGTCATTGAGTCATACATCTATCATTTCGTTGGCAATATTCTGATTAAATATTTTCAAAGCAACACTTGTTAAATGCGGCAAAATTTCGGATGCAAATGCCTGAAAATATCAAAAGGCTTCTAAATATGATTGAGTTGCTGCAATGTGTTCCGCGACTGAAGCTGTTCCCCTGGAAGTTGCAATGTGTTCGAACTATCCGGCAAGCACTACAGCTGAGAGAGGGGTTCATCTCAGGCTGAAAGCCAGGTTCGTCGCATTTCCTATAATCGCCGACCGAGCATCTTTTCATATATTGCTTTATTTGACCTGTACAAGCGTGCATATTCGCACTTTCCGGATCGGCAAGAGTTCCACCTGCTGCAAGGTGGGATATTATGGATTTTGTGCAGTTTTATCGTCCGAAAAAAACCGTTTTCTCTTATACAGCACAACCAAATGTGATCAAAACGTTGTAGTTGCACGAGGTACTGCTCGGGGGTTGTCGTAAGGATATCATGTTCCAATGAATTAGTCGAAAGAATCCCGAAGAAAGTTACAGTTAGACTAGAAGTTTACATATCTAGGCGCTGGATCCTAAAGGCATTACAACCATGGCTGAGTGGGAGTTTACCGTCCGCAGATGTCGCCTCAACAGAAGTTCAGATTTTTGCAGCCAGAATCATCCTGATAAATCCGTCCACAAGGAGGGTATTTCCACAGAAAATATTTCAAGGAACTACCTAGAGAGGATGATGAAAACCTGGGAGACAAGATTTCACTGGCACCAATGGGTGGATTGAACTTGGCCATCTTCAGATAAACAAAGACGTTTATATTGGCGGCACGGATGTTCAGTGTACGCATACCTGGACGAAAGGTATTCGGTTCAATAGATACACTCCAAGTTGCATACGTACCCATTTTGCAATTTTAATCCTACTGGAAAATTCCGGGTCACATCAAGTTTTCCAATTTAATTTCCTGGAAATCCTGACCGGGATTTCGGTTTTCCGCCGTCGTGCGAAGAATGTAGCCTGTATTTTCTTCTCAAGAGCGATGTACTGGTTTCAAGTAGCATCGATGTGGCCTTCAAACAGTTAGCCAGGTTGTTGTCGTATCTGAGAAAATCGTAAGTGCACCCTGGGTGAGATGTCTGAAACGCCACCTATTCGCCTAATCCCCTTCGTTCCAGTTCGATTTGCAAAGCTTATCACTCAAGGCACCTAGTGGTGATTGGACAGCGATGATCGTTTGATTTACACAAAACTCCTCGAAGAGCGTTTTGCGTGAGGCGCGATGCAGCCCACTCGGCTGATCTAATCGGTAGCCAAACCTGGGCACGAACGGCGCAATGCACCCGATGGCCAAGGGTTAGTTCTTGTTGTTTGCGGCCGTGCCTATCTCTCTGTGTAAGCGGCAAGTCGTCAACTCACGAGAAGCAAGAGAATTACCGTTCTTTTGGGTTTGCCGGGGAACAAATCTGTGTCTGTAGGGAATCGGAAGAAGCAACGAATTTTGCGCAAGTAAACTCTTTTTGGTATGCTATTTTCTGACCCACCTCTCCATGTAGGGTGCTGTTAGGACTCGATATTTGTCACATTCTGGAGGGGAATGCTTAGCAGAGGACGGAGGAAAAGTGCGCTGCTACTCTCGTATTAGGATCAATCAATGAGTCGAACAAACATCCAAACAACCAATCAACCAAACAATTAGTCAAACTGTCAGTCAGTTAATACATACACGTTACAATAAACGTTTTCGGTTCTCCGTGTTTTTTTCACACCGAATACTTCTCGTTGTTTTAAAATGATGGACTAATTGCTTTCCTCATTTGGTGCCACTTTCCTGACTTGAATTGCTTTTCATTCAGGTGAATACGCAGTTGCACGGCTTTGTTAAGCCTATCCAATGCTTCGGGGTGGAGATACGTCCCGTACCGCAGAGCTTAGTGAGAGCAGGTCAACAAAGCGAAAGCTTATCACTCTTTGAGGAAGTGTCAGTTTGACGCTGTTTGTTCAATGGACCACTTGTAATCGAAGTCACCCAAGCAGAAACCAATCAATGTTTGACATGATAGCAAAACAGGAAAGATGAAATGTGCCACTCTGAGAGAGTCAACTGTAAACAAATCTGACCGAAACACGATTCACCGTGAGAAGTAGCAAAACTCACAAATTGTTCTACAGAGCTGTTAATGACACGTCAAAGGGAATCTAGTAATGCTCAGTTTGAAGCGCAAAGAACGGGTTAGAACAGACGGGCTGAAGCCTACGGGAATGGTACTCTATTGGGGGGGATACGGTGGTTGTTCGTCATGCCGTCATGCCTATTTCACACTCCATTCGCCAAAACTCCGTCTGATGGAATCGCTGCAGTCCGTGAAATTATTGTGTGAGATCCACAATGAGCCGGACGTTGATTTCACCGAAATGCCCTAAGCCTATTGACGTAAATTTTAGAAAGCAGAACGCCGTTTAGTATATCTTGACTGATTACGTTGTGGAAGTATCGCGTGGAAACCTCATGAGTTTGCTGTCGTAGCCAGGATCATTAAGTATCATAGGTTGTCACTCTTTGTGAGTATAATTCATGTCAATCATCGTTTCAATTCCTTGGTATGATGCCCACATATCGGAGATGATAATTAAGCCGGGATCGATGTAGGCTTGGATTGGGTCCATCAAAGTGGCCGCAGTTCGATCTGGCACTGCATACATGAATACCTCTTTAGTTTCCCGGCAGATCCCTCCAAAAATCCACTGCTGGGGAAGGACTCGCCCTGCGTGGTTTTTACGGCGAGATATTAGCGTTTCATCGATCTTGACGTGTAGACCTGAGCCGCCGATAACTGTTGGAGTCTGCAAAAGCCGTCAGGCACAAACTTCGCGAAGAAAGTTCTTCCAGTCAACAGCGGTCGTGTGGCTAGTAGATAATGCCTCTGAGCAGAATTTGATTTTTGCCAAATTTTTGGACCGGCCATAAATGAACAGAGTTACTGTCCTAAACTCCATCCTAGACCGTTCCAGCCAAGTTCCCTTTCGAAGATCGATTTCTTGCCGGCACTGTTGGGCACTACACCTGCACCTGTCAGAAACAGTTTAAGGTGTCATTTGGTGGCCATTGTTGCATAAACGTTGCTGATGGATCACTGCGTGGCTTTGCATATAGCCACGGAGTATAGTAGAGTAAAACGTATAGCCGTCTCCTTGTCATGAACGAGAGTTGCACAAAATGAGCCTAGATGCGGATAAGGAATTGTTTTCCACAAAAATAGGTCAAGGTTGTGTGCTTACATTAAATTGGAGCTGGCCAAATTTGGCGGGGCTTAAATTTTCGCACATGCATTTTTCGCATTAGTGGCGGGGCTTATCTGGAAAAGATCCGAATATTTCACCGCAAAGTACAAATCGTGCGAGTGACTGAGACTAGAATTCAAGTGCACTTGTAGAGTGAAATGTCATACAAGTTCGAGAGAACTTTGACGAGCTGACAATTTATCCTTACGCTGGTCTGGTAGCCTCCATTGCTTGACCTCAAGGGCCCAGCTAGGAATATCTAACCAATGAAGTTGTTCCGTTCAAACCACTCAACCGAGATAATTTACACGTTTAGGTGTTAACTCTGTCTCCTTCGTTCATATAGAATTAGAGAAAATACGTATATTTCCTGCCCAGATGCATTGGGCGTCTTTACAAAACGCTGGGAGAGACAAAAACATTTCAGTCTGTTTGGTAATCACAAGAATTTCGTGCGTCTGGAAGAGTACATACTACGTCAAATTTCTCATCTCAACCTATGCTTTCAAACTTATCGCAGACTGTTGATGAAGGTCAACGAGGCGTAAGCACCTTGTCATTCCTTTCTCTTGCTTACTTGTCAGAATTCTTATCCAAGGATCATTCAACTGGCGTGCATCTTGAACTTTGACAAAGTGAGTTAATTTCCTCAAACTGTTCTTTTTTTCAGTAAACTGAAATAATCTGATTAAATATGTAACGTAAATTGTGGTTCGTTCTTGGAGAGCATTTTGTTTACGGTAATACACACAGAGGGCGTGTAATATAAAAGTACAAATAATTACACTCTATCTGATCAATCGATTGCTTGGGTAATTGAAAACCTTCTCACTTTCTCACAAAACGGGTGAATTTATACAGACGGTCATAGCTTTGCAAGACGAAGCATGAAACACTCATGCAGGAAAACCAAGATGCTGGGATTTGCATGTGTGACACCAATTTCATAAGCGAGTAAGTCAGACAGAGAAGTCGAGAAACTCATTCTAGTAGCGAGGGTGGCTCAGCCTGCTGCAAAACCACACTACTAGAATGTTGAACCAGTAGAATCAGTCGACATCATCACTTTACAGGATGAACATAAGGTTGACGGAAACTCGGGGACTGCGCCTACCTGATGAGCCCCAACAAGGGCGAAACCGGTCGTGGGTTGTTGAATAATTTTCAGCAACCTTATGAGTAGTGCATTACGAATATACATGTATCACGATAGCTCGAATATCGTAGCAACTGGAACATGAGGGGGCCTGGTGTAGTACATTTAATTGCCTGTAAACATCACAAACGAGGGATTCAGCTGGGATCAAGGTGAGTCTCTCGCAAAACCAAATTTGTTTGCAAATGAGTATAGTTCGCTCTCTTCGTGCAATTAGGTTTCAACTAGAACATAAGGTTGACGGAAACTCGGGGACTGTACCTAGCTGATGAGCTCTAAGAAGGGCAAAATTGGTCATGGGCTGTCGAAGAATTTTCAATAACCTTATGAGTAGTGCATTACAAATATAGGTGTGGAATCCTCTGTACGACGGAAACTACCAAGTGTGACTACCATTCAAGCTACACCCGGTACAGTTGCAAACACAAGCAAAGGCATCTTTGACGGAAACATAAATGTAAACCACTGAGACGTAAATTTGAGGCTGTGATGGACGAGGTAACCGTCGGGTAGTAATCTGCTGCCACATGGAATGACACACTAGCCTGGGTGGTAAGAATCGAAAGCAGGTAACTTGTTTTTCACCGTAACGTGATTAGGTTAGTGTGTATGTGAAAGATCTCCAGTGACAATCACCTGTGTTTAGTAGTATGTAAAATCGTGGCGGACAAGGTCGTATAGATGGAGCCTGGTTTTGCGGTTTGAAGGATGATTGCTCGGCTCGTTAACGTGAGTAACGACGGGTCAAAATTAGGTTGCCTCTTTTGTCTTCCACAGTGTGACGGAGGAAATTCTGAGGGCCAACATCTCAGTAAGGCATCCATTTCTCACTCCACTATTCACACCGAAATCTGCGCGTCTTTGCACAAATGATGCTTGTTCCAGATGAGTTTCGCGAAATGACCAAATGCCGCACTACGTTTTCCATTTTGCGCGCCTATTTCATTATCGTGCATTGGTTCAAGACAGCAGAATTCCTTGAAGTACTCTAACCCATAAGATGCGCTCAAAAGTTCATGCGGTGTGCGGTCTGTAGGGCACTGGGAAGTGGCCAGCATTTCCCAGTTAAACCAATCATCAAGGCGGTCAGCGAGCGGGATGATTAAATACTTGGCGGTGAAGATGTCTGACGAAGGTCAGTCACGTGTTTAACCTTGAGCCAGTGATCATTTTTCATAGTGAGTATATCCATGAATCTCCAAGCCGGGAAATTATGGCTGTAAGGACAATAGGACACCAGGACACATCGATTTTTTTTACAGTTCTCACGGGAGAATTTGAAGAAAAAACTGTAGACCATGTCTTTGCCCTTACTTATCCCAGTTGGGCTTAATTATCCCTCTACTCAAGTAGCAATTAGGACCTTTCCTTTTGTCTGTAATTCATCCCATAGGCCTGTTTGAGTTCTCTAACCTGTAATCAGTTGTACATCAAAATCTTTCGGAATCCCTGAGGTAAAACAAATGATTTTGTCCCCCAAGCTTAACCCTGTTTGTACAGCCGATACCACGCTTCGCGATTTATCCTCGTCGAAAGTTTTGAAGCGAGCAAGGACGACGTTTGATGCTCTTTAGTATTCTGTGGAAAAAAGTTTGGGAAATGGAGTAAACTGTATGGGTTTCGAATAGTGTTCAGTCACTGCAGACGATAGGGTGCATGAATATCACTGACACAACAAGCGCCTGTTTTTAGATGAAATTCCAGCTTTCCGCTTTTCAGTTCGGACGTATGACAGGTGGATATCTGAGTGGTTTTCCTATTTGGTCGCGTTCCTTCTTGAGCAGGAGAACTATAAAAACATTTGAGAGTTTGAATGAGAGATATTGATCATTACTTTGCAGAACCAAGGTCATTCTCAAGAGTCAGTGTTTCCGTGCACCAGCTGACTCTGTCGAAAATCATTTCTGATTGGCTTTCTGACATGACCTGCTCAGTATCCATGTTATTATCTGTTGTGCTCAGGCGCTGGTCGGTTCTTTGCCGCTAAGACCATAACCCTGAAGGAGCTAAATCCTGACGCAACGCAGCAAATCATCGTGACTTATTAAACACCATTGTCTCATGCTTAGGTAACATTTGTGGCACTGCAATCATCGTATCGCTTTCCTCAAAGAACTGTACTGACCACGTTATGTTACAGATCCTGGTGGGACCTGGTGGGAAACTGGCCGAAGCACAACACAAGACAAGTACATTTTGAAGTGTCGTTGTCTACACCCACTGCAGATGTTGCACCCTCAGTTGGTGAGACACCGTAACTATGCAGTTGGGTGGCTATTTCTTACTTACCTAACTGCGTTTAAGTAGTTTTCAAAGAATATATAAAGTTACTTCAGGTGACTTTCTATTTAGTATGCACATTTCTTATAATCTTACTGGCACGTCCTCAATTTGCGTTACGTGGTGGTCTGTAAATATCCCATCATTTCATTGGTTTGTTGGATAGTTTATTTACGAAGGTTTTAGGTCCGCGTTCGGATCGATGCGTTCCCGATTTCTGCTGCGTTACGCTCTGTCGTCCTTCGAATTTTCTGCTAGTTATGACAATTTTTTGGTTTGACTTTCTTTCATCCGACTTGTCCGTTCTCAGTCTTTATCGCAGTATGGTCATTGTGAATGTGCTTGGTCAGATGCACTTTCCCGTTTAATATAGTTACTGTTTCGTGTGCAAGTCGATTTGGTTAGATTTGATTAGTCGAGTTGAGGCCTGTTTATGGGGCGTTCTTTATCGCTTTGTGATTTATTGTTTCGAAGCCTTGTCCACAAAAATGGCTTGGCCCTCCAGAGTTTTGGTTTTCATGTTCCTTGTCTAAGAGTCCCTTCCGGGTTCGTGTGCTGTTTTGCTTTATGTAGTCCTGTGGCTCTCTTGCCAAGGTTGGAGGTCATTTTAACTTTCTGCCGATCAAACAGCAGTAGACGCACGTGAGGTACCAGTGATTCGACACAAGGAGCCAAGAATGCGACGATACATTTATGAGAAGTGAACAAATTGTCATTTTTAAGTCATCGGATGCAAGCTCAATCGGCAGGAGCGACAATACTCTCTCAATGCAGGACCGTCGGTAAGACGGCCAGGAGGTGAGTCTACTGACGGCTATGAACAACGGTTTTTCGTCACATCTGTGTTTTCTGGTTAAATACGGAATAAACCTCAAAAACGTTCAATTCCATTTGCCAATGACCATGAGAACAACCCAATCATAATAAGAAACATGATTTTGGTGAAGGTCGTTTTAACCGCGGTAAACTTGAACTGGCCTTGCTGCTCATCAAGAGAATGGGAGACCACCGTAAGGGTAAGCTACGAAAACATCAACAAATTTACTCTGAGGAAAGGCGTATCACGAGCGAAAAATGTGAAAAACGGAGTAACTCGATTTAATAAACTTATATTGTTTTTTCCACAGGGCCCTCACATTAAAAGAATTGTTAATTGCTATTCTTATATTATTAAATACATATTATGTTTGTATAGTATTATATTACAAATCATTATATTTCTTATTGTTATTATTATGTCATTTGTAATATAATATAATATAATATAATATAATATAATATAATATAATATAATATAATATAATATAATATAATATAATATAATTAATATATTATATTTAATGCAATTTTATTCTTATATTATTCCTAATCTGACGAGCCAGTTGTTAACAACAGTGAAGCATGACGGTCAGTCATTTGGAAGGTGTTAACGGTCCTTTTGGAAGCCTTGAGTTAATTGTATTTCAGTGCATTGTGTATTTTTGCGTAGGGTGCCCTCTTGGTGTAAGCACAAGCGACATGCGAGGTGAGTGTGTTACTTGACTTAGCTGACTGACTGCCCGCTAGGCACACCTTAATTTCCAACAGGTATGCACACGTCTCCCCTTTCAGAGGTAATAATGGTTGGCTAGTGATACAACACTGGCCTCAAATATTGGACGCTTGAAGTTGAACTGTTGGCAGGGGCAGGAATCCGAAAGGCGGATGCCACATATATAGTATACTTGTGGACTAAGCAAGACAGTCGCATCATGGGAGAACAGCTAATGCAGTAAACACAAATGCAAATAGATCAACGTATACGATTTTTTTCGCGGGCAAAGATCAATACGTTTCTAGCATTTTTATCGAATTTGTATCGTTTGTGTTGTATCTGCTGGGTGGCTCGCCCAAGAAAATTTGTGTTGGACCAATTGAAACTTGGAGAAGCCAGAATGGTCTGTAGTATGATAATTTCATTGGCTGGTCCGAATTCATGACCTTGAACCCCGTGCATACGTTTCGATTAATCTGTCAGAATAGCTATATTCGCGATACCTGAGCAGCGGTTTTCTCGACTTGGGCAGCATTTTGCCGTTGTTCGACTGTAGAACATCAGGCCCCCATTTCTCCATCCTTTGTAGCCAGGCACAGGCAGTAAATCACATTTTTCGAATTGGAATCCATTAGTGGTTTTTCACTGATTCATTTTCTGCTCTGAGGCAGAAAATATTTCTAATGAAGCATGTGCCCCGAAGAGAGTTCACCGACAAACCGTTGAAAGTATATTGCTCCTTGGACAAACTATACATACCGCCCATCAGTGACTAGGTGCTTTACAAGTAAGGAACAATTTAACTAGGGTAAACCGGTGATTGAAGCATGCTACAGGATACCTGCATATCATAAGCGCATGAGGGGAAAATATTTGGGAAATGGTGTATGAGCAAAGCACTGAGAGTTGTGATGACAATTCCGGGACGAATAGATGAGCTTCATCAAGTGGTCTTCTATCTATCTATCTATCTATCTATCTATCTGTCCTCTATCCGTTTGTCTGTTTTGTTTTCCAGTTTTACCTTCAAACGTTACAGGGCACCAGACACCGGGGAGCTGTTTTACCATGGTTTCTCTTGTGAACTAATTTATGTGTGTGTGATTTGATTAGCTTCTCATTGAAAATGAAAAACGAGGCAATTTGACTACAGTTTTGTCTTCCAAAGAAGGGTATATTGTCTAGATTTTTCCCCTTCCGACCGCGTCCAACATCCGTCAACTTGTTTGCACAAACTCAGACACCTCACAGTGAGAAACAAACATTTGCCCAACTTTTTCTGCTTGAATTTATCTCACTTAGATCCTGTCACACCTGGTAAGCTGTAACCCACACTGTCTCCAGTAGGTGGAGAGGCGAAGTAAAGGTCTTCGGTTTTTTTTGCAATTTAATGTAGAAAATCGGATCAGGATGTCTTGTTAGTTGCTTTCACAGAATTACAAGTAACTCTGGAATCATGTTGACTTAGTATATTATAAGAGGACGGCAAATTCAGTCTGACATCCGCTATGTGTGTGGTCAACATTGTGAGGTGTTTCGCTGTCACAAACGAATGTTTCGTACGTGTCACAGTAAAACAGCTGTGTAATTTGGCGATTTTGACTTTGTGACATAGGTAACTTCCTGTTCACTTGAACGGCTGTAGCTTTAAAAATTCGGAACGAGGCAATGTCATCTCATGTTCGTCTTTTATTCCAGTCTACCTGCCAAGAGAGAACGCCCGGTCATAAAATATTTTATTACTGTGGCGTTTAATGTGCGAACGGTTTCCGGTGCATTCACATTCAGTGTGGTTTGATCTACCGTAGCTGAATGGGTAACTTCAAGGCTGTGCTTGATTAGTCTGAGTAGTGTTCACGAAAGAACAAGTTATCCGCTTCTGGTGGTTTTATTGGACCATGTACCCATAAAATCCAAACTTTTGCTCCCGAATGAAAGCCAATAGGAAAAATTTCAATCCACAGGGACAGGAAATGAAAAACTGGGAGTAGAATGGGGGTCCTCAAGTGACGCAGAACAAAATCAGAGCGGCATTTGCCTCAACAGTGACTTCTAGAGCGAAGACCATCAGTGCCAGTCGGCATAAGGTCACGGGTTTAGAGGGAAATTCTTGTCGTGAAGTCTATGATGGGCTCGACCTTGAGGTGAGCTGTCTCAGGTTTCTGAGCAGTACAGGTAGACACTTGTTACTCCAAGCCACAGGCTTCTTCCTTACAGATGCGACTTGTGTTCAGGATGCTGGCAAAACATTGGTTGTGGTCGTTTTGCTCAACACACTGTTCTTTGAGGAGCTTCATCTGAGTACAATAAGGCTATGGGTGCTTAAATTGGGCCGAACTCCCCTGTTTCAGCATACTTTCCAGTGGTCCGGTTCTAAGCCTTAAATTAACATTGGTGTACATTAAAAACTACGAAACGTCGTCGCACTTCAGCGTTTAAACACGTTGTCTACACCATTCGATTGACGTCATTCTCGGTGTAACGTCAGGTTACGCATGGTTCAGATGGTCCAACGGCCTACCGTCGAGTTTGGTGGTTTTCAAAACGATGGAAGATAGATTAAAATACAACCACCCCATTGTAACATGTCCTTACTAGGTCCACCGGGTCAGATTGTTAGACCACTGGGAAAATGTTTCAAATGACCGACTAACCGATCAACTTGTGAAACCTGATGAAAGAAATGGAGAAAATCTGTTTTCACGAAATTTGGTTACACAAAACTGAGCTCAGTTTGTCCCCCAAAAGTTCTCATCTAGAATGGGCTCATTGTTCAGGAATCGGTTTCATCAGAGTGCAAACCGGAGTGGACGGTGATGTGAACAATTGAATGCGCACAGTCTGACATTGCATGTTTCTAATGCCAGTTTACTTCGAACCACACTGTCTGTTATGTGTTCACTGTTTTGCGCGGACTACATCCTCGCAAAAGTACACACCTACCCGCAGATAAAGTTCGTGATTGTCGTTTGGAATTGCATAGCTGAACTGATAATTCGCCACAATATGTTATTCTCCTAACCGGCTCTACTTAAACGAACAACTGGACAGCGACAGCCACGAGTAGGTAAAAATCAGTTTTTCAAATCAAATTCAACACACTGCTAAGTGTTTCGGCTATGTTACGCTCACAGAACTCACAGATGGAGGCGATTTGCCCGTTGAGAAAGCAAGATATTTACGAATCGTTGCGAAAAAGCATTGGTGTAACTATATCGTCATTTAACAGACAGCCATAGATTATCCATAAGCCAAGCCCAACGAGCGCTTCCGTGGATCGTGTCACATTTGTTTCGAGTACAACTGCTTAGCGCTTTGGTTGTTTCCGCTGTTTGTTCCTCTTCTGGGATGAATCTCGGTTGAAGTTGATCGGATACCGAAAAAATACATGTTTTAAAAACCCTATCCACAATATTATTGAACCTCAAGTAAAGCACTGATACCAGAGCATCTCAGCGCATTCGGCAGACCGTTTCTCGGCACTGTGGTCTTCTAATCCAGTCAACCTCGCAGAGTTATGCTCCACATGTTTATTATACCTTTGACGTGTGTTATTTTTTTGCAACAATGCAGGACACAGATTTGATAAGCGGTTGAATGTTACCTCTCGTAGGTCGCTCTAGGCGGACAGCGTCTGGAGTATACATGAAAATGTTTAAATGTACGCTTTCATCGAGCGATTGACACTATACGGTTAACAGGTGAACAACACCGTTGTGCTTGTCGAAGATATCATCAGCAGACTAGACATGCAGAGTATTTTCAGTTTGGTTCATGCCAATGTCAAGTTGACTAGGTGATCAAAACACGGGGGATAGATAAGCTACCTGCTTCTGCGTGAACAGACAGTAGCGCGTAAAGTTCACTAGAGGCAAACCTGGAAATCCATTGTTTCCATTTCCATAGTTTTGTTCCGTTGAGACAGAACGGTAACACAATTCCATGCTTGACTGGAAGTAGACATGTCCCATCTCTTGGTTAGACGAGGAACCAACCGAACTGTGTACCGATGATGTCTCCTCGTAGGGTGACGGAACGTGTACAAGTGACTTGCCAAACTGGGTGAACAGATTAACAACCAAGGAACTAAAGTTGCTCGAACGCAAACTTGGGAAGAATAAACGATCATGCAATCTACACACCAGGGGAATAGATGACTTTCAGTAGGGAAAAGGCAAACCCACAAACGACATTCAAACTGGCTGGGATGCTGAACTGCCTACTAGAAGTCTTAGGCGTTACGTCGGCACGACATATGTAACTGCTAATCTGTGCTTGACATTCGGTCCCAGTGTCAGCGTAAGGCGCCTTCTGAAGGACAGATTTCAACATTCTACCACCAGGTTTGTAGGTCTGTGCTGTCTATTGGTCACACTAAAGGGCGTTTATCCGACAGAATACGAACAAACTATTCCGTATCCCTGCATGGTGGTTGTAAGGAACCGGGTTCAAGTGCATTTGCGTTACACCTGACCGCGACCATTCATCGAATGCAAGTACTCTGAAACTCTGAACCCCCAGAACCCACAAAAGACAGGCTTCCTCCCGTTTCTCTTCGTGAATGTGACCACATTGAGCTTATATGGGGAAATTATTGCCGAATGGATCGGTGAAGGGACACACAGTTGTGGACCGGTCCATCATTGCTTGGTCAGCTTCTCTGAATTCAACATCCAATGATGCGGATGAGCGCCAACAGGACCCCCAAATCTCAGATTGTTGTGCAAGGACCAAAACAGCGGTAATCGATCCTAAATTATTGATCTCTCTTAGGAAGACAAAACAGTGGCGAATGAATGATGCTGGACTGCAGTGAACAGGGCAGTGAGGAGACAACAGACTACCAAGTGAACAAACACAAGCAGAGGAGTATTGGAACGCGACTCTCAGAGATGTAAGTTTGGACTAATACAGCAACCATCCGAGTTGCCACAAACAGGGCACTACCCGGACACTCAACTGCAACAGGCTTCGAAAAGATGGAATCTAATGCAACTGAAGAGAAAGGCCAAAAACGTAACTCCCGGAGAATCGGCTTGTTACAAATTTTTATGTGACTAGACCCCGAGTCCGACTCAGCAGGTCAGAAGAAGTGCACTTTAAATCAGCGGCAAGATATCTGAATACTACGACAAAATAAAACAAAAAATAATTCAACGACTACATTAAGGTGTACGTAAAACAGACAGCCACGGAACTTCACATTAGAGCATAGCAGAAAACTGAACAGGCCGCCGAGAAACGCAGATGAATATCAAGTGTTACTGAAAGACTCCGCAACTGCGGAACACGCACCAGACACGGGACACAAAACAGATTTAGAAAATGTTGAGGTGTTGAGGCGAGGACTACGATCCACGTCACAGAGGGTGATAGCCGAGGCGGTAGAAATCGCCAAGAATCCCAGTGTTAACAGAATAGTGGACGTGGAACTGGCACGAGTGTGGAGAACGGTCTTGGATCAGTCGAGCTGGCACGTGTTGGTGTGCGGTCATCAGAAGGAGGAGTAGTCATCATCTACACTACACGTAACTTTACCCACCTCCTCTCCCCTCAACTAACTTGTCGCAACACTCAAAAGCCCACAAAGACCAAGGAAAATCTACCAGTGGTACCCGAGGTGAAGCAGTCCGAAGTGGAAGATTAAGGAACAAGAGCCGATCGGAACTAAGTTGAAACTCCTTTAACCCATCAATGAAAGACTTTGGCAACCACACTAACCGACAAGAGCCGTCAATTGACATTCGACACTGATCTAGTGTGATAATCTGAAGAGGACTTCCTGATTGGTGCCCCGTCTGCCTTAGAACCTGGCCAATTTGGTGACCTGCTCAATTGGCATGACGAAGCTTTTGTGTCAAAAGCGAAATGTTGCCTAATTAAAAACTACCGATTGTTTACCAAACCCTTCTGAAACGATGAATTTTCAGTCGGTTTCAAACCTTTTCAAATTGATTGAAAACAAAAATGACCACCCACCACCGGCATCATCAAACAGAAAGGGAAAACCAGCTAGGCCAAAGGGGAGTATCACAAAGTAACAAGCCTCATGAGTAAACCAAAGAAACGAACAAGTCAAAGGGCAAGAATTGTCAAGAGGTGTACAACTTAGCCGATTATATACAGGGGGGACGTCAGCGAAGAATGGGAACTACTAAAACACAACATGAGCAAACGGTCAATCACACGACAGATAGGCGGACCACGACGCAACACAAATCACAGGCGACTCGATTACTCAAGATAAATACATTATATGATAACTCTGATAACGAATGACGCATAATTGCAAATAAGCTGACCTTCGACCAGCCCTAAAATACTGTTTAGGAACTATACTCACTAATATCGAAAAAATAAGTACTCCCTCAGCTTCTTGTTAGGAACTATACTCACTAATATCGAAAAAGGAAGTACTCCCTCAGCTTCTTATTGATGAGGTCTCTTGCAACAGTGACGAAATACTCGCTATCACAACCGCCAAGCTTAAAGAACAGATCAAGTGCTAACGGACCAACAAGCAACACTGCTCGAAATCACAGCGCCGGTTGCAGAGTTGAAGTTTTCACATGTTCAGAAAGCATCATATAGGATCTTGGAGTGGGAACAGAACGAGCGAATAACTTGGCAGGCAAGTTCGTATTTGATCGCAATATATTGTACTGATTCACTTTACATAACCCGTTATATTTCTTCGTTAGGTGGCCTGAATAGCATACGAAGTAAAGTCTTCTCGTGTAGATGAATAAGGTCGCCAGATGCTTCATGTTAAGGCTGGTTTCCATCAGGCGACATTTCAAGCTTGCTACTGTTATTGATATTTCTGACCAGTTTCAGCCCGGCAGTCGTCAATTCATCTCACTCATGGTCAGTCCTTGACCAAAAAAGTTTTTTTCGGATTCTGTGTGTTTATTTGTTTGGACCGTCAACCACATTTCAAGGGTGTTAACTCCAGGACAAGCGTCACAGAGATACAGTATTTGTGAGTGAACCACTGCTGGTTCACTAAAAGTTTCACTGATAATGAGAGAATGCAGGATGAAAATCAAGTGGTCGAAGGCGTACCTTGACAAAAGTCATTTTCCAGTGGTTTTTAGCAACAGCTGTATATTTGCCCGCTAAAATGTCAAGGAGAAGAAAATGTGGGGTTCTGAGGCCTCTCACTCAACAGTTTGTTCAAGGTTAACTGGCTGGAAGTCACGAATAAAGTGGGTTAATTGTACTGGACGAGTTCAAGGGAAACAGTCTACCATTTGAGAACGTATTAAAGTACAACAACGCCTCCACGTGATTGACAATCTTCGGTTTTCATTCTTGGTCCAGCCCCCACTTCTATCTTTTTACTGGGAAGACATTTCGGACATTTGCTGCCATGTTCACGTAAACCAGAATTTGTCATGTGTCTGCAACGACACATATATGAACGCGTGTTTTTGCATTCCTAACTTGATGGCAAGAGAAAGAGGGCGGAGAAAAAAGCGGAAAGGAATATCGGAGTATGTGGCAGGTTTTCATGAGCATAACGTCCGACAGAGAGAGAGACAGAGACTGGTAGACTGAAGAGAAGGCAAATGCTGCTAAAGAACACAAAGGTTTGAAACACGTGAGCACTCACGAGTACACTGCCGAAGAAGTTTGGTATTTCTAACTGCATGCAAGAACAGTAATGTAAGCGAGGCAAAATTCAAACAAGGAATCAAGCCATACAAGAAACTGCTGACAAAAATGGTTAATTGGTAGGTTTAACTTCCGACGGACTGTCAAATACACAAAAACTGAAAATGAAATCCCAGCAAAACATTGCATGGACGTCTCCGAGGTGAAGTGACTTCTATATTCAAAACCTCCCTGGACAAGAAACTCTAGTCAAGCAGACAGCATTAGAGATTACCCGTGAGTTACGCGGGTATTCGGTATAACGGAATAGCCATTTCAAAAATGCAAGTTGGTTGATTCGACCTTTAAAATGAGGCACGTAGAAATATAAACGCTAGACAGTATGCTGGTCTGTTGCCACCTCGTTTGCGACAATCGTTTCTGTGTACTTTGGGCTTTTTCCTTTTTTGTGTACCAGTGAACACACGAGAGCACAGCACAATCCGAAAGTATATCTTCAGATAGGGTGTCATCCGGAACAAATCTTCCACCTCCCCCCAGCAGCTGATAAGCTGTGTTGCTGTGTGTAGTGTTGTAGTTATCGATGATCAGCAAATCAACTATTCATCAAGCCAAATTTATCATTCGAGTAGGAAGATAAATGCTGGTGACGGGGATGGAAATCTCGAAGTTAAATATGTACGAATCTATCGCGTGTATTCTCCTTAGATGACATGAAGTACTGCATTGTTACTGAGCTGATGTCACCAAGTGAATAGATAATTTCCAACGGAGATTTCGTCCTCTGACTGAAATGAAATGTGTGGATCACACTGCGGGTGGCCAAGTGGTTGAGACTACCAACTGCGAGGTCGCGGGTCAGAATCTCCCTGGAGTTTTGTGAAATGCTCACTGCTGATGAACCCCAATAAACGTGAAACGACTGTACAACGCTTCGCTCATGGACCTGTAAGACACATGCTTGTGACCGGGTAGTGTCCACACCTCTAGCATTACAAAAGGTTTCCCAAAGATACACTTGGCTGCGTGCCCAGCAGTCCCCTGTTAGCCTTTTCAGTGTTTGCTTTTTCCGGGTTTTTTTTCAAGCATCCTCAGCAAGTAAATAGGTGTAACCGATTCCCTTCCGTTTGAATATATTTAACTGCCAACCTGGAGTTTCATCAGCTTGGACAAACTCAGGGTACTCAGCAAACCAATTAACTTTATTCCCATCCGTCTGGAAAATTACTTCAACTGGTCAACTTTAGTTGAGTTGAAATTAGTTCGGCGCTTTTCATCGCATTTCGATTTTTACTAACTACTCGTGTGGAAAATATCGCTGCGAAATAGTTTCAAAGGTCCACTGGGTGTAAAAACGTAATAAAATTTTATTTCATGCATTGATCAAACTGCTCGGGAAGCCGCTTTTGGTTCGCCAGCATTTTGAACAGTCACAAACGACAAATACACTAATTTGCAAATCAATTTGTTTTTTCGAGGGACTCACCTGGAACCCAGCTGAATCTCCCAGCTGGGTTTGGGCTGCTTTGGGCTCATCAGGCGGAACATGAGGTTGACGAAAACTCGGGGAATGCGCCTATCTGATGAGCATTGATAATGGTGAAACTAGTCATGGGCTGTCGAAGAGTTTTCAGCAACCTTATGAGTAGTGCATTACCTCTGTACAATCTAGCATATCGTATCAACGGAAGTATGGGGCAGCCTGGTGCAGCACATTCAGTTGTTTAAAACACATCATAAACGAGACATTCAGCTGGGTTCCAAGTGAGCCTCCCGCAAAATCAAACGATAAACATTGATGCACTTTAGGGAAATCGATAGGTTTTCTTTTCATTCAACACTACGGAAAGCAGACATGTATAAATTGTCCTGTTCCAGAAAGCGCCGATGTCCCAATAACCAAAAAACTAATCTGAACGATTCCGGCATTGTATAAGCCTAGTCCATGACAAAAATTTCGTCAACTGAAACAAGATGCCATCAAGATCGCCACGTTTAAAAGTTTAAAATCTCAGCACGCACTTTGGCTAGTTAAGTATCAATCAAGGCAAATGTTTTGGTAGATGCAAACTCTTTGTTATTGTTTTTTTTTTCAAATTTTGCTAAAAGAACTGCATTCTAAGTGTATTTCGCTGCATATCAGAGCGTTCGCTACTGATTTCATCGCGTTTTAATTCACGAATCAGAAAATCAATGAATTTGTTCCAATGTTCCAACGTCGTGTGTTTGGAACGTAGATTTCTCCAAATCGTTCCCTTTGCAGCCAGAAGCTCTGTTTATCTTTATGGAAAAAAGCGCGATACTCCAAGGGGGAAGTATTTTATTCTCGGTTATCCCCATATCAGTTACAAGACCGGATTTGGCCGACTCGTGCGATGGTCGACCAGGCAATTTTACTTGTAAGTTGAGGGTAATATGCGGTCACTACAACAAAAGTTGGATAAAACGACTTTCGGTATTCACTCTTCAGTTCAAACCAAGTGGTTGAAAAAACTTCACCCAACGAGCTGTAAATGAAACTCATTGATTCGATTTCCGGGGGCGAGATGGCCCAGTGGTTAGAGCGAAAATTTACTGACCGAAAGGTCCTGGTTCTAACCGGACCTCTGCCTCTCGACTTCTCCTGTCTAGACTTAGGCACCTGGCCACTATCCCAGCCCTCCTGCTTCCTTCGAGTAGCGTGGCAATCAGACTCTGAAAGGGTGCTACAGCTGAACAATTTTTCACATACCAAAATTCGGTCACTTATCATGTTGGAAGTACCGTTCAGTGAAACCTAACCAACACACTACTCATAAGGTTGCTGAGAACTCTTGAACAACACAAATCAGTTTCCCCCCTTGAAGGGGCTTATGAGACAAGAGCAGTCCTCGAGTTTCCGTCCACCTTATGCTCTTTGTGAACCCCCGTTTGGACGGATTTCGACTCTTATTGTCATGCTAACTGGGCTTTGATAGGTGCAGCGCATTCACTTGAAGAATATCTGAGACGAGAGTTTGAGCTGTGCAAACGCTGGGGAACAAAACTGGGCCAATCTGTTAAAACGGGATCTGTTGGGCGGATCTCTGGAAACTTCCTAAACAGATCAATGCAGATGCTTGCTCCTCAAAATATCCGGAAGTTACCACATCACACAGGTAGCCGATTATTTCAATTAAACATTATTTATACAGCAAAGTTTCGACTGCAAGAGGTTGTTACAGTCAAAGTGCCTCGTTTCAGTGGAACAATAGTTTTTGTCACAAAGAGATTGATCAATTGAGAAGTCAGCCAACAATGCATTCTCTCTACCCATTACCACACTCTGATTAGAAAAGTCTAGTGAAGTGAAGGACCGTAGTAGAGCTGCATGAATCAGCCAAATTACCCATGTGATTTTTGCAGTTTTAAATCTTCCCGATGCGCCAGACTGATATTGACAATTAGGGGAACCAGGCCTTCTTTAAATCTTGGGTTCACCCAGGATGCTTAATGTTTTGACGTTCGAGATTGATGAATCAACTTCTTGAATTGTAAGAAGCTTCTCTGTTGTTCCAGGAAGTACGCACTTGAATTGGACAACGTATAAAGCATGTGTCGTACTGGAAACTACGTGAGGATGAACATCAAAATCACGCAAGTGTAGCGCGTCATTTTCTATATTAGGAATAAATGTTGCGTACACACTGCGTGACTGCACTTAAAATGAGTGAAATTACAAGGTGTTTGATAGCATTCTCTCTTCCTCTAAGAGTTGGCGCCTTAAGTCCTTCGTTGCAATAAAAAACATCTACTTAACCTTTGTAGATATGAAAACGAAACACAAGCACAATCTTCCGGCTGTATGGAACGTTGCGCAAACGTTTGAAGAAAAATAACCCCGGTAGCTGCTAAACCGAAAGCGATTCGGATGCATCTCTAGGGGACCGAAATTTCCAGCCGTATTCACAATGGCTAGTGGACGACCAGGCTAGAATTTCTGTGTTCCATCGTCTCATTCCAAATAAGATTGCTTGCATTGTAACGTAACGATAGAAGATTATTTGAGAAGCCATGTATCCACGGTTTTCACCACGCCTAACCAGAGAAGAAATGCAATGATCATGGGTTCCGAATATAACATAGAACTGTAAACATAACTTCATATAGTGGTACCGTGGATTGAAAGCGATTCACCACAAAATTGCGTTTGAAGGCAAGAACTATTCTCTTACTGGACTCGTTCTCGGGTGGAGAACAGATCCGAGAAAAGATGACAGTCTGCACAACTCGGTTTTTCCGATCGTCTGTAATGTATGCCCGCTTACACAAATATCGGCGGTAAATTTTCTGCTGGGATGGTGCGAACCACCAGGCGAACTTTGACCTTTATGCGGCAAAAATTTTCATCCTACAAAAGGGGAATTTTGAAATACCAACTGATGCCTAGTTGACAGGTTTAGCTTTACAGGTGCGATGACCTATGAATAACCGTTTGTAAAAGTTCGAACAGACGTCGGATTTTTGATCCTGGTTTTGTCACGTTCTTTCTGCGAAGAAAACCACTTGTATTTTCAACTTTGTGAGTCCAATCTCCTTTTGGCCTGCTATCAGGTCTTCTCATATCGTTTGAAGTTGACACCCTAAGACTATTCCGTTATCTGGGTTATTCCTATCGAGAGAACATGTCACGTTTTGTGGTTTAGATCGATCATTTTGGATTCGGCTAATGTCAAGTACTTGCATCCCGGTGATGATAAGGCTGTCGGCATGACTGGCTACTCGTTTTCTTCATTTTTGTGGCGGTCAGCCCCAGAATTTTGATGTGGTTCCTCTGAGCCACTGTGACCTTCAAGCCGGTGTCTTAATTGAGAGTAACGGCGATACACATCGTTTGCGCGGGATTCCTACAGACACTGAGGAATTCAAACCATGAAGAAGTTATCATTGTTGGTCATGGAATAGAGTGTGGCGAACGGCTCCCGAGAAACCTAAATAATTGCTGCTTATGGGTCCAACAGAACCCTCCATCGCATGTTACATCCCATCAAATTTCGGCCCAGACGCCAATTATCTTACAATGGAACTAACAAGGACCAATGCGAATTCCTTCCCATCTTCGGAGCGATCTCTTTTGGATACTTCCAAGGATATTAAATTATCGGGCTTCTAAGCATAGAGCTAGAGACCCATGACGTTTTTTTTACATAAGTCATGGTTGCCAGTTGCTATCGCCTCGAAGAGAAAAGGCGAAGCCCAGAAGTAGAGTTTCTTCTTTGGAGCAATCTGCACAAATCGTTCACCCAAACCGCGATCCGCGGGCAAACCCACTTGTCCAATGTAAGCTGGTCGGATATCAGGAGCGTCCTTTGGTGTCGAGTTGGCCAAAATTGGGAACTGACTCTCACTGAAACTGTCAGAGGCCGGATGACAGGCTTGTGACTCCTGATGTCATAGTAAAAGGGGAAAACACACCGTCTTCTGACTTTAGTGAGCCTACACAGAATTGTAAGTCGCTTCCACGGTTTATGTGAAAACTAGATCAGCCTTTGGAAACGGCGAAGCCGGGCTAATTTCTACGTTGGTGGTATGTTGGCCGTTAAGCTTCGAACTAGCGAAGGCTGGGTCATCCATTTCGCGACATATCAGAGGGCGTCTGAATGTTCTAACGACGCTGGAAGCAGCAGTTTCCTAACTTTGCTTATCCACATGGCAATTTCGGAGGCGAAAGCTCTAGAAGCGTAGAACAGGTGAACTCAGACAAGTGGGGAATCACCCAAGTTTCTGGCCATCCTACTTGCTGACCGAAGCTGTGAGATTCGATGTAACACATGTTGGGTCAAGCGGCTGTCTTTTCCAGTTGGTGCCAAGGAAAATGACAGAACAACAAGTGCGATTTTCTACATTCCATGAAAGACATATCAACACAAGGAGAATGTTTGCTGGGGCCCACCTAATTTGGCTGTTCAATATTCAAGCCCTATGCTTGTTATGACGAGAGCACACTGAACAGAAGCTACGTGGTGTAAACCGTACACCAGCATCTCGACTGCTCCTGTCTAGACTTAAGCAACCCGGCAGCATCTCAGCCTTCGCACTTTCTTCGTGTGGTTTTGTAGCTGGACATCGAAGGGGTGTACCAGCTGAACGATCATCATTATCGACAAATACGCTCATTTGCACATCAATTCGGTTTCGACGGGAGACTCACATAGAACACACATAGAACCTCTCGTTTGTGATATTTTCAGCAACCTTATGAGTAGTGTAGTACGATTATAATTATCATTATTTTAAAGCAACGGATGTGGAAACTGACCACCATATTTTCGCTTGTCCTCTTCAGGGTTTTTGCTGGCACTGGTCAGGTTTCATGCGAATCTCGCACAGTGTGAACATTTCATCGACGTTCGTGTCCAACTCCACTCGCAAAGCTTGTTACAAATCCTACCGAATTCTTGTATCCTTGGATTCTTTTCATATCGTTCAGAAAACTTTAAAATTTTTAGACAGTCAACATGTGTTTCATCTAGAACTTCTCTTGTTATTTTTTCGGATAGCTCGTAAGTGGAGTGAGGAAGTCGTAGGGGCTGCGAGTGTTGCCATTTCACGTCACAACTTCATGCAGATGCCTTGAAAATTATTGTGCAAAAATTTGGCGCAAAACGTACACCCTTCGATATAAAGATTGCCCAGAAATTGGCATAGTTCATTTCAGGCAAACCAATAAGCTATTATCAACTACCTGTTCACTACCAGGTCGAACGTTCGTTTGGCTCCAGCCTCTTACCGGCTAAGCCAAAGATCAACTTTTTGCGTCCAGATAGTTTTCAAAGGCGACTAACCAATCTGATTCACATGTCTTGCGCTTTACCCGACACTTTACCCGGCATTATTGGTCGTTCAGGGTATGACCAGGAATATCGGGGAGTTCACACTTGTTTCTGTTCACACCCAATGACAGACAGTGACCTTCTGACTCGCAGTTGATTCTGATGAGCGGGGTCATTCGTAGCTGGAAGCTGGTTGAATGTGCAGGCCCATCTACTGTGTCCGCTGGGTGAAGGGGCGCCCCGGACCCTTCACAGCGGCTCACGATGTTGTCTGTCCACGAGAAAAACATTTTCTCAGTCCCCCGAATACCATCTTGATGGATGATGGGATTTCTATTTACGTACTGCATTACTCACAAGGTTGCTGAAAAGTCTTCGATAGGCCACGACCGGTTTCGCCCATTTGGGGCTCAGGCGCAGTCCCCGAGTTTCCGTCAACCTTATGTTCTACTTGAACCCAAATTAGACTGATTTCGGTAAATGCACTCATTTGCAAATCAATTTGGTTTTGCGAGAGACCTGTTTCCAGGCCTGGAAACATCACAAACAGGAGATTCGGTTGGGTTCCAGGTGGGTCTCTCGCAAAACCAAATGGATTTCTATTTAGTTTGTTTGAAAAAACCCGTCTGCACTACAACTCCTTAAAGTGTTCAAAATAAACCTGGAAAGTCCTAGTAGGAACTTGGGGGACATGGCATAATCTTTGTTAAAAAAATATCGATAGACGCAGGGGGACTTTGAAGGGTAAAACAGTGGGACCATGTTCATTAGCTGAAACGTTTTCAGTGTCTTGGCTTGACTGGTCTACTTGGGCCAGTATACGAAAATGAACAATAAAAATTTAACCATATAACTCAGGTGTTGTCCGTTTGCTCAGTGGTGTGCGTTTTATCAGTTGTGTTTTGCGTTTTCCACGTAAAGCCTTGCTTTGCTCGAGCGGAATCGGTTCAGACTGTATCAGTTGCCCATTCCATTCAAAAAAGGTGCCATCCACGTGGACACCAAAAATGAATTCATCCGGAAGGCACAGTCTGATTAGGAACGAAAGTGAACAATCATCCGAGTGCCCCGGTGCCAACTGAATTAAAATTTGATTTTCCAATTACTTTTTCCGCTAGGATACAATCCGAATTCGAACACGTATCCGGGGAAATTAATTCACTTGGCGCACCGAACTGTGAGAAACTTGTCGCATGAGCGGCAGTCATATCGTGACTGTTCCGGTGTGCATCCTGACGTGTTTGCAGACCACTGTGAGCCCGAAACTTACTCATTTGTGAATTCGTCGGCTTAAGGATAGATTTTTCAGATTTGGCATTCAGTTGGGCGACAGGGATCAATAAACCATTAAAGATATGAGCGCCAGCTGCATGTCTATAAGCTGTTCTCCGAATTACCGTTCGATGTCTATGTCACTTCTAGTCGCAGTAGTGGAATTACAGGTCACTGCTCCGTCTGGACCATCGAAATAACTTAATTGTTTATTCAAATTTTCTGTGAAAAATCGTGTACACTGTTGCACTTGTTGTTTTTGTAATGATATGTGAATGCAATACATTTTTTAGCGGGGAAGTTTAGAAGATTAGGAATGTTACCCCGCGAAAAGTTCTGTGTAACCAGAGTGGTTACATAAAACATCCCCGTGTTTGTTGAGGAATGTTTTCGTACAAAGCAACTCAACATCAGCCTCCATAACTATGTAGGCAAAGTCGTCTCATCTCCGGGCTGTTCAGTGCTGTAAGTAACTCAACGTTGTCTTCATCCCAGACTGTTTGTTTGGAAAACTTTCCCCAGTAGAACAATCTCAGTCTACCTCCCAGAAACCACAGATCGTGCAGTTCAAGTGAACCTCTTTTTGGACACTTTTCGTCCGTATCCACACCGCTCTGTCTGTCCACCTTTGTACCATGATACTTTTGGAAAATAGCTGAAGGAGACAGACAACCAAACGTAATACTTTGTGTTGGGTGATATTGAGCAGGTTACTAAATTTGGACACGGCTTAAACACTTCGGTAGAACAACCGTGGTGGTCAGTACACAAATGTCTTTCATAGAGGCTGTAAAAAGCGATGACACCTTAATTACTGCTGACTTGTCACTAATGATGTTGTTTTTACAACTTTTATCCAAATGCTTGGGTATGGTTCATTTGGTGCATGAATAGCTTTCAAGCAGCCTCTGGAAAGCAGATCCTATTCGCTGCCGTTCCCCTACTGTTGTTATCTCCAATAAAGAAATTGGTGGAAGAGGGCGCCGGGCTCTACTGCTTGAAAGAAGGTATATTGTTTGTAAGTCCGTGGAGGTTCGCTAAGTCCTGACTCTAAATAAGCGATCGTGAGAATCAGCTCCTGCTGACTGCGTGGATGAGATTGCTTCCTGGATCCATCTGTTTCAAAGACGGGTCTATTCCACAAGTATCAACGGTTTTTCTGCAGCCTGACAACTCACAACGGGTCATGCATGGGCAAGGATGTTCCGTGAACTGTCTATGTACCATATGCACTCGTTACGTCTTGAAGGCGTCCAAATCAACCAAGTTGCAGGATACTTCGGTAAGGTCCGCAGTTGACCTGTACTGACTCATGGACAGGGGTGGCTAACAATCAAGCCTGGCCTCTCAGTACAAAAAAATCTAATCATTTCATTTAACAATGTGCCCGAAAGCGGATGACCAGATGCAACTACTCTATAACTATACATGTTCTCCAGCACTGCCGACTAAATTTTACTTCCCTGACCAAGACCTGACTAAAAACCCAGGCATCATACGGAGTCCTGCGGCAGGGGTTAACACATGTTACGTTCAATATATTCTTCAACTGAATGTGCTGCACACGGGCCGCTTCATGTTCCATTCGGTACGATATTTGAGATTTCGCAGTTCACAACAAGAAACTCCTTGATACTACCACGAAAGCATCTAAGCTTTACGAGTAGAATCTTTGAGCGACAGGCTTTATAACCTTCGATGCGGATGCTCTTGGCATGCACCAATGGAAATTGTTGCCCAAAAACGTTCTTGGATCACTTACGTATATGAAATGATGTTTTTTAAAAGCTAAAAGACTGACGGGATACACGAAGTTACAATAATTGCCTGAGTTTTAGGGCATGAACCCTTCATCGTCTTTTGAGCACCCATGCTTTACCTTACCAAGGTCACCCCGGTCACACTACACCAGTTGGCCGTCAAAATGGTCAGAGTGATATCGGCTTGTTCGTTCTTTCAGGATGATTGAATCAGGACAACTACTTTTATGATGACACCGACGTGGGGCCGTACTTTGCAATGCGTAAATCCAATGGGAAATTCACCAGTTGATACTTCGATTCTAAACCAGTTCGCTGCCGAATCTACACCTTCTAGAAACAGTTTTCCACCAGAATTGAAAACCAGACAAAAAGACATGAGCCACAGTAGACACAGTAGACCTGTTCACCCAAACCGCATGCCATCTAAAAACGTACTTTAGGAAGAGAAGAACACCGAGTATCCCTGCTAGCGTTTGAAGCACCTATAGCGTCCGTATAGGGAATCATCTGTGAAAAACACATCAGCTTTGTCAATACAGGTAGCCTGTTTTGTGACTTACGAGAACTAACTGTGAACGGTATTTCCCACATATTGCACACACCTGTCCCCAAAAGAATGTCCATTCAATCGCCTGCGCATCCCGTGTACAAAAAAAAAACAAATTCGGACAATTGGATTAATTGCGGTGATCCGGTCATCTCGAAAACCAGTGGAATTCGACACATATGTTCCAGGGTGCTAATATAACGGCGCAGCAATGCGAAAGAGCACAAATTCGGTCTTGTGTTGCTCCTTGTTCAGAAACAATTCTGAAAAACTAATATACAAAATATTTGTTATAACTATAGATTAGAGGACTCGCTTTGTTTTGAGAGGTTTACCAAAAAGGTTCTAGATTGTTGTGGATTGTTATGCCGCTACAGTTATTTCCCATTTTTTCTACGAAGAAACTTTTTTCGACTGGTGATTGTTCTAGAAAATTCGACTGGTCAATTTTGTTTTGTTTCTTCCTTGATTTCTAGCCAAATACTAGCCTGGAAGTAATTTGGCGGAAATTGAAAACCTGATTGCGGTCATCAGATTTTGCGGCACATTTTTTGTGTTTGATGTAACATTAACAATAATAATATCAATTGTTAATATTATTATTACATTATTGAATAATATTAATAATAACAATATTATTATATTATATTATATTATTATAATATAATATATATTAATATTATTAATTAACATTATTAATCAATAATAATGTAATACTAATAATAATCAATCATATGTATTATAATAATAGGAATAATGTAAAATTACATTTGTGTCACACACGAAGCTGCATTCGTGAATTTCCCATGCGGATCGAGTTCAAAGTTGGAAAAAACATTTTTTTCCGAAAAAATGGATCCCCGAAAAAGCTAAATTCGACAAATACAACAGCACAAAATGTAGGCAAACGAGTCACGTTTCCATCGATCAAGGACATCACTGAACTGACGGCAATATCTTTAAACAATACATAATACGAGGGCGGCCTACAATCCCACCAACATCTTTTGGAGGGCACTGTCGAAACCAAAGCGAAAATCGGGCCAAGTGATAAAGAACAATGTCATCTAAGGATTCACTTGATGGACTGCGACAACCGAAACACAAGACAACCTGGAAGGAAGCTCTTCAGTAGAATACGTGAACACAACCTTGGTGCTGAAAGACACAGTCCATTTTCCCTCATCTCCGTGCACAAAGATCAGGAAGGACACGAGTTCGACTGGAGTGGCGTTCGCATACTGGTTCAGACTAAAACTAATAAAGAACGTGAATTTATGGGACCTTTCTACTCCAAAAAAGAAGCTCTCAGCAACTTGGTCATAGGCAACCTTACTTGTGAACCCATAAGAGTACTGAAAAACCAGAACTCTAGCGATCTTGAAGACACAAGGAACCAGGAAAACCCGACTCAAATGAACACGTCAGTATTGGTGGAGGAGGCACACAGCCAATAAACTAAGATAATAAATTCACTGACGCGCGCAGAAATACCGCTCGTTACAACGGAGAAAATGAGGCGGTGCAACCAACCAGCCAACCAATCGCTAGAAGATCAGATCACACTGCAATGCAAATTGAGAAGGGACCAATCAAAGCAAAGGAATAACCTGCTAAACATAGAATGTATAGTGCAATTGTTTCAAAGTGGACTGAATTCAGATTGAAAGAAGCTCTGACTAGATATTGCTTGTGCCTACAAAGATGAGGATGCCAGATGTGTTCAGACTCCTATCCCACTTGTTTAATCCGTCAGGGTAAACACACCGTGGATTACTTCATATGAAATCCACATGGTCCAATGTGTTTACTTTTGCAACCTCTTATCTTCAAACGAAAAAATAGGCACTCAACGAAGAAGAACCACTCATTCGAGCATTTTCTGGCATTTATGACATTTTATGCTACCCTTATAAGGTAAACTTACGTGACGATGGGTTCAGACATCGCTTTTTGGACCCCAGTCTTTCTCGGAGAGATGTACACTGTAATACCTAAAGTGATTCACAAGGCAAATGTGGACATTGCGCTTTTCCTTCGCACAATAGTTGTTTTGTAATCATCAGAAACAGTTCATTCGCGTCTTTCCAAAAGTACCTCGTGAGAAAAGACGGCGGTTCCATCACCCTGCGTTCCACCAAAGGAGAGAGAGCCTTGAATATGGCAAACATGATACAGGTCAAATTTTCCGATTTCTCGAAATAAGATGCAGATGAAGAGAGCGAACCTAGAAAATATGCGATTCAAAATAGACATGAGAACTTTGTTCTATAAATCGCCGCTTGGAGCTATAAAATAGTTTTAATTTTGAGTTTAAAAAAACTTTCGTTTTTCTTTAAAGCTTAATAGAATAAAATCTTCCAAAATTCAGGTTTGTGTGCACAATTGATGTTCACGATTACCAAATCACGTTGTCAGTGACAGCCAAGGAATCGAAGACAGGTATAAACCATCGGCGTCTTTTACCGCTCCACGTTCCGCGCGGTGGCATTTCCATCTTTCGCCCAAAGAAGCCTTTTGTTTTGAATGCGTTAGCATTTTCGGAACAACGGAATTTCATGTTTAAAATGACGTGGACCTGATTGAATCACAACAACACAATTATGTCAGGCGTTACTGTCATCCTCTGCTAAACCTGTGCTGCACTGTAGGCGCCCGAAGGAAGCACGAACCGCCCCAAACGTTGAGCTAGAACAGCGTCCGAATCTGACATTAAGTGTACCACGTGGTGGCACGTGATAACTGAAATTTTAGACGCATATTCCCATTAGACGACCAAAGCTTGTTCGCAAGACATTTGCAAACGGAACGAACTACTCAAAAGCTGCGATATAAGTAGTGCGCTGAAAGTAAACTATAAAATATCCGCACTACAACTTTTTTCCTCAACAGCTGGAGTGTGAATGGAATTTCGGACACACTTTACAGTGCAAGGAAGTGTGTCCATCCGAATACAGTGTTCTGGAATGCCACTCGGTTCGGGAACAGCACAGGGATGCTGTATCTCTGAGGACCGTGTAGATTTCGATGATGAAGCTTTGCACGACACGCATCGTTCGCTTTTTGGAAAGAAGTCTTGCCTTACGATAATTGAAGCTGTGTTGCATAAACGTCATATGATGTTTTTTCGCTCGTATGTTCAGACCCTCTGGACTAACCGGGTTGTTTTCTGTTAGTGTTCGTCTTGAAAGCGACGTGCAACGAACACATTCTTCCGAAGTAGTGTGCCAGTTAATTTAGACCGGAGTAAACGTGTGTAGTCTGTAAGAGACCACCAATGGAGTGTACGATCCCGCACCAAAATAGCAACTTTGATCCTGGGCCTAGGTGGCGCAATCTAAAAGGTCTGACATTTTTACCTTAACTTTTTATGTCTTGTTCGTGGTTAATTTGAACTGGCAGGTAGGTTGATGAGACTTACAGTTGGATCCTGAGACTAGGCTAGGAAACCCTCTGTGCTTTAAAAGCCCCAATCTATGGTTGAACATGAGTAGCTTTTTAGTTCGAAATGTAGCAGCTAAAACGTTTTTATTTGGAAAAAATTTTGTCTTCGTACAACAACTCATACTGTGGTGCTGACGTGCCACAACTCCACGACATTTGTCGAAATGAGGAATATTTGACTTGGTCACCGGCGTTTTTCACTTTTCGCAATAAAGCTTTCCTAATACATTATAAATATTCAATTTGGAATTACTCTCGGCATGTTTTACTCGCGCGTGATGCAAGCTTTTGTCAACCTGGTAGAACACAAACGTCTCGCAGGAAACGATGTTTCCAGTTTCACAGTTTCAGCTGTCACTCTCTTGGCACCTAGCAACCAGCTGATGAGCAAATGCAACTTTTAAGATAAGCGTTGTGTTCCACAACCGTCAGTGTCTCAGGGACTTGGTCAAAAAACCGTTCATCCCGCTGAATGACTTTGCACTTTGTGGGCGCAAAACCCATTCCAAAGGACTGGATGAAACTGGTCAGCTTTTCACGAAACGCTTGCGATTTTTGTTCCTTTCGGAAAATGAGAAAAGTGCCACCTGCGTCTTTCACGTCGAAAAGTTTTTCGTTCTCAGTAAGTGAACACCGGGGTCTAAGATACCTTCCATTTTCTTGTGAATAACGATATCAAACAAAAAAGAAGTAGTAGGACATCCTTGTCGGACGCTGCTGCCCGTGGGAAAGCTTTCGATGAGCACCTCGTACACACTAGAATGTCCACAAACAGTCCATGATATTTACGAACTTCTGCGGTATAGTTTATTGCATCCTTGAGGTCAAGGAATATAAAGATTGTAGAGGGTGTGTATGCATGTTTTTGCTCCAACACTCGATGGATTTTGGGGATATGGTCCGAAACCCCCTTCTAGGTCGGAACCCTGCTTGACATGTACGGTGAAGAAAATTTTGGAGAAGTTTGTAGACAGCGAAATACACTCACTTGCAAACAAATTTCGTTTTGCAGGTGACTCACCTGGAAACCAGCTAAACCTCTCACTTATGATGTTTTCAACCAACTGAAAGGGCTGCATCAGGCCGCCTCATGTTCCAGTTGCTACGATATTCGAGATATCGCTATACATGTATATACGTAATGCACTGCTTACAGGGTTGCTGAAAATTCTTTGACAGCTCATGACCGGTTTCGCCCTTCTTGGGACTCATCAGGTAGGCGCAGTCCCCGAGTTTCCGTCAACCTTACGTACTACTTGAAACTAAATTGCACGGAATTAGCGAAATGCACTCACTTGTAAACAAATTTGGTTTTGCGAGAGACTCACCTAGAACCCAGCTGAATCCCTCGTTTGTGGTGTTTTCAGGCAACTGATTGCAGACAACCTGGAGAGTAAAAGACACGAATTTTGTTCCAGCTGGCACCTGCGTGTTCCGAAACACAAGGTGGCAAGTGCGAAAAAGACACGTTTCTCGTTTAAACAAACCTTAGCTTATGAGTGCAACTGATGTCCAAGCAATTCTACCACTTGAAACCTACGAAGCTTTCAACCACTATGTCGCGAAATCCACCTCCTTTGTTACAGACAGTTGCTCGTATGAACGAACGTGGCAAAAGTATACAGTGAAAAGTGGGCAGCCGCTTTGGTTTATTGTCCACTGTAGGGTGCACCTCTGCCAGGTTAGTTTGTCAAACAACCTGATAATTGCTAATAAGTCCCGGTTGGTTTTTGGGTTTGGAATTGAAATACTTTTTCATACTGTACGTGGAATCGATTAGTCCCAAGAAACCCAGGAGGACTGTGCCTGCAAGAGCTTCACCACCCATCGAGGTGCAAGAGGGCCCAAGTTGTTAGAGCGCGAATTTACTGACCGGAAGGTCCATGGTTCGAACTCGACTTCCCCTGTTTAAGCTTGTGCAACTTGACAGTATTCCAGCCCTCGTGCCTCTTTTGGGTGGCATGGTAGCTAGGCACCTAAAGGTTGCTACACTGAACGATTTTATGATTATGAATCACGATTCCGCCATCCTCACTCATCGACGGAATCACTCACGGAATGAAGTTCCACGTACTAAACCCGATGCGAAACTTAATAGAACCTTATGGCTAATTCATCGGTACCAGAAATTGAAAGAATGTTTCATAATTTACGTGGAATCGATTAATTCCAGGGCGATTCAAACTCACATTCTCGCAATTAGGACTTGGAAGCCAAGCATTTCGGTCATGAGTGACTGATCAACAGTCTGATTGAACCTCACTTCTGTGGGCTAAAGTGCAACTGGCCAAATCACAAAATTCGCACTACATGTAAAGGTCATGGCACTTTCTCTAGCCGGTGAACTACTACTCAATTGTGTATAGAATTTTCATCGACACAGTATAGGACCAGAAACATTTGGAACAGAGTCTATCAACTAAAGGATTGCCGACTGCTTCTTACAGACTGCTTCTTACAGAGTAACAGCGTTCGTCAGATTCAAATTTACACAATTTACAGTCGGTCCTGTACCCCAACGTCTTCATTTGTAGATATTTCGGACGTCGAAATCAAACACACACACACCACAAGAAGATTGAACTGAGGCCAATGAATGGAATTAATTGATTATTTTTCCCTCCGCCTCTTCGTAGCGAACTGCCGATGTTCTTTTCCAAACCCCGAGTAAGTCATTTCATTTCCGTTAATTTGGGGTAAAATGCGAGCCATTTTACAAAGAACAGGAGAAAATTCGGATTGGCCAAACATTCACAATGAATTTTACTCTATTCTTGCACACCTTTCATGTTTTGTGCCCTGTTTTTGTCTAAGGAATGCGCTCAGTCTGCTAAGCGGACTTTGTGCCCTGGATTCATTTTCAAGTGGGTGTGATTGATCTTGAAAAACTGCCAAGATCGCATCCGTCCCTCTCCACAGCTGCACGTCAAACCAATCGCGCACTCTGATAGGAACAACAACAGAAGCACTGTTCCTGATGTCAGTAGCGGGAGGACAATTGTCTGCAACATGATAGGACGCAAGTGACGCAAGGGTCCCAATCTTTAAAAAAGAAATTCTATCACGGTTTAGACTAGTTCAGCCGTCAATCTGTTTTTCGCATCTAATACGTCGTCAGCGAAGACAACCACTATGGCTGAAGCGTTTTCCTCAAATTTACGTTTGTCAAGACTCGGTAAAGAGGAGATAAACCCTGCTAGACTGGCACTCAGATCATCTCTGATTATTTTTTTTTCTGTCATCCACATCATGGGATTTCAGACTGAGATTCGCTCACCCTCCCCCAGGATCAATTTATCTCAAGGCCAAATCTCACTGGATTTTCTCATCTCACACACGTTTTATGACCCCCATTCGGCCAATTTATGCCTGGACTACGGACGGATCTTTGCAATTCGCCGTAGAGAGATTCTCCCTCTGATTAGATTAAACTCTACTCAATTTGACTACCGCGTGCAACAATGAGTTTTAATCGATCGATTTAAGGAGGAGACAAACGACATCTTGGTGGTTTGATGCCTGGGCAGGAAATCAATGAGTGCGGTCGCGTCGGACGAACTAATCCTGGCGTTGAAAATCACTTTTCTTCTGGTAAATGTCCACGAGGTCACAAATAGGTAAACCCACCCAGAGCATTGAGGGCATTTAGGTCTCCCTGACCAGACGGCTGTTGAAGAAGACGGGAAAATCGATTGTCAATACTGGTGTCATGGTGAGTGGATGTCAGCATCAGGGGGCTCAAGGCAACCAAGGACCAAACAGGACCCCCATTCTTTTGCGTTTCCAGGACGACTGGCTGGCGCAAAAGACATGCAAAACCCTCAGCCAGGAAGTGGTTTTGTGAAAACCGATAGAGGAGGTATTCATTTTCTACAAAAGCAGAGCGATTAATTGAGGGAACATGGTACAATTACTTCGGGATATTCTACGTTACAACATTTCAGCAGGCTGTACTTATCCCATTCACCCTTTCATCATGTCTAGTAAGCAGACGACACTGAATCGTGAAGGTAACCTGACTTCACCCCTCCACATCTGAACAGGGCTTCCTTGGCGAAGAAATCACTTATGGAAACAATAAGTGAAAGGTTTAATGAGGACAACTCTAACCCAGAATTTGGGGCAGTGTTTGCAAAAAACTCAATACGCGCCTACACCATCCAAAGCTAAGCACCCCCTGTCAATACCACACAAAGCATGGACATACTTGAGGGGTATCAGACAAGCAGTCCAGGATGAAACAGGACCCTCGAAAGAGAGATTTATCCTGGTGAGTGCCACAAGTAATCTCGACCACGTGATACATTGAACGGGGTTCCCGCATTAACCGCATTAACTGTATCTTGCATTTTTGATACTCAGCGAGTATTTGTCATTGAAGGCGGTTAATATGTATTGAGTTCTCGGAACGTTGCAAAAAATATAGCTTGCTCATTCTCAGTTGGTCTTGCCGACGTTTCAACTTCGCTCCGATTCCCGCCCTCAGAAGTTCATGTTTTATTTGCAACCGCATTCCTTTTGTGAGATTACATCGGTGTTATTGGCAGACACCTTTCAATCTCTCGTTTCCGATATTCATCAACTTTGAATGCGCCGCACCAAGGAAACCTCGTTTTTTTAACAAGTTTCTTCCCCGTGGCCGATTAAGCGTTCACGAATACAATCTGTCGGCATGGGTTCATATTCGTTTTAAACGCTTAGAATTGAAATGAGCAGAGTTTGAACAAATGGTCATACATCCACAAGAAACGCAAGTTTACCGGTAGAAATGGAGAGGTCTGTCTTGAAAACCACAACTTCAAACTGGCTGGTGACTTCGTGGGGACAATATTTTATTTTCACGATTCCGGCTATCTGAACAAGTAACCAAGATTCCCCCGTTGCACTTTGGAAACTGGGGTTGAATAAAATCCATTGAAAGAACCAAGCAGTGTAATTCTGCTTGCAAACGTCGCAATAGATTTCTTGAAGACAATGTGTAATCCAGTTGGTCGTGAGCCTGGTGCAAAATCCTACGGAATTAGTAGACTTTCTTTTGCACGTAATCGGTTTCAGGTGCTTTAAATACATCGGAAAGTATAGAGAGGGATTTCTCTCCAAACAAACACAATGAACAAAGCTTTATTTCATGAAGCGAAGTGCCAGTCACCACTTCTGCTTGACCTAGTTACTGAAAGATTACTTTGTTCTACACGTAATGCACTACTCATAAGGTTGCTGAAAATTCTTCGACAGCCCACGACCGGTTTCGCGCTTCGTCACAAACGGGAGATTCAGCTGGGCTCCAGGTGAGTCTCTCACAAAAACCAAATTGATTTGCAAATGAGTGTATTTCTCGATTACTTTGTTCTCTTCTCAGATTAGGTAATGTCGAGTTCCACGTACAGTTTTCCGGTGCCCAACTAAATCATTTGGGTTCATCGGTCGTCAGCGGGACGCCAGCGATACAATTACAGCCTGGACATAAACGCATGAGTGTAGACGCATTTTAATGGAGTTTCTCAATAGCATACTTGTAAGGTCCCTTACAGGGGGTAAGAAAACGTCGCAACCATGTCGCATCTGCAAACTATTCCGGCAGGTGTGGCTTCGAGTTTCTCTCCGAATGAGTTTCTAGCATTCAGGTGCACACACCTGTGTTGATTAGCTTATGTCCATTCACGGGCGAGCGAGCAGTTTGCGTAAGTTGGTTTCCGATCTGTCCGCATCACGTGACAGTTGTTGCGTGGGAACCAAAACAATATCTATATAATTGAACATTGTTGCTGCTCACTTAATAATCATTAGTCGAACCGTGGCTGACAGCACACTGATAGGAATGTACTGGCATATAACAAGTATGTCACCAAGCGATGCTTTTCAGCATCTTCGTCGATCACCTTGGGGCCAATATCTGGGTCAGCATTTTTGGCGCATTAGGGGCTGCAAAAACCACCTCGTACGATAAGCACGGTTGCAAGCAATTGTTTAACTATAGGTCGGAATGAAATCGGGTGCTACCGAAACGACTGAAGTTGAATTGCAATTGAGAGTGAGTAATGCTCAGGATGATCAGGCAGGAGGTTTCCATTACCAGTCGATATTCTTTTCAAAGTTGAGAGTGAGTAATGCTCAGGATGATCAGACAGAAGGTTCCCATTACTGGTCGATGTACTGTTCAAAACAAAAGACCAACGTTAATGTTACTGGCCAGTATACTATAGGGAGTTTAGAAAAGATGGCCTTAGACACTTGGTTAGATGGAATTCTAGACTTTCCTCCTCCCTGAACGCCCACTTCTATGATCACATACGTGCTGCACAAAAGTTTCTCAACACCTTTACGTATTCCGACCAGGCAACTCATCGGACAGTTCGCCCTTAGATAACTGTGCGTGACCTTTGTAACTAGTCTTCCTACAAATGACAGAGTTTCCCAAATGTTTCACGCCGAATTTTTCGATCCGCTAGACAAGAAAACTGATAGATTTTATGATTGTTTGATGGTCCAGGAAAGTTCAAGAGGGCCTGTACAGATGGTATGTTCAATTTCGTGTCCAATGATTTGTGACCTCTTGGTGACCATAAACTTTGCAACGAAGGGTCTTCTTACATTCACAGGTGGGTACTCTAGAGGTGTTCAACTCTCAAGAATCCTCGGCTGTAACACAGCGGCACTTGAGTGTCACTATTCTTGGAGGATAGTGTGAAAGAACTGAATGGGATTTGATCCCGCGAAATTCACTCTATCTGGAGGATGGATGATCATTCAGCACATTAACACAGTATTTTTTACTCATAATCCAATCAATAAATCTTTTTGCAGTTTACTGGGCACATGGCGAGTTGCCTTTTGTTTGGTCACTTATAGTTTGTCCATTCCTTTCAAGGTTTCTTGGCAAGCTTTTGATCTGCGGCTCCTTCCTAAGGTCAGTTTTCGAAGATATAGTACGCCTTACCGCGCAGATAACGTCCTTGTATGCGCACGTTGTTACATAAATGTTCCCTTTTTGGAACAAACCAGATTGCTTCACACTACAGGTAGCGAATCAGCTGAACATCAGCGTCGCCTAAGCAGTCCCTACAGAATCAGGAAAGTTAAACAGCATGTCTGTTATTGTTTGTGCGTGGTGCGATTCCGTTCCTCGCCTTCTGTGCTAGTTTGTGGCAAGACCAAATTCACTGCCTTTCAATGACTAATGTTGTCGCCTTGTTCATATAGTTTCAATGTTTCTGAATTTCAGTTGATCACAGACATTCCCAGGCACCTGCGTAAACACCAGACCACACCAAGTATTTCAACTCTCTTCCGCAAGCTGATCAGTCATCAACAAATCCCGTTACCAACTGCTCGCCACTCTCGGCGAACAGATCATCGACCAACCACCTGTACATCAGTTCGTTTATAACGAGAGCACAAAGTTGCGCGATTTTGTACAATGCATAGTCACATGACTATCGTTTGCACTATCACCCTCCTGTCCTCGCGCAATCATCTTGATGAGTCCACGCCAAAGGGGGGAAGCACTGAACTCGAGTTTCTCACCAGCAGTGCATACCTTTGGCCCTACCAAGATCTGAACTCCCCACATCTGACATGCGACGCGAGCGTGTTACCACTACTCCAACAGCGCATGCTGAACTCATTCAGATTTCTACGTCTGAACAGGTAAACATGTTGGCGCTTAAGTGATGTGAGCGGAACTCCCGAAGTCTCGAAGGCGACCCAGTAACATATCTTGGTTGTGTCGAGCGATTAGCCCCGCCAGTTAGAACTGCCCAGTCTGGTAGCGCGACGGACGCTTGAAGCCTGCTGGACACACAGGTACTGTTGGTGTACTGTCCATTCAAAGTCGTAGGAAGGCACCAGAAGGTGACAAACATGATGCGGGTAGTGACTGCATGACACGGGCCAGTTTGTGATACCCTGTGTACATTTTTCTAAAGAGAACTTTCTAAAGACCTTTCTTCTGGCTTCGTGCATTGATGCAGGACAGGGCCGAAGGTCTGACATTGTAACGCTCGCTGAAGTCACATGCCACAGCCACGCAAGAAACCCGTCCATGGTGTACGTACCACTTTTCCGCCCCCTATTGTTTCAAATTATGAAAGCCGTTCGAAACGTAAAAAACCGTGTGTTTCCGTCACCTGCCAAACCACAGTCGGGGGCTGTACAAACCCAACTACTAAGTGATTAGATGCATACAAGACGAGTATACCGATATCTCAAGTAAACTGCTAAGCAGGCCGGCAGTTTAAGCCAATTACATTCACTTCACAATCAGGAATATGCCGATAGGCAATAAAATTTGATCACTTTGCCATTCAACACCATCTGCCAACCAGTGATGACTGGGTCAAATTCGGGAAGCAACTGATTTGAAGTTCAGTACTTTGTGCCCCATAGAAGGTTGTGAGATTCAACTGGGTTCCAGGTGAATCTCTCGCAAGACAAAATTTGTTTGCAAATGAGTGTATTTCGCCAGTTTCGTGCAATTCGGTCTCAAGTAGAGTATAACGTTGACGGAAACTCGGGAACTGCGCCTACCTGATGAGCCCCAAGAAGGGCGAAACCGGCCGTCAGCTGTCGAAGAACTTTCAGCCATCCCATGAGTAGTGTATTAAGTCTATGTCTAAAAGCGGTTTTATGCGACGTCTGGATTGTAATCAATAACCACTTGGGTGAACAGCCTGACCAGGGTGCAAGCATGCTACTTTTGCTACTCATGACCGAGATTTTCACGTTTCGTTTCATTCGACCTACACGCTGTTGAAAACTAGACTTCCAAACGTGGTCTCATCATTCAGCGAAAGTTTTTATGACGTTGGCTTACTGAAGTTTATGAACATGCTAGTCGGTTGACTGCAAACAATTCATGCGGAAGCCAGCCAAACAACTTTACACAGCTGTTGGTACATGGTTGCGGAACTAAATCAGTTTTCGATATGATCCCTGAAGTGTAATTCGTTTGTTTTCTGAGGCGAATCGCATAGTCCTATCTCCAATCCACCACATCCGATGAACTTGCCAGCTTTGAAGTGTGGTTCCCATGAGATCGGATCAATTACTTCAATAACATCTATTGCTTTCAGGTCATATTCCCTAAAAGGTTCATTATCCAACCATCTCAGTTAGACAGTTACCGTTACAAGTCGGCTGATTCGAAATCGCTTGCAACTCTTACTGAACTTTAGTTGTGCATAAACGGGAACCCGTTTGAGCCCTATTTCGTCAACGTCGGTTTTAATCTTTCCCTTTAGAGCACGTGGATCAACCACCGGTGTACTGGGTGCGTACTACTGATGAAACTTGTGAGTAGTGTCCGGTCAGGTTTCAAACCCCTCACCTGATAGAAAGTTGGTACTGGAATCGCTTTGCACGCTTGTTCATGATTATTCAATATTTTACGACCGTATGATTTTATAATGCTCATTTTTTGAATAAACTGCTCAAATGATGTTTCTATTTTCGTGTCTAATATCTTGCAACCTGTTAGCTATTTGTCTGTGTGTAAACAGCTCCGAACTTCGCCGGTGTCTCACAGATATTTTCTCGTTCTCCCGCCAATTACGTGACTTTATTCAATCAGTTTTCATTGGACCACCTCAGGTTTACCTCACAAGTGGTGTTCGAAAACACGCTAACCGAAACTCTGAGCGTCAAAGTGCAACAACTGTTGTAAGTTTATAATTCACTCTATCGTTCCAACCCGACTGATGCTGATGAAAGTGTGACAAAATCCCGTTTCGAAATTGACTGAAATGTTTTGTTTGCCTGCGAAGTTAATTTGTAATTGATTGCCACATGTAACAAGCTCTGTCGCGAGACTCATTTTGCGTTCGACATTCTCGCGTAGCAAGTAATATTTCCACAAAAATCATGTGACCGTTTCACAGTCGACGCACATTCTCTGGTAAATGAAGGTGAACCGTCGGAACTCAAATTCCTGATTTCAGGCTACACAAAATTGTCACGAGATTTACTCAGACTTTCAAAATTTAAAATTAAACCGCAGAATAGTAAGAATAAACGTGTGTGGTGGCCATCTGAGGGAGCGGGGTATTGTCCACACATGTTTGTGTTGGACTTTTAACTGTCGACTCAAACGGCTTTGGTTAACTGACACATAAACTAAGAGCCAAAACGCGTTTTCACTCCCCGTAAACCTGCTTCTATCCGATTACCTAGTTCGTTTTAATGATGGTCCCATAAATTACCATACGTTACTGCAAAGCTTCTCCAAGAATAGACAAGTGTCATTGTGGCCGGAAGGACACAGGCACGCTGATTCATTTAGTCTGATCGGACCTCCGAAAATCGCCACCTGCGCCGAACACTAGCTTGAGTTTAGGATGACGGCTTCCACAATGAGTATTACTCTGATTAGAGCAAGGGGAAATCACACAGCTCCTCGGTAAAGCGATCGGCGAAAGCCAACGGGGCGCAATACGCTGTGTATACCACTCTAAAAGGTCCTGTTATCTGACATTATTACGTCAAACTATCGATTTAGTCAGTCAAGCGACTGGGTAAAACACCGAATATGTGAGAGACTCCGTAGAACGTTGTAACCCCCTACAGTCTACATCGTCTTGCAGTGAACTGTTCATTGATAGTGTATGCGTATTTGCTACCGTTCCTGCAATCGCGTTTACAGCCATATCCCTGCATCGCTTAATTCCACGACAACTGTAGTACGCAGCATTCTATCATTCTACGACCCAGGACGGCTTCATATTGCCTTAGACATGATGTATAGCGACATGAGTGTGAGGATGTGATCCAACCGAAGCCGAAATTCCCGACAAATCCGCCCGAGCTGTACCATGACGGCAACATGCATCAAGCGTGAAATCGGGGCTATGAATACCGTGAATTTAGTGGAAGCCTTCCGGCTTCCAGGACACTCGGTTGAAACTTGCAAATACGCCGGAAATTTCAGATGACAAGAGATGACTGCTGCAAGTACTGTCAACACTGCATCGTTTGATGCGTTCGCTGGTTTGCTGCATTTAGCGATCACAATGTCAAACTCCGTAGATTTCCATACAAAGGTTTCGGAAAGAAAATTAAATTCTTATCGGGATCATCATAGCAACGAAAACAGGGCTTGGTACCTAACCTGATCCTTTTATATGTCAAACGGTTACGGAAGATCATTCCTGCCACACTGATACCTAACCTTGAATGATACTCCGCCCAAACTGCATGTTAAGTGCTGGTGGGTCCCTGCGGTTTTTTATTTTATTGCTTTCTTATCATCCAGTTGGGTCACGTGACAGACGTGACCTCCAAAATGTTAACGGAGTTCCACGATCGGAGAATGTGAAGCGTTTTCCTGCCTAACAGTCATCACAAATGCAAGTGATTCCTGTTTTGACTAACTGCTTAGTCAGTCCTGTTTTGCGGGTCTTGCGCTGCGCGATAGCCACGTAGAAGCTGTCCAAGCACCAGCTGTCCTCTGTTCTGAGAATATAAATATTTACGTCTGATTATTGAACGTTTAAAAGGAATAGCATGGACACAATTTGAAAATTTAATCAGCGTGTCTTTTCAGTGTTAAGCCTAGACAATCCTGGTTAAATCGCATAGACTTCACGAAACTAAGAAATGATACTTATCTCAGTATTCAGTGAGCCAAAGCGCTTTTTCTGCTTGCAGTTATCCAGAGTTCAGTTGAAGGCCAACTTTATCGCGGGAAAACCACCTTTTTGGTTGATACTATTGAGAAAGCATACATCTTGCTGCCGGTCCGCCGACCAACAAGCTGTTGGAAAAACCGTAACAGTAAACCGCGTCAAACCGCGTCAATTAATCGGAATTCACCCGACAGTCTTTGGTTTATGGCCAGCGGATGATAGAATGCCACCATACCAGGTAAGAAATTCATGCATGTTGTGTACAAATGTGACACCACACGGCCACAATAAAAACGAGGCCACATTAGAAGCGGTACGAAAGTGTGGATTGGACTCCCAGCGTTTCAAACATCTTCACTTTGCGATTTTCGACATTTTGACAAGTGATCACCAACTGCAACAACCAGTAAGTAAGTCAGTATCATAAACTGACAGGGTTATTCATACAGTTCACTGCGTTCTATGATGTAAAATTCCCGAAGAATCATCGATCTTTCAATGAACTCTGAGACAATCTTCGCGGTATTTTGGGTACAATCCAGGTTAATTCATGTAAACACCACCAATCGATGACAGTAAGCAGGTTTTTTCCGCGTCTCCATGGTCATCAAATTATTTCGCATATGTATATCGCTTTCTCATCTTTGAATTGAATGGTGTGACTAATCATAGACTCCAAAATCCCAGTCACAAATGGCGCATCAAACACTTTGAGGATGTTAGCATCACAGTCAATGCAGGCATCGCACTGTGCTGAACCTAAAAACCCCGCACTAATTGCGTTGCAAAGGAAATCAGTGCAAACAACGCCTTTTGTGGGTATCATGTTAGTGAGGCATCTGGCTTCGGACTGGTCCCACGTTTTCGGAAACCAGACACACGGCTTTTAGACAGAGTTGACCTCAATTTGTGACCACCTGGACGCGCACAAAACAATCGATTACATGAGGGGAGGGCATAGAAACGCAACACGGAATGCAATACAACGTATTCACTCGTCATCAATATCTCAATTGTCGCTGCTGAACAAACGATCCAATATATATTTCATAAAGCAAGATATTCATAACGTTGCTGAAACTGTACGATAGTACACACGACCGGTCTAACACTTCTTCGGACGAGAGATCCAGTTGAGTCTCCCTTGAATTGCAGATGAGTGTGTTTGTCAAAATCCGTCCAATTTGGGTTCCAGTAGAACATAATGTTGACGGAAACTCGGTGACTGAACCTACCTGATGGGCCCCAAGAAAAGCGATACATTTCGTGGCCTGTCGAAGAATTTTCAGCAAACTTTGGCGTAGTGTATTACGTCCACACATGTATCACGATATATCGAATATCTAGCAACTGAAACATGATGCGGCCTGGTCCGGCACATTCAATTGCCTAAGAACATCATAAACGAGAGATTCAGCTGAGTTCCAGACGAGTCTTTCGTCAGAACCAAATTGGTATGTTTATCTTGAATATTGTTGCAGCTTCGTGTTCTAACGAGGTAAAAAACGATTACTAAGGCAATTTTTCACTTTTCGCTCAATTTTCTCATCAAGATAACGTAGTTTACCGGGTAACATATCAGTGTCAATTCGAGCATGCGCCAAATCTAGGGTATTCCACCGGTTCCAGTACGGAGATGAGGGTCGGAGCAGGTTTTCTCAACTCACCAATGTAAAAAAGCGGATTTCTGCATGCAAAAATTGAATTGTATTAACGTTCGAAACAGATTTTATCGAAGATGATAAATGTTTATGGAACTGTGCAAAATTCCTTTCAGTTTGGGATCCAAAGAGCAGGGTGATTTGAGTAAATAAATTTTCAAACCGAAAACGCAGCTGTTCAGTGAACCAAATTCACGCACTCTTCTTTTCAAAACGTGAAGAAGTAATTCAATTAAAAAAGTCAGTAAATCACAATTACAATGATTATCGAAAATGCCTTAAATAATGTTTAGCGAGTACCAAAATCATGTTTGTCCAATGATCACTCTCTGCCCACGTTGGACGAACTGCATTTCGTGTGGGTGCCGCGCAGTAAATATTTTGCCTAGTTGAACGATAGTCACTTCAGACGGTCCAACACGCTCAAAGTGAAAATCACTCACCCCAGTGGCGCGGAAAATCAATAACCCCAAATGGATGGGTCACAACAGATTCAAGTGTGGCCGAGTCACGTATTCTATAGAGAGGAATTTCAAAACAGCCCACGATGCATGGTCGTTTTATCAAATACGATTAACGTTGATGGATTGTACTCACAGATAGTGTTCTTTTCAGACACTCTTACACGACTGAACTAGACCAAGTGTGGTACTCTCTAAAAATCACGCAAAAACTGAGTGACGCCATACAATTGTAAAGCTCACATAGTGGCGTGCTTAAAAACGACTCAGGCGTGATCAAATATCATTCAGCAGTCAGAAAAATACTTAATTGCTTCAGGAATAGCCTCTCATTGTTTCCTCTAGGTAGATAAATGTAGCAACAATAGCTTACGGGAGCTCAAAAGAACGCAGCGATGCTGGTAACCATGACAGTGATAAGTAAACTAGTTTGTCAACAGCCTACGCTGGTAACCATGACAGTGATAAGTAAACTGGTTTGTCAACAGCCTATCCGATTGAGGAAGTGCAAAGGAAATGACGGAACCGTATACAAGATACATATTCAAAAATAGATCTATTTTCAGATCAACTTGATTCTTACGAGGACTCGAATAAATACGTTGCTTATGATATTCTCCCTCTGTTTCAGTTGGTACAACATTCAGGGATATCGCAGTTTAATTTCATGAAGGAAACCACACACAGATTTTCTGAAAACTCTCCGACAGCTCACGACGGTTTCTCTCTTTTAGGGCACATCAGGTGGGCTCAGTCACCGAGTTTCCGTCCACCTTAGGTTCTACTGGAACCCAGATTGGACAGATATACTCGTTTCCGTTTCAGTTTGGTTTTCACGGGAGACTCGCCCGAAAAAGTGGGAAACCGGTCGTCGGCTGTTGATTCGCCAGCGGCAATTAAGCTATTGATGACGAGTGAATACGTTGTATTGCGTTCCGTGTTGTGTTTCTATTCCCCCATGTAATCGATTGTTTTGTGCGCGTTCAGGTGGTCACACATTGAGGTCAACTGGTGTTTAAAAGCAGTGTGCCTGGTTTCCGACAATGTGGAACCAGTCCGAAGCCAGATGCCCAATTAACGGAATAACCACAAAAAGCCTTGTTTGCAGTGATTTCCATTATAGCGCAGGGGGTAGGGGTTTTTTAGATACAACAGACTGCGATGATTGCATTGACTGTGATGCTAACATTCTCAAAGTGTTTGATGCGCCATTTGTGCCTGGGATTTTGGAGTCTGTGATCATTCACACCAATATTGCATAGGATAAAAGTGCGAGATGGCAACGTGAATTTGTTTCTCAAGGTCGAATATTGTTCGGTTGGATAACTCGACCGTAACTCTGTAACCATCAGCCGTTGATTCGTTCAATTCTCTCAACTGTTTCTTAGGTGTGCCTCGAAGGGCGGACAAAATGAATGATCCAAAGGACAAAGAAGGTGGCTGAAGCTCTTCCAAATAAATTCTCCCAACTATCTTTCCGGAAAGTTGCCTTGTCTGTACTAGGCTGCTGCAAGCAAGGTTGACGTTGATCGCAGAGCACGAAGATGCGTTGAGCTTTGTCCGAAAACTTGTGTGTGGATGGCATACGCTGATACAATACACAGGATATGGTACTAGTGTAAAGTTAACTCCGAAATAGGCATCGACAGAATTGTTAATATCCAAGTGTACTTTACGTTTGTGTGTTGTGACTGCGATTCCAACAGAAGCGCTGTTCAGGATGTTAGGGAGGGTGAGGGCTTACTGTCTCAGTGGCCTTCAGCCAAAGGGAATCAAGGTGAAATGTTGACTGCAAACAGACAGATATGATACTGTAACGGCCGGATAGGATCGAACGAACTAGTCGGTTGAAGAGCATCGCAGCCCCTGTGTCAACAGAAATGTGTATTGAGGAGTATTCATTTCGTCCAGGATAAGTAACTGCATGTTTTGAAACACATACATAATTAGGTAATCCTCTTTAGGTTGTGGAGATATGTTTTAAGTTGGCTGTACTCTTTTACTCGTTTGTGAAAAACGGTTGATGACGTAAGGACCTTCGAACAACGGTTAGCGTCCAAATCTCGGTTGGACACAAATATGGATAAAACAGAATATGCAGGCGCGCCCAAATGTGCAAAGATTCTAGTTCAGTTTTACTAGTTGTTTGGACTTGGTTGCAATGGAATGTTTGTTTGACCAAAACAAAATGGCTGACAAAATTTACTGACGGTCAGTTCAGAGGCTGCGAGTATCTTCCTACTTTTGCCTTCGGAACGATACAGTGATGTTTGATAAATCACTCTGAATGATTTGACCTGGTTGATGCGAATTTCTACCTGATAAACTAGGTGTGATCACGCAGTTTCGGCAAAGTACAGTCATGCACTAATGTCTTACCCCACCTGTCGACATTGAGCGAGTGGTCAGCACCGATGTGAATCCTAAACTGCAAGGCAAGAATGGTTAATGAAAACTTGTTTTCAAACTGACAGAAGTCCTCTCCTATTTCCTTCTTTCTAGCTAAGTCTAGATGGAACCGTGGGAAGATTCCCGCACCCGTTTCCTGTTAGGGAGATAAAACCAAATTCCTGACGTCCGTACAACTATTATGGTTCTGACCCAAAATGTTTTTTGGGACGTAATCTGGTGGACTGTCATTACTCTTGAGGGGGAACTCCGTATATGTCGAGAGGGACGTTGACGTTTGAGACCAACTGGAGTTTCGTGAGATGTATACTGTCGACCACTCTTAATGAGGACGAAATCCCCATTAGAGTTCCGAAATTCTCTCGCAATACCAGTGAGGATATTATGCATTTTTTACAGCTTGCTACGTCGAAGGACGATTCACGAATGTCAACAAAAAACTGCAACACTTGTTTACTAGAATGCTTGGGGACGCATCCTGATTCATGTATCAGCTTTTCACCTGCCTTGCAGATGCGCACCCGAATGTGTGGCTGCATCTGGCATCTAGGAAGCATTCTAAGATCCCGAAATTCACATGTCGTTCGTAACTAAGTACTCAATTCAGTGTTTCTACACTGGAAGATCTGTTTGGTCACATCTGAATTTGGAGTTGAGGTTAAATGACCCGCAGCTGTTTTCTGGGCGACTTGCATTGCCCAAAAACCAGTGTTCACATTCCAGTGATGTGGCATTCAAAGAGGATAGACTTCAGTGTGCCTCATGTGGAACGCAACCTTCTTGGAGGATAGTGAGGTGTCCTCGTCCAATCTGTTGGGAGGGCTCTATGCAAGGCCGGCTCATAAAATCGCCCAAAAGACCAATAAACACCCAAAATACTTTCATTTGCATACCAATTTGGTTTTGACAAAAGACTCACCTGGAACCTAACTGAAACTTTCATTGATTGTTTGATAAAGCTGGATTCCAGGTGCACCTCCCGTCAAAAACAAATTGATATGCAAGTGAGTGTATTTCACTGAGTTCGTGCAATTTGAGTCCCCGGAAACCACCTGTGATCGAAACCCATCAAGGATCAGAATGGAGTGACCATCTCAAATAAAGAAGAACGCCTCGGGCGTTGGACCGAATACGTCGAACAACAATAGTCGTGGCCACAAGCTGCCACCCATCTGGAGCCCGCAGTTGACATGGAGCCCTGGATGGTGAATGTGGAACCTCTACGGCCTCAGAGATTTACGACTGGATATGTTTTTTCTAGCGTCACCGGGCTTCTTGCCCGGACGAACTTCCACCCACACTGAAAAAAGATGGGCGTGAAGCCCTCAGTGAACGCTTGTCTGATGTGTTTGCTTGCACTTGGGAGCCTAAGTCTGCCCCAGACAACTGGCCCGAGTCGGTGCTAGTGCCTATTTTCAAACAAGGGGCTTGTAGTGGGTGTGGTAACCACAGGGAGATCAGCATGACCCCGGCCGTAACGAGCCTGTTGGCGTCACTGGTGCTTCGTCGCCTTAGGCTGGCTCGTGACGGTGGCCCTGACTCGAGAGCAGCAGCAGGATTCCGGTCTGGTATCTCGACGCTCTTGCTATCTTCTGGTGACACAACAGCTAGACACCAAAAGTGGACGAGTTCGTTTTGACTGAAACCCATTTCAGTCTTTTGTCAAAAAAAATGATATCGACGGATTATCCATTTTCTCCAAGTCTTTACGGACATCGCGCTTGCCATTTGAAAAATGCTAGATGTCGGCAGTCGGTAGAGATATTCTTGTTAGACAGAGACTACTAGTGCGCGAAAGATGGTGGCCTCGGTCCTCTCTCATCTCCTGTATCGCATGTTCCGGTTGTAGGTGTCGTCAACTTCGTTAAGTATACGGATTTACCTTTGTGAAGGTCAGAGTGAAAAGAACCTCAGAACAGTGTTTTCCCAAACCTATCGTCAGGAATAAAATGCCATTAAGCCTGTGGAAACCAAGGGTGATTAATCTCTTCAAATCAGCGTATTTTGACCGGATGTGGTGGCATACGCTGCAGAACAAGTGTGACGTCGTGACCTTTTTAGGCGATGATTAACTTTACTGTGACGACCACCCAGGGTGCCGTCAAACTATTAAAAAAACTGAATGTTTGCCCACACTAAGACAGTTATTTCGCAGTTTCCATCCGAGTATGATTTATTACAAGCGGACAGTTGAATAGCAACGTGGCATTGATGATTCCCCTTGGGATATCCACAGACCAAACCCTGTCATCAGTGCCGCGGCCGTCTAATTTAGAATACCACAGATTTCAGTATTTTTGTCCGCAAAAAACTGTTGCCTTCGACGTTATCATTGCCAAATATATCAAGGAAAAAACAAGCTAGCGCCACAGCGTTTGACATTTGTATGTGGGTGTGTTCCACAATATAAATTTTCCAATGACTTTTCAAGGTCATGTTCACACTGTGTCGAATAATTTGACTCCGCAAGATGGGTGATGTCTGACTAAATAGGTTGATGGACACGGTGTGATCATTTGAGTCGAAAGGTGGTTAGCTCCACATCGGAGAGGACGTGCACTTGCCAGATGGCTGCCAGTCAGTCATGCGACGTGTGTACAAGATTGTAGGTGCAATTTGTCACATTTTGGATGAGGTTTATTCCAGCGTGTTCTACGCCAACGTCAGCGTGCTTCTCACAACCGTTTGTATGCAAGATTCTCGGTTTTCAAGTAGCTGTGTGCATGTCTGACGGATTGTGCCACCATAATATACATTATGTTTGCAAATGAGGTCAAAATTCCCGTTTTTTAACCTCATTTTGGTTGCGTCTGATTCACAAACCATGTGGACGTTATCCAGTAGTATCGATTCGTCGATTGACAGGATAAACTCTGTCTCCTGAGACATGGTAGTCAACGCCTCTGGAATACTGCTGTTCTGATTGTGGGTAGGATGCGCAACTAGTCGTCACTCTGATACCATAGACAGGGTCGCGCAAGTTACGATTTGGTTGGGGTTTAAATTCCTATAAAGTGAGCGTCTAGTCAGCCAGACTTCTCGTGTTCAATTGTTGTCACTTATTGAAAGTAGTCCTTAAAGCTGAGAGGAAGTAAGACAGTGGATTAAGCCTGGTTTTTTTTCGATGATTGGCCCTCTTCGCTAATATGCCACAAATTTGTAATACTATAGATGATGTACAAGGGTTGTGTGAACCTCTTCTTGTAAGGAAAGACAAATAGAGAGGTGGGAAGGAATGTGAGTGCAATCCGTGTCCGACAAGCTTGTTGGACCGGATTTATTTTGCAGGCCAGCTTACTTTCAGAGGTCACACAAATTTCTTTTGGAATTAGACTTGTCGGTCATGCACTCCGATTCCGACTGCCTCTGTCATCGATGGGAGTCTGGGCCGCGGTAGTCGTGGTCTGTTCGGATGCACACGAATTCGAATGCGTGGTCATTTCGGATGATGATTTCAGCCAGATGTGACATAGTCGCACCATAGGCCTGGTTTCTTCCAACGACCACGCAGGGACACGGGATTGTGTTTACGTATTTGCCCTAAAAATGTCTTGTTGTACGATCAATGCATGATACCCGGCATGAATATACACGGAGACTAACGTTAAAACTTGGTAATCTCTCTTTTTCGGAAAAGTTTGATTTATTGTGGGGTCGCGTTTTGCTTTTGACAAAAGCTTCATCAGGTCAAGTGACTAGGTTACGAGGTTTAAGACGGAGGGAGAACCAATCGGCTAAGTCAAGTTACATCTCTGTTAGATGTCGGCCGAGGGATTTTGCGTGTTAGGGTGGGTGACCAGGTGTTAGGTCGATGGGGAAACCTACATGGATCTGGGTAGTCTAGGGTCTAGTTCTTCTGGTTCGATTCACGTGATGATCCCTCCTGAGCGTCGTTTGCACTTTTCGGCCGTCTGTGTGGATGAGCTACGACATTTTTGTAAGGAGGAGAGCTTCTGTGAACCTTGGTTGGGTTTGGATCCCCACCCCGGTTATTGCTAATGGACCTGAGTGCACTGATAACCACACACTCCACTCGGCATATCTAAGACCGCTTTTCATTCGCTCGCCAGTTCCACACCCTCGGTCTGCTCACGCTGTGATGCTTGATACTTACCACCGCCACTGTGTTGTGAATCGCAGTCCCCGATTTAAAACTTCCACATTCTCCATATCTTTTCTATGTCCCGTGTCTAAGGCATCTACCGCCTTCGCTAAGTCTTTGACCGGCGATTGGTATTCTTCCACATTCCTCGGTGGTTTGTTAATCCCTCTTTTTGTGCTCATCAATTCTGGTGTGCAATCCCCTGGAAGTTTGTCCTAGGTAAACTTTACTGCAATCGCTTGAGTTAATTTTACACACACATTCCCTAATCCTTTCCACTCTAACACACAAAATCTCTTGGCCAACAGAGATTTAGCTTGACTTGGCTGATTGGTTTTCCTTTCGCCTTAAATCTCGACCAATCGCGTAACCTAGTCACTTGGCCTGACGAAGCTTTTGTGTCAAAAGCGAAACGTTGCCCAGCGCTAAATCTACCGATTGTTACCAAAATTTTCTGAAAACGATGACTACTCAGAAGATTCCAAGCGATTCCCAACTGATTGGTAATCTGTCCTTCAAACGGAACGGGGGTTTTCTTTCCATGGACCTTGGGCCTTACTCCCCGGTCAGTCAGTCAGACTTTTGAATATTGATAACGTGGAAAATGACCTCTCCGCTTTGTTTTGGCTCAAAAGGTACGTTGTGCTGATTTTTACGTCGCCGAGTGCAAAGATCTCGTCTCTCATCATGAGACAGCCAAGTGTTCACTGCATGATCGGTAGCCTGAGGTTTTAGGTTCCGGGTTTACCCCTGAAAAGATTTGCCACAACGAAACCGAAAGGAGACGGCAGCGAAACTGCGGATAAATTTAACTGCTGAAAGTGTAATGAAATGGTCATTTGGAATGGTCAATTGAAATGCCATCGCACTCACTCGAGTCGCAAACATGGTCTATTATCTCTGTGGATATATCCGGTTGGTAAAACGTGACATAACATCAGGAGAAAACATGAAATGTTTATTGACTTTCAGATCTCCAATTCGCTCGACAAGCCCAAAACTATCTCTCACGCTGTGTCGACACTCTTCCCTTAGCCAAAGCGCGTCCGGTTGAACCGAACACATCGAGGATGGTCCTACGAAGTGTATGCACGTTGAGGACACAAATGTTTCCAAATAAGGATTTTTGCAGAATGTTTCCTGATTGTACTCGGCGAACAATTTAATTAAAGGTAAAACCCAACCCAGAGTTTTAACCTTTGAGGGGGAACACAAATAAACACATGATTTCGCCTCCTGATTACGTAACCATTATAACTGAGCATTACTCATTTGTGTTTTTCCAAGCCAGTTTATTTCTTAGAATTTATCCCTTGAGTTTTTAACGTTGTCAAGGCTTCATTAGTCTAGCGGGAAACACCGTTGTTTTCAAGACGCGCGTTCAGTACGCTGATATCGATAAACGTCAAAGTCAATGTCGCGGAAACTATAGGGAACGCTTGTTAAAAAAACTGACCCAAAACTGCATCCGGAATTACCCTGAGTCTTCCAGCCTTTTGAGGAATGCCCTGCAGCTGCAATGCCCTGACCTTTTCCGTGAATTTTATGCTGAACCTGTGTATATGAAATAAATTCCTAGAGTACAAAATTTACCATCCAGTTTTTTGCTCGTGCTCGATGCATCTCAGGTGACGACGACCGTAGAACTGGCTAAGTCTCGTCTCGGAGGACAGGTGTCCCCATTCAGGTATTCGGCGGCATCAGTTACTTAGATAAACTGTGGTCCTCACTAGGACGTTTTTCACATGTACGGCCAATCTCACTACTGACTCGAATCACGTTAATCTGCTCCGGATTTTTTGAACACATTCCCTTGCTGAGTAACTGTTAGAAAGTCCGAGTTGAGCAAGACCCAACCATACAACTTCAGAACGGAATTCTCCTCTTTGATTAAATGACAGTCTTCTTCAGTGCTGTTGTGTTCCTCGTTCGCGAGTCTTTTTCGAACACTAAGGCACTGGAGCTGAGACAGCAGTTAGATACAACAGATTGGCCACGGGAATCGAATGTGAACTGAGTACCATTGTAGGACACAGTAGTTTACGCGACACCAAATATTGAAAACAAATGCCGTCGTTTAATGATGGCTGTCATCGTTGTTGTCTCAGACATAACGAGGAATTCAGGCCACTTACTGACCGCATCAACAACGATGAGGAAGCTTTGTCCGTTAACTGGTCCGGCAAAATCCAACTGGCTGTGGTCAAGGCTGCGGTAACTGTCGTTTGGGTAGCTTCTGGGCAGTTGTGCATCGGAAGCAACTCCGACGTACCTGCCCCATGTATTCATCCATACCGAGCCAATAAACATAGCTGCGAGCCGGAGCCTTCATGTGGTTTATCCCTGGATGTCCATTGTGGAACTGTACTAGGACCCGTTGGCGAAGTTTGGTTGGAACGACGATTCGGTCATCAAAGAGATAGCCACTGACAACAGGTAATGAACTCCGTCGTTGGAAAAGTTGCCGGAGTTCTCCTGATCGACTGGTTGTTGGGGAGCTGGATTCGTGGCACTACATTGGTTTTTTAAGCACGCCGTCATTTTGGTGGCATTACGGACCGTCTCAAAAATCACTGGTAGTTGGTCTTGCCCATTGGTCAGACGCATTCCCCGAGTTTCCAGACCGGAATAATTGGTTTCGCTCCTGTCGGTAACTGGAAACACGCAAATGTTAGCAGGATAACGTCATGGGTGTCTCAACTGTCTGTTCTTTTAATCTCTGCTAGAGAGTGACCGCCTGAGACTGTGGATTAGAAGTTGCTCTATAATTCAACCATGGTCCCTTCCCCCTCTGTTTGTTTTGTCAACGTGCGTATAAGGCTTGACCGAAATTCTCACCGTGAAGGACCCAAAAGATTCGGTATGGAAGATACGGAATTCGTGTGTCCCTACCAATTGTATCAAGATTGGCGAACTCCTACTGTTTAGTTCAAAACAAACAGAAGAATAGACTAATTTTTCTTTTTATTCGGGCTCTTCAGAAGTATTCTTTTTTCAGGTTTGCCCTGGTGAACATGTTCTCATCACCCCCCGAGTGATGCTGGATGACTAAACTCGGGGTAAATTCAACTCTTGAAAATTCAAAAGGTCTATATGAGTAGTATTCAAAAGTCTTTATGGGAGAACAGTGATTGCCCAAACAGTCTCTTGGGAGAGTCAGATCGAAACCTGCCACAGCACATGAGATACGGACTAGGACAATCGGCCTTTCTGATTACAGCTTTTGTTCAGACCGTAATCCCATGGGAACCATACGGAGTCCGATACGTAAACTTCATGTCTATTCAAGCATTACAAAAAACGGGAAGAGAAATCCACACTGGCAGTGGAACAGACCTGTAGTAATCCAACTTCCTTGGAGGTGTAGTCCATAAGAGGGTGAGCAAATTGGTGGGGTACGAGAATTCGTCTATGGAATTGGGCTTTCGGCTTTATGAATTGCCCAGATAGACAGCTACTCAGACGGAAGACGTACGCTCATGCTACGTTGAAAAAAAACATTCGCTGTGAGTACGCAACAATTTAGTAGCCCACAAGTAGTTTTACATCACGGGCTGGTGACCCAAACATGGTGAAATCATCAGTAACGTCGATAAATATCATCCAGCCGAAGTTTATACAATTTCGTTCCGAGCAGAATTGTCATCGTTTTAAGCCAAGATATATCCAACTCCTCGGTGTAAAGTAGCCAGCTGAGCTCGGCTATTCGGAAATTAAGGACGTTTGGCTGAACCACAAGGACAATCCTCTGCAAAAAGAACTATTAAAAAGGTTGGCAAATTTGGTTTTATCTCGCCTCCTCCCAAAAGCAGGAACAGCTGTGATAAACAGAGCTCGAAAGCGTATTTCTCTTTGGCTGGTATGCTAATAGACTTAAACCAAGCGTCTGGATCATACCATGCATTGGATCGTAGGTGCGTATCATCAATGCCCACATCCCTAACGTGCTGTCTAGCGAGTATAAAGCTGTATGTCCTCGCCAAATTTAAGCTCCGTGTGGATTACGTGACCGTAAATAAACCAGCCAAATGAAGACACCTAAAGTTGACGGTTCTTGTGTAGCGTGCCCACGCAGAGGCAGGTGCCGAATTTCCGACACAAAACGGGACACATCGATTTTGCAGCTTTCGCTGCCTTGACGATAGGGTAGCGATTTCTGCAGTGGTAATGTGGAGGCTAGTGGCACAAACACGTTGTCGTTGCGATTTCATCCTGTAAGCGGAGCCAGTTCATGCTGAAAATGTACAACTGTTTCATCCTCACTGGAAATCATCAGTAGTGCGCAAGTAATAAGTCATCACGGAACGCTCGGTAGTCTTGGGAGTTGTTCTCGAAACTGTCTGGCCTTTATTTTGTCAGTTTCAGACAGGTTCCTCTTACTACACACATACTTGTCATCTTTCGATAGACGAACTAGTCTGTTACCAGATGTATGCCGCCTTGAATCACGGAACTGATTGAAACGGCTGGCACCTTAAACACGTTTTATTCCCGCTATATAAGGATATGTACGCAGACCCAAGTATTAGTTGGATCCACAGGTTCTTTGTTTTTCAAGATGCCGGGGAGATGTAGTCCCAAGAATCTTTCAAGTGTACAGTTCAAGGAACGTTGACTTACTGGACGGTAGAATAAGAGTAACGCTCATAAAAATGATACCCATCCGTTTTTGAACTCGGTATTTTAGTGCCTCCAAGCGTGGACGTTATCCTATGGATTGAAAGGCGGACACTAATGTGACAAGATGCATTCTGCTTGTAAATTTTGTCGGGACGTTTCGTCACCGTATGTGAAAATACCTACACACCGCTATTCTAAGCCTGTGGAAGAAGCACTCCGGGAAAAGGAACGCCAAATTGTCGTGTGATCCGATAATATCCTCGATAATATCCTCAGTAGTCGAATAGATTGTGCGCTGTGTGTGATATTCGTCCCAGTTGAGATAAAAAAATTTACAGCGGATTGTCTTTAAAACTCAATGATTTGAGAAACGTTTTTTACCTTGGTCTGGAGCGAAAGAATCGAAATTCTAGAGGAAATTTGACACAGGAAAGGAGTAATATCTATCGCTGTGTGGCTAGTCTTCAGGAGGCTGTCTGATTGGTCAAGATTTGACATTCACATCTGATTGGGTCAAAGCTGAGGTCACCAGTTCATCATGTGGTGCCGAACTATAGGTTAGTCTTTCTCCAGGGCTTAGAACTGCGGGGCAGTGCAAGGCTTTTTGCGTACTCAATGTAGCGTAGCGCAGATACTCGGTTCAGGTATACCAAACTGGGCAACAAACAGGTTGTCCTGCCCAGATGGAGGAGTCACGGTGTGCTCAATCTTCAATGTTTCCAGAACAATGTGAGTTCATCTTTGGAAAGCGTGCATTTTGCGTTCGGCAAAGCATGCTTTTAGTCCCTGGTTAGCTGTCTTATGAGGTTGACATTGCAAAGTCTTCTGCCGGTTAGATCAACCTCGGTTATTGGAGTATTTAGGGTGTATCAAGTGTCAATTTTTACAAACTTTGGATAAAACTGTGCGGGATTTTTATCCGCAACTTGCCCGTGCTAGATCAGGTCACAACGGTGCTCAAACCACACGGATTCTGGCCATACGGTTTAGCTCACAACCCTTAGCCGGATGTTTGAGGTTTCAAAATTCACTGGGAAACGAAAACAGTCAACGAAACAGTGCTTCTCACTTATTCGGCGTAGGTTGTCTTCATTGGCGTGACGAAATCTCAGCTAGAAATTACGTGAACTCCTCAAGATGCAAGCAATCGAATTTTCTCATTTATGGAGACCAATCTGAACAAAATCTGCTCATTTACTCAGCTGCTTTCTCAATGTCATATCTGTTGCAGTTCACCAAAAACCGATGGAGTACAAATTGTTGGCCTGGTCCGATAATTGTTCCCCATCTTGTAAGAAGCGTGATGCAATTGCGGGTTAATGTCATTTTTGAAAAACTGGGCTAGAAAAACGTCTGACGCTTCCCTAAGAAACTAATTTACTTGCCTAGTATTCCGAAAAGCCGCCAAGTTGTGGAAGGACCGTATACTTTAATCCGCGTTAAATAATTTATCTGGAATTCTCAAACAGAATTTGATTTAGGAGCAGAAAGTAAAGTGGTATTATGTGGCATTTTTATGCGAGTGTGATAATATCTAGCCAATTTAAGGCACAAACACCGCCAGAAAATTGACAGTGATGATGAACTAAAGCGGAATGAACACACTTTTCAGTTTCGTTTTGCAGACGATTTATGGTTTGGCAAACGAATTACGAGCTAGCAAATTGAAGACAGACTTCGGACGCAGTGGGAACAGTGTTGTGGAAATACGATTTGCTTTGTGAAGGTTTCCAGAAAAACGCGCTTTCAGAAAATAATGCCAGTTATTCGAGGTAAATTAAATTAAACGGAACTTTGACTGCAAAAATTCTGATACTGTTTACGTGAGGAATTTATTTGGCGCTCTGATATCCTGAGTCAACTCAACCTGGTTCATGTGTTCTGTGATCGCCAGCGGGCTTTTGGTTATCGCTTACTTTCAGTGCTCTCTGGATTCATGAATCTAAAGAACGTAATTGAGGCCTTCATGTGGATTGCGCGACCACGTGCGCAAATGGGCAAAGAACTTCAGTCATTTTGCCGCTCACGTTCATTTATGATTTGTGAAGTAAACGTTGCTTGATTTGTCTGCTCACAGAACAGTGGTTGATACAGGTATCATGATGGTAAATCTTGCAAGATTATGGGGCGGTTTTGGCACGTACGTGAACTATTCGCAGATTGTGGTCAGAGTTCACGGCCGATGCGGACCAGTACAAGCGCATGCCATGATACCATTTTATGGCAAAAATGTCGGCGGATTTAATTTCAAATTCTTGATAGCACGAGGCTATCTAAACTTTTTTCAGTGAAGCATTTGTCCTGTAAGTGTGGTGAACCAAAAAGCTTCTAGGACACTGTACGACTGATCCATCCCAATGAGAAACATCGGCGTTGGACCTCATTACTCTCCAGAGTGAGTTGAACCACTGATCACCCGGCTAGCGGGAGAAAGCTCAACCTTTCGGCCGCGAGACGTTCGCGACTAGTGAAACTTCGATCAGAGTAGTCGGCACTCAACGAACCAGTCAACAAGGGGTGGCTTGATGTGGATTCTGTGACGAGGAGATGGTTGGTACTACTTTCCGTCTTACTAAAATGTAATTCAGCTACTGATAGGCCTGTCGGTACCGCACAGTTTAGTTTTCAACCACTACCTAGAGGATAGCCGGTTAGAATCGCTCGCGAAATTTGTGAGATGCGCACTCATGATGCTTCCTAGTAACAGTGGGGCAGCTGCGCATTGCTCCTCGGACTTCCGGAATCGGTTGAGTTCACCTGAAAAACGTATTGTTGACTAGCATCGATGCAAAGTGTGAACATCAGTAAATCATATCTTTGCTTGGATTCACCGGCGCGGCATATTTATTCTTGGAATAACGCTAGATCTAAATTCACTAGAACGTTTTCAACAGCTGGCTAGCTCGTTAGTTGGATTTAGTCAGGGTGTCTTACTCTCCGGATGCATTCATAGACCACTCAAATTTAGTGTGACTACGGGTCTCCCACGAACAGCGTACCAATGGATTCCTCAGAAATCTTCCTGCGCAAACCGTATACTTTTATTTCAGAGGATAAAAGTTCAGAAAAGTACATCTGATCGTTTAATAGGATCAGTTGATCGAAGCACCGGGGCGACATTGTGCAATACGTCGTACGGAGGAAATTTCCAGTGTGGCAGCATCCATATACCTTTGTGGTCAAATATAGCAAACGGCTAATTCTATGTACAACTCAGTTTCATGTGTTTTCCGGTGGCAAATGAGGTTACGGGCAAGTGGTCAAGATAACCCAGCAACTAAGGTAAGTACTATATAAATAACTGTTCCTTTCGAGCACAATAGAACTTTGAACTGGCTGGGTGCGGTACCAAAGAAGTTGTACATTTGCAAGATCAATACGGTGTTAAAAAAACTCCAGCTGAAATCTCCACGTTGCCGAAATTTTATCGGAGAGTTAGTGCGTTACACGTTTCTCATTACAGACCATGGTGGAAGGAATGGTCCAGGTTCTGCTTAACAGTCTTTTTAAAATTCAGAAAACAGATTGGGGAACATTAAGGTTCTCATGACCTCTTCTTCTGTCCAACACAGATTGAGCGATCCATACAAGTCTGCGAGCAAAAGTTTGACAACTGCTTACATCACAATCAACTGACCTGATTGGCCAACGGTCACGTGAGCAGACCACAGAAGACTCGATGGGCGTACAAGTGAGTGCTGAATACACGTTCTCGGGTTGTGTGAGAAAACCACAATTATCTCAGCTATGGCTAGATATTGGTATTGAATTTCTGGCACAGAATTTTCTAAATGCTGTTAGAATTAATCACGTGACTGGAATCAACCATTTGGGCAACCAGTGCGATATTAATGGACGCCTTTGACACGGTTGTCAGCCAAACTGAGTTATGCTCCCTCATTCTCCGGTTGTGCTGAGACAAGTTACGACTTGAAACAACATTAAACCAAATAATCAGATGCATTTGGAATCTTTCAAAGCGTTACACAGAATAATTGAATCAACTTTTCCGGCCTTTTATTCAAATGATTTGATATTTTTCTTTGTTTCTAAAACATGGGCTGGGCGAACTGACCAAGTAAATGCCAGATTGCACATACTGTTGGATAAAACTTGGAACGACCAACACGTACTCATGGATCTCATGAAGAGTGAGTACAAATCAGTCTCCGTGCGTGTGCTTACCGCCTTTCGAAAGAGAAGGAAAGCAGCCGGTCTGCTCCAGTAGACACTCGGGGAAATTAGGCTAGGTTACTAATGCAAAAACGTTTTCGTTGCGCGCAGTCTACCATTTCACAGACATAAACGAAAATATTCAATCTAGTGTTGCCCGCAAACGGTCGTCGAACCCAGACCGAGCTGCTTAAGCATGTTTATCTCACGCACTAATGGTTCTCTCATATGTTGTGTTTCCTAGTTTGATTTCGCTGAACAGGCTATAGATCTGTTGCGTTTTTTCAACCCGCCAAATTTTCCCTCGCTTTAATCGTCCGACTGGACGAAATCTCATGGTGAAAATGACGACTGGGGCGACGATTTTTGTAAGACTCAGCGTAATATACAAGCCTTAGTCAGGACGAAAACCAAGTGACCTGTGTAGGTCCAAGGCTAGGGTCACAAAATTTCGCTCCGTTTTTCTACTCGACAATCAGAAAAACAACGTGGATGAGCTATTGTAAACTAGTCAAACGGATGAGTGATACTCAGGATAAATCCCCCGTTTCAACACCGGCTGGTCAGTAATGCGTGAGAAGAGACTTTCTAACACAAGTGTCCCCACGACACGCAATGTCGGAATTCATCTAAGTTAATTGCTCGGCGTCAGTTGATGACATTTTCAGCAAACTCAATCTCATGCTGTATCAAACAGTTAGTCGTTAACCAGTAATGACTAATACGTTTCTCCTCAAGCATCAATGCACGTGTTTCAGGCGCACGTTTTTCCGGGTGTGGTCGTTGGTTTGTTCGCTGAGCCGGGCAACTGGATTGCAAACGTGAGCGTGGTGGAGCGTAGCGATGGGTTAGCGGTTGTGGTTGATTTTCGGTGTGATGTCAGAGGTAAACTCAGTTATTTTTCTGACCTCATGTTGCTGCCATACAGAGGAAATCATGTTCCATCCACTGCAACCGTTTATACAGTTGAAGTTTGAAATTTTTGTCCAACTCTTACTCAGAGTCTTCGTCTAGAACATGGGTGTGTGTGTGTGTATTACCGGCCAATTAGGTTGACAATCTTTGAGGGACAATATCAACTGTTACATCATCCGTGGTAAAATCAGGCGTCTGGTTGTTACTTTCAATCGATTTTAGCCAGGCGAACAGGGATATTTAATTGAACGGAAGTGAAACCATTTCGACGTTTTCGAATGGTGGTCAGCTGGATCAGTATTGCTAGTTTAAACTAGTTTTTTTGCTTCAGGCAGGTAACTGTGTTGTGATTGTGCAGTTCCAGTGCTTTTTGTTCGATTCGACTAAAAAGCTGATAGGGCCACCAATTCCAGCCACTTTAAGGCAAACCCCCCGGCTGGACGGTTTTTTTCACCCAATGGCATAAATCCTAACCTAAATTTGTCCCGATATGCTCAGTTTGGTAATCCCAAATGCGGTGCAGCAGGTACCCCTTTTCAACGTACAAGAAATCACTACAGCCATACATCGTTTACAAGTGATTGATCCTTGGTCACGGTTACACGGTTACTTGAATAAAACCCCGTTGTTCACTCCCGTGCAGCAATGGCATTGCTAATTGGCATGTCACGTTTATATCCACTGTAATCGGACTAGGATGCTCTGTTTCCGCACGCATCCACTGCCCCGTACGCCTCAGTTTTGCCAATTTCGTGCCGCTTTCCGTGAACTAAGTGATTCTGCCTTGTAATTTAAATTTGTTGCTGTTGGTCACACATTACTCAGCTTCCTGCAAGCACGTATTTGTCGGACATTGTTTTGCTTTAGCACAAATATGACGGTAAACTTTTAAAAACCCTCAAAGAGTTTTCATTGCCTGGCACTATCCAATCAATGACCTGTCCGACAGCCGGTTAACCACTGAACGTAACGTATAGTTTAATCCACACCTAGAAGAGTTTGATTTGCGTGTCACGAAACAGCACAGAGGGTATTCTGAGGCTCCTCCAATAAAAAAATGGTGTCATGTGATCACTCGGAGAAGAATTCTGTGCCACCGTGATCACAGTGATCATTTGATGATTTCTTCTAAGTAGAAATTTACTCGGAAGCCACCTCTGTCAGGACCACTCTGAGCAGCTGTTTCAAGGACTAGGACGCGAGAGGGCGAGATGTCTCAGCGTTTAGAGCGCGAATTTACTGACCACAAGGTCCGTGGTTCGAACCCCACCTCCGCCTCTCGACTTTTCCTGTCTAGGCTTGAGCAACCTGACAGTATCCAAGCCCTCGTGCTTCCTTCGGTTGGCATGGCAGCTAGGCACCGAAAGGGAGTTACAGCTGAACGATTTATTTATTTTTTCACAACCCATGTGCTAAGAAGCTGAGTTGTGAGTTTAGATTTTTTCCGACATAATGAGAAAACTGCCTAAGGGACATTTCGATGAGGGATAATTCTGAAACCTCTGTATGCCCATTGTCAACGTTCGCATTAGAACAATGCATAGAATTTTGAATGAGGATAGGAACAATGGGGACCAAACAAACAACCAATGACCTCCCTGAGTTGTTCGTCCTACTGCATATCTATTGGCTGAAAGGTACTTGATTGCTAATTGGCTGATGCGATAGGACGTTTCGTCAACAACGTGTGAAGACGAATCAATCACAAGGTTAACGCAAACCATTTCCGTAGTTTCGCTTTAGTTTTGGCTACTCAGGGCATGGTGTGATTCTGTTGAAAAACCCCAAAACCAGGCGACTTTGCGAGACAAAACTAGTGTCCTTTTACTGAGAATTCTTGAGTAGATATATGGTTGGCTGTTTCTCCGACACAAATCGCAAGTTAACCTTCCGGTTACTAAAGGCAAATTCGGCAAAATTCCTTCCAGTACGTTTAAACACAACTGATGTTCAGTCATTCCTTGAGCTGGGAAAAACAAGCAGAATGGAGGAACGCGACCGGTCCCAGATTATCTTCAATGTGCCTTCGAAAACGTCGGCTAAACTACTGTAAGAAACCGAAGGCTTGTCTATAACTAGTTCCTAAAGTTCCGAATGTCCCAAATGCTGCTAAATCTTTCCATGAAACGTAGACAGTATAAAACGATTCCACATCAGTTAACGGCCCGCTTGAGATACGCGTACCTCTCTACAACGCATGCCGTCGATTGTTTGGCATTAAGCGAAAGGATTAACTGTCGAGTGCGTACAAGCACAGGACGGTTGGCTGGCAAAATACGCGCTTAGGGACAATAACTGTATGAAATGGGTTTCCGGATGGAGGAAGTGTTTATCTGAGCGTTCACAAAGTCCCTTGGAGCCGTCATACCTTCCTGCCGCGATAAAGCTCTATGGCATAGAACTATTGCGGATGGTGAAGCAGCCTGAACTGCACGATTTCAAAAGCCTGTCTAGAAGTAAACTACTCCCGAAGAACTAAGCAGTTCACTACTTTTTCGGTGGTGGTAAGTAGGACGACCAACTTTGCGGACATTTGCTTTGTCAACCTCTTTGCTATAAATCCAACCATCCAGAGACACCCATTTCGGATTCGTACGTCAGAATGAGAATCCCCATCACCAAAGTAACTTGTATTACACCAAGTACTCATCATGCCTTATTTCAGGAGAATCGCTTGTTGGACTTTTGTGGTCCTTAAATCACGGAGACGCTTTCCAGGCAGACACATTATGGGAAGACATCTTCAAGGTCCATTGAGATTTCTATTCAAAGTCTCCAAAATCCCTGTGTTAAGACTGTCTGAACGAGGACATTGTTGATCATGAATATGTTGGTGACGTAACAATTATTTAAAAAAAACAGGCAAGCATTTATGTCCGTAATACACTACTCATAAGGTTGCTGAAAATTCTTCGGCAGCCCACAACCGGTTTTGCCGTTCTGGGGGCTCATCAGGTGGGCGCAGTTCCCGAGTTTTCGTTTGAGTGTCCAAACTACTAGCCAGGAGGTCGCGGGTTCGAGACTCTCCGAAGTTTTGTGAGATGCGCACAGCTGATGATTCCCAGTAAGAATGAAACCGCTTTACAGTGCTTCTCTGCTTTTCAGCAGAGATTGGCTTCACTTACAGGAAGAAATCTCCACACACACAAAATGATTCGTGTACTTTTGCCGGTATAATATCTTATTTTAATGAACTACCGTGTTCATCAAACAACCATGACTTTGTTCCTCATTTCTGATGATAAAAAATACCCTTATTTTTAAGAGATCCCCTGGTAAGCACTGACGAAGTAATTTCCTGAGCAAAGATCTCACCTGGTTGATTGATTTTCATTGGAAGAAAAATAACCAAGCTGTCCAATTATTTCAACTCACTCACTCTTGATCTACCCCCCAGAATATCTTTTACCGACGAAACCTCAGGCATTTCTCCTGATGGGAAAACATTTCCAAATCGATACCTCACACCACAGTTGGAAGTACAGAAAAACCGAATCGACCGAAAAAATATTATGATACTGCACAACATTTTTGAAGCATCCTTACCATGGGGCAACTTCGGAACTTGCGACGACCAACAGTTAGGAATTCCAGAACGTTCGGTCACGTCTTAGACAAGCCTAGTTAATAAAAATTCTTATGCTTCGCGACATCGGTTTTAAAACAGAATTCTTCTGAACTGTCACACATTTAGCCACACACATACACACATAGTCACACATACATTTAGCCCTCACAGGCTCCTAAGCTATTTCAAAATCCTATGGAAGCAGAACAAATGTGTTCCCCATGAGTTGAAAAAACCCCGGAGGACTGACAGTATTCGATCGCAGTTCGATAGTTTGTTGATCTACCACCCTGCTTTTGTGCGATGTTTATCCGATCGGTTGTTTAGATATGTTCGCATACAGTAGGTTGCGAAACGATGTCTCTAGGTCAACTGCACCTCAAAAAGCCGGTGTAATTGATCGCACAGAATGGCAGACATTCCCATCAAGCCACAAGCTCCAAGGAATGTGTTTGGTTTGCATTTTTTACATTCCACTTTGCACTTGTTATCCGTGTCAATCAACCGCAATCGGAGAAGTACCTTGTGGGACTGACAAGGACATTACGGCCTCCGTAAACTTAGGTATCACTCAGTACACCTGTTGTAGCTAGCATCACAAGGATGGAAAGTTGTTTAAACGATGAAATTTTCAAAATCAACCATTCTAAGCCAGGATGCGCTGCGCATTTTGCCGGAGAAACACAGACCTTTGAAGTGTCATTGGTTTATCTGCAAACCTACTTCAGGGATGCAGTTTCACAAACCGACCTGGAGCAGTTCCAGCTTGCGTATGACTGGAAGGTAATCGCGTTGATCGGTCCTACTTCATCCCTTTTGCTCCCCTAGGTCCTGCAAACCAGGCAGTTTTACCTCACTGTTACAAAAAACAACTATAGTGGCCAGATTCTGGGAGTAGCAGGTCAAATGAAGAGAGTTTCGTTCCCGCGATTCTCCGGCCAGTGGTTGGACAGCAGTGTGAGTAGCTCTCACTCAGACAGGGCGGCGCTATTCGCCCTTTAATAACGGAAACCATATCACGTGGCCACTTATTGATTAGCCCCTCGAGTGACGACTTTTCAGAAAGAAGTTTCAAACGACAATTGAATTTATCCTCCCTCCGAGCTGCTCATTAATTCAAAGCGATGCGAGAATACAAATGAAAATCACATCTAGTTGCACATTCAGTTGTCTGGGAACATCACAAAAAAGTGATTCAGCTGGGTTTGCAAATGAGTGTATTTCGCTAATCTCGTGCAATTCGGTTTCAATTAGAACATAAGGTTGACGAAAACTCGGGGACTGCGCCTACCTGATGAGCCCCAAGAAGGGCAAAACTGCTCGTGGGCTGTTGAAGAATTTTCAGCAACCTTATGAGTAGTGCATTGCGAAACCCAATATTTTCCACTTTTCCATCTGAGTTTGTCTTAAATTGATGGTTAGATGTATGGAGGGAGAAATCTAGGTCACCGAACTTACGTCACGTTTCTTTGTGGCCGACAGTGGAATCCGAGCCATTTGGTCAATCCGCATTTCCAGAGTAGGCAGCAGCAGTATCAACTTGAAACATGACATAACCCAAACACAAACCGCAGCAGGAGACAAAATGTACAAGCCACTTCAATATACACCATGAAAAAAGTATGCTGAAAGTGTCGTGATGCGGACGACTTTTCCTCCATGAGTAAAACTGACAAAAGAGAACATACGAAACGAACCTAGTATGAGACGGAACCATTTACAGCCCCAATATATTTTCTGTTCGACGTCGTTGACAAAGGGAACCTCACGCGCGAATCTTGGCGACCGAACTCCAGCTCATGTGACCAGAGCTCGCGCTGGATTGTTTCCCATCCCCCAAGCTGTTGAAGGACATCAAAGATCGCCTGAGCAGATCCTATCAACCGTGAACAACTGACCAGTAGTCAAGACTACAGCCCCAAGGACGGCAAAGAGTTGCTCTCAGCAGATTACAGCGGATTTGGCGAGTCGTGGCTACTCTATAAGCACGTTTTTTGCTAGTCATACGTTTTTTAATAGTACCATCCACAGATTACCGATAACTGGATCGCGCTCCCTTGCACTGATACAGTCGAACAAATTTGCGATTCCTACGGCGATCATAAGAATGAATTTTTCCCTCTATTAATGGTCATATCGAATGGATGCCTTCGAGGAGTCAATGCCTTTCTGAAATTTAAACAGCATGCTCCGAACAGACCACTCGATATCCACAACCGTCTCGATAATGAAGTATTTTATCGATATCTGAAAATCGGAACCAACGTAACACGTTTAACTTTGCGCACAGGCGGTGAGAGCAGTGGGTAGATTCACACAGGTCCGGACAGATGAACTACAGCGGGCTTCTGTAACAAGCAAACGGTAAAACAGTCTGGATAGCAAGAAACCTGGCTAACTCAGTTAAATCTTCCCCGATCTCTAACTTTTTGTAAGCCAGTCGTGTAATGGTGAGTTCTGTGGCTCTTGAATCACAAGCTTTTAGAAATGCCAGCCCCATTTGTATCTTGGTGTCTGTTTCGTTTCTGCTTGAATCCAAGACCCTCAGCTATCTTACCAGGCTTGCAACCAGTGTTTTGTACGGTGGACCACTCGACGACTCGTTCCCTCAATCATACGGGCACGAACACACATTTCGATCAAACTGCCCTGGCGACACCGTGTATTATTCGTGTTGCCTGGGAAAAGTTTGCCCCCACATAAGGACGAGCTGGCTATTTGCTAACTCAGTGGAATGTGAAACTGTACTTCTTTCTAGAAGGGCGTAAAGTAAGCAACAGATGCGTTTAAATTGCACTCATCGGAACATACCGAAAGAAATACTAAGCTGGACACCATAAAAGTAGACAACAAAAAGACAAGTATTCATTGATATTTCTGGTGCTTTGCGATAGGGCTTTTTATGTTTGGATTGACTGTAGACATATCATGCACACGAAAATGGGGAAGGACACAAATTCGATTGGAATAACGTCAGCATGCTGGGCCAGGCAAGAACGAAGAAAGAGCGTGAGTTCATGGAGGCGTGGTACTCCACTGATGAAACAATAAACAGACACATGAAGATCGATTATACCTACCAACATCTGAGGACAAAGAAAAGCCAGAACCACAAAACCCGGAGCCGGACAAGAATGCAAAGAAATCAAAAGAACTACAAGCTACTAAAAATAGAAAGTACGCCACCAACCAATCAAACAACCGAGAAGCCGACCACATCGCAATACAGATCACGAACGGACCAACAGGAGGAGACAGTAGTGGACGGCACTTTCAACAGTTGCTCGGCCGTAGAAAGCAAGAAATACAAGCCACAATGCAACACAGATTGTGATCGGACCAACCAGGGTCCAAATATCCGACTATCCCGAATAATCAAACGGATGATTCGCCACCGAAAAATTTGACTACAACACAAGAAGGAATAAAAATCCAGTGGATTGGTGCAGATCCAACATCACAGTAAATTTGGAGCCACCGGCCCAAGAGCCAAATCGATTTGCGGTCGATCGATCCCGTGAAATGGGGTTCGAAACAAAACAGTGGCCAGGAGGATGACAATCAATAGAGGTAAATGATATTGTATTATCTTCAACGATAAATAGCCAATCAGGCTCCGGCAATGTGAACGGACTATCAACAACGAACTGACGGATACTTTCAGTTGCAGCTAAAATGGAAGCTCTCGGGATGGGCAGTACGATCCAGGGTATACAAGAAGACGAAAGCGGAAATTGAACAATACTGGCTCGAGGTGTCTGGAACCAAGACCCGCCTTATCAATGTCTCTCACTGCCTCCCAAGAGGTGGAGAATGTCGGGAACAACCAACCAGATTATGCGTACACCGAACATTAATGACACTTTGAAGTGCACGACCCGAGATAAACGTGGCACTCGCGTGCATTAGATCACCTAACAATAAGACAACGCACACTAAAGGCACGTCAGCCGTCATTGCTACGTGGATTTGAACCGACCTGTTAGTTTCCTGTTTAACTAGCCATCATAAACATCTGATGTGGCGGTCGACCCTCTTGTTACAGTGCACGGCTAAGGCTATAAAGCGACTTTTTGAAGAGGACTAAACAAGTACAGCTGAAGTTCAATGAATAATCTTTGAGAAAAGCTCAACCTGAGTATGCTTTGTCGATACGTTTTCAGTTTTCAGGCCAAATGGAGTAGTCGCAACCGTCGAAATTCTGGGGGTCAAGTCTAGCATACTCCAGTCATCTAACCCAGAAGCCCGTGTTCACATTCCTTGTGTATCCTCTGATTTTATGCTGGCTAAATGTTTTGTCTGGTACAAAAGAGAATGTTGGCACTCCGGATTGTTTAGTAGGTGGTCGATTTGACGTTTTTTTATGGTGTTTTCGTCACCAATGCACGTAACAGCATCAGAAGGCGAGGCAAATTGGGGCATAGCTGCGTGGAGCGCAGCAAAACCGCTTGGGGTGAGAATGACATCTTCTCGCAGCTTCGCTTGGGTTTGTTCGTTCTGTATATGCTTCAATTGAACATTGGTAATTCTTCAAGGACATTCATAGGTTACCGCTGATGCAAACGGTGGCGCTTGCTCAAAAGTACTATCTGGGTATACGAAATCTACCTACGTAAAATCGGCATCCAGTAATTTGAATCATAAATCCACAGAACGCGATGATCATCCTTCAAATGCGGATTTTTAAACGGCAACTTATTATAGACATATCAGCCTGAACCTACTCGGCATATTAGCCGTAGTCAAGGTATAAGGTTCTAGTTCGCTATTTACTTGAAAAGTGCTCACGGGTATTGGGCTTTAAATCATCCGGTAATTTTAAACGCCTTCAGATTTGTTTGTACTACTGGCGGTTTTTTTCAGATCGCGATCAGTGCTTGATACCTGCAGCATATTTCAGTGAACTATAAAACAGATATGGCATCGATTCATATCTGAGTAACTGAGAGACTTGAGGCAATAAAGACCTCATTGGGCATATCTATCAAGTAACTTGGTGCGATTATTCTGGTAAGTTCTTTTCAACCGTAGCCGTCGGGTTCCCCCAGTATTGGCGTAACTTACGAAGACTATATCGCATGAAAAGAACCCTGTCTTTTTCACAGATGGAACTCAAAAGTGAACATTTTTGAGCGTCGACATATGTCTCAGAGTGCAAAATCAGAGTGTCTCAGAGTGTCTCAGAGTGTCTCAGAGTGTCTCAGAGTCCAACACCCATCTACATTTTGAACTGTTAGAATCCGTGTGCAAGCGACGAACTTTCTACTTTAACGCAGTAGTAATCTAATCAAAATACGGCAGAAGTAACAGGTTGTCCAACCGAGGTTAAATCCCGTAGGCTAACTAATCAAAATACGGCAGAAGTAACAGGTTTTACAACCGAGGTTAAATCCCGTAGGCTACATCAAAACACGCTAAACTAACGGGAAACGCACCACCAATGCCTAATTCTTAGGAGAATCATATACAATGAGTGTCTCACGAAAACCTACGGGGACTTCGGGTTTGGTACATGAAACTCAAGCCGTTCCGAGGTAAGCGACTTATAAGTAGTATCACTATCCCAAACACAGACAGAATGTATTGCCACTTATTTTTCCGTCACGGAACTCACAACAGGTCGTTCCCAAAGAAAACAAACTGTCCAGTTCTTCTCGGTTTATCGGCATAGACTGACCTTACGTGTAGGATGGACCTACCGTTAAAATTTCAAAGTCCTTCCTCCCGACTACCTTCCAAAAAACAGGCCGTCTATCTCATCTTGTTTGGCTTGAATGTCACAATGTCCACTCAGTCATTGTTGCTTACGAAAGAATACTCTGCTAGAGTCAGTTTCATATGCGGTACGGAATTATACTCAAGGAGTTGACGTTGCGGAATGATTTAATTACATCAAGGAAAAGCCAGGCAAACAACATTGTTTTTTTCCGAACAAAATGTGATAAAGAGTTCATGGAGGGGGAGCGGGATAGTTTTGCAAATCGACTCGCTTTAACCCCACTTTGTTTATTTTTTCTACTCAGGTTTGAGTTCATCATCTAGGCTTCCGCAAGGTTGCACTTCTCTGAGAAGTTGTCACTACTACCTGACACTAGCAAAGTAAAGACTCTAATAAGGTGAAAACATCATTGAAAAAGCATGACAACACCTACTTCCTGGCCTCGAGTAGGTCGTCGCTTGCAGCTTCGAGTAAAATCCTTTCAGAATTTAGATTAGCTTTACTGGTTTACAGGTGGTTTACAGGTGTTTCGCGCGATAACTGATAGCTGTTATTTTGTACGCTATTTTATATACTATGATTATGTTAAATGATATCCATATAACAGAAAGATACTGCATCCAATTACCATGCATTTTCAAGTTAGAAACGGCGAGTGTATGGAGAAACATGGATTAAACGACGTCGAACTGGCTTCATGTACACGCGTTAGTCTCCATCCCACCGTGACTTTTACGTTTTGCTTTTATTCCTTGTTGTCACCCAAAAACAACGTGAACCATTTATCTGATGTAGTTTGTGTCTCCTTATAAAAATTAAATCGGTTACCCTCAACTGGTTGCCATTGCCTTTTTCGTAGCTGTGTACATCTTATCTGTTCTCATGAGGACCGTTTAAGACAACTGGGTTACCAGTTTTCACAGTTCTTGTCGATTGGGATGGTTCGGCAGAATTTTGTGATTTCGTTAGGCATAATTTGTTCTCGGGTTGTTCTAAGGGCCAGCCAATGCGGATATCTCGTGTCCTTCAATGGTTTCTGGTATGCCTAGAAGCAGGCATCTTCGTGTGAGTGGTGTTCACGCGGATTTTGCCAAGTTGCATTTGCAATCTTCTGACAGTGAGCCACAAAGAACACGGATTATCCTTTACTCCGTATCTCATTGCTAGCTACGGCCATCTCACCCTAGTTAGATGAATCGGTACTTTTATGTGAATAGGTCACGTCCGCTGAAATCAACCAACAGTTGGCGCACAAATAAACAAGAGCTGAGTCTTGAAGTCACTAAATTAACCAAAAGATAGCCGGGTCAAACAAATAGAACCAAGGAAACTACTCACAAGATTGCTGAAAATTCTTCGACAGCCCACGACTAATTTTGCCCTTCTTGGGGCTCATCAGGTAGGCGCAGTCCCCGAGTTTTCGTCAACCTTATGTTCTACTTGAAACCAAATTGCACGAAATTAGCGAAATACACTCATTTACAAACAAATTTGGTTTTGCGAGAGACTCACCTGGAACCCAGCTGAATCATAAACGAGAGATTCAGTTGAGTCTCCCATGAAAACCCAGTTGGTATACAAATGGGTGTATTCGTCGAGATCTGCCCAATTTGGGTTGAAGTAGAACATAAGGTTGACGGAAACTCGGGGACTGCGCCTACCTGAAGAGCCCGAACAGGTATGAAACCGGTCGTGGGCGGCCAAGAGTTCTCAGCAACCTTGTGAGTAGTTTCCTTTATAAAAATATACTGAAGAGAGAGATGTCTGTCGGCCACGTCTGGGTTCTCGTCGGAGTCACCCACATGGAATACACGTAGAACAGATCGGCACACCAAGCACAAGAAAGTGCATTCACCTACAAGGTCAGTCCCGTGTAAGTGGCTGGTCTGAAACACAAGTGGAGCAGCAGGAGACGAGACCATAACCTTCAAACAATAAGCAAAATGTTTTGCTGACTTTTGGAAGCAAAAAAACGTCTCTGTACTAGACCGTACCTTGACTTTCTCATAGAGTTTCATCAAGAACAGCTCCAAGGTCTCGAAGAGTTTACGTTGTCCCCCTCAAGACTTACTTCAGTGAACTGTGGCCTTCTAACCACACCAGCGTCCAAATTCTTTGGTGCGAAAATCACATTTTTGTCTTACATACGTACTTCCTCAAATAGTTACTGATCAACTTACTGCACAAGGCTTTACGACAACTTGAGTGTTTAACCTAGGCTTGATTGAGTTGTCTGTGGTGTATTCGTTTATCCACGAATGTTTGGCCCGTATTTAGGTCAATAGGATATTTGTGCTGTTTACAAGGTCCACAACGTATCCGATTTGGCCGCTTATTCGCTAATTGGATTCCAAGGGATGTCGTAAAATCAGTTACAGTAATCATGTTCAAGCCTCACCGTCTATCTTTCAGTCACCGGATAACCGTTTTGGCCATACTCCTCTACCCACTTAAAAACCACCCACTTTTCAGGAACCGCTGGTAGAATGTTTCAGACTGAGCGATGTAAAAAAAAAAACAAGTGCTTTTTCAAACCGCTCTCCTCAAAACATCGACTGCTTGTGTTTCCTGTAAAAGCGTTTGAATAAAAGCGAAATTATTGTTTTTTCAAGGAGGTGCAATCTTTGAGAAATGTTCTGCCTCGGCAATCGTTAGTGATATGAGCTCAAATGTCATCCGGTTTTACCTGGATGAATGTTCTTCGTGTGAAGGGACTACAGCTCGAATTTACTGACCGGACGGTCCGTGGTTAGAACCCGACCTCTATCTCTCGACTTCCCCTGTCTAGGCTTGGGCAACCTGGCAGTATTCCAGACCTCACGCTACCATCGGGTGGCATGGCAGTTTGGCTCCGAAAGGGTGCTACAGCTGAACATTTTTGTTCCTACGCTTTGTTGCGGTCGCAATTGAATTAGGTGCCACAAAATTACATGAACTCTGATGATCCTGTCAACTTGCTGTTTTTGTTTGTTTAACTGAATGGTTAGGCCGTGGCAGGCTTATGGTGCAGAGCTTCTATGCACCTTGAATGGAACATGAACATTGAAATATTCCAAGGTCTCCAATGCCTAGATGGGAGCGCTTGAAAATCAAGGGTTGTATTCGTACTACTTACATGTTAATCAATAATTTTCGCGGCCTGATAGCTGGCCCCCTAGATCAGCTCTGCCATTTTTTTGTTTAGTTCTTGACAAACTCCCTGAGCCTCTCCATTCACCATGCTGTTTGGTAACCCCAATGGCTCCTATAACCCGTTTCATTCATCGATTACCCTTCTTGTCAGATTCTCCATGTCTGACGCACACCTTGTTTTTGTTCGTCAAAAAGAATAACGTATGGTTGCTGGCCAAAGCATACTGTTAAACACACATAAGCACAATTTTTTTTTCAAAATATACAGACAGATTATTTATGAAAGGTAAACATTGTCAGCTGCCAACCAAGGTGTACGCATTTGTGCAGTATCGTTTTCATTCTTCAAGCTCCATTGGTCTGGTATGTTGTGGAACGTTCACTGGCAGTCTGAACCGTACCGTAGACTGTGGGATCTCGACACAGCAGAGACGAACTTGTCGTACCTCACCTGAAGTCCGTCCAGAAGATCATTGGGAGGGATTAGTTGGAAGAAAGTGACCAAATCGGGTAAACGAAAATGGAACGCACTGCCCGATTCACGTGTGAATGTGCCACCATCTAGGGTTGACGTGTCTGAGGACAGAGAAGAGATTTGAGGTTACTAGATGGGCGCTTTTAAAGTAATTCATTCAATTCCAGGTGAGTAGTATCAGAATGTCCTTTCTATTTGAGGTTGATTCAATGACAGTTGGGAAAATTCCCGAGATGTGCGACAAAACAGTGGAGACAAGCTGTGTAAAAAAAAAGAGGCGGGTTTGGAGCACTTTACAGAATTAAAATACAATAAACCGGTCTTCCAAAACGATGTCTTCAAAGATTTTTGTGAAATCTCGAGTACAGTTTCTCTGTTTCAATGTAGAAACATCATTTAGACCGATCAGAGACATTCTCCGATGACCCACTTAATTGTCAGGTTTCTGAAAGTTATCTAAGTAAGAAAGATATCCAAGTAATTGTCATTTGAGATCATTTTTGTCGGCGCAAATGTGGGTGCTTGCCTTGTTTTGCCCGGGGCAGTTCTCTCAGTTTGGATGGTTATCACAGCTAGACAACAATCTAGTAACTTGAAAGGAGATACCAAACTAAATAGAAAAGAGACTTGTCAAACGAGTGCAACTCAGTCACACACTTTCTTTGCAAGGTGGACGTAAAAAAAACAAATTCTTTGAATTCACTATGAGAAAATTGAACCAAGAGAAGAGGAGGTCGGAAGAGCGGTTAGTAACAGGGATTGGGGCTTAGAGGATTTTACGCTTCGCTGAACCCTTATAAATGGTATAGACGTACAAGACGAATGCGTAAATAAGCCCAGATGAGGATGCCGTAAAAAAGCTGACAATCGTACTGGGCTACTTGGCCGAAATGAGTGAAATCAGAAAGTCCAAACTAAATACCAAGTGAGTGAGATATCTCTCTGACACGAAAAATCATGACCTAAATTAACAATTGGACTTAAATTGCTGCCCTCAAGAAGACTGATCAAGATCGACTTATCAACCATAGCTGCACAAAGAAGACCACACACACGAAAGGAGAAACTCCGCAGTATTTAAACAGTCTGAATAAGGAAAGCAATGATTTAGCCAGCTGTCCAAACATTGAAAGTCCACCACACTGTTGGGAACATCTGTCATTCAAAAACCGATTGCGTTTACGAGGCAAGAAACTTTAGTTTGCGATTCTAAACACAAGGATATACTGTCTGGTGGACGTGCTCCACGTAGGCGTATAATGGGTTTTCCATAGAAGTTGATCTCCCTGAGACGCTGACTCCGAATGGCCAGTCTGGTGATGTGGTCACCAAACGGACAGGTGAGGCAAGCCTTCAAACTCTGACTTTCTATGAGATCTGTTCTTACTGTAACTTTCGTTGCTAGTGTTAGGAGATTTGAGAATTTTCACTGGATATATCACACTGTAATTGTGATTTCGATTTACGCAGAAAAGCTGAAAAGTAACACGTCGTTACTGGAAGATATCAGCAGTGCGCTTCTCACGAAATTCCAGCGAGGTTCGAACCCCTCAATATCCGGACGAGTAGTGTGAATCCCTAACGAGCGGCTTGTAAGTAGCTTGACCAACCCGTTTTTTATTTTTGACTGAAGGGACGACAAGCGTTCCAGTCGAACTTTGTGAATGGGCAGAATAATCCATGTTGTAAAGTGCGTCGTCGCCGTGAACTCTACGATTAATTGCTCTACAATGACAGCATTTTTGTGCCTCGTTCTACCGAAGATATTCCAGCCTGTCGCATTGTATGTTTAAATCCTAACGTGATAGAACATACTGAACAGAAGCGTTTCGAACCTCACGGACAGTTACTTATAAGACCAGGCATAGTTCATATGTGCGTTTCCAACCGATGGCCCATTGTCCGGCAAGCAGAAATCAATTGCTGAGTTACCCGACCACTCGTATAATACACTGCACAAGGGAAGAATGCACTACAGTTCGTTTACTGATCTACTTATGTGCCACGATGCTGCTGAGGTTACCCATCACGACTGTCCTAAAATCCAGAACTGGCGGATGGATTTATCTAGCTTACCAACGCATACATTGTCTTGCAGATGCCAGCTCATGTTAGGTAGAACCACGGAAGCCTATTTCCCGACGAATGCTCCAGCCTGACACTGACCCCACTGGCACTCCTTGCGGGAACACCGGATAGTTCCAATTTTTCCAGTCGTTTTCCCCGGGATCTGTCAGAATATTTCAGGCCATACCCATCAAAAAGTGCCTTATCAATTATTCGGCCAGTGACTCTCACTCACTTTATTGTATTTTCGACGGGAAGGCATCATGATTTCATTCTTGTCAATAACCATTCAAAAGCCGAATTCTTAGACACGTTCGGAATGTGAGTTCGCAATCGTGTACCATTCTCCAAGAGCAGCGGTCCACCAATCGCTTTGTGGGTGGGGTAATATGTGTAACTTTGTGGATTCGAGCAGTCGGAGCACTAACATGCTGTGTGTGTTGGTTTAGACTTTCAAAACCCACCTACTGTGATCGGCGGCTTGAAAGATTTGCGATAAACAACATTCACGTGTATACTGTAAACTGAGGAATGATTTAGTTCATCAAATGTGAAATGAAATTCGTCCTTAACTCGTCATCATCGGGGACAGCGACATCAGTGTTCACCGTAATGCTTTAGAACCACAGATTCCGAATTTTACGTTCCGTCTTGGAGTGAAGACCAGACACAAACAGTGCGTGGGGGGAGAGGACCTGGCGCTGACCTGTCGCAAGCATTCTGAGGTGCTCACACCTTTAGGTGCTTGATCAGTAAAGCCACCAAAAGAAACTGAACGCCACTCACACTGCTTGGCCATTTCGTTTGGTGCTGCTGGCCAAGCTCAAAAGGTTCACGGGTCATCCCCCTGGAGGGCCGATCGCAGTGACAACACCACATCTTTCTTTCAAGTCACACACTGCCCCAATTGAAAGAGGTACAGTGAACAACACTAATCTTTTAGGCACGCATGGCACGTGTAGCACGTTCACGAGCCACCGCAATCGACGGCGCTGGATGCTACAACGCCGCATGGCTCTCATCGAGCACCACTCACAAATAGTACCATGGAATCCAGCACAAAAAGCTTATACTTCCATGTTTAACTACAGATGCTCCGTCCATCAAAACTGACCTGAAGCCCATGTTTCTTTGCCTAAGAGCTATTCAATTCCAAACACTGGAGGAAAAAGAACACAACATGGAAAAGTAAATCTCGTACCATCTCTGGTCGTTGCCAACCGACATAAATCTCCGACAAACTTATATGCTTGCCAGACATTTTCCATCAGGAAAGGGACGAGCTTATTCTAGGTCATAGAACCACAAAAACCATGGGGAATGAAGCTTGAATGTTGGCTGACGGAACCGGCGTAAGACCAAACAGAAGCAAAGAGCACAGCCAACATTTAGGACAACCCATGGATATTGTTCCATCAAGATGGTTTCCAACAACCCTGCTGCTTTCGAATGATCATTAATCACTTTCAGTGGCATTTTAACGAATGGCTTCTGATGCTTGTTTTACAGCTGCTACAAATTTGTTCTTCTGTGTGCCATTTCGCATCACGGTTTCCACACAGATGGCGCCGGTGCCTTAGGTCCAGAACTTTGATATCCTCGAACATTTACCTATAGAGCAAGTTAGGTTGCTAAAATGTCACGTGACCCTGTCGAATCGGCACAGTGAATGGCATTACCTCGTCCTACAATATTTATATGTACACGGTCAGTGGAGTACCTGTGGTTGACAATGACGTCAATTAAACACCAATCAATCAGGGATTTGTTTGAGATCGCCGGGGTTCGAATAAACCTGAGATTGTCAAACTGACCCAAATGTGCACCTACCTCACGTTGCATCATTTCTGTGTAGAATAGAGGACGGATGCGGCTAGAGTGGACCGCATGGTCATCCGTTTACGCCAAGGTGTGTGCAAACTGCACCTTGCGCTTGAGCATTCCATCAACTAGGGACGGTGCAAGACAAGTGTCGATCTAAGCGGACAGATCAATAGTTGCCTAAGCAGCTACCGGTGGTTTAGAACAGGTTGTTTAATAATGTTCGTAATTCATGTGTGCTAGGATGGGCTGTAATATTTGCTTATCGGTTGGAGTTGTAGGGTAAACATGGTCGCTGTTTTCGCAGGAGCATTGAGGTATCCAGAGACACGGACAACACGTCCACGATAGTTTATGCTTGATAAGAAATATTTCCGATATCAAGCGCGTTGTTTGACCTCAGTCTGCCTTTTGCGAGTCGGTGCTGGTTCGACCGACTTTGGATGATCGTTTTCTTCATCCACGCCTGGTTAGTTCAGCGAGATGAACTTGTAAACGTTTCGTCAACATACGAGAAGATATCATCAGTGCGCATTTGGATGGATACATCCTTTTTGCCTGCGTGCATTTATATAGCATTTGAAGACTCATTGTTTCCTTCTAACCTGGTTGGCTATTTGGGGGACAGTGTTTTTCAGAATCTATTGGTCCGTCTGTGATCGTTTTTACGTTGTGGTCTGCGTTCCTTTGAGCTTATTGTTTGTCCCAGCGCCTTCTATTTTTTGTCGTTGCCTCGCTGGCTTTGAGTGGCCCTCTCCTAGATTTGCACTGCGTTGTGGTCTGATCTCAGGACCGACGTGCTGGTCGCACCGCTCTGTTTTCTCCATTGTAACGGCTAGTGTTCATGCAAACGCTGGTTGATTCGGCACTTTGGTTTATTGACTGAGCGCCGCCTCCAATCAAACTGATGTGTCCGTCTGAATCGGGCTCTTCTGTTTCTCTTACCGGGCAACACAATTTGTCCCAACTTTTGCACTGTAATTTCTGCAGTAAACCCTGAAACTGGCGACTCCACTGGCGTCTCTCCTAGTTGTTCGTAATATTCTGTGTTGCACTCAAAATGTTTTGTCATGCATAAGTCGAGTAGTTGGAGAGGCCGTTCTTCTCCAGCGATCCAGCTGGTATGCGTCCAAATATTTTTTGAAAAAAAAACTAAGGTTACAGTTCTGTGAAACACCAGTCTCGTGCCTCGAGTATGATAGCAGATACCGTTCTGCACAATACGTTTGCAGTCAGTATGTGATCAATATACGTGTACTAAGCAACCAATGAATGATAATCCACCAGTGTGACTATCCAGTGGGATTTGAACCAGGGGAAACAAAATTAAACTTGGGGAAAATCACTGCGGATAAAGTTAGATCGTTTCTACCTGTAGATCAGCAAAGATGTAGTTGCTGAAGCCACGGTGGGCCGCATCACAATCCTCATACCGTCTAGGATGACCCAACAAACAACGTAACGTTTCGCTCCAAGTGTCGAGTCACTCGGATGCAGGGTGGGCAGGTAGAAACGCTCTCATTTAATCAGAGTAGGAGGGCAAAATTTTGGCTCTTTGATGTATCAATGTGCGACCGGAAATGGTAATCCCTCGAGAAATCCACAACGCTAATTACACCTGAGCAGGAAATTCCCAGCGTCTGTTTTACAGGGTCATACAGAGCGTAAATCTTACAACCAAAGACATACTGGTCTGAGCGACATACGGGTCTAGGAACGATTACATAACCAGGCATTACTACAAACGCGTGAATACAGTTCAGATGGAAGAAAGCATTCGGGAGAACGCTGAAGCTTTTACTCCGAAACTGTGTCCAAACGATTCTGCTGAATGAAGTTTACAAACACAGCAGTTGGTTTGGTACTGAGGCCAATTTTTCTAACATAATCGCGGGAGTTGCGACGTAGTCTCATCCCTCTGCATCTAGCTGATTCATCGGATATCTTCACTTCGAAGTTTCTGTCCCTCCGTTCGCTTCCTGCGTTGTGGTGCAGCTTCCTTCCACTCAATTGGTTGATTAGATAACCTGTTATTTTCCGTAGTTTCATGTCTCAACTGATCAGTTTGATGTTTATTGTTAGATTTTTTACTTCTCAGTTGGTTCAGAGTCTAACAAATTTGCAGTTCTTTTGTTCTTAGTGGCTGACATTCTCGGTCGATGTCGAGGTGCTTTTGATGGATTTTTCCGTGAAATATCAAGCGCCCGTCTCCATTTTGTTCTTGCATCAGCAGGTATTTATGCATTGTCCAAATTGGACTGATTTCGATAAATACACTGTTTTATATTTTGAGTAAATTAATGTGGTGGGATCTTGGAAAAAACTTCGAAGACGTCATTATTTTATACTAAATCATTAACTTTCTGCACTAAAGAAGAGCTCTTTACGCTGACATTTTTTCGATTTTACTAAAACAGAATAACGTTACTGACAATCGGGACTTTTGATTCATTTCTTTATTGTTTGTATACTAACAAACGGTCCGGATGAGTTGAATTTCTACCTTTTGTAAGAACAATGGTACATTAGCACATCGCGTGAGGCCTTTGTGCTCAGTGCGTTGCAATTGGTCAAAGTGCATTCCGCGAATTCAACAGCTCGACTGTCGGAGAGTGGTACTCAACCCGGCTGCCAAGACTCAGAATCGCGTGGTGCTTCATAGTGGACTACGTTGGACTTATGATTCAACACAGCCATATGAAGACGGGCACACATTTGGTCTGCATCATCGTCACTGCTCAAACTGCCACTGTGAGTTTGAATAATGACGGAGGTCGACGACGAGTTTGCTCGTTAAAAACAAAGCATTTTGCAACTTGCGTTTAGCTGAAACGCAAAGTTGAAGGAAACCTGGGGCACTTGTCCTACTTGGTGAACCTCAGGAAGAACGAAGCCATTCGTCGTTGCGTTGTCCAACGGTTTAAGCAACTTTATGAGTAGTAAGTGTCGTCTAGACGAATCCAACTCATTTTTTCAATTACTAACGTGAAGCGAATCACCACGTGGGTTGCAGTCGATTGCGACAAAACTCACATGTATTATCCCAAATGCACTGTAATGTCACCGCGATACGTGTGAGTAATGAATCTGCCCCACAACCATGTCTTGCTTATTCAGACCTTTTCAAGACGTCTTAACTATTTATATCACGTAGCCGAAAACCTGGTTTCTTGGATAGAGGTACGCGAAAGCTGTCGCGGATATGATGGACTAGAACTTGTCCCTACTAACCGAAAATCACGGATAGATTTGTGATAAAAAATAATCACATTTCGAAAAAAACAGCAATTACGTTTATCACACTGATGAATAGGGGAGTGCAACCATTTAATTTGTTGTTCATCCTGGACGTGCATCCTATCTCCTTCGTTTGATTAATTAGGGGACAATGAAGATTCTCCGCGGCCCGGGCCCGTCCTCCTGCAGCGGGGCACACAAGATCGCAACTAGAATTCGCATTGCAAGTAGCATTTTATCGGTCATCCCTTAGTAATGTGTTTTCCTACTTTCTGCCAGTGCTTGATTCACTCTCGAGGTTTTGCAAACGTTTGCTAATTGTTTTGGACCTCTTTCTCCAGTCCGTCAATCCGTGTGCGGGCATAGATAACCTCATCTTGTTCAAATGAGTCTATAAATTCGAACAAATGGGACACAAGTAAACAACTCCGGGGTACTCGCTTTAGATAGATATAATCTCTTGTAATCTCCTCAAACTGGAAGAATTTCCCGTTCACGAGCTGACCCACTGACCACAACACAGTAGGGGACCAGTGGATTTCACTGGCTTATTTTTGGATAGAAAGGGTAAAAATGCGAATTTCCAACTGTCACCAATTGCGGACAACCGCGGATGCTAAAAATAGTAACACAGATGGTGGTGGGTGTCTTCCGTTGTCTGTCATTGATTTTGTGCAAGTTATCTAGTTTACTTGAGCGTTCTAATTTTGGTTTGGAAAATTTGTTCCAGAAAGTTTCGATTTTGGTGGATTGTATAATCACCGTTCGTACAAACGGAATACAAACTGTGTTCATTCGCTTTTATTCCGTGATCTCTCTGCCCTCTGTCCCAAAACATTATTGAGTAAAACATAACCAAACATGCTCAGTGCTCACCGTTGAACGATATAAGGCTTACTACAAAACATTTCATCCTGAGGGACTCAAAATGATTTAAGTTGAGCTTCCCATAATTTGGACGCAAAACTCCCAGCGAAGCCAATATGATAACATACGGGAAATTTATTGGGACCCCCCGACGGAAAACCGAATGTATTTCCAATCCACTGGGTGCTAAGCGAAATTCCCCAAGAAATAAGGGTGGGGGTTTCCAAGAGGGTGCCACCTGATGCGTTCCACGTAGAAGTTTACTGTCTCTTAGTTATCTAGAAATATCTGAAAAATATAACTTATTTCATAGAACGATTGTACAGGTAGGTGAAGTGTGAGTCCTTAAAGTCGATCACGTAATATATTTAAGATAACTTTGCTTCACAGGCTTCACATTTTATGCGGATAATAACAAAAAGAAATTTTTAGATTTATTGACTGACACACAGGGGGCGAGAAGGTTCAGTGGTTAGAGCACCAATTTACTGACCGGAAGGTCCGTGGTTTGAACCTAACCTCTGCATCCCAACTTCCCCTGTCTAGGCTTAGGCAATCTGACAGTATCCCAGCTCTCGTGGTTCCTTCGGGTGGCATGGCAGCTAGGCACCGAAGGGTGTTACAACTGAACGAGTATTGATTAGTATAACACAGGCCATCGGTGGACTGACTTTGCAGACGTTTATCCGCAGAACCGCACCAGAACACACGGGACAATCTGTTACTAGTCGAGTGTCTTAATGAACTACGCAAACAAATTCACGTAGCTGTGATTAGGTCGTTTTGTGACACACTAAATGACCCTGATTTTTTGTTACGATCAGCAGCCGGCCCACGGACCATCTATTGTCCCACAGACAAATTGCAGTTTGAAAATGAGATCTCGCCCTGTAATGGTGTGTTGAAAATCCAGCGAAAAGAGTACAGCTGTTTCCACTTCATTGGGAATCACCAGCTGTGCGCATCTTCCGAAACTCATCTCAGCCTCGAACCCGCGACCTCCAGGTCAGTATGCTGAACAGATAACTGTTCGGCCACGAGCGGCTGATCAGCAGTGTGATTTGCTCCCACCCAGATATGCTATAGAGGGGGCGCTAAACAAGCCTCATTTGCACTACTTATAACGTTGCTGAAAATTCTTCGATAGCGGACGACCGGCTTCGCCTTTCTTGTGGCTTATCAGGTGAGCGCAGTCCCCGAGTTTACGTCAAACTTATGTTCATCAAATGAGAGATTCAGCTGGGTTCCAAGTGTCTCTCGCAAGACCAAATTTGATTGCAAATGAGTGCTTTTCGCTAGTGTCGTGCAATTTGGTTTCAAGTAGAACATCAGCTTGACGGAAACTCGGGGACTGCGCTCACCTGATAAGCCACAAGAAAGGCGAAGCCGGTCGTCCATGTACCCAAATTACCATAAACCTTCTGACTGTCCGATACACTGGAATCAGATGAAAGTTTACATACTTGTTTTTACACATCAGGAGAGATGCGTTTTTCACCAAGCAAATGGACAGCAGTGGATTGAGGTATATCTCTGTCACTGATAAATGACCACGTACTGAGGCACTCTAACGAACTCAGTAATCAAACTTTTTTTGCAAATAAGTGTATTTCCCTCCAGAAACAAAGCGTATTTCCAAAGGACCACCCAAAGGGGTCTTCCTTGAGGAACAGCAGGTGATTCCATTGGGTTGAAGAATAAAATTTCGCTCCACGACCCGCTTTTCAATCTTTGGCATCAAGGATATTCACCGTCAGAGAAAAACATGTGAGTACTGACTGTGAGATGACATCGTTGTACTAGCAAAATATCAAAAGGTGCGGTGAGCGGTAGTGGTTTTCACTCCAACAATGAAAACGCTCAGTTAAACAAGCTTGAATGTATATGTGCGTGCTGCCATGATAGGAAAAACTTAATAGTACTCGAAGGAAGTCGATTTTTTGTGGCTGTGAAGGCTGCAGTCGTAGTCTTCTAGATGGCTCTTAAAGTACTTTTAACGCACCTTTCGTCACGTATGTAAAGCTGAGAAGCACGGTACAGCTGTCGTTTTTGCTAGAAATCATCTTTCAGAGCACCTCACGGAACTCCAGGGAGGAACAATTGTGGAACTTCTGTCCAAGAAGTCATTACTCAAGAAGTCGATGGAAGTGAGGTGTTTTCAGTGGTTGAAAGATGACTGCCGCCCTATCCTGCCCAACTGAGAGTCAATCGAGTCCTTCAACTGGATGCTTTTGTAACTCAGACAACGGCGGCATACCAGCTGGATCGCTGGAAGAGGAAGGCCTCTGCTAATAACTCGACCTATGCATGACAAGGCATTACGAGTTCAACAGCGAATAGTACGTACAACTAGGAGGGACACCAGTGGGGTGACCAGTTTCAAAATTTATTGGAGAAATTACAGTGCAAAGTTAGGAACAAATCGTGTTGCCCGGTAAGAGAAGCAGAAGAGCCCGATTCAGACGGACACATCAGTCTGATTACAGGAGGCGCCCAGTCAACCAAACAAAGTGCCGAATCAACCGGTGTTCGCAGGGACACTAGCCGCTAAAATAGAGAAAACAGAGTGGTGCAACCAACACATCAAACTCGAGATCAGACCACAACGCAATCCCAATCTAGGAGAGGGCCACTCAAAGCCAGCGAAGCAACGACAAAAAATAGAAGGCGCTGGGACAAACAATAAGCTCAAAGGAACGCAGACCACAACGTAAAAACGATCACAGACGGACCAATAGATTCATGAAAAACGCTGTCCCCCAACTAGCCAACCAGGTTAGAAGGAAACAATGAGTCTTCAAATGCTATATAAATGCACGCAGGCAAAAAGGATGTATCCATCCAAATGCGCACTGATGATATCTTCTCGTATGTTGACGAAACGTTTACAAGTTCATCTCGCTGAACTAACCAGGCGTGGATGAAGAAAACGATCATCCAAAGTCGGTCGAACCAGCACCGACTCGCAAAAGGCAGACTGAGGTCAAACAACGCGCTTGATATCGGAAATATTTCTTATCAAGCATAAACTATCGTGGACGTGTTGTCCGTGTCTCTGGATACCTCAATGCTCCTGCGAAAACAGCGACCATGTTTACCCTACAACTCCAACCGATAAGCAAATATTACAGCCCATCCTAGCACACATGAATTACGAACATTATTAAACAACCTGTTGCAAACCACCGGTAGCTGCTTAGGCGACTATTGATCTGTCCGCTTAGATCGACACTTGTCTTGCACCGTCCCTAGCCGATGGAATGCGCAGAAATGCGCACCTGGGTGGGTAATTCTTTCTTAATTTTTTTCGTTAATATGGTTTTCAAGGACTGTGTGACATTTATTTCCGTGACCGGCTATGTGAACACACCCTTCCCAGACTCACATTGGTCCGCGTCGATTTAGCTTAGGTTGCGGTCTGTATTCCTTGCAGTTGATTGGTGCGTTGAATAGATTCCGTTCTAGGACCGCTTTCCTGTTCTGGTCACTTGGTTTCCAACCGCTGCTGCACCATCATTTGCCTTCCGTTTGTTTGATTGGTCCCGCGGAGGTTTCTACTTTCAGTTGTGTTTTGATTAGCCAATTCTCAGCTTCTGTTACGGCCTCAATATCTCGAGTTTGCATGGCTGGTTACATTTTCCTGCTTAATGAGGTTGTTATTTTTGCACCGCAAGAGTGTTTCGTGTTCAACCGGTTATTTGAATATCTTTCTGTCCCAAGGGGTCGTTCTTTCTTTGTTCAGTTTGCTTCGTTGACTGCCTGGTTGAAATTAGGATCAGTCTACTTTCGGTTCTTGCGCCGTTTTGGGCTTAGTGTTCTTCAACAACCTTTTTCGCTTACACAAAGTTGCGCTGGTTTCTTATTCATGCATGGACTATTATGTGGACGTTATCCCAACCAAATTCGTGCACGGGAATAAGTGAAAACTGGTTGTCTTTTGACCCCAAGTCTTTGCCTTGTATTCTGGTCTCCCTTGCAGTCTGCAACAAGCTTTGAATGGAATCTTGCATGTAGTTCTCCGGGTATTCAGTTTTGGTCTCAGACTCCGTTCTGTTGCAGTGCAGTTCAATAGGCTTTATCCGTGTCCAGATGCAGGTTTGTTTGTGGCTGTTTGGACTGTCGCCATGCTAGTTGAGGGCATGTTTTGTACGCGGTGACTTGCCCTTCTCGTGCTAGGGATCTCCAAGAATGCCAGCTTCCAAAATGGTTCTACTTCCGCTGTAAATTGTTGTCGTCAGGAAAGTTTTTCATCTAGCTGTTCCATTGCTTTTCACCTCATTGGATCATGACAGAGGTAGCAGATCGATATATATAGTGCATTCACTTCCAACTTCTTCGTTGCAATTCACGAGACAAATCTTGAAATTGAGGACCCCGCTGGTGCTTGTCTCCGACAAATTCAAAATATGTGGTCAGGCATAAACTGGGAATCTCTCAAACGTGTACCTCCCCAAGTGGTTCATCTTTGAAGGTGTTCAGGTCCAAGGATGCAAACAGAAAATCACAGCAAAGGAGACCATTATTTTCTCTCCTCGGGGTTTGTACCCTTAGGTTCCTCCGAAAATTGACTTGAAGTTGTACCGAGTATTACGATCGGCTCCGCAGCTCCTTTGAAAAATAGTAAGTTGATGACGTTGGAAGTGCCGTGATTGGTTGGAACGTTATCGATTTTTTGAGCAATTTTGGTAGTCCACAAAACCAAAAAATCGCGCTTGAATCCACGCCATCATCCCCCAGCATTCTTCTCTTTTATATAGGTCTTCATGTAGGTTGTTCACCTGTTTTTTTTTGGTTTGACGGCGATAAATGGTTCGATAGCCAAGTGGAGATCTCACCTTCTTAATGTGCTCCAGTTTGTCTAAGATGACCGTCATAAATCGTTTTTAGTTGGCAAAATAACTGTAATTCTTTGATGATTTGGTTGCTTCTGCTTGCTCCTTGCTTACAAATCCGTTTGATATTGTGTTGCGTGTGATGACTGGAACAAACATTTGGCAAAGTTGCCCCTGAGCGCTTTCATTAGGTTCGGTAGATTTCACTGTCGCCTCCTGGCGAGATTCATGATGTCTTTAAAATGAAAATGAGTGATCCGACGAGTACGTTTTCCTCTGCCTATGTAAACGATTTATTGTGGACATTCCTTACCTAAACAGCACCATGTTGGTTTTTCTTTTCACGGTCCCAGAAGAGACGAGAAAATGCTTCTGGGCAAGTCTTCCTGTTGTCTGTAGGGGGTGTGACTCCTCGTTCTCTGGCGATATTGCGTTGCTGTAGAAGTTAATCACCTGTTACTCACAAACAGACCTCTCCATGTTCGACGAGTCAATTCTCGCGTTTCCTCTCCGTGACCATCAATCTGACCATCCATCCACCATTGTGCTCTGCCAGTGTCGAGGGTTGTGTGTGATTTAGCGATGGCCGATAAGTCAAACCACGGAGAAAAATGCCGTAAAGCAGCCTGTTGGCGCTTCGAGGCTTGTTACTAGTAGAGGTTCTCCCGCTGACAGGCTGGTGTGAGCGCGGAACATCCGGGACTTTTGGAAACGAAATACTGTTGGCTCCGATGCGTTCACGTGTAGTCGCTCAGTTTGCTTCTGGATGCTCAAATCACAGCGGACCAATGGGATTGTGAGGAGGGTGTGTTTCAGTTAGCCAACCACAACACTAGATATCAGCTAATCTTTGGGAAATATATAGAAACTTGTGCAACTAACCAAGCACTGACGAAGTCCTCTCGACTCGTGGGGAAATGCTTGCAGGTAAGTTGACAATCTTGGTAAATAGATCAGCAGCTAACTTATCAGTTACCAGTGAGAGCAGCGGAACTACCAGTAATACGCTATATTTAGAAGTCTCACCGGTCAACCACGTGCTAGTCGGCATTTCTGCACACCAATAAATTGCAACCCCGAGTTTCACAACTTTCTTGATGGATGCATCTCACTAAGATGTACGGGCTGTCCTCACCCACTAGCATAACGACGGAAGCCAGAAACCCATCTGTGTTGCCTGTCTCACAGCTGGATGGAACTATAGCCCAATTTGGCTGACTTCCACTATAAGCTATGTACAAAGTTCCTGTTTTTCTCACGCAGATGTTTCCCGGCAACTTTAGAAAATGTTTCGGAAGCTGCTAAGTCAGGTCAGGCCTCGTATGCGTTTTCTTCCCTCTGCGTGGGCTTCTAGAGGTGATGATGGTTAATACCGGTCTTGCAGTCTGACGAGCCATGCTAAACGAAGGAATCGTACCCAGGAACGGCCTAGTTATTCTACAGACTCGGTGAGCCACAGCACTACACAGGTTGAGATTTGGCCGTCCTGAGTGGTACTCACTGGAAGTTACGTCTACTAGACAAACGTCGATCCAGACAACGAAAGCGTGACCACTGTTCATCACGAGTCCCATCCGCGCTGTAACCCTGCTCTTGACTTCAGCCGAGTGGTCTTTTGACGTGCACTACTGCTGACTTCGCGATGATGATGGAGCCATTAAATGGCCGGTTCTTTAACCTCATCAACCATTATTGGTGTCTTCGGAATCTGTCCCTTCCTAGTGGAAGAGATCATTCCCATTACCTAGTTCATCATTCCATGGGCACAAAGCATTGGTCCATGTGCCTGGCATTCACAGTCTGACGGAAAAACACTGCGCTTTGTTGACACTGTTACAAGAATTCTGTTGGAACTTGGGAGGTCGGGAAATGCTACTCGGATGGTTGGTATATTTTAACTAACTTTTGGGTTCACGTCCAACAATGCTACGCGTAACAATAAATGGCTTGCTTTCGACCACGAGGAAATTCAACCGCCCAAGAACAACATTCTGCATGGTCAAGAACAACAAAAATTGACGGGGGAGTAGGGACAAACAACACTCAATCGGATCTACCCTAAACAGACACGTGACCTTGGGACCTGTACCTTGCTTATCCATCCTTCATCATTCCGACTCTTTTATCTTTGTCGTTCCGATCACAGTGGATCAAAAATTGTTCCAGACCACTTGCTCACGCCTACATCCACGCACTAGTGCTTGTAGTCAGCACAGAATGCTTACAGCTATATACGAACCTCATGTAATGTCTCTAAAGGTAATCGATCCAGAAGAACTGATTAAATACGGACTTCCTGTACGTCCAGCCAACAGTTTGATCCACAGAGAGACTTTCATATAGACAAGCATTTAAACGAAAACGATATCCCTATTGCTCTGCAATTTGGTTGTCAGTGAATCCAAGAGAAAGAACCCTGTCGACAAGATGCAGCTGACATCATTGCTTTATTCGAAGGTGAACTGAAAACCTAAAGTCACCATACCGTTCTTTGACAAGAATTAAGCAAACACATTGTTGAAATCAAGAAATGGACTATGTATTCTTTGTGCACACTCCCTCCATAGTTAAAATCCACTTAGATTTGGAGATGAGTATTTACCGTCGGAGCAATTACGTCTTCTGATCGGATTCCCAGATTCCAATGCGTTATTGGCCCCGCCACACAAGATTGGGTTCCACTGAAGAACAGAGTGATTTTCTTTGGTGGTGCCCCCGAATCACTTTAGCTCCATCAACAAAGCCGGTGTGGGTTCTTGTGTAGGTCTACGGTATAACGTTTGAACAAATGAGGAAATTGCGTACAGTCCACTGCAGACTATCGAGAAACGGCAACCGTTGCCCAGATGACCACGGCAACCTTTCTACTCTGTGATTATTAGTTCACAAGTCATGATATACTTTCAACGATTCCTGTGCAGACTTTTAGAATGACCTCTTGATTTCTGTTTGACATCTTAGAAACATTTTTTTAAAATCAGTCGGTTGTCGGGCGGTATACCAAACCTCTTTGGGGACTCTCTGGCCCACACTAGGTAATCTGAGTTGCCTGGTTCACTCTCCACCTGTCTAGATATGTACCTTGCTCAGAGGTTAAACAGGTGGCTACCTCAGCTTTATATGTGCGAACATAAAAGTGATGGAATAAAACATACTACTCAAATGTTTCTTTTGGATTTTTTAAGAAAACTCGGCAGAAGTGACTCCGGTTGACCATAAGGTCCAAAAATATCTACAGGCTAGTTTTAGGTGCATAGTAGGGCAAACCTGCCAAGAGGTGATATGAAGAAACCTGTTGCTAAGATCACTTGTTCGCAGGTGTCAAACTCTGTCTAGTCTTCATTTGGATTGTCACGGCGTGCAATGTGTGACAGAATCCGAACTATGTGTACAAACTGACTGACAAAAAAACAAAGGTCTGAATGGAAGTCTGATTTTCAACTGTCATCGTTAGACGATGTCCATTCAACTGGAGTGGCAAATGGCTGGGCACTGAAATGCAAGGTAGAATATTTAGAACTTGATATGTTGTGGAAACGGTATCGAATAAAATTCGCAGAGTTTTCGGTTGAAATTAATTGCCGAACATCCTTGGTTTGCTTCTAGAAGTTGAATTACGATTCAGCAAAAACGAAGTTCAACCGCAGAGACTTTCTCTGCATAAATGTGAGGCCGCTACACGTATAGTTCTGTTCACCTGTGTCTACAAATCACCCACTTTTATTTTTACGTCCTCGATTTATGTTCTCCTATTCCTGATTGTAGCACCTGAGCGCAACCTTCATTTTGAAAAAAAAACACAGTCCTGCGTAATGAAATCAGTGTGCAACAGGATTCACGTAGCCAGTCTGGAAATGTTATTCCCAGCTAATAGACGCCGCCACCCCAGTGATATCAAACTAGCCAGAATCGGGAGAAATTTCCACCTGGCGTTTGGTTTGCAATTTAAATTGTCATGGTGGACGCATCTGAGACAGAATGACGCAGTCTATCTCAGACGAAGAAGCAGACATGCAAAGAATGTGAGAGACTAAGGATTTCGTGTACACATTTATATATAAAGCGCCAACTATCTGCCTCAAAATTTTCACAATCAGTGCTACACAAGCTTTAGTATTTTCTGCCTTTTGAGCAGAACAGTTAAACTACCGTTTACTTTCCCCGGGTCTCATTCACGATGTTCCTATCAGCGAATCACAAAGCTGCACCATTTTGGCGCACATTTTGAGATTGTGGTCAAATTTCGATCTGACATGACGTTACTCAAGAAGGCAGTCGGCACGTGACTAGGTCTCATGAAGTCTGTGACTGAAGGAAGGGCGCTACCACATTTTGTTTGTGTGCAAGCTAGCCACACGATCGATTGTGGCTCAACGACCAAGTCTTTAAATCCTAGCCGGAAGGAGGTGGGGGCGAATGCGCACTGTGAACGATTCGCACTTCTGCCGTAGTTTCCATCTTTCTGATACACCGGATTCAATTACAGGGAAACATCTCTATTGAAGCTTTTGCGTATGCTTAACCATCGTTTGCCGAAGAGAGTGCTGTTTTCCATGCCCAATTCAGAGTGGTGGAAGCAGAGAGGTGGCCAACCCTTGACCTGGCAGGCGGGTATGAAAGAAATCACGAAACGATTGGGTTCTGTCGGTGCTACTCGCCTTCCAGGATGGGGACCGCGTGATCTCCACTGCGCCTGGTTGGAGACACTGCAAGATATGTCTGTTAACCGATGTCAGTGGCGTTCTTGTTGTCAGTTCCTATCCAGATTGCCTGAGTGAATGTTTGGAGGTGAAGACACCTCGGATTGATAGTAGTAAGCTAGCCCCAAGTCCCTTCCCCATCCATCTTTATCCTTTTCTTCACAATAAGGCTTTCAAATAAATCATGGTTGTACGGCAGCGAAGCATCGGTGTTGAACACTGATGTCATGCTGTCGATGGTGATGATTTTTTGTTTGGTTGCTAAGCTAAAAGCATTCGGACTTAATAATGACCCGTATGTTATATAGATGACCTGTGATGGAGTAAAATGAGGAATTCGAATGAAACGTTTTTTTGTGCGCATAAAAGCTCGTACCGGTGGTAGTTTGGACCACAGCAAAAAGGTAAGCATGCACACGGAATTAATTCAAGGCCTTTCAGCCAGTTACCAACACGTCATTCTTGACAAATGACTCTTCAGCAAAGCTACTATTCCACACAGTTATTCACCCGGATTTCAGTAGGTTTCTAGTAATTTCATCACAAATGTTTGATTCAATAGTCGCTGCGGACACTTTGACATTCAAGATAATGTTTGAGGCATCATCCAACTCTGTCAAGGTCACCGATAAATCATGCCAAAAATCAGCGCCGAATTTAACCTGAACTGGTGGTGTTTTTTTCAAAACATCTTCCAAACAGATAAAAGAATGCGGGAGAAAATCCAGTCGGACAAAAAGTACACACGTTCCGAACGTCAACCTGTGTGTGGTTTCCAACTTTAGTTCACAGAGTAGTTTTATTTTCATGTCATACAGATTCAGTTACTGACGATAGTGTCGACTGGACTAGTTTGACCAGTTCGGTGACCCTTGGCAGTCCGCATACGCCAAAGAGTAACAATGAGGACACAGAGTGAATACTTGTATTTTGGAAACTAATTACAGCAAGGTAGTAGTCACAAATTGTGTAACTTAAAGTGCTGTTTTCAAGCATTTAAGCGGTCTTTTTAGAGAACATGCATTCTTTGACCCTGGAAATAGACCCTTTATACGTACGGCTGAGTGTCCTGAAATGTTAACCCGGTTATCCCTGTTTTTTATAAGATGCTGACAGCTCAATTAACGATTTTTAGACCATCTTCAACATCTTTGTCAAAAATTAAACCTCGGAAGACAATCAGGCAAACACTTTGGGAGAAAAGGGTCAGCCAAATATACACGAAAGTTCAGTGCAATCTACCAGTAACTTAAAGCATTGAATAGTGTTCAGGTTGACGCGCCGTTGATGAATGATCACCGAGAAAGGAGAACGATTTCAGGGCAGTTTTCACCTTTCAACGTGCCCAAAATCCGAAAGCAATTCAGCAAGGAACGCAGGACAGACATGAACCTCGGACCATCCCATGTGACGTAGAAGACGGACGCGTGGTCTAATTTGAATACAAATGTCGAGTCACGAACAAGCAGCGAATAGTTGGAGCCACAAAAACCCCGTCCAGGGATAGGTCTACACGACCTGAACGGCATTCGTGACGAAACATATTTATTATAGCAACGGAGAAATTGTCTCTGAGTTCTAATGTTGATAGAAACATGGGCTGTCCACCTGGCGTGTTTGAGCAACATACGATAATAGTCTGATCTGTCACAATCAATTCAATCAATCAATTTATTAGCTATAAACCGTGTATCATAGGCACATTGGTTCCAGCTGCTACAGTTTCGACCACCGGAAAACGGGAATGTGGAACGTACAACGAAGCCTTAGAAGCGAAGGTATGTTCGGTTTGTTCGGAAATTGAGTAGTATGCATTGAAGGCAATAGCTTTGATGCACGAGCGCCACTGACTGCGCGATTGGGCCATTTCTGCCAGTGTTGTTAACCACTGGTGATTTGAGTCCCGGGGTCCCCATCCAGGGAGGCAGCAGTTGCCCGCCCGACCCGACTAAGTTTACTGGTTAGCGCTTTCGTACTTCGTTGCCAGGTTATACACTGTCCACCTGTCGGTCGCTTTCACTCAGCACAGGGCTGGGCGAAAAGAGCTCTGCGGGGCAGACGGTCTTCTGGCATGCGGAGTACATGTCCCAACCAGCGCAACCTATGAAGCGGGGGTAATTCATCTATCGCGGGAGAGTTCCTTCTTCCTAAGACCATCTGACGTACCTCAGCATGTCACAAACAGTGGTATTATATCAAACCCACCATTTGCAATAGTTTCTTTGGTATCGTTGACGCAGAATGACGATGAGGAAATTTTTTGTCTTGATGCTACAAGGGAATTCGCCAAAAGGTTCGCATATTTGGGAGAATACCGATTCACCTCCAAGGTTCTCGCTATTACTATGGCGAAATGCTGGGTACTCCGACCTCTGTGCTGCGTCCTTGACTATATTCAGTCAGATTCCATCAACGACGTACCGACTACTGTCTTTTTCCAGCGACATTTTCACTGATCTTGTGCAAAATCCAGCGCACTGATTCATCCGCTGTGAAAAACAAACATCTCCGACTTCCCCGTCGAGCATTTGCAATATTCATTCAAGCAATTTGATCTCATTAGCGCAGGGAATGCACCCACGAAGTATGGCACTTCTGGGAGATTCTGGTGTTTTTTTTCTCAAGTTATCATCCACCAAACTAAAACGGTTGCTGAGCAAACCTCCTGCCGTCGCGAAACCATCTTTGGCACGCCTTTCTTTCCTACGTGATTATATTTTTTTCGCATACTACTTTTGAGGATTGGTAAAACGACCACTGCAAACACCTTACCAAATGCTGTGAAACCCTGTCATTTGTGGAAAAACCTAAAGTCTGCAGTAATTTTGGATCTGTCAATCCTTGAAAACCAGAGAATGAGGCAAGACCAACTTTCAGCTGTGAAGCTGCGTTGTAGAACCCGTCACCATAAGTATATATAATATACTATATAACAGAAGGTAACATATTTAATGTAAAATCACAATATTTATACATATATATTATAATATATATGTATAAATATTGTGATTTTACATTAAATATGTTACCATCTGTTATATAGTATATTATATATACTTATGGTGACGGGTTCTACAACGCAGCTTCACAGCTGAAAGTTGGTCTTGCCTCATTCTCTGGTTTTCAAGGATTGACAGATCCAAAATTACTGCAGACTTTAGGTTTTTCCACAAATGACAGGGTTTCACAGCATTTGGTAAGGTGTTTGCAGTGGTCGTTTTACCAATCCTCAAAAGTAGTATGCGAAAAAAATATAATGAAGCTACACTACTCAAATACTATTTACAAAACCCGGCGCAGGTCGTCACATCCAGCCAATTGGCAAGTTTCTCAATGGCCGATAGTTCATCACTCAACTGGAATTGGCTCACCTGCTGCTGAGGCAGGTTGGCAACTGTGGCAAGGTTCGAGGTGCCATCCCGTCCTCACAGGCCTTCGAGGGCTTGTGACCCAGGCGGGTGACAACGTTAACACTAGACCTACCGGGGCACTGCCCTGCAATCAGCCGGCCGAGGAAACAATATGACAAGACAGAGTGCCCTTACAATAGAAAATCTGTAAAGCCGTCGGCATCTGACCAAATTTCATGCCTGTATTTACCAGAAGACATGCTATCTGAAAAATATTTAGGCATTTTTGTGCTTTGCTGCCTGCGACCCACTGCCAAAAATTGAACGCTTATCAATCGGGTTATGAAGATGTTTTTGTGAAAAGGCTTGGACCCATGAAGAGCATGCCTCTGGATGGACATGGCCTGGACAAGATGAATGTGAAAAGCACATGTTGTGAACGGTTGAACTAGTGAGCTAAAGTCATGTAATAAACCTTTACAGGTGACGTGACGGCGTGATTTGTTGGACGCCAGAAGTGAAATGGAACATATAGACCTCGCTTAGTTAGCCGATCAAAAAAACAAACCCGTGTACTGTTTCAGAGGGAACTATGCACCCAAAACGTTGGCTGGAAATTTGTCAACTGCGTCGACAAAAATGGACAAAATTCCTTGAAATGTCTTCGGAATTTTCGACACTTAGTTGCGAAATATCAACTCTCTAAAACTTGGCAAAATTTATGCGTAGTAACAGAAAGCAACTAGCAAATAGAAAGCAAATCTGGAAACTTCTAACTAGCTCCCATACGTATTGTCTATCACCAGAAATCCAAAAAGCCATCTAGCACGATTGGTTGTTGCACAGGATGTAAACCGATGTCGGAAGTGCCTTTTAACTCCTCATATGTTTCATATATGCTGTGTAAGTCATTTAGGCCAATTATATAAAGGAGACACGTGTGTTATCCAACCTGAAAAATCCAATGAATAGGATATATTAACACATATTGTCAGCTGTAGCACCCCTTTCGGTGCCTAAATGCCATGCCACTCGAAGGAAGCATGATGGCTGGGATACTGCCAGGTTGTCTAAGCCTAGACAAGGGAAGTCAAGAGGCAGAGGTTGGGTTCTAACCTTCTGGTCAGTAAATTTGCGCTCTAACCACTGAGCAATCTGACCCGAATACCATATCATATCACATATTTTCTATACAATATAATATCTAACACTGCAAGGTAATAATATATAATAATATAATATATTTTGTTATGGCAAGCTCCTAAGTACACTTTCAATGCACCTGTATTCCACTTTTCTGCGTCCATGTGCACAGACCGTCATGACCTGGGTGTATTGACTAGTACTGATTTATAGCGACTGTTACACGCTGGACAAACAGTTTTACGACCCCACTTTCACAAATCTCTGAGCCATCTGAATTTACACTTTCTAGTCGAGTCAGTTTGCTTTCTTGATAAATGAATTATTGTCCAGCAAGCGCCCGTGGTACTTCGGTCATCTGAGAGAATCAGTACAAACCAGGTCAAAAGGATTAACTGTGCTGTGGGGAATCGTTGTCAACGTGCAGCTCATGAATCTCCGCGGAAATTTTAACCCACAATGTCCCGGCTAGTAGTTTCAAAACTTAGCCTTTTCGGTCTCAACCCCCTGACTGATCAGCAGTGTGATAAACTTCCCCAACGCCCTTCTCACCCTGCAGCCATGGAATAGGCAACACATGGTCACAAGCTGACTTGATTCCCAAGTAATGTCTTTTCAAAGGAGCGGTTTCTTTGTCTTTTTATGTTTTTTTTTAAGTCTCAGAGGAACGATTCACATGGCCCAGCCTTGAGATGTTAGCCAAAACGATGCAAGTTCGAAACTCCCGGGAGTTTCGTGAGGTGCGCAGTGCGGATGATTCCCACTATGGAGGAAGCTGATCCACCACGCTCCTCTGCATTTCGGTTTAGCTTGAAGGAAAATTCGATGAGCGATGTACAGATATTGTCATACTGTCGACAAGCAGAACAGTTACAGGTCCGTGATTCAAAACGTTGGACTAGTGGTGACATGCTATCCTGAGACATGAAACCACCGCAGTTTACACCACGGCAAGATCATGGATATGCACCGTCGGCGGGCCTTGAGAAACGCAAAACTTGAGTCCAGTGCGTCTCAACCTTGTTGTGGACTCACTCCGTTATTTTTGCCAGGACAGGAGGATGACCACAAACGGGGGTGGTGCGACTATACAAAAAAATGTTGCCGAACTCCCTAGATGCATATCCGTCGAGAAAGTGGAACTATGTGGTCAGGCTTAGAAAAGGAATGCTGGCCACAACGTTTTTGTCTGATTTTATTGATTTAAAGAGACGGTACAACTTCACTCTCACCAATCAAAGGGGGGGAATAGTGAAGGTATCCAGTTGCAATTAACAGGTATTGCAGATGTTTTCAAACTAGACTTTCACCGCAAGGTGGTGCTTATAAGTACTGGTGGTGAACACTTTTGAGGGATTAGATGACCTTTGTACTGAGGACTGACCAAGCTTTTGGTGACTGAAGTCTTTTGTAGAGATTAGGAAAATAGAGTTTAGTCCTGTTGTGTGGAAGATCTTGGTGAGTACCAGCCGAATCTATTAATGAGGAATGGAGTGTCGGTAGACAGTCACTGCGCACCAACATCCGGGAAGAGGGTGCCTGGGCAGTCGGCTGATTTGCAATGGATGTCCGCAATCAGTCTGTTATAATGACGAACAATAGATCTACCATCCGATTTGTATTGAGTGAAATTCATTCACCGGAATTTGAATAAAGCAGACATGGTGGCACGGTCCTTTGGGAACTACACTGATTGACACAACATTTTTGCGATTGGATTATAGTCTTTGCAAAAAGAACATGGACTTCTGCCGATCGATTCGCATGCGTTGTGAGTTTTGACAACTTACTCGGCATAAACCACAATAGAAAACTGGAGGATGTCTGTAGTTCGAAATTCACTAAGCCAAACCGGGGAGTTGATGATTTTTCTTCATATTTCGCAATAAATATTCAAAGTGGTTCCGCCCAGTCAACAATTTTTTATGAAAGTTATGTGACACATTCGAATGGTACTTTGTATGTTCCAGCTAAACACAGTGGAGGATGACGGAAGGTTGATAGATTGAGCGACACTCAACACTTATATTGCCTGCTTCACCTCTTTCATAAAGCGATAGCGTCTGTTCAACAACTCGTTAAACCGCTCCCCAAATCATCCGACTCACGGCTTTCAGGATGTTTATTTAATAATTATTTATTTAATTGATTTGATATAATAATATATCTAGTGCCTAAAATCTAATGAATATAATGTACACAATATACGTAATGCACTACTCATAAGGTTGGTGAAAATTCCTTGACAGCCCACGACCGGTTTCGCCCTTCTTGGGGCTCATCAGGTAGGCACAGTCTTCGAGTTTCCGCCAACATTATGTTCTACTTGAACCCAAATTGGACTGATTTCTATAAATACACTCATTTGCAAATCAATTTGGTTTGGCGAGAGACCCACCTGGAACCCAGCTGAATCTCCCGTTTTTGATGTATCCAGGCAACTGAATGTGCTGCACCAGGCCGCTTCATGTTCCAGTTGCTACGATATTCGAGATATCGCGATATATGTATATTCGTAATGCACTACTCATAAGGTTGCTGAAAATTCGTCGACAGCCCACTACCGGTTTCGCCCTTCTTGGGGCTCACCAGGTAGGCGCAGTCCCCGAGTTTCCGCCAACCTTTTGTTCTACGTGAACCCAAATTGGACTGATTTCGAGAAGTACACTCATCTGCAAATCAGTTTGGTTTTTGCGAGAGACTCACAATATGTGTGATATTTAATCAATAAGTCATTAAGGAGAAAGTGTGAACCAGCGTCGTTGGTTGACCTTTGTGATGATAAATTCCCCACCATCGAAATCGATTCTCGACTGAGGGCCATAAAATGTCCTGTCATGTAAGTAGCAATTGATAGGCTTAAAACGATCGTATAAGAATGACGGTCACTTGTTAATCGTAACCGGGCTTTGGCAAGCCAGTCGCGAAATACGAAAATTTTCTTCAGATTTTGTAAAGAATTTGTAGTATCAGTTTTCCAAAAGTTAATTAAAATAAACATGATATTCTCTGTCGTTTATTCAGACCATCCAAGCCTTATTTATCGAAAAAAAATCACGAGACTTTGTTTACATTTTTTGTTTACAACGTCCTGGAACTTTGTCTTCCGGTGTACAAGTGCCTGGAGCACCCTCGTTGTTTTCAAGACAAAAATTGCAGAGATTTGTTGACCATCTGTGCAAATGCCAACTAAGCTAATGGACTGAACGCTTTCAGAATGAATAAAAAACCGTCGCCAATACAGCGCAGATAAAATGGCGAATTTTAATGAGCGTTTTGAAACAGAGTAGAATTTTCAGTCCAACCTTATACTTTATACTTTATGTACAGTCACCAGAAATTTCACCGCTGTCCTTTTTAAAACCAATACTTGGTGCATAACAGATGGTGACCTATGTCATCTGTTCAACCCCCCTGCTTAATTAATATAGGTGGGCCATTGGTTTTCTCAGGAAGTTTTTCCTAAATGCTTCTGTCAAATGTCGTCCTTTTTAATACGCAGTAAGAATGGAACATATGAGTTCAAATGTGGGCAAAACGATGAAGCGAAAAGCGTAAGTGATTGGAGGCTGAAACCAGCAACCTGTGCGTCAACCGTGACTCCTGCTGTGGACTTTTCATCAACATGTTTTCAGGCCACCTATGCAGAAGTCATTCTTAGAAATGTTTACTCAGCTTGAGCATACAATTCTTGCCTTACAAGACACACGGAAACAACCAGTAAAATAGCGAAGTATTTTGATACACATCATCGTAGTAGATAAAATGTCAGTTGGTCAGTTTATTGACCGAACAGGTCGCGTCGGACCGCATGCGTTTAGTACCGACAGCGAATACGAACAACTTCCTGGAGTCTCACATTCCGACGTTTAGATTAAACGTGTGAATTCAAATCTTTGGTCCAGGTCCAAGACCGGAACTAAAATTATTCAAAGGGCATAAAAGGGATTTCAAGCAACTCCTTTTATCACGCACAGCAAAAAACAAGAAAAAATTGTCCGGAGGTTGCGTAAGCTACGGAGAAAACCACGGGTTGAACTGCGTACGCAGTACCTCGCTCAGCATTGCTCAAACAATTTCCGAAACCGTAGTTTCTTTTTAACTAATGTGGCTGACCAGCAATGAAAGAATCAATGCCCTTTGCAATAGGTTCCCTTCATTTTGAGCAAAAATATCAAAGTCCTTTCTCTCCTAGAACTACTCGGCGTTGGAAGTCCGAGAATTTTCAAGCAAGAGCCTTCGGTTTACCAGTCAGCACCACCCGACCTTGAAATCGTACTCTTAAGGAAATCTAACCACAGAAATCATTTTATTCTTGTTGAGTAAGAGGGCAAATTTATTCTAAACATTAACAGATGTGTGTGTGTGTGTGCACTGACGCAAGCCCCGAATTCCAAGTGTGTTCTCGCAATTGTAAACGAGAGCGCCCAACGCTCTAAAATACAACAATTAGGTATCCATTTGCAGTTTTCATAGGGCACACTTTCGGGAATTTCGTCACAGTTCCCCAAAAAACAATGGCGCGTTATCAAAGAGTTGGAAGATCCATTATTGTTAATTAACTGACACACTGGATGCATCCACAGGGACAACTGATTCCAGTTTCTGGGTTCCTGAGCACGTTTTGGGCGGTCGTGAATTTTCTGGGTGTAGCAAAACCAAAATAGTAATAATACATAGTACGCAAGAAAATGATATTTTATAACAGGGTATAAACGTGACCGTAAGGCAAAGACAGGATCGGGACCACACGGTTGGACGCATGACATTTCATTACTGCCAAGGTAGATGGCGGAATTACTAGATTCTATTTCATATTTTGTCATACGATTATGCGGTACGAGGCAGAACGTTTTCTTATGGTGCACTACCTCCTAGAATGACATGTCGCCCACCCACCATCAGAGAAGAAACGATAAAATGGCGTTTCGGATGCTCTACTGAGGTCAACAACATGGACGGCGTTGTCCTGACTTCCTTGTTCTCCATGTTGTTACATGAGACAGGTAAAATTTACGTACCGACGAAGGATTAAAGGTCATGGTCTATTTTCACCTGTTGAAAAATTGGACACCCACCACGAAGCACTTTTGGAAGCGTCCGTTCATGTAAATTTTTGTAACTTCTTCAGGAACAAGATTTACGCATGCGAAGTCTGAAAATGGATCTAAAATAATCAAGTTGGTTTTCCAAATGAAAACTCAACTCAACTCAGCTCGGTGAGGTGATCACACTTCCAACCCTAATCATGACGTAGGAGGTTGCACGTCACTACTCTAGATGTTCTTGGGCTGCGTGACTTGGGTCGGTTCTAAACCGCATGGAGCTACAGTGACTAGTCATTCCGCACGACAAATCGACCTCATTCGACCTCGGATCAAAAACGCTGCCACCGAGAATTATGGAAGTTCAGCGAGAATAATTCACAATAATCACAAGCAAACTGCATCGTAATAAACAATATTCTGACGTCATCAAAGCATCATATGGAAACACGAAAATGTCCTTGATTTTGGTCACGTATGCCTCGAACTTACCTCGAAACGCGTCATGGTTTGCCATAAACGCGTTTTTCATTCGTCTGTAATGAGTTGCTAACAGACCTCAGAAGGGGACTGCTAAAACATGTATGCGATTCTTTTGGAAACCACTGGAAAGAAGAGCGATACAGTGAAAGAAAGAACGCTAAAATATTATTTTGAACTCGATTCTAAGACAGCTTACTAAGTAAAAAAATATGGTTTGCTGACATCCCAGATTGATCTTCCGGTTGACGATGGTGGATCCACTAGACACTTGTACATAGCCTGTAATCCACAAGTAACCCAAAAGTAACTCAGACGAAGAATAAGTACGCAAGATGACTGAAACTTTCATCTGAGAAGTCCTCACTCGAACAGCCACTCAGCACGTGACCACGTGATTTGGTTTTCCTGATTGAACGGTGAGTGGCGCCATGTCCAAACTAAGTGCGAGTTAATCATACTGCTAATTAGCCAATCGCGGCCTCGACGAGAGGTTGTGCGTAGGAAACTCCATAGAGTTTCTTAAGATGGGCGTGGATGATCACTCACAAAAGTGAAGAAACACTTCTACAGTGCTCCTCCGCTTGTCAGCTTAGGTTGAGTTCACTTAATGGCGTTATGTAGAGGAACAGTACCTTATTTTACACCATGTGACTGGCTTAATTCGTCATTTTTTCCAAGTTTTGCGTTCTCGCAACTCTCAACGGAACTAAGTCCAATGCGATGTTCACGTAAGTAGTCCGACTAGGAAATAAACTCATGTGTGAAATCAACTTGGTGCTATTTTCTACAACGTTTTCAACCAATCTCGAGTATGGTAGTACTCAGGTCCCGGTCAGGAAGGCGCAAAGATGCTACAGCACTCAACTTGACGGTGGCAACTGTCATTTCACGTTGCCGTGTCATGGACTGTTCCACGCGAACCTGAAACAGAAAACACTGCCTACTTTGCTAGGTAGTGGTTGGACATACGTAGCACACTCCCCGATCACCGCAAACTGATAGGTTTGATCTTCTGCCTAAAAGAACCGAATTTATCACCAGCTACCCGATTATGCGCCATCTGATTACGGACTTGCTTGAGCTGGCTTACCATAGCTGTGCCACGTTCTCGAACTACTGAAAACGTCGAATCAGAGGGGCCGAGTCTCACAATCATAGAACAAGACAGCCTCACAGGTACCCTGTACACATGGCCATTTAGCTTCGGCGAAGTTCGTTTCTAACGCCACAAATGATGCAAGTTGGCGCATTCTGCTCGTTCATCGGTTGCCTGCGGATCAAATTCATCTGTTACGGCTTATGCAGTTGGCAAGCTATGTGAACCGATCAACAAACTCAAGCTCTTCATCCTGACATTTCAGGGATCCACAAACTTCTGGAAACTCCAAAACACGACCGCTGATCTTCCGGGCAAATGATCATCAAACATCAAAACTGTGTAGTGCGCATAATCTAAAAATAGTATCTTATTTCGAATGCAACCTTCGCACCTAGAATAACGTCCTTTTTGAGGATGCTCTCCCTGATGACGTCAATTACAACATCTAACCATTCAGGGGGAACAATCAAAATGAACTCCGTTTTTTTAGCCGGCTTTTGGGTCGCTCTAGACCAGAGGTATTGAGACTAATGGCCCCAAGGATGTTTACGAAGCTCGTGGGCAATGCACTCTGTGGAAGCATATTTGAGAGAGATAATCTCTCCACGGACTCAAGGGAGCATTTCATTTCCAGGAAAACTGAAATTATTCGTCGGCAGTATATGTGTCGCCGTTCAAGCACCTGACGCAACGTGAAGATCTCGATTATGCTATATAAACTTGAGCACCATTTGAAAGCGAATAAGCCGCGACTACCTATGCTGAGTTCGAATGTTGACCACAAAGCTGGACAGGATGACCAGAAAATATCTATGTACAACAAAACTGTACACAAGGCTGAAAAAAAATCAGCAATGGATTTCCACTAGTCTTGCCTCTCCTTAGGGATCCTCAGATTGGCACGCACCTCTTGTACAGAACGTATGAGTAAAGGGGCAAGTATCTGAGGAATCATGTCCCTCCAACGTCTGCTAACGTACAATCAATTCAGTTGCGAAACGGCATTTTGTGCGGATTCACAGAACAGACCTTACTAGTAAAGTTTAGAAAGCCGGCGCGGGGCTGTTCACAGAGTTTATCTAAATTGTGAGTAGTATCTTGTGAACGGAAGTACTCCAACGCCTTTAACAATATTCTCAGCGAAACACATTAACACTTTCAGTCAGATAAAACTATAACATAGGAGTAGGTTGGACTCTGTATAATGTGCAGGGGATTATGTTTACATGGAAGGGTATTGAAAGTCCACAGGTCTTGGCAGTTAGCATATCCCCCGTACTGACTGCCAACAGGTTACGATCAACACTTGCCTGCAATCAGACGGTCAAAGTCTCCTGATAAGGTAGAACAGAAAATTCCTTCGATTATCAGATGCCTCAACTACAGGTAGCTGATATTAACAAGATCTTGTGTGGAAATGATAGGAATTCATCTCCTACCAAAGCTCACTAAGCAAGTGGCAAGTGGATTAATACACTAAATTGCCTGACCCATTGAACTGAATGAGCCAGGTGAACTCTCAGTAGCGATCAGGTCCCATAAATGAACTCAGTCTACACCTCAACGCCATATCAGCAGTGCGCATCTAACCAGTTGCCGTGGGGGTTCGAACCTTCGACGTCCTGGCTGACAGTCAAGAAACAATCCTTCGTCCTCACTTGGTAATATGGTGGACGGCCCCTCGGATGACGGCTTCTCAGAAGGTCCAATTTTTGTGTGAATTATTCTAAACTACTGCTAGTTTGTTGATAGTATATGGAAGTTTGGGGAACCCGTCAACAAGAGATCACGTGATGAATATAGAAAAGGTGCAATTACCAGTAAGAACACCGTTATGCAGTTTGCTCAAATTGAGGAATAAAGGCAAGTCATTACCGTTGATTTGAGAAGAACTTTGGTAGGCGGAGGTGACAAGGTGTAGCGGCTTAGTAATTCTGAGTTTGTGGGCCCAAAATAATTGTAGCGGCTTAGTAATACTGAGTTTTATGGGCCCAAAACCGAAAGCAGATGCACTGGATATCTATGATCTTCAACTCATTTATGGCGATACAAAAATGTGATTGCCCAAGCACGTTTGTATACCTTATAAAACCGTACAAAACCCTGGTGAACTGTCAGTGTTCAGACATAAATTCGACCACGAGGGTCTGGTAACTTATCACAAGACACATGCGAAGATCCCCGATGCAGCGAGTTCGGAAGCGACTGGAGAATGATGAAACTGTGGTTTCTGTAGCATAGTTGGTCAAACGTTTGTAGGACTGCTCTAGTTCATCGACAAAAACTACGAAGGACAGTCAGCTGCGCACCCAAACCTGCTTGATTGAAAGTACTACTGATTGCTTCCAGTAGTCAGGTCCGTCACGCTGAGTTACATGCAAAACCTCAGAAGTCAAGTCGCTTAAATGGAGGTTTATCGACAGATGCGGTACCATGAATAGAATGGTAAAAGTACAAAATTTTACCGGTTTAGGTAGTGCTATTTCCACAGAGGATCTTTTACAAATAAGTAGATAGAGAACTGTACGCCCACCCAAAGGTCAGCTGTGGCACCCTTTCCGTACCTAACCGTCATGCTACCAGTAGGAAGCACGAGGACCCAAATACTGCCAGGTTGCCCAAGCCTAGACACAGGAGAAGTCGACAGGCAGAGGTCGGGTTCGAACCACGGACCCTCCGGTCAGGGGATTCGCGCTCTAACCACTGAGCTGTCTCGCCCCCACTCACAGGAGAACAATTCTGTAAGAGACCATTTTCTAGTTTAAAAGTATGGTGGGATCCTTGAATGGAGCAAGATCGGTTGCATACTGTTGGGCGACATTCAACGAAATCCTTGTAGACTGTCTTATTGGATAGTCAGACCAACAATTAAACATTTTGGCGAAATACATTCATCTGCAAAGTGAGCTGGTGTTAGCAGTAGACTCATTTGAATCCTAACTGAATCATTTGTCAATGATATTGTTCAACTGAATGTTTTGCAAAAAGGCAGCCTGATGTTTCAGTTGGGACGATATTCGAGAGATCGTAAGAAAATTTCTTGGAGGAACATACTACTCATCAGGTTGCTGAAAATCTTTCGACAACCTACGACTGGTTTCATCTGCCCTTCTTCGGGCTTATCAAGTAGACACAGTATCCGAGTTTCCGTCAACCTTATGTCATGCACAAATAGCAAATGGAACCAACTGGCAAGATACGCTCATTCGTAAATTAAATTGCTGCTAACGGGAAACTCAGCTGACTCATTTGCTTATGATATTCTAGCCTCGGTTGGGTGAGCAACCATCCACCTGAGCACTGATCATGGATTTAGTGGGAAGACGACCTTGAAGACATATACTGTTCATAAGATCGCTGAAAATCTCACTGACCGCGCAAGACCGGTTGTGTTCTTATTGAGGCTTGTCAGGTAGGTCCAGTTGCCTAGCATCCATCAACCCCACATACTACTTGAACAATTCACGGAGTACACTCACTTGCAATCGAATTTGGTGGTAACGGACGATTTAGCCGACTCTCGATTGAACCAATCGTTTATGATATTCTTCAACATGCAAATCAGTAGTGAGTTCTCATAGGAAATTCTATTGCGGTATCTCAAACAATGGACCACCCGAGACGTGAAACGGCTTTGGGCAGCACATTCAGTTGAAGAACACGGTAGACGCGCATTTCAACCGAGACTCAGTTTGTCCTCCTGGGAACAGCAACTTTACATGCAGTGTACTTCGCCTCCTTGTTAGTCTGCCGAGCCAAAATTAAACAGGTACGGCGTACCTTGATTTCGCTGAGCTCAAAGATTACCCTGCCAGTGAGAGCAGACTGTTCCGGTAGTTAACACTCGTGTTTTGTGTCATTTGTGCAACTAACAGGGCACATTGATGGCTCACACGATCGGAATTCTTGCTAGCTTCATTTAGATCGTAATCAGTACCGTCAACCTAAACAAAGGGCGGCTCAACAAATGGCTGCTAGAATGCTAAAGGCACATGTCCACTTCCTATCTGAAGTGAGCAGTGTTCGCAGCCGAGCATGGGAAGTACCCACCTCTCCGGCCGCAATTCGTTGTCACATTGCCTTCAACGTCGCACTTTTAAAAGTAGCACCAACAACAACGTTCACGTTTAGAATATAACAAACAGTTGAACACGATTTCGGGGGCAACCATACTTGTGTCACCCGTTTGAACTATCTCTTACTCAAATTTAGGTAAGGTTATCTATGGTCTGCACTCAGTTTTATCCAGATTTTATCGAATGATAAAACGCAAATCGTTAAAGTACACAGGGGTCCACCTTGAACGGAGAAACATTACCAATCCAGATGTTCGTTTTTTTACATTATTCTAGAGTGTATCTAACCTAAAATTGAAAACATTTTCTCAATTGTTGGTGGGACCAAGCAACCGGGGAAAAATCCCCAAAAGAAGAGTACTGTTTTAACTAAAATCATCTGCATGCAATAAAACCGTTACAGTAAAAGGAATATTCGGGTCGTCATCAGCTGATTCAAGAAAGCATTCTGTGTGGCGGAAATTGTTGATATGGCTCCTCCATATCTCTCTCTCAAAGGATCTTTCTGAATGAAGTTACCTCTGTATAGGCGTAATGCACTATTCATAAGGTTACTGAAAATTCTCCGACACCAGGCTGCACCAGGCACATTCGGCTGCATGGAAACATCACAAACGACGGATTCAGCTGGGTTCCAAGTGAGTCTCTCGCAAAACCAAATTTGTTTGCAACTGAGTGTATTTCGCGAAGTTATCTCTGCTTATACATTAGTGTACCAAGACAACGAACATTGCACGAATGTTGCTTTTTGGGGAATTCATGTACTTAAAGTCAGGCTGCTAACATTGCCCAAATATTTACTGATCGTTCCGAACTGCACTCGTCCCCCATCATGGCCAGATAGATAACCGTCAACGTTGTCGCTTTTGATGTTACTTTCCGATTTCTTCGGCTCTCTTATTTGGTCCTTCTTCCATCAGCTGGTTGTTTCTGAAAAAGGCACTAGGGTTTCCGCTAAAGGAAAGTTTCCGAGTCACAAATGTTTACTCAACGAGACCCAAAGCTCTCAAAGACAGCTGCAGAAATTTTCACAATTAAATTTCCGCACTTATCAAAATCCTCAGTTTAAACAAACCGATATAGTTATGCGGCTACTGGGAAATCGGAAAAAATAATTCAAATAACTGAGGACAGTTTACGCTTTTGCATTTTTGAAAGACAGCCCCCAGTTTTGTCCGTTTTTCGTAGAGTTACAATGTTATCCGACTCGTTTCCCTGATAAATACGTGATGGGTCGACTACCGGAGCACCGCTGGTATTTAGCCGTTCGCTTGATTCCAAATAGTAAGTTACGGGAAAAATTGGCTTCCTTTTACAGCTTTCGCAGGGAAATATCCGGAGAATACACCTTTAAGGAAGTACAAAATATGGCGTCGCACCATGAATCTTAGTGCTCACAAGCTAGAACTGTGCTGGGTCAAGAAGCGTCGAGCTACGAATACTCGATTATGATTGGCCCTTATTTGAACCAATCAGAGCATTCCTCTTTTCGTTCTGCAGCCGCTTCGAGACACATGCTTCCAGTCAACGTGCCGTTCCGTAATTCCAAGCTGCTTGTCCCCGGACAAGTAGCAGTGCATTATTTATTGCGAAGGGGACTTCCATTTGGTCACTGGTTTTAGTAATTTCCTCATGAATTTAAGCCATAAAAGGGTGCGTATTCACCCGCCTTTTCTTCGCAACATTTGTAGTATTTGATTTAGGGTTCATTGAGCTGTACTCTATTGTGAGGCAAACTCAGAGAGTACAGGAAGAGCAGGCTCTGCAAATTTGACTGCCATTGGGTGGAACTAGATTGGGTTTGTTGTGATGCACCGAACATGTATGAAAAAACTTTCCCAGAATGAATTATCTGGGACACCTCAACTGCTCTAAGTTCTCGATTCGAAAGCAAACGAAAATTCGTCTCTCTGACATATGTTGGATCTGTGTTCATCCATCCTCGAGAGGTGTAGGCGTGCAAGAAGAAGTGAGTCAAGAACCCACATACTGGTTTTAGAACAGTACTGGGCATTACCTAGCCAACAGTTCCTTCGCGTGCCAAAAAGGTTTTGTATTGACGTTATGGTGTTAGATCCCGAGTGCCAATCACAGTTGTTCAGGATTTCGCGTCGCAGTGGAATATACATGAGAGCTTTTTGTGGTTGCAATATGCATTTGAGAGATTTTAACATCGTGTCACCTCCAAATGGTTTGTGTGCAGCCAAACGAAAACTTGAAAAGTTCGGTTAACCATGGGGACTAAAACGGAACTTCACAGAATAGACGAAATACACTCATTTGCAAACAAGTTTGGTTTTGCGAGAGACTCACATGGAACCCACTTGAATCTCCCGTTGTAATGTTTCCAGGCAACTGAATGTGGTGCACCAGGCCACCTCATGTTCCAGTTGCTACGATATTCGAGATATCGCGATACATGTATAGACGTAATACACTACTAACAAGGTTGCTGAAAATTCTTCGACAGCCCACGACCGGTTTCGCCCTTCTTGGGGGGGGCCTCATCAGGTAGGCGCAGTCAGCTGGGTTCCAGATGAGTCTCCCGCAAAACCAAATTTGTTTGCAAACAAGTGGGTTCAAGTAGAACATACGGTTGACCGAAAATCGGCTTTGGTAGTGTCCAAAAGCCGGACAACCGAGCGCAAAGTTTGTCCATCAACTTCGCTGGTCGGCAACCAACTAAACTTACTGGCAAAACAGCAAGAGAACTTCGGAGGCGCAGAGCCGAGAATAGATGACGAGCCAGGTTTACCACAAGTTACGCAGTTATATTCCACAGTCTAGGGTACCATCTCGATGTGTAAGTCGACTCCACAGGTTTGCAAGTATTGCTGCTGTGTTTCAAGCCGAAATCAGGCTGTTAATTCACGTACCCACCGGAAATTTCACTTGGTCCTGCAAGTGTCACGCTTTTTGCCATTCTAGACCACTCTCCGTCTGTTGGGATAATCATCCCGTTTCGACAGTCAACGGGGGCCAAACACAACCTAACTCAACTAACACAGCGATCGCTATCACGTCTAGCTTGTAAATCAAACCGGCCTCGCCTATTGAAACCTTCAGCCTAAGCGTCGTACACACGCGCGCACACAGATCTCATCATCGGACTGACCAATAAGATTAACGCTCAAAGCCTTTGCAAAAGGACCAGCCCTAACACTCTGTGAATACTAGTCACTTGTGGACGTGAAGTAGTATAAATAAATGCAATTTTCACCTTTCCTAACCCGGTATTTTCACACAAATTCGCAAACCACTTCTTCGTTTCTGAAGGAACGTTATCCTGCTTAATAGAGCACAGGTTCCAATTTTTTTTGGTTTTTCAGTCGTTTTCAGTGAATTTGAGTGATGTGTATCAGTTGGATTGGAAACCGATGACGTCCGGGAGTAGCGACATTCACGCCACTGGGGTAATGAGAGACGGCAGACTGGTTGGCGAATTGGATAGTCGATCCATTCTACAAGTGAAAAGAAGAAGGCCTTCGCTGCGGAGTTGTTTATTAGCGAAACACCAACTTAACCGTTACAGACTATTGGATAGGGGAGCACAACTCTCATATGCATCTCGTTTACAAAACAGAATATTCATCTTCTCCTTGAACGCGTCTTCCTGAGCTTTCCTGGATATTCATTGACTGTTGCTCAAATGCAAGTAAATGCTACAAAGCAACTTCACAACTTCCGTAATAGATCTCACTTTTCAAGAGACGCGAAGCGGATTTACGAGAAGCCATACTACTCGCCTGCCTCATCAGTAGTATCCACCGTTACACTAGGGCAGTGGATTGAGTGTGCCAATTGGGACGCTGTGTCGCAGACTGATACGATCAAAGTACAACGGACCCTTCGCAGTTCCATTTTCTACTCTCTCATCGTCGGTCAGCACGCTGAGGATGTCTTCTCGATTTGTGGAGAGAGGCGTGGAAACCAGTTGGCAATCAAGGGGGCGGGAAATTATCAACTAATGAATCCAGTCGACCTAAAAGTCACTTTCACGCCAGGCTAAACAGCATTTTCAGTTCATCCATCACTGAAGATAGTTAATGCAATTAAGGCGAACCTGTGAACGATCTACTCGTTGTCAGTTTTCGCGTTCCTAATCCTCAGTCACCGTGTGTCTTCAACGGATACCTCCTTTATGGTCAAGCTGATTTGGCCGAAATCACAATGGTGTTATCAGCACTGCTAAGGGCGCCGCGGTTATTAGGCACTGCACTTTTCTGTGTCCATCTGACCACTGCGATTCCAAGTGCACCCTTCGACAAGATGAACAGGAGCAGACACTTACCTCAAACGTGTAATGTACAGTTCCGCTCCAGAAAACCTAGTCAAACACCAGCAAATGTAAAAACATCCTCAAAGAAAGTGCTCAAGATTCTATGGACCAGCTTGTGAAGAGTTTCTCCACGTGGACTTTGGTATCCCAACCAAAATTTCCATTAATTTGTGTACTGAAGTCCTCACGACAATCCACATTCCTTCTAAGCACGTCTGTAGACATTTTCATGCAGATAACGCAGATAGAATTTCACGGAGTACGGTTTTCGCTTCGGTTTCAAGGAAACACTGTGTAGAGCCTTAAAAATAATTTCCAATTTTAGCAGAAACAGAATCACCGTAGAGCACAAATATTTACCCCGGGAAAAACCAGACCGTCCCGCTCCTTCTACAGCCGACGATCGCAACACTTGATATTCTTGAGTAAACAATGTTTCCAAACCGCGGAAAATGTCTGGATTTGCTCTGTTTCTTGCCACACATGATTCTTTCACTGTCCGCGAGGACGAAAATGTTTTTTTTGCGTTTTTCGGTTGATGCAACCTGTTGAAATAATGTAAGACAAGTGCATGACAAGTGCGGAAAAATGTTTGTCTCTTCCGTAAATTTCCGTGTTTAACATTTTGGAGATCCCAGTCTGCCGTGCGTTCACCTGCGGAAGCGTACCACAAAAATTTATTTGGCCGAGCTTCAGTCTGTAGAAATTTCCCTTGGTCTAATTCCTCGTTTTTCACACTGCTACGGCAAACAGGCAGTCTACATTCATCTGAGTAAAACGGGCTCGCAATGTGGACTGCCGACATAGTACGCAGTCAGCGTACAACTCATAAAGTTCCAAAACCTGGCTACTAAATTCCTGGCCGCAATAAAATCATCGTCATGTTATTTCTGAACGCAGCGCTCGCCGGAAAATAATCTTGTCGTAACAATCGTACGCTTGCAAGAGTTTTGTCGGTCCCCATACGGTCAGCGTAGACATCTTTGTACAATTAACTGGGACCTTCTAAGACGGCAGTTATTCCGGTTTAAAGCCCATGGAAACATTGTTCGTTCAAAACACCCGCTCCTGTTCGCCATATGCTCACGGTTTTTGGTTCACCATAGTGAGTAAACCCAAACTGCGAAGTCTGAATTCGTTTGACACGACCCACTTCTCCAATCGATTTTTTTTTAAGAAATTGCGGCGAAAAGGGATATAAAATTCGCACATGAACGAGAAAACACTGTAACCTACAACAGGTATTCGGGCTCTAAACCAAACAAACAGTCCACGTCGCGCGACCTAAGGTTTTTCAGGCTCCCCCAAGAACCCAAATACCTTGAAAGAAGATTAGGACAAGAAGGAGATGTTAGATATAGGCTTCAATAGGCTTCAAGCAAACCAGGTGCTGTTCATTATGGTAATCCATGCGGCTTTAGGTTAAGTGTGTAAATTCGCTTGGGAGCAATCTCCCCAAGATTGATTCTAAATTTACCACCTGCTGGGTTGGTCGAACTCTTCTGCATTTAACCTGAGTTTGCTTCTATTCAGCATTCCGAGTCCTGCTGTCCACAGGAAGTATAGAGCAACCTCGCATCTAAGGTCTTTGACTTAACGGGATTTGCCGCATTTCTGGAATATAAAAATACATTTCGTCCTGTTATGAGGACATACAAAACTTTGCTGCATATCTGAGAGTCATCTTAAAGTGCGAATGAGCCGCATAATTTTAAAATAAACTGGTAGTTTGCCAATTTTACGTTTGCAAGCCGTCATAATAGTATAACTGGAAATTTTTACTTATCTGCTCAGCTAGATTTAGTTTCTATATGACAGTCTGTCGACTGCGGTTGCGATATTCTTGTGTGCAAATTCTGCTCGGTCAAAAAATGGATAACCATATGATTTAGGAAAGAAGTATTTTGCGCCAATTGACAGAAACCTCCCGCGTTCTGATAAAAGTGCAGGCCTAGTATTGAAGTTGTTACTGTTTGCGGTGAGAATACAATCTCACTGCACAAAGCTGCGTTGACTCACTATCTAGCATACTTTGTCCAAAAATATACAAACGCTGCAAACTGAAGGCCATTGTGTGCCGCATATTGGGCTGGAATAATGTTTCGAGAGGTTCGCTGGATACAAGTAGAGAACTAATCAACGAATAAGTAGGATATCATGCTCTCAGCGCGTTACGGAAATCTATCAGAAATTTTGAAACGGCGCGTCTTAATTACTGCAAATAGAGTAACTATCAAAGTTATACCGTTCCAGACAATGAAACTGACAATAATGTGAAAACAAACAGTCGAAAATTTTGTTCTGCTTTCTCTTTTGCACAAGGTAACCCACTTTTAAACGACCTACTGGCTGTCAGCCTTGGAAAGCTCAGTGGAATTTTGCACAGGTGAAGGAGAGTAGTTCAAATATGTCTCACTCGGTTTATTTTCTGTGTACTCAGGAGTTGCGCCGAAGTAATTGTATTTACCTCAAAAAACCTGGATATCCAAGAAGCTAAACAGCAACCCAACAGCATATTCGCCCTCTGGCTTCGGTTGGTTAACGGACTACAGCGCAACAAATGTGTACCAAAATTTGATGCCGAGTACCCTTTTCATATGGTTAAAGTTAAAAACAAAATCCAGCTGGATCAAACAAAGATTCTGCTAACCGAGAGCATCTGCTGCTGAGAGTATCGACACCAAAGCGTATGTGTCGTTTCCGTGTTCGGAATGGTCACTTTCCATGATGCAGGCAGGCAGAGGACTGCCTGATAATGTAAGATGCGATTAGTCACAATCTTTCGTGTGCGGCGGATCTCTAGAAATATGGTACAGCTTTCCAGGGATCAACATCTGAAGCTGTTGTCGTTCGCATGTAAAACTCGTGCACGATAATTGGGCGGTAGACGCTTTACAGAATGCCTTAAGAGTATGTGACCTCTTACATTGGATTAATTCTGCCAGCTGGCACAGAACTGTCAGTCACGCATACCTTCTACTTCTGGTTACACGTTGTCGTTGACCTAAAGAACATGCGAATGAATCTGATTAATTTTATTTATAGGTTATTCACTTTATGACCATCTGGTGGGTAAGCCAACAATCGTGACAGTGAACAATCAAATACTCAAGTTAAACCCACGATGCAAACCCACCATCCAATCATCTCTCTGATAAAAGGTTTTTTACGTTAGATCGACCACTGTTCAACCCTGATGTACGCTGAGGTTTTGAACCTTTCAGAAAATTACCAAAACCTGTATACATCTCCCAATATCGCTTAGAACCATCGGTAATTTACATTCCTAGTGAGCGTAGGCTACAAATGGTCGATTAACATTAGCAATTTGTGTCCACAATCATTTGGAAATTTACTGAAAGTGAAGCCAAATTGAATAGTGAAGCACAGTCAGGTAACGTGCCAGATGAAGTCCTCTTGATGTGATGGTGGTTAACCTCTAATCACCCGTCCTCATTTATCGGTGCTAGCAATTAGGAATGAGAACGCATCGTTCTCAGAGACCGTATGTCTACCAAAAAAGCATAACTCTTATTTCGCATCAAGTTTACTAGATGCTTGCTCAGTGTCCAGAAGACGCTGAAAGCATTTTCCGTCTCACATGATGACTTTACTTGTGAAGGCCATCACGCTGGACTTATATGTTCACTCAAGCTTTTGGTGATTAGCTTGAGTTAGGTGAGAGCGTAAGAAAACCAGACTAACTCCATACACATCACTTTAAGTGAACAGACTTCCGATCGGTAAACTTAAGAAAGCGATAATATAGTACTCTCAGAATCATGTCCCACTAATATATTATTTTCCTGAGCGTCCACGTAATCCGTTTGTGTTTGTTGTGTAGGTTTTATTGGGGTTTTAAAATGCCTCTAGTAACTGGGTTTAAGTTAAGATATTACCGAAACTGTTGCGGCCGAGGGACGCCTGAGTATTTGTACCTTCATATGACCGGACATAAAACATACCAATTCATATCCAGCAATCGCATTGTCCCAGGTTAATATGCTATTACACTTTGCCCCACCCACGCAAACTTTTACATCTGTGACAACTGACGTGTACAATGAAGTTAAATGCACTCATGTGTATTTTTAGGGGTGAAAGCCAACCTAAGGGATTTTCTGTGGTTCGTTTTTATAGGGTGGGATTTCAATTCCTCGTGATAAGGTTGCCTTTTTTGGACTACGACAATGCGCAGTTATCTTCTGACAGAACTGATTCATAGGCCTGAATGTCCATTCTACTTCACTCGGAATACAAACAGACGAGCACATTTCTCTTATTTGTTTCCAATCAAAATGCTTGTTTAAAAATGTTTTAATCGGTGCATGGCTCTAAATGAAAATACCGTAATTTTATTTTTGTCACCTTGCCCTACTCGGATTATTCAACCTAAGTAAAAGAATGACATCCAACGGTTCACATAATTACTATTTTTCACTCCCTTCTAATTAGGTTTGTTTCACAGAACACTTGACGGGCAACAAGCGAAGCGGTACTAATGATAGCCCGTCTCTGGGCAACCGACGCGATGTTCAACAATACCTTCATCTATTTTATGCCTAAAATTCTTTCAGCTGGTGAAACTTGACCAATGCTCAAACGCATCTTTCACCTAATTCCGTGACCCTGCTTTTCGCCACTTATCCCCTACTTCGTTATTACAGATAACGATAATTGCGTGTAGAACACTATGGCACACCTTCATTTGCTAATTGCATTAGTGCTCATGAAATGCTCAACTGAATCTCTGATTACTCTCTTGTCTACGGCATTCTCTCTGTTTGAAAATGAGTGTCTTTCATCAAGCGTGTACGGTTTGCTGTTCAACTAGTACTTAAGGTTGATGGTTTTTATAAGCAATAATGAATGAATAAAAACTAGCGCGTTTTAGTAAAACTGTTTGCATTCTCCAGTGCGAGTTTGCCAATTCTTGCCTACAGATTCAAAGAGACCATTAAAATCGACGTTTGGTTACGTATTCCGTCAATCATCACAGTTAAGTTAGGAGGTTGTTTAAGCGACTGAGCACAGGTTCCAATTTTTTTTAGTTTCTCAGTCGTTTTCAGTGAATTTGAGTGATGTGTATCAGTTGGATTGGAAACCGATGACGTCCGGGAGTAGCGACATTCACGCCACTGGGGTAATGAGAGACGGCAGACTGGTTGGCGAATTGGATAGTCGATCCATTCTACAAGTGAAAAGAAGAAGGCCTTCGCTGCGGAGTTGTTTATTAGCGAAACACCAACTTAACCGTTACAGACTATTGGATAGGGGAGCACAACTCTCATATGCATCTCGTTTACAAAACAGAATATTCATCTTCTCCTTGAACGCGTCTTCCTGAGCTTTCCTGGATATTCATTGACTGTTGCTCAAATGCAAGTAAATGCTACAAAGCAACTTCACAACTTCCGTAATAGATCTCACTTTTCAAGAGACGCGAAGCGGATTTACGAGAAGCCATACTACTCGCCTGCCTCATCAGTAGTATCCACCGTTACACTAGGGCAGTGGATTGAGTGTGCCAATTGGGACGCTGTGTCGCAGACTGATACGATCAAAGTACAACGGACCCTTCGCAGTTCCATTTTCTACTCTCTCATCGTCGGTCAGCGCGCTGAGGACGTCTTCTCGATTTGTGGAGAGAGGCGTGGAAACCAGTTGGCAATCAAGGGGGCGGGAAATTATCAACTAATGAATCCAGTCGACCTAAAAGTCACTTTCACGCCAGGCTAAACAGCATTTTCAGTTCATCCATCACTGAAGATAGTTAATGCAATTAAGGCGAACCTGTGAACGATCTACTCGTTGTCAGTTTTCGCGTTCCTAATCCTCAGTCACCGTGTGTCTTCAACGGATACCTCCTTTATGGTCAAGCTGATTTGGCCGAAATCACAATGGTGTTATCAGCACTGCTAAGGGCGCCGCAGTTATTAGGCACTGCACTTTTCTGTGTCCATCTGACCACTGCGATTCCAAGTGCACCCTTCGACAAGATGAACAGGAGCAGACACTTACCTCAAACGTGTAATGTACAGTTCCGCTCCAGAAAACCTAGTCAAACACCAGCAAATGTAAAAACATCCTCAAAGAAAGTGCTCAAGATTCTATGGACCAGCTTGTGAAGAGTTTCTCCACGTGGACTTTGGTATCCCAACCAAAATTTCCATTAATTTGTGTACTGAAGTCCTCACGACAATCCACATTCCTTCTAAGCACGTCTGTAGACATTTTCATGCAGATAACGCAGATAGAATTTCACGGAGTACGGTTTTCGCTTCGGTTTCAAGGAAACACTGTGTAGAGCCTTAAAAATAATTTCCAATTTTAGCAGAAACAGAATCACCGTAGAGCACAAATATTTACCCCGGGAAAAACCAGACCGTCCCGCTCCTTCTACAGCCGACGATCGCAACACTTGATATTCTTGAGTAAACAATGTTTCCAAACCGCGGAAAATGTCTGGATTTGCTCTGTTTCTTGCCACACATGATTCTTTCACTGTCCGCGAGGACGAAAATGTTTTTTTTGCGTTTTTCGGTTGATGCAACCTGTTGAAATAATGTAAGACAAGTGCATGACAAGTGCGGAAAAATGTTTGTCTCTTCCGTAAATTTCCGTGTTTAACATTTTGGAGATCCCAGTCTGCCGTGCGTTCACCTGCGGAAGCGTACCACAAAAATTTATTTGGCCGAGCTTCAGTCTGTAGAAATTTCCCTTGGTCTAATTCCTCGTTTTTCACACTGCTACGGCAAACAGGCAGTCTACATTCATCTGAGTAAAACGGGCTCGCAATGTGGACTGCCGACATAGTACGCAGTCAGCGTACAACTCATAAAGTTCCAAAACCTGGCTACTAAATTCCTGGCCGCAATAAAATCATCGTCATGTTATTTCTGAACGCAGCGCTCGCCGGAAAATAATCTTGTCGTAACAATCGTACGCTTGCAAGAGTTTTGTCGGTCCCCATACGGTCAGCGTAGACATCTTTGTACAATTAACTGGGACCTTCTAAGACGGCAGTTATTCCGGTTTAAAGCCCATGGAAACATTGTTCGTTCAAAACACCCGCTCCTGTTCGCCATATGCTCACGGTTTTTGGTTCACCATAGTGAGTAAACCCAAACTGCGAAGTCTGAATTCGTTTGACACGACCCACTTCTCCAATCGATTTTTTTTTAAGAAATTGCGGCGAAAAGGGATATAAAATTCGCACATGAACGAGAAAACACTGTAACCTACAACAGGTATTCGGGCTCTAAACCAAACAAACAGTCCACGTCGCGCGACCTAAGGTTTTTCAGGCTCCCCCAAGAACCCAAATACCTTGAAAGAAGATTAGGACAAGAAGGAGATGTTAGATATAGGCTTCAATAGGCTTCAAGCAAACCAGGTTATTCAGCCTTCCCTCAACCCATTTCAACCCGGTATTATGAAAACTGAGTGTCCGAAAAGGCCTCACTGCTAAACGGTGCGCAACCAATGTTTTCAAAAGAAAATTCCTATGTACAATCAGGTTACCTCTCCCAAACAACTTTGTTGATCCAAGTACCCACTCATCCATCCGTAGTCAATGAGAGGTTTACCCGCCTGTCCGTCTGTCTGTTGCCTGCCTGGTTGCCCTTAGTTTGTATGTCTATACGTCTGAAAGCGTGTTTATCTATCCATCTCTCTGTTACTCACTCACTCACTCACTCACTCACTCACTCACTCACTCACTCACTCACTCACTCACTCACTCACTCACTCACTCACTCACTCACTCACTCACTCACTCACTCACTCACTCACTCACTCACTCAGTCGGTCAATCAATCAACTAGGTCAGTCACTCAGTTAGTCAGTCATTTAGTGTCTTGTCTGTCTTCATCTATGTGAAATATCCCAAAACATGTCTACAGTTACATTGAGAGTGCAAGTCACGATATATTCTTGCAGCAATATTTTGACCCCAATGTGCCCCGAGCATTTTGAATGACCGGTGTCACCTCCTTTTACCCGCATAGTTCTGTATGAGGCGCTATTTTCCGGTAGAAGCTAACAGGCTTTGCCCCATCCCGACTTGGACGGTCATTGAATGGCACAGTTTCCGCCAACCGTCTTTGCATCTGTGAATTCGCAAAGGCTGCAGATGATTTGGATTGATAGCGTGGAAGGTCAGACATGCATTCAAAGGTGTGCCGTAGTTGGTGACAAGCGCCGAGAATTCTGTCTCCTGTTCGGTTCAGTGTTTAGGTCCCAAAAAGTCCCGTTAGCATCCTAGCACTCGAATCAAGCAAATGTGAGAGCATCAGCTCTGCCTTGAACGATCACCGGGCAAAGCCGATGTGTTCCGATCACTGATCAAACTATCAGATGGGAGCCGCCCTTCGGTTTGGCCACCAATAGAGTTAACCTCTGACCAACTCAGAGGCTGGTATGCAGCGTCGCTACGCACAAGGCTGTCTCCCAGATGACTGAACAAGTACATATGTACGTGTTGGACACCTAAATGACGTCCATAGCAGCCAACATTCATAGAAAAATTGAGTTCCTCATCCCAAATGCATCATGCTGGTACGCACCCGTGTGACACTTGACGAAGCCGAAGTTGTTCCTGTGTCAGCTAGCAGAGAAAATCATAAAAAATCAATAAAATCATAAAATCAATAACCAAATGGCCGTGGCAGTCAGCCTGGCCGATTTCATTCTACAATGCCACACGTTTTCTCGGGTTTGGCGATCAACTTACCAGTGAAAGTGAGCACCAATCAAAGTTGGTTGGTGCTGACGCTGACGCTAAAAAAAACGGCAAAATCATAAAACACCTTGTAACAAGCAAACGGTACCTTCGAGTGACGCGTAATACCGGGACCTCCGGGAAGGCAAAACCAAATCGGAGCTGGGTTTCTAATGTGAGACATGAATTCATAAATTATACAAACCTCGACAGTAGATACTCGTCCAAAACAAGTGATGATCCAATTGGACTACAAAAGTACGACCCAAATGAGCAAACAGTCTTTCACGTGAGACAGTCGTACGTGCATAAAGTCGGCTACAAACGGCTGAATTACCTCAAGGCCAAATGAGTGAAGTGGTAAGCACAAACAAACGCCAGTTCATATACATGCACTGAACACAAAAATGGAGCGGGAGTTACAAATAGGGACAGAATAAACGTGGGGAATTTCAAATGTCAACGTAATGGACGATGCACACCTCTTTATATGATTCAGCACTGAATGGAACACTGCAGCTTTCAACGCCTTCCTTTTTCCGTGAAATCCGTTCACTCACACATGTCGCTTAGTTCGAGGAACTGGCACTGAGAACTCACCAGAAGACAATCACGATGTTCTTTCTGTGCGATTTAGACATTCGATCGCAATCGGGAAATTACTGAAATGGCATACGGTTTGGGTCTGCGAACATTCAACGGTTTGCTTGCATATTTTTTACGTTATGGGTAGTGAATACATCAACTCTAAGGACGATTTTGATCAATTGACCCCTCACAGGAAGCATTCAGCTTTCTCCGGCAAATCAAGACTTCATGGAGATATTAAAACAAACTCGGTGAGGCGTATCAGAGAAAAACAGGAGAATAATGGAATCAAATATCCTGGACACAGTATTGAGTGCCCCTTGGATATTGACTGAAACACGTCATTGCTCACCCTCTGAGCAATACGTTCAAACAAGGTTTTGCATGGTGGGAAGAGGGAGCCAGCAGGCTCCTTCAGTCGCACTGCGCCGGTGGACGTGTTGACGGTGATGGTGGAGAAAACAGGTGTTCAGGTGGGACTAAGTCACCGTGGGCCGCACTCCAGACTAAGTGGGAACGGATACAACGTTTGGGCACACCCAAGTGACCTTCGGAATTGATCTGGCCTTGTACAATTTGATGGGTTTAGTTGGAATTCAGCAAAAACTGACGCAAACTGGTCCCTTCGATGCGGTGAGCGACTTGTCGGTGCGTTAATTGCACGCTAAGTCTGTTGCGTTTCCTAAACCTGGCGATTCTCAAATTAAACCAACATGATTTGAGTCCACTATAACAACTCCGCTTGAAGATTTGTGGGCTGGGTTCGCTCTAGAAGTACACTTGTGATCCATGTTTGCCTGAGTTCACACAATATACAAGCCCCTAGTGCATCAAGAGTTAAGATATGACACGAAAACTCCACGTAGTGGACGTTTTCGTTTCACGGCATCTTTTGCCGCAGCCTGGATGAATAAGCCAAAGTATCGAGCTGGACAGGTGTTTCCCTCTGAAAGAACTACCTTCAGCATTACGTCCTCCCCCCTACAAGTGTTTATTTTGGTTGGTTTCTTAACATTTCCATTAAATTTTAAGACCCTATTGAGCTTAAATCAAACCCTAAAGTACATTTTGGTCCAATTTCATCTTGGGAAGAGCCAAAAATAACTCAGCTCAGTTACCTGGTGATTTGTGGTGAACGGTTAATTTTTCATTAACTAGTCATTAATAGACAAGGAATAAGAGATGTCATAAATCAGAGTGTGTTGTCTTGTGAACACGAAAGATACTGTCAAGTCAGTGTTCAGTAACTGTGTAAGACTGTCGGCCCATCTCCGCGATTTCTGACCAAACATAAAACCTCAGGCTAATGGAGTGGGGGTTGTGTTGGCCACGCTATTTTTTCAGCTTATGAATGTCTCTCGAAGACAAAAGGCAATTTCAGTGAGATCTGTGAACTGCTACACTGTCGGATGCGAACCGCACTGGGTGCCGTTTAGCAGATGATATTCCACCAAAATTGGGAACGGTTTATACTCTCGTGAGAAGCGCAAGTCTCAGTAGTACCATTACCAACTTCCGAAATCAAACTATAATGTGACTGGTCCAAAAGTGCATATTCTATGCAAGCGAAAATAAACTCGGTTGCAAACAACGCGTGTCAGGTCTGCGTTCAGTTTAATTCTGGGGATGCCACGGCGATGCCAACAGCCGATCCTGGATTTCCCATGGTGCCACAGCTAAGTCCAACCCACACATATCGATCCAGAACATTTTCGAATCCCAGTCGGGATTACAGTTTGATGTCACCGTTCACCTGCAGTCAAATGGAGTAGCGGCGAACTTCCGCCGTGACCACTACCGCCCCGACTACGATGTGGGTGAGCAGCACAACCTTGAGGAAAAACCCCTCTCACTCCGACGCCCGTTTGAATTCAACATGCTCAACAAGTGGTCCTCCTCAGGCTGAAATCATTAAAGCAGTAAACCGTCATGGAAGGCCCTCGATAGGTTTGGTGTTCACTGAAAATTCCGGCTGCTCCAAAATAAACGACAGTTAGTTCTGCATTTTCTAAAGGTGGCATAACTCGCTATGTTGGAGTCCTGTAAGTAACTGCTGTCATTTTCCTCCAATTGTATATCGGTATCATTCTACCCTTTCTGTCGGCAGTGAAACGCAAGACGGATGACGTCGTCAACTGAGATAAGTTTGAGAGATCATTACATCTTCTTCACAGCCTCTTTTAGGATATCTAAGAGTCATAAGGCCAAGTTCTTTTGAATATTCCGTCTGACGCGTGGTGAACGTTGACTGGTCACTCATAGAACAACGGGAATGGTCAACAAGATACAGATTAATCGTATGTATATAAATGCACGTAAAATTCCAGTTTAGAATCCTCTCTAAGGAAGTTAGGCGAATGCCACCTAAGCAGATGTGAGTAGCACTTTAGTAACATATTTTTCTCAAAAATTTTCACAGCACTTTGCAACAGTTCTCAAGAGCATCACTTCGGTTATTTTCCGACATTCTTGACAGCATAATTCAATGCTTCTTGGGAGATGAAATTGCTTGGTGGACACCACATCATGATTTGATGTCAAGCAGTTTTGCTGTTTGATATTTCAACATCCCAATCTCTCAACACTATTCGGTTGTTTCCTCCATTATCTCAAAACCACTGCAAATAGTGGTGTACACTACTGATGGGACATGTGAGTAGTGCGAATCTCCGTTCTGCATCTGATTGCAGGTTAGTACGGAAATTCTGGAACCGCTTTGCAATGCGTGTTTTTTAATATTTAACATTTAGGCCCCTAAATGAAGGGTCTTTCCGCTTTCATTTGCGGAGTGAAATACAAACATACTCAAAAGTTCGACTGACTACAATTAACAGAGTGAAAGTGCTGAGGTCAGAGTCAACAAACTTCTAAATGTTGGTCGGATTCGGCGGCTTTGTTTGGAGACGTACAAAGCTTTTGAAATGGGCCAAACCTTGTGAGTTGCTGTAAAAACCATCTGTAAACAGATGGTTTAGTAAAACATCCCGTCGCCATTTGTTTTAGCAAAACAGTTTGAGCGTCGTTTAATTAGTAACAGCTGTTCATTACGATTTGATCACCTGACTCATATGATAAGTTATCCGAAATCTGTCGGAAAGATCGACGAAGACCGCAGCCTTGGAATGCAAGCAAAATAGAGATTTGGCTGTGTATCTGAACAGCTTGGATGAGTCAACGGGGTGAACTAACGGCCAGCGCAAGTCCAACAGATTGGTACATTTTTGGACCGAAAAATGTCAGGATAATGAAAATTTGTCTGCTTGGGTCTCGGTGTGTTTGAGCAGCGCCACAAATCAAACCTAGTTACTATTTCAGCCTTGATTACTCACTTGATGATGCTATGAATGAATTCCTGGAGTTGGGAACTGGCTGAGTTCACACCGTTCCCAATGGGGACATACTAGCCTGTTCAGTGTAGAAGGCAACGTCAAAAGGCATATGCTGATCAGTCTTCAACTGCTTCCCGGAAGGTTGTAAGCGCGAATCTCTCATGGGGCTCATGAGTTGCGAATTACCAATGATTCTCAATGAGGAATGCAAGGCTACAGAGTGGTTTTGGGTTCATTGCTCTGTACCTATTGTTTGGAACCGTTGGATCAGTACAGTCCTTGCTGCGACTGCCTCAACGAGTGAGTCCGGGCAAATCCCAATGCCTCTGTCACACTCGTCCCTGACTGCCAAGTCTCCACGGATGTCGCTCAGCAAATAGCCACTAGCTTGGTAATTAAATGTTAGAAACCAACCTTCTCAGTTCATCGAATGTATCAAGTGTTGTCACAGTGTAAAAGTGGTCTGGATGTTGACGCCTAATTCAAGACTCGATGAACCGAATTGCTTGGTTTTGACTGCTTTCCGTTCAGCAGGAACCGTGAACTCATAAGTGACCTAGAGAATCAAATATATTTTTACTGTATACAAATGCTCTAGTCAATGTTGATTAAATTTCTGCTTTTTACCTCACTTTTGCGGAAAATTGCAACATTCAGAGCGCGGAAATCGAACCCGACATGCGTGCTGTTTTATGTGTGATATAATCTGTCGAAATTTATGCCGTACTAGTGGACCGCATGGAACGCGCGGAATAAAGATCACAACGCGAGCCGAATTGCGAACGGGCCAATGAGATTACAAGAGATGCATGTACTACTGAGCCAATCACATGAAAGTATGTTAGCTACACGATTTATGCACTCTTCTGCACATTCCGATTTGCTTTTGACAAGAGATCCACCTAAAACCAAGCTAAATATTGAGTTTGTGATGTTTTCTACTGAATGTGCAGCACCAGACTGCCCATACTTCAGCTGATACGATATTCGAGATATTCCAATCCATTGTAAAGGTGTATTTCACCACTCAGTAGGATGATGAAAGCTCTTGGACAGCCCATGACTGGTTTCACCATTCTTGGTGCTCATCAAATAGGCGCAGTCCTTGAATTTCCATCAACCATATATTCTACTTGAACCCAAACTGCACGAACTTCTTCTCATTTGCACACAAAATTGATGTTGACGGGAAACGCTCCCTGAACCCAGCAAAATCTCTCGCTTCTTATGTTCTTAAGCAACCAAACATACTGAATTTGTGTTACAGTAGAACATACGTTGAGCGGAAACTCGGGACCATCAATAACTGACGAGCCCCTAAAACAGCAAAACTGATCTTTGGCTGTCGAAGAGTTCTCGGCAACGTTATGAGTAGTTCATTACGTCCACATATTAGATACTTTTTGGGAACTTCATAAATTCAAGCAGGCGATGGAGTACCCACTCAACCGCGCACTCACAGTGTCTCCTCGGCTGTGAACGGAACGATGGCCTACTGGTTGCCGACATTGACAAACGGGTCAAAGACCACCTGATCAAACAACATCCAGGGTACAAGTCTAAGGAATAAAAAACCTTCGCCTCGAAGTCTCTGTTAGCAAACACCAACCAAACGGTTACAAACTACTGGACAGGAAAGTAAACATCCCATATGCACCTTATTTTTAAAAACCGATTGACGCCAGGCATCTTCTTGAGCTCTCGTAGATATTTGTTGATTATCACACAATTGTAAACGAACGCTGAAAGCAGTTCCACAAGTTCCGTAATAAACCCCATGGAGTGCACCTTCCATTAGACGCGAGGTGGAGTTACGAGAAAACCACATACTACTCGCATACCTCATCAGTAGCATCCTCCGTTACAACGGCGCATCTTCGTATAAATTTGTCATATAAAAGCCTGAGTACCTGTCTTAGAACGAGCCGCACTCGCCACTCTCAAACTGCTCATGACTTCCGCTGGTTCTTTCGATAATCCACTCTTCGCCAGCTTGATTCCAGATAAATTTTGAAAAACACCTGCAAAACCGGATGAAAAACCACCTGAATCCATAAAATGAGTGAGATATTAGATCGCTTTGTTTCGGACTGAGTCGTGCAAACCTTGCGCCTCAATATCAAGGAGAAGTGCGCAGTGAATTGTCCTCCGGGATTGACTATTCGACTGGCTGAGTAATTGATTGATTACTTTATTGATGGTTTGAAAGCCCCACCACAGCACCTAATTACCTGAGTGCCCAAACGTCTACCCAACACTCCGAAGGGATTGCGCAATGGAAAAATAAAACGTACCCCTTGAATTACTGAAACAATCAAGGTTTCCCATCAATCACTCAAAAAAAACTCAAATTACATTCACCTGGTGTATGGCGTGGCTTAAAATGGCTGAATGAACTTAGTGCATCACGTCAGAGAAGGCGCAGGTGAAAATTTTTCCAACAATTTATCTTACAATTTTTTGAGTTTAAGGCATTCATAGTTTCAGCACAATTCAATCTAGACAGCTTTCCACTGATTTGAGTGCCTGAAAGTAATTCACTGATTCAGCGATGAGGTGCATTTCACCGGCTTGCTGCTTCGAATGAAAACCGTGTGCACACCTGACTTTCGTTGGCCCCTGGCCCTGAATTAGTTCTCAACTTGAGGAATGAAATAGATCTTTTCTCGGCATACTTACAGGTGGCTTGGAGAGTTTAACTTCAGAACACAGCATAGTAAAATAACGTTTCAGTTGCCGCGGGCAATCCTTTTCAAGGATTCTATAATTCAGGTTAACCATGGCAACCGTGACGTTGGATTATATTATCATCTTATTCCAGTATGCTGTTTTGACGTTAAACTCTAAACATCATATGTCGCATGACGCTCACACTTTGTTCAACCAGATTCTAACCGACTGTGACCGGGAGCTCCTGAGCTTTGTCAACTATCGGATTACGTTTTCCGCAACAACCCAGTTTTCGTGGTAGGTCACTGAAAACTGTGTTAGACGAAAAATACAGACGGCCTACTTACAAGTAGTTTGTACTGGAAGGAATATGATGGTCAAACGTGTCCAGCTATGGCATCAGGATCTGTGGAGTTTGATGCTCTCTGGCCGTCAACAACGTGAATGAGGCACCGAATCATATATGGTGAAGAAAACAAGGGAGATAACTTTCAACGTTCCATCTTGATCCAGCAATAAAAATGGCATGTTAACATGACTACATCTCAAACCACCCCTCCATGCAACTGGAACACAAGGATGCAGCAGTCGATAATTCCATTCTCTAGCGAAGAACACGTCAAGGAATTTGTTATATCTCAATGCTGTTTCCGCTTCAGTACCATGTGCTAAAAAAAGAACGTGCCGACAAGGAACACAACAACTTTGTTGCATCAAGAGAGTGCGTGCGAGTGCGAAAGTTACAACGGCCGCGCTTTTTAAAGAGCACTTTTTGACAATGATCCAGGCTGTCTGATAGGAGTTCAGTGAACCCCCATCAACATCGATCGCGCCACTATGAAATGCCTGAACACTGATCACATTCGGTCGTGCTTGTGTGGTGTGCCTGAACACTCATCGACTTTTACTGAGCTGATTGAATGATTGACTGGCCTGGATGCTTGCCGGCTTCCTTATTGAGAGTTAAGTGGAGTTTTAGGGTCTCAGTAGGTTCTGGGGTAGGCGTTCTGGGGTTACTTTCAGGAATCTTACCTTCCTGATAGAACTTGATATTTGCAACGGCTACATTCGAAAGCTGTATGAACCTCGGATACGTCTGAACAAACCAGTAAACATCATCAGTTGTCGGATGAATCCATTTTGTATAGACTCGTGTGCTCTACCCAGATTTGTATACACTGGAATAAACTCAAGCAAATTACGGAGCTGGCAGCATTTCTTACGTGACATTCAAACAGAACACGACAAATCCACGTTGTCTTCAGCCATGTTGCTTTGGTAGGAAAACTACGAAAATCACCGACACGTACACTCATTTGCATACCAGTTTCGTGTTCACAGGAGACTCACTTGTATTGTCTCGAATATCTTACCTTCTAAAACATGAATCGGCCTTTGTGTAGCACACTGAGTTGAAGCTCACAAACGAGAGATTCAGCTGAAATTCGGGTTAGGAAAACGTTTTGGTGCTTTAACTGTTGGTCCGTTCACAGATTTAAACTTCTAACCCACACAGTATTCCGGTCTGTTTTAGCTTGTGAGTATTCGATGCTTGCCTTTTTCGGTAACCCCAGTTTGCGCATCGAGCAAACTGAACTCGTTGTTTATTTTCACAAGCGGCAGTCAAACGCAGCAGGTAGAAAAAGGATGCAACTCCTGCTGACCAAAGTTATTTGGCGAATGGACTGATCGCCACCTTGCCATCTGGCAAACAATATCATCCTGTTTGTTTCGGGAAGGGGGGTAGAACAAATCTATACGTACATTGTTTCACAGAAACTTAAAACATGGAGTTTTAAAGCACAATTCATGCACAAAGAGTTCCTCTGAAGCGTTAAATGGACACACCTTTGAGAAAGCGGATATTTGACAGCGCGAATCTGACACACCTGAGTGCACTATTTAGACCAGCGCAAATGGTTACCCAGTCCGCCACTGTCGCGCAATTTAAGTGTTGCCAGCGCGGGTAGAACAAATCTATACGTACATTGTTTGACAGAAAGGTAAAACATGGAGTTTTAAAGCACAGTTCATGCACAAAGAGTTTCTCTGAAGGGTTCGGAAAGAAGGGTTAAATAGACACACCTTTGAGAAAGCGGATATTTGACAGCGCAAATCTGAGAGCTGAGTGCACCATTCAGACCAGCGCAAATGGTTGCCCAGTCCGCCACTGCCGCGCAATTAAAGTGCTGCCAGCATAGAACTGTTCATGTTCTGTCATGCTGATCTAAAACAAAGGTAAACGTTTTGTCACAATGTTTCAGTTCTCACTGATTTAACCTTTAGATTAATTAATCATAAAAGAAATTTATTGGTTAGGGTGAGGTGCATGAGAAACAGAAGAGCGTCACAAAAGAAAGTACAGGTACTTGAAACAAAGTCGACAAGATTGCTCCCGGGAAACCAAATTCTTTCCGTTATTGTAAATCCAATCAGCTCCACGTAGAAGAAGTGGATGACTGCTCACTGCATTCTCATCTAATTGAGATGGACGCTTGGTTTTTGTCTGAACTGTAATGTTCCAACAGCATTTGACGTCATCCTCGTCCAAGCAGAGGTATTCGAGTTTGTGGGGCATTTTGTGCATCCTGGCTGTCGGGAAGATCAGATTCCTGAAAATATCAGCAAAGCTTCTGGAAATTATCGAGAACCACAAACTCTGGCAAAATTGCCTCAGCGACGCTGTCTAGAAAAACCAGCTCTCGATTTAACGTCCAAGCAGCCCCACTCAGGGGCGGCTGACGATTACTCAGCTATGACGTAAATGCGATCCCAATGGATCACTCAACCTCGGCCGGACAGACTTGATTGACTGCCAAAATTACGCTTGCAATACGTTGACGCTTCTTGTAATCTCACACTGGCTCCTTCTCAGTAAAGTTGTATACGTGTTGGGTGATTCTTTCCCGTTATAAAAGCTCCAAAATCGGGGTTCGCATTCGGTCCCGACTGCGACTGTATTGTATGGCCACCACACAAGTCGCTTAGGTTGGGATGAAGTTTTCTAGCCGGAGACGTCTAGGTCGTCAAAGCGGCGTATCCCTGAATCTCAAGGAACGTGTATATCAGGCTGCAATACGTGTTTTCTTGCTGAATGACTTGAAGGCATCGCCGGTGCGAGCAGCGGGACCAAAAACTCTTCCGTTCTTTGAACACCACTGTCTCTGAACCATGCAAGCTGGTATGGGTGAATCCGCAACGAGGCAATTAAAAACGTGTTCGGCTGGCGACTAATATATTCAACACCAAACTCTGCAGTGGTTGGGTCATCTATTGCGCATGCCGACTCATTGTTTGCCGAAGGAGGTACTGTGTTCCGTGCCCAATTTAGTGACACAAGAAGAGAGGTGGTCAGCCTTTGACACGGCAGAGGGGTATAAGAAGGCTTTGAGAAATCTACGTATTGTCGATGCGACTCGTCTTCCGGCTTAGGGCTCGTTTGATCCACGTTCTGTATGATTGGATAAGTTGCAAGACGATGTTGTCGTTCTTGTGCATTGTTGTGCGACAATGCGGCATGATTTTTTAACAATGAAACCGTGTTTTAAATGACGACGACGACAACAACGACGATGGTGGTGGTGATAGTGATGGTGGTGGTGTTGGAGTTGGTGGTTGTGGTGGTGCTGGTGGTGACGGTGATGGTGGTGGTTGTGGAGGTGGTGGTGTTGGAGGTGGTGGTTGTGGAGGTGGTGGTGTTGGAGTTGGTGGTTGTGGTGGTGTTGTTGTTGTTGGTGGTGGTGGTGGCGGTGGTGGTGATGGTGGTGGTTGTGGTGCTGGTGGTGACGGTGATGGTGGTGGTGATAGTGATGGTGGTGGTGGAGGTGCTGGTGGTGGTTGTGGTTGTGGTGGTGCTGGTGATGGTGATGGTGATGGTGATGGTGATGGTGATGTTGATGGTGGTGGTGGAGGTCGTGGTGGTGGTGCTGGTGCTGATGGTGGTGGTGGAGGTGGTGGTGTTGGAGTTGGTGGTTGTGGTGGTGCTGGTGGTGACGGTGGTGATGGTGATGGTGGTGGAGGTGGTGGTGGTGTTGATGGTGGTGGTGGTTGTGGAGGTGGTGGTGTTGGAGGTGGTGGTGGTGTTGGAGTTGGTGGTTGTGGTGGTGCTGGTGATGGTGATGGTGATGGTGATGTTGATGGTGGTGGTGGAGGTCGTGGTGGTGGTGGTGTTGATGCTGGTGGTGTTCGAGGTGGTGGTGATGGTGGTGGTTGTGGTGCTGGTGGTGATGGTGATTGTGGTGCTGGTGGTGACGGTGGTGATGGTGATTGTGGTGCTGGTGGTGACGGTGGTGATGGTGATTGTGGTGGTGATGGTGGTGTTGGTGCTGGTGGTGGTGTTGGAGGTGGTGGTTGTGGAGGTGGTGGTGGTGTTGTTGGTGGTGGTTGTGGTTGTGGTGGTGCTGGTGGTGAAGGTGGTGATGGTGATTGTGGTGCTGGTGGTGACGGTGATGGTGGTGGTGATAGTGATGGTGGTGGTGAGGGTGGTGGTGATGGTGATTGTGGTGCTGGTGGTGACGGTGGTGATGGTGATTGTGGTGCTGGTGGTGATGGTGATTGTGGTGGTGATGGTGGTGTTGGTGATTGTGGTGGTGATGGTGGTGTTGGTGATTGTGGTGGTGATGGTGGTGTTGGTGATTGTGGTGGTGATGGTGGTTGTGGTGATGGTGATGGTGATGGTGATGGTGATGTTGATGGTGGTGGTGGTGATGTTGGTGATGGTGGTGGAGGTGGTGGTGATGTAGGTGGTGGTGGTGGTTCTGGTTGTGGTGGTGGTGGTGTTGATGGTGGTGGTGGAGGTGCTGGTGGTGGTGTTGGAGGTGGTGGTTGTGGAGGTGGTGGTGTTGGAGTTGGTGGTTGTGGTGGTGGTGGTGGTGTTGGTGGTGGTTGTGGTTGTGGTTGTGGTTGTGGTGGTGGTGGAGGAGGTGGTGGTGCTGGTGCTGATGGTGGTGGTGGAGGTGGTGGTGTTGGAGGTGGTGGTTGTGGAGGTGGTGGTGTTGGAGGTGGTGGTTGTGGAGGTGGTGGTGTTGGTGATTGTGGTGGTGATGGTGGTGGTGAGGGTGGTGGTGATGGTGGTTGTGGTGATGGTGATGTTGATGGTGGTGGTGGAGGTGGTGGTGTTGGAGGTGGTGGTTGTGGTTGTGGTGGTGCTGGTGGTGACGGTGATGGTGGTGGTGGAGGTGCTGGTGGTGGTGGTGGCGGTGGTGGTGATGGTGTTGGTGGTGGTGATGGTGGTGGAGGTGGTGGTGTTGGAGTTGGTGGTTGTGGTGGTGCTGGTGGTGACGGTGATGGTGGTGGTGATAGTGATGGTGGTGGTGCTGGTGGTGACGGTGGTGATGGTGATTGTGGTGGTGGTGGTTCTGGTTGTGGTGGTGGTGGTGTTGATGGTGGTGGTGGAGGTGGTGGTGGTGTTGGAGTTGGTGGTTGTGGTGGTGCTGGTGATGGTGGTGGTGATAGTGATGGTGGTGGTGCTGGTGATGGTGATGGTGATGTTGATGGTGGTGGTGGTGGTGGAAACGTTTCCTTTCGTCCCATATGGTTCAGCTGGAACTTAGCTAATATTTATCAGTGGGGAACGAAATTCTCTTGAGTAGCATGTGTTTATTTATTACCTATCTGCGGCTGGTCTCTTGCAGGACGATCGCACTGCGTAAATAAACCGAGTCGGAAAGGAAACACACTCCGTAATCCTCACTCATCCAAAACACTCGTTGACAGGACAAACACGGGTGAACTCTGTTTGGTTTGATATCCTGTCCTTCGCCCCAATAGCGATACCAGACATGTGTGACAAAAGAACAGTCCCGGGCTTTGAAAATGACCTCTTTTTAAAAGAAACATGCAGTTTCGATAATCACTGAAAGATAATATCACGTCATTTTAGCTCACACAAACAACTGCTTTGTGGCACAGTTAGACTGTGACATATTGTAAATGAACGCAGGTGCGCAAAACGCAATCGAAAAAACGAAATCCTTTTAAGGGGGCACGAATCCCCAGCCTCAAACTTCCCTGACAAGCGCTCGACTATAGGGGCTCCCGATTTCACCCCACTTCCCCCCAATACCGCATAAGCTAGTGTCTGTCGGAGCCGTCAGTGTTACTCTTGACATCTGTACCCCGATATATCGAATGTTGATCTGCGTGTACCTAATACAAAAGAAAAAACAGAATCGATCTACGGGGCTCGAACTGTCGAACTCTGCCCTGCCAGGCCAGCACACTATCCTGCTGCACACCTGTGCACCTTGCGCACAGCTGCGGTCGTGCTGCATGTTGAAACATGTACAGGTGAACAAGCACCATCGCATCCGCATGTCGGAGCCGCAAAGGGACTGACTGAACAGGAGTAGGTAAGCTTTTTAAACGCGTTTTCACCAAGACATACCTATCGTCATGATGACATGCACGAAACTACGCGGTTCGTGTGGTGGGATAACCCCGATTAGGGGAAGCTCAGGGCGGATATCGATGGGCCTGATGATAGGGTAGAATGGAGTAATGAAAGGGTGACGAACGTTACCAGCATGACAAATGAAGGTAAAATAACGGCATACTACAAAGGTGTGAAATTACCAAAGAATTTGCGTTAATTTTATTCGGAATTCTCGGCGTTGTAGTCATTGTTAGAATGAGGGCTGTGAAGGCTATTGTCAACCTTAACAGTCCCTTTTTAAGTAAGCTGTAGAGGATTTCACCAAGTTTGTCGTACCTTACAGAGTAAAGGATACCGTACAAAAATGATGCAGATTACTCAAAATTTTGTTATCTGGTACACACAAGTGAATCGCACACGTAACCAGAGCTTACACGCAGAATGGCACTGTTAGAAGTCAACCTCAGGTGGTTAAATGGTGAGACTATCTACCGAACGTGGAACACGCACTGTTAGAAGTCAACCTCAGGTGGTTAGACGGTGAGACCAGGTACAAAACGTGGAACATACTCATGTCAAGAGTTTCCACCATCATGACATGCATTGCGTTGGAAAATGTCCCCCTAGCTCCCTTCGCACTGCAAGAATCAGACAGTTGGCATTCAGTCTATTTGCCTAGGTCAGTGAGCCGTGCTCAGTAGGTTTGGGACAGATTGCGTCAATCTGTTTCAGCCCATGTAACAGATCACTACTCAAAACTGCCGTACTTTTTATCTGTATTGATTGTTACTTCCTGGGTAAAACACCACATATCAGGAGGACCACAAGCGACCTCGCTCAGAATATGACTACTATTGAGAGGAAGCAGCTCTTCACTGAGCAGTCGCTTATTAGAAAACACCAACTAAACGGTTACACACTATTCTACAGGAAAGTAAACATCTCATATGCACCTTATTTTTAAAAACTGAATATCTTCACGTGTCTTTTTGAACTTGCGTGAATATTCATTGATTATCACGCTGCAAAGTAGTTCCACCTGTTCCCTAATAAACCTCATAGGGTGCACCTTCCACTAGACGCGAGGCGGAGTTACGAGAAAACTACATGCTACTCGCATCCCCCATCAGTAGTATCCGCTGTTACACCGGTAGATGCCATCCCATGTTCAACCGTGCGGGAAAAAAGCAGTGATTCCCGAGTGAATTATGGTTTAGTTTATTCAAATTGGTGTATGGACAAATCCGCATACGGTCGATATGGATCCGTCGAAAAATCCCTGCAGCAAAACGGAGTTATACACTGCTGATACGTTCATTACTGTCCTTTGCTAAGAATCAGCCCAAAGACCCTTGTAAGATTTTCTCCTCATTTAATGAACGGTCCAGGTCTTAACTAACATAAACAGCGATCCAGGCACATGGTAAATTTGTCCACGGTACAGTCGAACTCCATCGAACTCGAAGATGATCGAGGACTGGTTTGTCGTCCATTTTGTTGTTTGTTTGCTTAGTGAACCGTCATTGGCAACATGTTTATTCAATTGTACTCCATCAATGAATGAGTGACTGTTCATTGACTGTGACTGCTCACAAAAATTCAACTTGTCTGGACAAGTCGCCACAAATCACGATGATGCCCCAGCTCTCGGATGTGTTTCGTTCGAATCCGTAACTTGTCTGTACCAAAAATATGACAAAATGCAGCGCCAAATGATCAGGAAGGCATCCTTATAAGGGAAACAATTTGAACATCAGTTGGCAGGTTTATGCTCAGTCCCCATGTCACGCAACACCCTTTGTTTAGTCTACTACAGAAAACCCGACACAATGACAGGAACTGAATTTACCGGGCTGGAATAAAAAGGTTTGTTGACAATGCAATCGATAAACCTATTGTGTGGACCCCATTTACGTGTTTCATCAGCTGTCCTATTTTGCGGGTAAATCTTGGTGCAGACTGATCCGTTTCAAACGGAAACGGGGAAGTAACAATTTCGCGAAAAAGTCTTCATTACCTGGTTTTCTGGGTTTGCCCACCTGAGAATGAGTTAATAAGTTCGCCTGAACCCTAGCCTAGTATAAAAACCGTCACTTTGGTCCATCCTTGAAATCGTATGAATGAGTGATGCTCACTCGCTGAATAGAACTCAAGATTCTCACGTGACTACATCAGATCTGTATTGCCTGGAAGCTGCAGCCGAAGTAAGCTGGACTCGCTTTCGTCATGTACCGCATTTTGCCTACAGTTAAGCAGTCCACGTTCTATTCCGCCACCAGTGATTAGACATTACACCTTGAGTGACCGGGCGTGAATTTAACTTGCAGTCAGCTGACACGTGACCACTGGTGTCTGGGTGCACTTTTGACAACCGTCGCAAGTGATATCCCAGTCTATGCTGAGGGGCGGACAAACTATGTACGCTTGTTTGGTCCTTACTGAGAATCATCGTCAAGCCACTCCTCAAAAACCTCTAGGGTTATCCAAGCCCTCGAACTACTGTTTTAGTAGCGAACTTCTATACTATTCCGTCACATATGGCCACTGAGATTAGCTTGCACCAGTCGCCCACCAATCAGGCAACGTGAATTCTCACTGACAAGTTCCTTGGATGCCAATGACCTAGATGGAACGCTCATAAGAATTGTGACCTTATTCCTCTCAAAACCTATCGATAAAAGAACACTAGGATTTCAACAGAACTCTCATCCTGAAATTGAAGCTCTTGTGTGTTATGACATTGAGGAGCTGTTGACCATCAGCAGCTTGCAGGTCCGAAACATCTCCATGGGATTGAAACCACGATATTCGTTCTAAGAAAAGGCGGTTAGTAGCACTCAGCGCTTTTACTTAAATGTATTACCTGGATGTACGTTAAAGTAAAGAACTATAAGGATTTTAGCGAAATGCACTCAGTTGCAAACAAATTTGGTTTTGCGGGAGACTCCCTGTAACCCAGCTGAATCCCTCATTATCATCATCATCATCATCATCAGCAGCAGCAGCAGCAGCATCATCATCATCATCATCATCACCATCATCATCATCAGCAGCAGCATCAGCATCATCACCATCATCATCATCACCATCATCGACAGCATGACATCAGTGTTCAACACCGATACTTCGTTGCCCTACAACCATGATTTATTTTAAAGCCTCATTGTGGAGGAAAGAATAAAGGTAAATGCGGAAGGGACTTGGTGCTAGCTTACCACAATCACACCGAGGTGCCTACACCTCCAAACATTCACTCAGGCAAGCTGGATAGAAACTGACAACAAGAAAGCCACTGACATCGGTTGGCAGCCATATCTTATAGTGTCTCCAACCAGGTGCAGTGGATATCACGCGGTCCCCATCCTGGAAGGCTAGTAGCACCAACAGAACCCAATCGTTTCGTGATTTCTTTCATACTCTTCTGCCAGGTCAAGGGTTGGCCACCTCTCTGCTTACGCCACTCTGAATTGGGCATGGAAAACAGCACTCTCTTCGGCAAACGATGATTAGGCATGTGCATCACATGTCCCCACCAACGCAACTTCTGGTGCTTGACGCATTTTTCAATACAAGTACCCGTTGCACGACCTAAAACTCGCTTTCTAACTGCCTCGTTACGGATTCGCCGACACCATCCCACACGAGCTGTGATTCTGAGACAACGATTGTCGAACACCTGAAGACGTCTCAGTTCCGCTGCTCGAACAGACCAAGTCTCACAGCCATACAACAAAACAGCCCGCACTGTAGCTTGATAAACACGTCCCTTGAGATTCAGGGCTACACCACTCTGACGCCATAGGTGTCTCAACTTAGCAAACGCGACCCGAGCCTTGGAGATTCGTGCATTTACCTCATCTGTCACACTACAATCAGAACTAATACAACTTCCAAGATATGTAAAACGCTCCACAACTTCCAGTGCCTCTCCCTGGATTGTAAGTGGCGTGTTCAGTGACTGCATGTCCAGGAGCATGACCTTACACTTTTTGGGTCCAAAGTGCACACCAAATGACCTGGTAGATTTGATCAGTTCATCCAAAACACGTGCGCCTTCTCCTCCTCTTGAAAGATGAGGACGATGTCATCTGCAAATTCCAGATCGACAAGGTTTTCGTTAGAGGCTATTTGAACACCGGGGTTTTCGAGACCTTCCAGCGTTCGTCTCATTATTCCGTCGATCACGAAGTTAAACAGGAATGGGGAGAGTGGGCACCCCTGACGGACACCACTTTGTGTACGGAAGCTTTTGGAGACCTCGCCGTATACTCTCACACGTCCGGAAGTCTTGGAATACCTCGTTTGTGATGTTTCCATGCAATTGATTTTGCTGCACCCTACCACCTCATGTTTCAGTTGGTACGATATTCGAAATATCGAGATTCGTGTGTGGACGTACTACACTACTCATAAGGTTGCTGGAAATTCTTCCACAGCCCACGACCTCCCTCACACTCGGTGCAAAGTTGACACTTATTTTGTGAATGTGCCATCAGTCTATCACCAGGAAGTCTACTTAATTCCGCATCGCCAGTGAGTTCCTTCAGACTGGCCAGCTCATTTATTAATTTCAAGTGTCTCTAGGACTACCAGTTTTCTTAACTAAACTATACTAAAGCGAAATTCTGTTCAGTCATTGTCTGACGTAGCTTTTGTTCCTAACCAGTCTCGGTCGACCCATCCTAGCATTCCGAGAGGCACAATTTCGGTTATTTCTGGCGGCTGACCGACAGCTGTGTTGAGGTTGACTAAACTGTCCCTGAAAGCAGTCGTCCATCGTAGAAGATTCCGTGAGTTGGAGTGTTCCTCTGTTTTGAACCCATTCTATGTTGCAGCCCGTACCACGCGCGAACAATTTATCGACCACCCGTTTTTTTGCTAATTCGTTCACTTCCCTTTTGTTAGTATCACTCAAATTCGGCCGGACTGGCATTCACCACTAAGTGAGTATTCTTCATTCCGTTTTTTTCTTGAAAAAAAATCGGAGTGAACCAGATAAAGAGGAATGTGGATCACTTTAGCAGTCACGTGTCGAAATGGTTGTCTGCACCGATGACGAACTGCAACTTTAATGCATATCTTCCACCGGAATTTTAAAGTACCATTCTGAGAAACTCCAAATGCATCCATTTTCAGACAGTGTGGCACAGCGCGAAGAACTCAATGAAGTGATCCAGAGGGCTGCGACAAATACACTCATTTGCAAATCAGTTTGGTTTTCACGGGAGATTCAAATGAATCTCTCGGGGAATCTCGGGGATTGCGCCTACCTGATGAGCCCCAAGAAGGGCGAAACCGGTTGTGAGCTGCCAAAGAATTTTCAGCAACCTTGTGAGTAGTTTTCTTGATGATCCAGAGGGTTGTTTTAGACAGCTACTACCTCAAAACGAACAATGTATACCAATGTGAGACCTTGCTAAAGGAGAGTAATTCACGAAAAAAACATAATTAGCAAGCACAACCGTAGCTCTCTTCATATATATCTGAATATTGGTAGCTCGGGTGTGTTAGTTGGCTTTTGATCAATTGCAGGGCTTGGAAATTGGCCTGCAGATTTTTCGTTATCGTGCGAGGGGGCAACGTCGACAATGAGCAGTTAGGTGGATATGTCTTCCACTTCTATCTGTGCTTATCAGTGTTCTGGTGAGTAATTAATGAGTAGTTAGTAAATGATCCAGGAAAATAGCAGGCGGAAATTGCGTCAAGTACAAAGATACCTTGTGGATCGGTCCAAAGCCACAAGGTAACAACAGTAGCGAACGAACCAATCAAGTTGCAGGAAGAAAACTACAAAAATTGGGGTTCATTTGGCCAATCAAATGGCTGGAATGCTACACAGAAGATAAGAGAAGTAGTGAAATGGAGCTATTGGACGCACCAACCAGATGCAAGATAATCACACCAAAACACCGCATAAATCCCAAAAGGACCAATCAAGTTAAAGGCCAGTCAAGCCCCAAACAACCAGTCATGCTGCGGACATATACAAGCGTAAACACAAGTACAAGAAGTATCAACTCTCCTAGCACGATGACAAAACGTTCGCCAGCCAGGTTCCAAGCTCGGCGTACAGTTCAACTGTCACCTGACCAACAGTCAATGACCGTCGCATTAATAGAAAACTTAGCCTTGACAGTGGCGTTGTTTGTCCGTCTTTTGCTGGAGAAACCTCATGCTTCGATTAGTTCGATCAGTTACACTGTAAATCATCAACTCGTCGAAAGTTCATCAGAAAAGCAAAAATGCCGGACGATACTTTGGCCGAATGTCTACCCCAACCTTTGACACCACCATATTGACGCTTCTAAATGGCGTACAAGAGATATAGCTTACACCAGTGGCGTTTCCAAAAGCGTGAGCGTCAGCCAAATATGTTTCCCAGTCCTAAACCGTTCCTTCCGATTACGGTCCATTTCGTCTCATATCGCCAGTGTACTGTTCATCTCCGTTGGAAGTAGATGTCCTCCTGTCGAGACCGGGAAAGTGGACAAACCGACCCACTTGAGACCCACTTCAATCCAAGTGAGAAGCTGGCTAAGCAAGGAAATGCAAGTTTATGTCACCAGTCTAGATCAGTATAACCCCTTAGAAAGACGAGGTTTTGCTTTAAGGGAGAGTTCCGGGTGGGCGTGGGTGCTTTGGAAAGCAAGGTCGTAATATATGTCCCATTACGCTGACATTCATTTTTCCATAGTTGGTCCAGGACTGATGAGGATGAAATATCTCACCCACAAAACGGACAATACGTACAGGCTGTAGCGTACTCCTTGGCACGGTATTCATCAAGCCTGAGTCAACGTATCTTCCTCATAAAGCATCTCGGTGATTCCTCGCAGCTTAGGGTTTGGTTTTCACAGTCGGATTCAAAAGCAGTTAGCCTAATTCACACAATGGTTAGACTAGTACCAATCGTTGATTTCAGTTTGCCGTCTGACACTTGCCGGCACAGCCCATGTGTGGAAATCCTGACAGCCTGTACGAGTCACTTCAACTCTGCCTGAGCTAATTCATTGCGTGAGCGCCGGAAATAGTCGAAAAACTGTGCAGTACCGTCTCCCGGTGTTGTTCACGGGGTGCGATCATGCTGCAGGGCAGACACAATTTAGAGCAACCTCAAGTTCTTCACATCGGCTACCTAGACGTTCCCTGAACTGTGAAGTAAAACTTCATGAAACTGTCGGCTTAGCATTTTTCTGACTCAGTTTTTCCTAAAGTTCCTTCTTTGTCTCAACCTGATCTATCCTACCCTAGTTCTATCAAACAGAGTGAGTTCCAGGCCACACCTGGGTGAGGTGGCTCAGTGGTTAGAGCGCACATTTGCTGACCTGAAGGTCCGTGATTCAAACACGACCTCTGCTTCTCGACTTCTCCTGTCTAGGCTTGGGCAACCTGGCAGTATCCTAACCCTCGTGCTTCCCTCTGGTGACATGGCAGTTAGGCGCCGAAAGGGTGTGACAGCTGAACGGTTTTGTTTTTCAGGTCACATGGCAGTTAGGCGCCGAAAGGGTGTGACACCTGAACGGTTTTGTTTTTCAGGTCAGACTTACATAAATCGACGCAAAACCGAAAGAATGCTAGTATTGACAAGAACAAGTAGTCTCGCGATAAACCTACCACACCTACAGATAACTTTCCTTTCAAAAAGGCAAATTTAGTACTTTGTTATTGGTCAAGAAACGCAAACCACAACGCAACAAAGATCGCGAACAGACCAATAAATTCCGGAAAAACGCTGTCACCCAACTAGCCAATCACGTTAGGTGATAACAGATAGCCTTTAAATACTATATAAACGCACGCAGGCAAACAGGAGGTATCCACCCAACTGCGCACTGGTGATGTCTCCTCGTAGGATGACGAAAGGTTTGCAAAGCGAACAGATCAACAGCCACCTGATCAACAATTAATGAGGGAGATTTCGTCATGAAATGGTTAAATCGGTCCTCCTATTACATTCCACGATATTTCAGAACAAGCTTTTCTCATGATTCAGAAAGCTGAATAATTTTGCAGTTTGAGAATGACTTTGGAACAGTGTACCTTGACGTCAGGTCGTACTCGACCTGCTGCCCGTTTGCGCACATCACCAGAGGGCTTGTACTTCACAGGTGAACCGCGAATTCGTCCGGTGTTTCCATCTTCCACTTGGTCTATCATTCCATCTGCGGTTGATGTGACACGCGCACTGGTAAGACAGTTTGGTGATTCCCATCTCGAGCGCTTCCATCAAGTCACAGGGTTCAAGAGTAAAAGGCTACCGAAAAGCACCGGTGGCTGAATATCTCGGAACTAACTATCGCACTGACCTTAACGGCTTTGACTCCTTCCTACGAAACCCTAGTCTTGAGCACTTTGTGCGTAATATGTTTGACTTCAGGCCCTGTAGATGGAGTTGATCATTACTGGTTTTACACAGTCGCTTCGTTTTGACAACGTTGCGAAATGTGATTAGATGAGGTCTTTTGCCTGTCAACTACCTGCAAGCCGAAGGGGTAGCGATAGCCACTGTACCTCACACAGATGATAGTTTTCCACTTGACGCCGAAGCCATGATCAGTGCTGCTTTTGCCTTGCTAGGTATCCTTGAACGTATGGCACCAGCTGCCAGATCTACTCACATAAATGTTGCCAGTATCAAGAAATCTGGAATTTGTTGTTGAGATTTCATCCTGAAGCCAACCCATCCTTATCTAGAACCATCAGCAGTGTGCGCCTCACGAAACTCCAGAAAGTTTCGAAACCGCGGCCCCGCGGCTAGTAATCCAATACTAGTCCATTCGGATGTGAGCGGTCTTCCACTTAAGGACAAAATATTCAACAAAAGTTCTCAAATCTCCCCACGCTAAGGAAGGCTAGGAGGGAGCACGGGTAGGGAGGTACTGCCAGGCACCCTGCCTAGCTGTTGCGCCACCCGAAGGAAGCACGAGGACTGAGATACTGCCAGGTTGCCTAAACCTAGACAGAGGAAGTCGAGAGGCAGAGGTCGGGCTCGAACCATGGACCTTCCGTTCAGTAAATTCGCGCTCTAATCACTGGTAGATCTCGCCCCCTAAGGATCAAATTACGCTAACATAGCAATCTAAGTGAACTTAAGACAGTCGGCGTTGAAAATATCGTAAAATCTGAAGAAATAACTGTGCTGAAATTTACTGAGCACAAATTTTTCTGTATTGATCAAGCAGGGAGCAATCGGTCAACCTGACCAACGCAGAAGAGAGACTCACCTGGAACCCAACTAAATCTCTCATTTTCAGCAACCTTATGAGTAGTGCGTTACGTCAACATGAAGCAGTATATTTTTAATCATTCAACTCATCCAGTAGCACGTTTTGTGATGTCAGAAGGCTTCAATCACGGCATATTTCACGTCCAGTGGTCAACACATAATGTGAGATGAAAAAACAATAAGGCCGATGAATATAGAGGAGAAGGTTGGTAGCTCAGGTAGTATAGATGGTCATTGGTTTGTTCGCTGACCTGGGCAATTTGACTGCAAGCGTTTCATCACCGATGAAGGTGACATCATCAGTGCGTTGGTGGGGAGCGTGGTGGTTGCGGCACAACCACTAACCCATCGCCACGCTCCACTACGCTCCCCACCAACGCACTGATGATGTCACCTCGATCGGTGATGAAACGTTTGCAATCAAATTGCCCAGCTCAGCGAACAAACCAACGACCAAGGCCAGTGAATACTAACCAAGCCGTCGTTTGAGGTGCTGGCAAACTATAATCGCACCGCTCAAGCGTGGACACGGTTGTCTGCTCAGGTGTGAAAATTTGGGTGCCACCAGCATGCGCTGAGTAGTAGAAACCTGTTCGCCTAGCAAGTTAGACGTCGGAGTTGAAACCCCAAAGGTGTGCACTGCTGATCAGGTTCGATAAGAGTGAAGCTCGAGTCCCACACTCCACGGACTAATTGCAACAGGACATGAACCGGACGATTCCAATGAAACTCATGTGTATGGGAAGTCAATAACCTCAAAGTTTTCTATTCGTAAAAAGTAATTTCACACCTGACGGGTCATCTGACCTGCATACAGAATGTTTTTTCTGTAGTCCAATTACGCTTGCGTTTCCCATCTTTATAGTGGGTGTGGCTGGTGGCTAAGTGGTTTGCGAGGCCTCCTCGAGGCCAGTAAAACCGACTCAATTACTGTCCTGGACCAATCGAATTTAATGGAGGCTTTTACATACACTAATGGCAAAACATAACCCCCAGAAATACTTGATGATTATTTAACAACTGAAGAGAAAATTCTGTAGGTTAGTCGCAATTCAATTTGTTTCGGTCGATGCGCGTACGATTATTGAATAAAGTCGACCGACCAGCTGGTGAGATGCACTCATTTGCAGGCTAAACTTGTGGGGACGTAACACAGATGTCAGATTCAGTTTAGATTCAGTTAAGTCATTCCTTAATAATGAATTTGAATTTGGGTGCAATTTGTATCCAAGTAGAACAGTAGTCTGTTGGAAAATCGGGGTCTGAGCCTAACTGATGAGCCCGAAGAAAGGCGAAACCTGCCATGGGTTTTCAAAAGTTTTCAACAACATTCCGGCAAGAAACTTCACTGACCAGCTTGTTTCACGCTCAAAACATTACTCATAGAGGATGTATAATTCTTACTTTCTCTGGAATTTCAAACTACAAACAAAAAAGTTGGGGATAAGGGCTATTGTTGTCGTTGTTGTTGTGGAATCGGTCTCATACGTCTAATCCCTTTTAACCTTTATTACGAAGTTGTATGCATAAGTTGGACCTTCGCATAACGTAAAAGGAAGAAAGGAACGCTCGTTTGTGAGACACAGATTCTTGACCACACGTCGAATCCCGTAGATGGAGTAATGGTGTTTTTAAGCAGTTTGGCGTGGTGCCATTCGATCGATTGGCAGTACACGATGTGCGGAACTCTGAGTTTCACTCAGAATTGCGTGTGAGATTCGCTCAAAGTCAGCCACACCAGCCAGTCCGTTGATCGATTTCACTTGTTATAGAGTGAATGCTATTCAGCGAGCAGAGATAACATTCCGAGAGAATCATTCATTTACGAATACGCATATGTTCGCCCAAACGTGGTCTATTCCTAGTTGCATGTGCTCAAAGGATAAACTGACACCACAAACCAGGAGTTACTTTCACTACATAGATTAGAAAAACCTGAGCTAAAGTTGCAAAAAAAAGTACGCTTTCAAAATAACTGATAAATTTTCACAAAGCATTGCGTGTCAATAGCCATTACTCAATGAACAACATTGTGCATGCGTGACTGATCCTTCAGGAAGTTCCCACTTGTAAGCCAAATCCTGTTCTTCCCCACAAGCCTCCTGTTTTTCAGTGGACTAACATGATGAAAACATCAATTATGGTTGAAAGATTAGGCAATCTGCATGAATCTCCCTTACTCTGTTTCCTTATTCATTTTGTGTGCAGTGAAAGCCCTCAAAACAACTTATGTAAAGTTTACTTGAATAAAATTGCAAACTGCTTCCACCGATGGAATTAGGGAAACCAATCGGAGGTGTAAGATGTACTGCACAAAGTCATCACACGCTCAGAACATGAAGCTCAGCTGTACATGGACACTATGGCTAAAAGCGGTCGTCCATGGAATTTCAGAGTGAAATGCTGTACTCTCCTACCCACATGCCATGAGATTTTAACTGTCTACCAAAACCCGTCTGTTTATCAGCGGAGATAGCTTGTTATCCCCATTTGGACGCCTTTTTCACTGCGGTGATCAAAAGTAACCAAAATTCCACTCAGCTGTACTTTATTCGGCAGAAAACGTAGATCCAAACCGTACTCACACTGGATCCGTTAGTCTTGCCCGTCAAACGCAACTGCTTATCCAAAAACCCAGCCATCGATTTGCCCGTAACTGTGGCTCTAGACACCTCGATAGAACTACAAATATCCTGGAGACAAGAATGGGGAGGCATGTGCCAGTTGTATTCGTCAAAACAGAGTTGTCCTGACTAAAATGAACCATTCTGGGTATCTTGTAGACAGGTTTAGACAGACCACGTCTTTGAACGTAAAATCGCTGAGCTAATCGTAACATACATTTTTAGACCGTTTTTATGCACAGAATCAACTGCCGGGCAACGTTCCATTGGCTTGCTAATGTGCCTCTGTGTGTCATTCAACCGTCTGTTTTGTTCCAATGTTTAACCGAATTGAGTTGTTTGCTGTACATATATCGCAACAGCAAGCACGATGGCATATTTGCATCATACTGTTCATTGGTCTCCCCGTGACCATTCGATTCTCATCATCACGTGACATCACGTGCTCTGTTCTTACCGCGTCGTCTTATCTGTCCATTCAGGCAACCTTTCCCACATGATATGACCCTTGCGACTACATCCAATTTTATGGCTGTCTGGCCGAATATCAGCCAGGAGTAACTGCTTGGTTTCCATTGAAATATCTGTGCACAAGACATCGTTCGTCTCGCCCGAAAATTTGACCTTTATTCGAACACTCAGTTCTGTGGTTACTCAGCGATAGCGTGTGTTGAACACTGACAGGTAGAATTTCCAACTACGCTCTGTTAGTCCGAGTGCGGCGTGGTCGAGGCATATGGTGATATAGTATTGTCCAAACCGAGTGGCAACTGACACCCGGATCCCGATAACATGTGCAGAAAGCGGACCGTCTCTTGTTGACAATTTGAGCTCTCAGTTTTCTTGACCTTTATTCGAACACTCAGTTCTGTGGTTACTCAGCGATAGCGTGTGTTGAACACTGACAGGTAGAATTTCCAACTACGCTCTGTTAGTCCGAGTGCGGCGTGGTCGAGGCATATGGTGATATAGTATTGTCCAAACCGGGTGGCAACTGACACCCGGATCTCGGTAACATGTGCAGAAAGCGGACCGTCTCGTTTTGACAATTCGAGCTCTCAGTTTTCCTCATTTGCTCTTAAAGGTACGCACACCGTACGCGCACATGTAGCTTAGCCCACCTCCAACGTAAACTAGACACCTTCGCTGTTGTTATGACAATATGTGTGGTCTGTTTGGGCAAGTGCATCAGGTGGCTGTCAGCCCACGCATTCACCATCGGGATTCAATGCGTGTAGGCCGAATAGGATGTCATGTCACATCACAGCTTTGTTTGCAGGGGACTTGATGAGACAATGGAATTCACCGCACTGAAAACGGGAATAGCTTCTGTTTAACGCATTGAAAAAGCTGTCCTTGATGGTCAAGTGGATAATCCTCCATAGATTTGTGATCGCGAGAGTCGTGACCGATTCCTGTGGTTATTCGGTAACAATGACGCTGTCGAAGCCCTCCGTGTTCACTCACACCCTCCGAATGAGGACTATTCACGCTACTGGAATTCTTCTAAGGTGGGTTCAATTATTTCGAATCTTACCTTCAACAATGAACGGTATCTGTTTTTTTTACTAAATTCCTGAGTAATTGGACCAAAACAGTCGGATTCCGTGAATTCCAGGCGGTGTCGTTAGCCCCACATACCGAAAGATATTTAGTTGCCCACTGACATCTGCGTAAGGACTAGCTAACGATTAACTGAGTTATCTTGCAGATGTTTTTTTTCATTTGCAGTCGAATTCTAATCAGTTTATGAAATTTTCGAAAAGATCTCATCTACTCCGATAAATCAACAGGCAATCTCTGATCCGTGTAGAAAGTTCTCAAAATTTCCGCTCACATTCTCTCACCCTTAAACCCGCCCCTGATCATTTTGTCTGGCGCTCAGACGTTTATAAGCTGCTCCTGCGGTCACGCTTGTCAGGAATTTCTTATCCGGTAACTTTTTTTAAATTATTTATATTATAGTTGCTTGTCTATTCCGCTTCAATGGTCCGAACTGAGATATGACGTTGGTATTACAGTTTCGAAATGCTTCTTCGCGTGATCAATTGCGCGTTTCGGCGACTCAGCGGAAACTATCTGGCGCACATCTATCTCGATAACAAATTATACACACGTACGTAATGCACTACTCATAAGGTTGCTGAAAATTCGTCGACAGCCCACGACCGGTTTCGCCGTTCTTGGGGCTCATCAGGTAGGCGCAGTCCCCGAGTTTCCGTCAACCTTATGTTCTACTTGAACCCAAATTCGAGAATTACACTCATTTGCAAATCAATTTGGTTTTTGCGAGAGACTCACATGGAACCCAGCTGAATCTTCCATTTGTGATGTTTTCATGAAATTCGCGGTTGTCCTTTTTGGCTACCATAGCTAGACTCAAACAGACGCTGCAAACCGTTGGGTGATGGAAGCTGAAATCAGAAGTGATAGTAACCTGCCAGCACGGCGCAGCCTGAGCAACTGTGGAGCGTTCATCCAAGGTTTATACAATCTCGGAATTGGCCATAAATACTCGTCATGTAGTTTGAATGTCCAGGCATAGAGCAGAGGGAGCTGCCATGATGGCTGGCGAAGTACCCTTATTTGGTCATTGTTCAAAAGACGCATTGCTTTGTAGAAACGGGGTTAAAACATTAGTGATGTTTCCGTTGTGGAGGTCATTGTGTGGACGTCTCATACAAACGGGAACTAGTCGGGATCCTCTTCGTGGTTTGTGTGGGACGTCACCCATTAGGTGCAGCAAATTTGGCGGATAATAAGCAGCGTTTCCTCTCGTTTATTCGAATGTCATGCTCCAGGTGACAACTGAATCTCAGGCAGTGAAAAGACGATACTTTGGGCCACCAGATTCAAAAACTTTCGAGTGATGACCACATTTCCTTCGGGTCAACTAGCCGGTTTGTTTGCAGTTATGCAACTAAGAAATTGTGGAAAACCTTCTCAAAATCCAAAAAAGTGCACACAGTGAATACACTCATTTGCAAATCAATTTGGTTTTGCGAGAGACTAACCTGGATCCCAGCTGAATCTCTCGGTTGCGATGTTTCCAGGCAGCTGAATGTGCTGCACCAGGCCACCTCATGTTTTGGTTGGTACGACATTCGAGATATCGCGATACATGTATGGACGTAATGCATTACTCATAAAGTTGCTGAAAATTCTTCGACAGCCCATGACCTGTTTCGCCCTTCTTGAGGCTCATCAGGTAGACGCATGTAGGCCTGGAAACATCACAAACGGGAGATTCAGCTGAGTTCCAGGTGAGTCTCTCGCAAAAACCAAAGTGATTTGCAAATGAGTGTATTTATCGAAATCAGTCCAATTTGGGTTCAAGTAGAACACAAGGTTGATGGAAACTCGGGGACTGCGCCTACCTGGTGAGCCCCAAGAAGGGCGAAACCGATCGTGGGCTGTCGAAGAATTTTCAGCAACCTTATGAGTAGTGCATTACAGATAATTTGTTCTTTCGTGAACACTACAAAGACTAATCTATCACAGCCTTGAAAGTACCCATTCAGCTACGGCAGATCAAACCACACTGAATGTGAATGCACCGGAAACCGTCCGCACATTAAACGCCACAGTAATAAAATATTTTACGGCTGAGTAGTACATTACTTCTGCACACAATGAACTTTATTCACTGTGACGACCCAGGAACTGGACAGTTGTTGTCATCCTACTCTCAAAAGCTGAAATTCTAACAGCCTATGAATATATCGGTGTAACAAAAGCGACCTCCTTGAATCGCTAAACGAAATTGCGTGCAACCCACTCAATAAACCAAAGACCCGTTGTGCACTCATTGAATTGAAAGACCTTCGGGCATTCAGAGCACAAATAATCATCCTGCCCCGTTTGACATCGCGTGGCTAAGCATAAGACCAAATGATGTTACACGAAGGATTGAAGAACCTTCAAGAATCCCGTATGAGGATCGTATTTTTGAAAGGATAACCTTGAATGCAAATGAACAGTCTACCATGGATCGTACAACGCAATAGCACTCAGTGTATACGGAAGACCGATTTGACGTTAAATGATAAAACCTATCGCGTCTACAAGAACCAGTATGGATATTTTGGAGGTAGGTAAAAAAAACTGGAGCTCAGTTTTCACAAAACTACAGAGGAATAAGACCTGCGTTCCTAAAAAGCTGGACGAAACACACATGAGTGTTCTGTTGGGACAAGACGCCGTCAGTGGGATTGACTCAATGTCTTTTTCAAAAAAAGCCTAGCATTTGAGGAAAGAAAAGCGTTAGCTGGGTTGTCCAGCTAAGAGGTGACGGCAAGCTGGTCACTGGATCAACAATGGGCCATGTTCTGTACCGTTTTCAACCACACCCAAGCTTAACCGTGGGGATATCGCAGCGCTTCATTTGGCAGGACCCATCTCAATTTCTGTTTGCCAATCCATGGCCTGTCCTTCCCCAACCTTTCACAAACAAGGCTTGGAGGAACTAACTCTCACAGCTTTTGGTTAGGACTGCTCTCACGGTGGTTTTGTGAACGTAATTCTTTAACCTCAGCAATATTCATTGCCGACACCAAAGCTGACAACTCATACCCCTGCCTTGGTGATCCATGCGTTGAATTCATCCATCACACTGAGTGCACTGCTCACATGGTTGTCAAAAGCTGTCCACAAACTCATGTTTTTCATTTTGAATTTTCAACGGGGCACATTGGAGGTGGAATTCCTTGACTAAGTAATTTGCACACAAAAAGGAGATCACGGGCGGAAGCGTGATTGCAAACAATATCATCCCCACAGACTGAGTCTACCAGTCTCTCTCCAGATATCATGTAGGCAACCATATTCTCGATCCCTCTTAGAGTGTACCCCATGAGGATATTGGTGACAAAACAAGTGGGAAAAGAGGACATCCATGTGGAAACTAGACTAGCTGTGGGGAAGCATCTGAGTCGATCATCAGAGGTGTGGAAATGAATGGACAGCATTCACACATTTCGAGTACATTCCTCGTGGGTCAGGTACGTATGTATGAGGAAATCCCCGATAAGGGTGACATGGGACGAAATTTTGTTCTAAACAAAGTTTTCCAAAGAAACCTTTAAGATGTGGATACGTTCGCAGACCATTTAGGTTAACCGTAGTGTGAGCGTCCTCAGTCAACTCACATACCTAAGCATCTATGCTGCTTGTCCGAATAAATGAGGAAATGTCTACTGTCTGTTGGTTAAAATTCCTCCTTATGACATTGTACTGAAAAACGACATACTTATAAGTAGTATTTCGCCGAATCTTACACAAAAATAGGAACAGTCCAATAAAGTAGACGTTGGAGTGTATTTAATGGTTTCGGTCTGTCCAAGTCAAGTATTTTGACAAGTAAACAACTAAGTAAGCTGTGATTTTTTGTGCAACTGCGTCGGTAATGACCGATTGGGATTTGCCCCGTCGGATCAACTTTAACACCGACTCAATGAAATGCCAAAAGGACAATGTTCGTCCAAGTTTTCAATGATATAACTCATGAAAGCCGGTACCCAGCATCTTGGATTTTTTAAACGGATCTAAATAACTGACAGGTCAGAACCGATGGTATCAAATCAGATTGAAATCCGCTGGTGCCTTCAACTGATTATTGATCAGTGTGTATCCAAACCGTTCTGAAGGTTGCAGCAACCGAACGTTGCCTCACCTGAATCTGCATTGAATTTGTTCTACAATATTCATACTGTACTGTTGCTGTGCGGTTAGCCTGCCATGTTCTATATCGGAAACTTCACTTCTGACCTTTTTGCGTGAAACATTGCACTAGCGGTCAAATATTCTGGCACTTACTTTCATATTGCCCTATTGCACGATTTCAGGGATGTGGCATCCATGTTCAGCTGGGCTAAGATTTAACTGTCCTTGTATCGAAATTCGGGTGGTGGTGTCTCCTTTAATGTTATGTTTGGATGCGAACATCCTGATGTGAGCCTTCATTCAAGATTGTAGGTAGCCTTTCATTGTCCACTTTTCAAAGGGCACATAGATTTTTCACGAGGTTCTAGAAAATTCCTTACATTTATGCCTACTTTGGCGTCAACATACTACTGTTCAAAGACAATGGAGGTTTCATCATGTCATGTCAAAAGCACTGTACAGTCGTTTTTATCCTTGTTGAGAATCATCATTAGTAAACGCCTCACCAAATTCAAAGAGTATGGAACTCGCGACCTTCTGGCCAATAGTCGAACACTTAACCGTTTGGCCACCAGTAGCCTATGAGCAGTGTGAGTAGCTCTCACTTAGACGAAAGATAGTGCCACGAATTCTTCAATAACGGAAACCACGTCACGTGATCACACACTGACTGGCTGCTCGAGTGACGACTTGTCAGAAGGAGGCTTCACACTTCCAGTGAAATTATCTCACCTCGGCAATGCTCAGTGATGTATGGGATGATGAGCAAGAGATGATAATTCTGAATTGACCAGCAAGTATTTCCACTGGAACGAGTAACTTTTCTATTCACCGGAAAATACAGAAAGTTGGAACCCTAATCACATTAGCATGTAGAACAGTGATTTTAACAACCTCATGTCGTCATCACTAATGTGTGCGGGCTATATGAACGGATATTAGAACCAACATCATAGCACGATTACAAAACGAGGAACTCTATCGTCAACTAATAAAAACTAGCCCTAAGGCATTTTTCCATCAAATTTTGTTTGATTCTCAAATAGAATTTCCTTTTTTCAGGAGCAGCAAGCGCGCCAATTCACATCGTTTAATTGGAACATGATTACCTGCCGATCAAACTTTGTTTCAATTTGTAAACGGGATACCGTTGTTACTGTGGCGCACGGACAGCATGTATTCCAAATGGCCGCAATACCATAAGGAGATGACGAATTGGAAGACCACTGGATGCCATGAATTCCACCAAGTCTTCTGGAGGAAGAACGGAGTCCGTCAACACCCCAGCAAATGCATCATCTGTATGCTCCCACTGCACATTTGAGTGAGGAGCTTTTCCCATCTTCCACGGCCATGCTCTAAGTCACGTCAGGGCTCAAAGACTACACTCTTCTAAAATCGGACTTTACACCAGAAAGTCCAATGATATATCAGTCTCCCAAGGTCGTGTTGAATAATCTGTGTTTATTTATTGTTCCGCCGGTAGTTCCACATAGTGTGAGCCAAGACTCAAGTAGGTTTCTCTTAAACATGAACGCTATTCATTCAGATTAACTTATCCTATCTTTCTGCGTTATCGGTGTGCTACCGCCTGTCCTCACAGTGCACTTTCGAACAACACCAGAGATTCTTCTACTAAACCGGTAACCGATTCCCCTGTCTAGCGCACAGATCGATTGAGTAATTCACAAGTGAATTGAACCTGTCTCAGTCACACACATCGTATAATCACTCAAAAAGAATGCTTCACGCATCAAGAATAGGATCCACTTTTGTTACTACCCCCCTGGTACTACCCCCTCCCTCCTGCCTTCGGTAAGGAGTTGGTTCCAAAACTATTATGATGGTGATGTGAGGACATTTGGTTATTTTCAACAGAGATTTCAAGTTAATCTACGCAGAAAAGCCAACAGCTGTTTACTCCTGGTTGAGGACCACCAACAGTCCGCGTCCCACGGGACTCAGCGAGTTCCGAGCCCGCAAATTCCGGTCAGTGGCTGAACACCAGCGAGTAGCTCTCATTTAGACACGACCTATCCCCACTCATTCTTCAATAACGGAAATCACCTGACTATTGAATGACTTCTCGAATGACGACATAGATGGCATAGATTGGCTTCACTAACAGAAAGAAATCTCTATCAGAAGTGCGTGTTTGAAAGTCACCGTTCGTCCAGCTGTAACACCCCTTCGGTACCTGGCTGCCATGCAAACCCGAAGGAAGCACGAGGACTGGGATACTGCCCAAGCCTAGACAGGTGAAGTCGAGAGGCAGAGTGGGTCGGGTTCGAACCACGGTCAGTAAATTCGCGCTCTAACCACTTGGGTCATCTCGTCCCTGACTTCACACTTTTTATGCTTTCCCCAAAACTACGCTTGCCGTCCAAGCTATGTGAAATTTGCAGGGTCCGGAAAATGTAGATGAGCTCCTTACCATCTAGGTAACCGTCCAATCTTCCGTTCCATGTTTGTGTATGGTCTCCTGTGTACTTAAACACCCATTTCCTGTAAACGCCCTTCAGTTTCCGTCTATTGTACACGAAATTGTAGGACACAGTCTTATCAGACACGGTTTGCGTTTCACACCAGCCAGTCAGACATCTAGATAGGCATCCTGGGATTGCGTGCGCACAGGATTCATTCTGTCTGAATAAAGGGATGGAAATTTCAATGGACTATTTGAAACGGCGCTCATATCCGAGTTCCCAATCACACATACCATTTTGTTCTGGTGAGACTGGGAAACTTGGATTTTCGGCTTGATCAGGTGATGTTTTGTACGAATGATGTCCAAGTAATTCCAGGTTACTTTTTATACGGAGATTTTGCCTGGTTCATATACGGATAGACCAGTTTGGGAAACAATCGATTGGAGGGAGAGAGAGAGAGTTGTACGAATGGGGACAACTTCATAACGCATGACTTCATGAACATGCATTCGGTCAGTAAAGTCACATATTTTGAAGTTCAATAACACACATTACACAGAATTTTGTCGAATTAATTATGGAATAAAAAAACGGATTTGGTTTGATCATCAACATGTATGAAATGTGTACACTTTTTTTCGTTTTATGCCTACGGGCGAAAAAAAAGTTCAAAAAAAATTCTTCCGATTGAAATCAAATTAGATAGAAGCCTTTGATAAATACACTCATTTGCAAATCAATTTGCTTTTGCGAAAGTCTCACCTGGAACCCAGCTGTTTCCAGGCAACTGAATGTGCTGCACCAGGCCGCCTCATGTTCCAGTTGCTACGATATTCGGGATATCGCGATACATGTATGTACGTAATGCACTACTCATAAGTTTTCAGCAACCTTATTAGTATTGCATTACGTATATAGATAGAAGCCTCTTTGGAAAGAGTTCAACCACGACTACCAGGACTTGTGGTTTCCTTACCAAATTCAATGGTTTTTCTCTGGTACGTATTTCCGAATTCAGTTCGAAGGAGACTGACGCAGGAGGCTTCGACAGGGCTTCCAACAGGGCTGAAGGAGGTCGGAGTAGTGTTATATATGCTATGAGAAGCGCAACATGCTTACCAAGCGTCAGATGGAACAAACAACACTCGAGAAGCAAATTCGGTTTTGGCAAAAATTCCGATTTTACTAGACTATAACCATACATGGCATCGATGTAGTGTCGCCGTTTATTCAAATACGTTCCAGCACCCCCGAGAATATCCCAAAGAAGAACTGAAAGATTATCCTTGTTTCATCCGACTCATCCGTCGTCATGGGAACCATTTCCAAGGTCAAATGAAAAATGGGAATAAATGAATAAGCACGAAGTACAACTGTTGCGACAAACTGGTAGAGAACTATCTAAATGAATTAATACACACTAGGTTGCAAATAAACGACGTATCCAACTGTCAACTCCATGTAGACCTGGAGGAAGACCGCTCCGTTTGGAAGGACTGAAAACAGAACCAGACAAGAAAATTCAATTATAAAAACCTGATAATTAATAGAAGAGGCAATGGACAGACATGTTGATGCGGTACGTATCTTCCCTGTTACGGGGGCTGAGCTACGGTCAGGTTGCCCAGACCTAGGGAGGAATAATCAATATGTCGGGCCTGGGTACGAATCCCGAACCTTCCGGTCAGTAAGGTTTCGTCTTTACCGCTGAGCTCCTTCGAGATTTATTGATATGATGAAAATGTAGCTTAATTCACAACTTTTTACTCCAGTTGATTGATCGCCACTAAAAGTGTTCGACTCCAGCTCGATTCAATAGAAGCCACCTCAAAAACCAATCAGAAATACGCCAATCGACATGCCGAGTGCAACAATCAGAATACGTTGGATAAACGGTCGAAACAAGGGCTTCATCTGCCGCATAGCAACCTGTAGCCTTCAGTGATCGGTAATGAATGGAGATTGACAAATCTGGAAGACAGCGCATGTAAACGCAGATGTAGACTCTAAAAATGTACTCTGCAATATCAGAAGACATTTCTTGTTTACTTTTGTTCATGAGGAAACCCGAAACGACCGCGGTGTACAGCTCTACCCCTACCAGCGTAAGGGTGTATACTACTGATGAAGCATACAAGTAGTGTCTGGTCTGGTTTCAAATCCCCCTCCCCGCACCTGAACCGCCTTCTAGCGCTCGTTTTTCATTCAAGAATGTTCGAGAGGACGCTTTCTAAGGTTCACTATTTAAGTACTCTGTGCCAATGAGATATTTACTTTAGTGTCTTATGGCCTGTAACCGCTTTGTTCTCCTTTGCCAACAGTCAGTTTTACGGTGAAGGGCGTTTCTCGCTTCGTCAGTACAACCCATCAGCAAGTGCTCTGGGATGGCTCCGTGAAACTCCTGCCAGTAACATCACAAATGAAACCTTGTCCCCTTGGTTCCCACAAGTGCAGCAGATTCGCACCAGAGTCCAAATTTGCATGTTTCTTTTGTCAGCTTGGGACCGAGACAGTTGTGCGTGCACTCCTCTTTCAACATTGGTTTTTCCACAAAAAGTCTGGTGAGGGCGGCAAAAGTACCTTGTAATCTACCTCAAAGTTTTTTTCTTATCGGTTGCGATAAGCAATTGCGAGTGCATCAGAAACTTGGCGATAACATTCCGGAGAATACTGACTGCGACAGACAAGATAACATCATGAAACAAGTAGCAAATTTTTCATTGGATATCTCGTCTGGTAAGTGAATACAATGCAAGCCAATAAACCCAGAAGCCTGGTAAATGTGTTCCGTCTTCATTATAAATTAGGAGCACACCGTATATATAAAGAAACTCAGGGGAGCTACTCCCAAGGTTGCTGAAAACTCTTCGGCAGCCCACGACCGTATTTGCCCTTCTTGAGGCTGTACATTGTTATACGCGTCAGAAACCTTACCGCTGCACGCTAAAGACGTCAAACAATTTCGGAGAATTCTCCGAGTCCGGTGGGAACATCGGATCGGTAATTCTGGGGTACATCAATTGGTTCGCACAAGAGATAACTCGCCCACGGTAGATGAACAGATCACACTGCATAGGTTGCGCTGGCTTGGCCACGTGCTCTGTATGCAAGTCGCCCGACCTCCTCCTCCAATGGCTCTTTTCGCACAAGAACACGAAGGGTAAAAACGAGCCAGGGAAGGCCAAGAATGACTTGGCATCGAAGTGCAAAAATCATTACCAGCAAACTCAGCTGCGCTGGTCATTGCCATCCTCTTGGATGGGGACCCCGAGCCGGGACACACCAGTGGATAGAAACATGGTCAGTCATGGCCTAGTCACGCCTCAGTGGCGCTCATGCATCCATGCTATTGCAAAATGATAGTCCACTGAAAATCCTGAATTTACGCATCAGTTATATCGGCTACCATCTCCACTACGTACCTATCCACCCCACCTCCCCAAATCATTGGTGAATGCAAATGTGAAATCTATAACCACTGGACGACAAGTACGCGGTGTTTAGAATTGATGACGATGATGAAGTCTAGACAAGAGTAGTCGGGATGGCGTGACTTGATTCGGACCACCAAGCGCAAAAATCACTAAAGAACTTCAAATTGTCAAATAGTGACGTGTGGGGAATTTCACTGGCTAATAAACGTGAAGTACCGTCTGGAGTTAAGCACCGTTAAACTGCCATCTCCCATTAAACTACCCAAACTCCAACCCACCCAAAGCTGATCTAGCTGCTCTGCTCATCAAACTAATTAAGTAAAAACCATCAATTCATCTATCTATCTAGCTAACTAACTAACTAACTAACTAACTAACATATCATTACTTACCTTTGCTTAACTTATAATACCGTTAGTTTGTTAGCTGCGTTCACATCGCACCAAAAAGGTTTTGGCCTCAGCAATCCCATTAGTCTGCGTGGTATCACGTGCTCTGATCTTTGGGTACGCCAACTGTTCTTGCCACCCATGCCAACTGTCACACGTGACGACCTTATGAAACTCTGTCGGTAGCCTTGACCTCATGATTTCTCAGCTCCAAATCAAATGCTTGTGCACTGGACTTCCTACCTCTTGAAGTAGGCCTTTATTCGACCACTTGTTTATTAAAAAACTCAGTGAGGGTGTGTTTTATTTCGAAGGGCAGATGCTCCAAACAGTCCCTGCTATCGGAAAAAGGTAGAAAGTTTTAAAACTTTTGATCGATTGCCTGAAAAGATGTCCACTTCGTGCCCATGTCACGTGCCAGTGACACGAGACATTCACTTTGTCTATAAAAATAGTTGGCCATCAGTCTCATCCTGTTTTGTGTTTTCATCAACCACAACAATCGATTTATGAAGTGATACAGTCTCATCCTGTTTTGTGTTTTCATCAAACAAAACAATCGATTTATGTAGTGGATCACTAAAGGACCCTTCAAGTGAAGCTAGGAAAGACCTAATTCAGCCTTCTTGACCTATTGCTTACCTGTCAAATGACCTGGATACAGGTGATAATGGTTTTGTCCTGGGACATTTTATGGGACATAGTGAATTGAAACATTCGTTCAAGCTGAAGAATCTTCAACTTCAACGCAGTGGTTCTAGATGAAACATGGTCCTTCCGAATAAGAGCTGCACTCCGACTTTATTTGGTACCAAGGACACGTTGGTCCCAACTGCTACCGTTTTCGTCGCCAGAAAATGGGATGGTGTGGGAGACGTAGCTAAAAAATAGAACCGATGACACTTTCAGTTAGTTCGGGAACTGGTTAGCAACGCATTGGAGACGATAGTTTTGATCCATGGACGCCACTGACTCTGCGCGATTGAACCACGTCTGTTAGCCACGAAATGTATTTCTTCTCTTGCAGCAACATGCATGCTATTCGTGGGGAGTCAGGTTTTTGGCAAATAAGAGGTCGGTGAACTCCGTGCATGTGGGCGAGATGACGAGGATACGGAAGAAGTGTCTGTGAGACAATTTGATTCTGCCCCTGTGAGTGGCCTCGAGACTTTTTAAACCTTCAGAATCTATGTCCTATTTTGCTGTTGAATTGATATTCACTTGTCTCCTATAGCACCATGATACGAGGGTATAGGGACACAGTCCCCAGTATGGTCCAACACCCCATTCCCGCAGACGTATGCCAGAATCGGTCCGCCTCTAACTGGTCGTTAGCCGGGGTCACCCAAGCTTCTTCCTTTAATACTATCGTTATGAGGGGAGCTAACACTAACCAAACGGTTACAAACTATTGGGCGGGAAAGCAAACATCTCATATGCATCTTATTTTTAAAAATTGAACACCCTCAAGCGTCTTCTTGGACTTGCGTGGAGATTCACTAACTATCACGTAATTGTAAACGAAAGCTGCAGGGGAGTTCCACAGGTTCCGTAATAATAATCACGTTAGGGGTGCATCTTCCATTAGACGCGAAGCGGAGTTACGAGAAAACCACATACTACTCATACTCCTCATCAGTAGTGTCCGCCATCACACCATGACGACCTGACAAACACCGGTGTCTGCACATGCCTGCTGGACCTGAAATAAAATTGCCACTCTTTTCAGTAGTATGAATGATTTCTTCGAGCACTCTGTCATGTGCAGGTCCAAGCAAATGGAGATCCAAATGAATTCAGCTGGATCTGTCCTTCGCAAGGGTCCTCTTGTGCTGACCGTGCTGTTCCGAAAGTCATGACAAACGAGAGATTCGCTGGACTCCGTTGAGTCCCCGTTGAAACCAGATTAGTGTTGGCGAATTCCGACCAGTTTGGGTTCAACTAGAACATAAGTTTGACGGAAGCTGGGGAAACGCGCCTGCCTGGTGATGAGCCCAACAAAGATCAAACAGGTCGTAGATTGTCGAAAAGTTTCCAGTAAACTTATGAGTATCGTGCTACGTTTAGATAGCAGTGGAAGTAAAATTTTCCAGGTGAGAATAGACACCCCACTGACAAAACGACAATCCCAATTATGGAGAGACGAACCAGAGAAATCATTCCTGCTGGTCAGCTAAAAATAGGCTGTCGCTCCACCAACCATGGCACTTGAAACCAAGCTCTGCGCTTCCACTCGTTCGTGATCTCCACTGAGCCTTGGAGGATATTAACCTCTCATCTACTTGCCGAGTTCTGTCGAGCTGCTTCAACAATCGAGAGATCATCTTTTCCACGGAATTTTTATGGGGAGGATCGACTGAATTTGAATCCCCGTGTTCAGAAATACATCATATCAATATGTAAGCGGCAAATGCCTGTTCTGCGACACCCAACGGGGTTGGGCCTGCTAATGACCTTGAAGCCACATAACGAGTGGTAATTTTTTCCCCACAAGATCTGCAGCACCTGTGTGCCTACTGATTTCCGAGACGACCAGGTCCACCTCCAATTTGTGTCGCTCAAAGCAGGAGAAACGCCAAAACGAAGACATAAAAATTTCAAAAATCTGTTTCCGAATTTCCCTCTTTCCCCAGGTGATTGACAAACCCACGTCAACAAATGCACATGAAGTTCAAGGGGACAAAACACGGATATTGCTCATTTATTGCTTTAAAAGTGATGTGTATTTTGAAACAGTTTTAAACGTTGACAATGCCACTGTCTTGAAGAGATTAGTGTGCGCGTTACTAAATGATCCGTTTCTCCTGGTTCTTCTGAGACACAGCAGTGTTGTATGTTTTACGCGTTGGCCATTGTGGTGGAGAACCAGCAGTTTTTTTTCTATTGAAGAACAAATGATCCACGGATCACATTCCTTGTTAGTTCCGCAATTTTTGTATCCATGTTTTCGTATGCTGCTATCTCTCGCTTCCGAGTATGATTTCATGTTACGCGATTGCTTGACCTAGAACATTTTACAGCTGATGTTCTTCGAAAAATTGTATACATTCCCAACAGGTCTGACAAACAGGGGATCAATTTTTGGAACGTACCAGGTGATGATACAAAAAAAACACCAAATTTTCTACCCTAAACTAAGATCTTTCAAAAAATATTAATATAACAAGAAAACACTGGTCAAAAGGTCGACAACTTGTTCCAAAAGAGATACAGTATCAAAACATCTTGTCCCCCCCGAACACTGACACAAAAATCGATGTTTGACTTTGCTCGCCTTTAGTAAGTTAATCAATCAGAGGACTTTACTGAGGAGGCACCCCCCATTTCTTAGAGCGTCTTTTACTAGGACCTATGTAACCTGTGGTTCACTCTAGGTGACAAACTCAAGGAAAACGCTATTCACTAATGGGGATTCGGTCTTCTAAATAATAGGAGAACTAGCTCCAAACGTAACTGGACTGTACAACTGCCAATGGAATAACCGTTTTCGCTGAGATAGATTTAATTGGTTGTCCTCCACTTGTCCCTGACAGACGAGTTCGATTTTTAGTACCACCTTCTTGACAGATGAGTTCTATTTTTAGCATCACTTTTTGGCCCGCCTAGAAATTTCCACGTAAGCTTTGTAAACAGCCCGTTTTCGGTTGCACAGGACACACCTGTACGCGTCACTGTTCAGTAGATCAGCTGATTCGCGCGTTCATTGGCTTTCTGGTTTGGCTAAGCGCATCAGGCCATCAAGCGGCTATCCAGACTCGGGCTCACGGTATTAAGAAGGCATCAGGAAAACTGTGGTCCACAACACTAAGTAAAGGCATTCCATGTTGAAAAGCCGAGGAGCACTGGGTACCTGTTTTATCCCTTTTCGGATTCATCAGCAGTGCGCATCTCACGAGACTCAAAGGAAACATTGCTGCACAAGACGAATGTGACTTCTGTCTGGAAATTCGTCAACTCGAGAACCAGTCAGCACGTGACCACATGATGTGGATCCAGTAATTAAACGATGAGTGCCGTTATGTTAAGTGAGAGTTAATCACGCTGCTGACCGGCCGCACGTAGCCGAACGGTCAAGTGTTCAAACTACCCGCAGGGTGGTTGCGGGTTCGAAACTCCCTGGAGTACTGATAATCCCTAATAAAAACGAAGCGTCCGTACAGTACTTCTTGTCTTTTCAGCATAGACTTGTTTCACTTACCGGATGAAATCTCCTCTAAAAATGCCCCAATTTCCTCACACCACCAATGATAGCCATATTTGCAAAGACTTTCTCTGAAAACTTGTTGATTTCCAGAAAATTGGGCTTTCTTCGAGTAGGCCTTGTTCCTTCTGCTAGATGAATTCGCCGCTGTAGCTGAGAGACCATCAGGATCCCCTCAGTCTATCATCGGTATGACTCTCTTGGCATAGGTATCGTGGGGGTCGGAAGATATCTGAATGTATCAGCTGGGAAAACTGTCACGAGCGGTAATGAGGACAAATTTTCTACAAACTCTGTTGGTTAGCTTCACTTCTCCGGAACTTACATTGTATCCCATCATAGTTTGTATTCCCACCAAAGACTTGAACGCCCTAAATGTCCTTTGTGCTGGGACGAGAAGTTGGTCTGGAAAAAAATGGTTTCCGAGGACTAAGCAAATCGAAAACCTCATGCACTCTGATTGCTTTACACTCAAAAAAGGTTTTTTTTCCAAATCAGTTTCTTCAAGTAGTGGTCACCTTCATCCCATAAAAACCGTTATGAAGTGGCGAGATTTCTTCGCCTCTCATTGGCGGAATAATATGTTCGGAACATTCTTAAAGCTGTAAGACCAAATCGGATTTTTCTGTCGTTCTGAATTTCAGACATCCTTCAAAGTTTGTGCTCAAAATCTACGCAGCTGACTTCACCAAAAAAAAGCAGGGCTTTTTTAAACGCAGTGCGGAATTCATAGAACTCTTTTTTCAAGCTCCCCCCGTCAGAAAATCTTTCTTGGATTGATACTTAAACCAAAGATTGATGCTCCGTAGGCAGGCATCGAGAACATCGTGAAGAGTTTGCACGTTTTCGGGAAACAAAAATCCCGTCTCTTAACTACTTACACACATGGAAGTAGTATATTGCGATTCAGCACGCGTTTTATGCGGATGTGTGCTCGATGCAAGATAGGCGAATGGCAAATACTGGTGTGAATGAGTCGTGCAATTATAGGAGAGTTATTCGTACAACTGTCACTCTTGATTGGACGGAAGATTCTGATTCTTTTTTTCTTTTTCGAGGACAGCGACAGGCTCTGAGGCTTTCACGTTGAAAACACGTTTTTCGAGAGGTTTCCTAGCGTTGGAATTTCACCAAGGGAAGAATGTTTCCTTCTGAAGACTTTCTGATGCTGCAGAGAGGAATGCGGTAGGTCCCACTTTGTGCGTTTCTGTTACAAACCGACAAGACTTGGACTGGATGGTGCGGTCCTTACTACTGGCTAATAACACTCACATATCTAATACAATGCAAGGTTAATTCAGCTTTAACTCATCCATAATTTTCATTCGTTTTATCGGTCTACCTGTTCGGCCGTACAGGTGAAATTCCATAATTTCCCTCGCTTGTTCGCATCAATGTGGGACGCGTGTAAAACATCTCCCAGCCATGGAAAATGAGTGTGTAAGTGTAATTGCGAATTCCCGCATAGATGATTCGGTCTAAAAAGGATAAACGACGAATTTTTTTGTGAGTACTGTATTATATTTGGGGAGCTCCGGGAGACTGACTCAGCCTCTGGTTGGTGGTGATTTAGATTTGATTTAACTACTTGTACACACTAAGTAGCATAAAATAAGCGCAGTAGACATCTTGTGCCAAACACCCCTCGTCTCAAAATCGGAGTTGAAAGCTATCACTCGACCCAGAAAAACTCCGTGTAGGAAGAGAACACATAAAAAAGTTGTTTGTCACTCTTTGACCTGAACACCGAGTAGTGTGTGGATCCGGAGAGAACCCAATGATCATCCGAGTGGCCGCTGGTCATATGGCCGTACTTGTCAATGGGTTTCTGGACAGATAAAATAAACGCACCCGAACTGCCGATGTTCCCACGCTCTATCAACCATAAAATTGGTAGCCTCCTGGCGAAGCAAACAAATCGAAAGTTGCCAGGAAACTGACTAATATTGAAGAGTCAAAATTGATAATTTCCGAATAATGTGCTTGGAGTTTTCGGGTGATGATTTCAAAGCAGTAAAGGTCGGTCCTGGGAAGATAACACGGCACGCGTTTACTAACACATGACGAGTAGTTAACCGACTTGAGGGACAGAGTAACCTATGAAAGTTCATTGTGACTGTTTGCCGAACGGTTTTATATTCAGTCAGCATCAGATGGACAACGAAGTCCTCCTCAAATTACAGGTTGGGCGTCTATCTTTCGGTGACCAGCTTAACAGACAGGTCGAGCATAGTTTTTAGCAAGGGAGGTACGAGATGGGGGAAGCACGAAACTAGCACGCCACAGGTGAGGGGTGAGAGATGTGTAGGGACTCGATGGACTGCGTTAATCGGTAATACGCGCATTCTTTTGTCGAAGACGTTTATTTCATTTGACCCATTGATAATAACAGCCAATTACTAAGACATACAACAGATCGATATCGACTGTATCACTCATTAAGTTGTGCAAAATGCATATCGGCAAACTTTTCAGGAAGCCAATGTGGTATGTGTGGTTTGCTTTCCTTTTGCATTGTCCACATGACAGCTCCAACCCGGCAAACTTACGAGCAGTCTATGAGGTCTGGCCCTGGTTCCAGTTCCCGTTTTACGTTTTACTACAATACACTTACGGTCACTTAAAAACCAGGTTGTTTCCAATGGGAGATCCCAGCTGAATCTTCTGTGTGCGATACTTTTCAAGTACATGTACTGCACAAAGTACATCTCACGTTTAAGTTCGTATGATATCCAAGATAGGCGCTATCCAATGAGGCGCTAATTGTTCGGAACTACCATAAGCAAACACTTCACCACTTAGGTCTCTGGTCAACACCAACTTATTTGCAACAGAATGTCTTTCGTCATTGATGAAGAAATGGCCGGAAGATAACAGTCACATCACCCCAGAAGAGAGAAAGAACAGGAAGAGATGTCCAGTAATTCCGTCGTTACCACTTTTTTACCTTTCAGATTGTCTATGCCAGTCGGTCAGATAGTTTTACTACGGCATTTCGGTTTGGATTTTGATAATATTTGTCAACTGCTGATCGAAGATTATTCAGCAACCTTATGAGTAGTGCGTTACGTATATTAGTCAATCAAGTTCAGCTGGAATGAGGTCATCGCAAAAAATGGATGGTTAAAAAATCTCGCAGTGTGGGTTTCTTAAAACGTTTTGCAGGTTTTTGTTACAGATCGGAAAACTTTTTTGGCCAATGATATTTTCGTCAACTTTTTCCTTTTGATCCAACAAGCCAAGCGGAAAATTCAGACCTTCCAAAGCAAGCGGGCCCAAGAATATCTTGTGTGCAATGAGCAGCTGGACTTTTCGATGGGAGATAGAGCCATGGATGAACCCAGCGCATGCGAATCAAATTCTTTCCAAGGGAAAACACCACCCTTGATGGATAATGCAAGAGATACAGCAAACACGTGGAACGCAGTACTTGCAGCAGGTACGTGAAATTCGTAGCAGTTGGCCCTATCTGAGCTGGCAATGGAAGGGTTCGGATCCACCAAATAAACGGCCGCAGGGATTCATCAACAATATTTTTTGCGTCTAACCTGTTATTCTTGATCAAAAAGCCGCTACCATTTTGCATTCCGTATCTGCCGTCTACATTCGTCGAAGGCTATAGGTTGCCGCACATTGCAACGACCTCGGTTGGCAAACAGAAGTACCTACCTAAAGTGTATTGTACTGCAATTCGGTGGTCACGCAACTGGACATACGAAAACTTTCCTAGAAATGACTTTACGACCAGCAGAGCCAATCAATGGTTGACATATCCGTGAACCTTGACTGAGCTTCATAAAGGCTGCGTTTCACTAGACTACCCACTCCAAACACTCACTGTCGGTTTCGATTGATTGGTTGGTCCCACACGTTTTGACGATTACGGCTGACTTCATAACTGTCCCGCTTATTTACAGTCCTGAACTATACTCTAGGGTTTACAACGGTTAAAGGACATCCAGTTAGACGTCTCCCCAAAGACGGTATGTGGCGTTACCTATACCGCACGAGGTTCATCAAGGAACAGACAGTGCACAGTCAGGTGAACCATGGATGCCAGATGTTTCGCTTCAAAACTTTATACGTATACAATGCTGGACGGTTAATTCTGACGAGAACAGTGCCACAGACTGACGGTAGTTTTCAACTTCGATTACACAGCAGCACAGGAAACATATCATCCGGATTTGTTTGATAGCACCTGTTTGCATGAGGAGCCTGACAAGTGATGATACCCGGCACGATTTGACGGTTTGCAGTCGTGGTGTATATTGAGCCACGCACTCCGACAGATGTGTGTGTGTGTTCTTCCGAAGTGGGAGTCTCCGCAACTGCAAGTGGACGGCCAGACAACTCTGAAGAACTAGGCTTACATCCATTTCCGTTGTAGTTTGAACTAAGGGTAGCTGCGCACCATTCCAATCCGTTTAACAGACTAGTTTAGTTTGTACTAAACGGTAGCAGATTTCTTTTTGGCCCCCCTAGACTGTGGACTTTGAGGTTTGATGGCATGCAGGATTTCGACTGACCACTCCGGATAATCATTTGTTAACAAACTCTTCTACAAGAATCCTTCTTTCGACCTGCATGGGGTGCAAAGTCATCTTGCTCTATAGAATTGAAGCTTGACTATGCTGAATTTGTAAGAAATCGATGCAGCAAAGTTGCCGTGTGAACACTGACACCTCCAGGTTGACCCTCGAAAGACAATGCTGCATTGTACTGTCAGCGTACCCATTGAAAGGAAAATCTAACAAAAAGACGTCTTCTAGATTCCGGGACCACCGGAACGCACTGGTAATGTCAACTCGATTAGTGATTGAACGCTTGCAATGGAACCACCGGGCTCAACGAATGACTTGACCAACTACGGGGTCTTGTATTCGCGAATTTGTGAGATTTACTAGTCGAAACACTAAAACTAAGTATATAGATATTGATGAATACACTTATTTGCAAATCACTTTGGTTTTACCTGGAACCCAGCTGAATCTCTCGGTTGTGATGTTTCCAGGCAACTGAATGTGCTGCACCAGGCCACCTCATGTTTCAGTTGCTACGATATTCGAGATATCGCGATACATGTATGACGTATGCATTACTCATAAAGTTGCTGAAAATTCTTCGACAGCCCATGACCTGTTTCTCCCTTCTTGAGGCTCATCAGGTAGACGCATGTGGGCCTGGAAACATCACAAACGAGAAATTCAGCTGAGTTCCAGGTGAGTCTCTCGCAAAAACCAAAGTGATTTGCAAATGAATGTATTTATCGAAAAATCAATCAAGTAGAACATAGGATTGACGGAACTCGGACTGCGCCTACTTGACGAGTCCCAAGAAGGGCGAAACCGGTAATGGGCTGTCGAAAATTTTCAGCAACTTATAAGTAGTGCATTACGTATATATAGATATTGATTCAGAAGCTTATCTTACACTTGTGACGTATTGTGTTTGACACTTTGTGGGTGATAGTGGGGCAAAAAGCTCAACCATTGTTAAGTACGGAAAAGACAACTTACAAAAATTGTCTGAATGCCACATTTCGAACGATCAATGTTCTCACAAATATACAATGAATCCATACTTTCATAATGTAATGGTTGAATTCAGCTCACTAAACCCTCCCTTTGGTTCGATTTTTATTTTGCTAAAATGTACTTAGTCCCGATTTTAACCTTGTTCACATGATTCCTGTTACCATATAAACTTGTGATGAAGGAGAGCGATCATCGAAAACACGCTCTGTTCGGTACCTTCCTTCTTTTCATAACCTAAATGTTGCGAACGGGTAGCTTGCCGTATATCGGCAGCAATTGTTCTCCTCAGTACACTGGAATGTGGCAGGTGTTTGTGTGGGATTCCAGTTTCAGTTCTGTTTAACAGAACCTATTGTCGCGAATTGTGCGCACTCATTCACGTACACATTGGTGTAGCCATAAAACTAGTAAATTCGGAATCTGGCTCGAGTCAATCAACTAAGCAGTACCAAGAATCCCAGGAAATTTGTCTCCGAAGTAACCCCCCGGGACGGCGTTGTCTACCAAAGCGGTAGGGAAACTAATCGACAGGAATGTTTAGCAGATCCTGCTGGCAGTGCTTCCACACGTCAGACTCATTAGCGAATTTACTGACCGGAAGGTCCATGGTTCGAACCCGACCTCTGCCTCTCGACTTCCCCTGTCTAGGCTTGGGCAACCTGACAGTATCCCAGCCCTCGTGCAACCTTCGGGCGGTAGGGCAGTTAGGCACCGAAAGGGTGCTATAGCTGAACGATTTTTTTACGATATAGTGCACAACGCGCTTCCACAATTAATGGTCTACATGACAATTTCACTGCGCTTCAGTAACTAGTAGATAGTTTTTATCAGACAATACTACTCACAAGGTTGCTGAAAACCGTTCGACGGACTTTCTTAGGACTCGTCAGATAGATGGAGTTCCCGTGAACCCGTCAACCTTATGTCTACTTGGACACAAATTGCACGCAATTGGGGAAAGGCACTTATTTCAAAAATCAGTTGGTGTTCGCGGGAGACTCCGGTGAATCTGTTGTTTACTTTTTTGCACTGAATTCCTGTCAGTTTGGATTGTTGGCCCTGACAGAATAGTGTTTTGTCAACGATTTGAAATCTGCGGGTAAGAATGTGGTTTGGGGATCATGGTTAGGTCGATATACGCAGTGGTGGTGGACAGCTAAGTAGTTAAACTGAATCTCAGAAAAAAGTAAATCCACCATCTTTGGAAACGTTCGAAAACGACGGCTTCCTGATTGGCTCTAAACTTTCTCCAACTGACCGAGTTGTTTTGTACGTGGCAAAGCACTGTTCTCTACCTGTCCGGTACGGTCAAGAACGCCTAGCTTGGAAAAAGTCGTGGAGACTCGGGAGTTTGAACAGTCGGCTACCCGACTGTATCATCAGCGTGGCCAACATGCGAGATGGCTTAAGTGGTTAGAGCGCAAATTTACTGACCGGAAGGTCCGTGGTTCGAACGCGACCCGCTCTGCCTCTCGACCTCCCCTGTCTAGGCTTGGGCAACCTGACAGTATCCCAGCCTTCGTGCTTCCTTCGGGTTGCATGGCAGCTAGGCACCGGAAGGGTGTTACAGATGAGCGATTTTTTCTCCAACACGCGTTTGTACAACACAGCGCATTGGAATGCACAGCGAACAGCAGAGTGTTAATAGTTACGCCGTAGCGGAACACTGTGGAAAAAACGCTGTTAAACATAATTCTCGACTCTATTCGGACGGAAAACCAGGAGAACTGATACATATGCCATACAAAACTTCCATAAATTGAGGGGGTTCCATGCGAGACTACCGATCGTCGAGCGACTTGTCCGAGGCCGGGGGTTCCATGCTATCCGTTGGACTGCTGACAATCTCCGATATATGGCCGTTCGATTTGCTGGATGACGGAAGGACCGGTGGCGCTAGTTTGGATTTCTTTGTGGGAGAGGTTGATGCTCCATTAGACGGGCCAGGTGACCCTGCACCTTGCGCTTCTCCATGCGAGTCCACTGCTTTGAAAATGGCCAGAGCCTACATGGTAGGTAGGTAGGTAGGAGATGAAAAACATCAACGAAAAGCATCACAACTCAACAGGGAAGTGAGAAGAGGCTAGAGTAACCAACCTCTCGGCTGTGGCGCACCTTGTAAGAAGTAAGACGACTGAAATGTCGCAAATTTTTACGAAGTAATCAAGAATAAGGTAGTTTACTCCAATCGCAAATCTGTCTATCAGACTAGCGCAAATCAGCCCCGGAGATGCACTGCTGAACACAAACATGGACAGAAACAAGTCCATTCTAGCAAAACCACTGAGCTCGACTGCATGGCCAATCTCCGTAACCGGAAAATCAGTTGTGTACACCGTTTAAACCAATAAGTCTTTGTAGCTCTTTGCAGCTGTGTGGCATGGCATGGGTAGGTCAGAGATAGCTCAGTGGGTGGGGCACAAACTCACTGACCAAAACGTCCATGGTTCGAACCCAACCTCTTCACCTCGACCGGTCGGTCCTGTCTGCGCTTGGGCAACCTGGCAGTATCCCAGCCCTCGTGCTTCCCTCGGGTGGCATGGCAGCTAGGCACCGAAAGGGTGTTACAGCTGAGCAGTTTTCACTAATGAATAGGTTAGAAACAGGACAATGCGCGATTTTTCTATGATAAGAGAACGTTCGTTTTCAAAACTTTATCACAGGATATTTCAGAGAAAAGAGAACTACGTAAAGGAAACCAACAGGAGGTTAGAATGCTCACAAGCTTACCACAACTCCGTATATTTGCTCGACATGCAAAAGTACTACCCCTGACCAGAGGGAGACATCACAACGATTTGATTTGGGACAAGCAAACACCACACAAGAGACAATGGCTGATATTGGTCAGCCATTACTGTAATTCCAACATGAACGTCGAAGGATATAAACCACAGATTATCATCATCATCATCAAAGACAGCAACATCAGTGTTGATACTGATGTTTCACTGCCGTACAACCTAAAGTACTGTTATTTGTGAATGTCATGGTTGTACGAGAGCTGGAATACTGTCAGGGCGCTCACACCTTGACAGGAGGACGATTAGGGTCCTCAACCAAAGCCTTTGGCTCAAAAGCCTAACCGCAAGACAGCGGTGTTGGGCTGGAAATGCAAGTACACTGCCATTTTTACGGAACACATAGCCACACATGTTCCAACCCCCAACCTGGAGGGCCAGGAGACTGTGTTCGTCAGACCTCTACCCATGGACCAACCTGGTATGAGAGACCCTGTGAGTGTCACGCGGACACCCCCCAGTATAGCTCAATGGGTCGCCGAAGTACACAAACCGCCACACCATGGTAAGGTCCAGTCTCTTCGTTCACGACCCCAGTAACTGGTTGCTTGTGTCGTCATTTTTTTTAGATCCAGGAGCTGTTGAGAAAATACTGAATTAACCTGCAGCACACATGCACAACAAGTTGCTCCCTGGGAACTTTCTAAAATGCCCAAACATTTATGCAATAAACTAGAACAGGATGTACGGCAGCGAAGCATCCGTGTTGAACACTCATGTCATACTGTCGATGATGATTATGATGTTGCGCGACGAGTGTTGCAGTCCTTCAATCGATGAAATCTACACAACACTTGCGATTTCTTACAAAACTGAGCAACAGCAAGGGTGGGGTTCGCTCCACCGGCGAAATGGAGCGGAGCTCTCCATCGACTAATACGAACTGATCAGTTGCAAGCTATTAGACACGACAGTAATCGCCCAGCTGTAGCACCCTTCCGGTGCTTAGCTGCCATACCACCGGAAGGAAGCACGAGGGTTGGGATACTGCCAGGTTGCCCAAGCCCAGACAGGGGAAGTCGAGAGGCAGAGGTCGGGTTCGAACCACGGACCATCCGGTCAGTAAATTCGTGCTCTAACCACTTGAGCCATCTCGCCCGATTCAGAGGACCAGGAGTCTAGTTCAATGTAGCAAGCCTGACAGAAAAATAACTGAAAGCTTTCACACTCATTTAGGACGAGAGGGGAGGCGTAACTGTCTTGGGTCTGGTGAGTTGGGCCTGATCGGTCTTCTCTAACAATTTGACTCAGAACTCGGTCTAGGCGACGGTAATTCCTCTCGTCTCAACATTTTGATGTATTTGGCTATTATAATCGGCATTCTGGTTTTTACTGACAACAGCGGCAGGAAAACTCCTGAAGTTTTACAAGGCTTTGTGGAGTGTTCGTTGAAACATGAATGCTAGCTGTATAATTTGGTCTCTTGAAGCCCAATTTATTGTCGAGGTCTTCCTCAGAAGAAAACACTCCTCAAAAGATATCTTTTTGTTCTTGTGGGCTCCTTTAAAGGAGGGGAATAGAGTAGGAAGTTTTGTGATATGACCAATCGTATTCCCATGTCGAGGACAGGACCTTCAGCAGAGAAATCACAATTAATAGACCTGGTCGGAAACACAGTAAAATGTGCGAGCATCCGTAGACTCACCTGTGCCACCATGGATGCGATGTCTCCAGTTTGCGAAGGCAGCAGTATGGTGTTGGTCTGCTTGGCCAAGCCGCTGAAGGCTTCGATGTATTGTTCGGCCACAGCAAGCTGGACAGCCGAGGCGCCGTGCTGTGTAGCAGAGAAAAGACAAAGTGGCGATAAGTTCCAAGAAAGCATTGAACGGGACCATCGGACACCACCATCACCGACACCAAGTTTCTGTGTACCGATCAGCTCCTCTCTATAGTCGCATAAATTCCAAGTTGAGTAAAGACTAACTAGCATTCACATCATGTCAATCCAAACCGCGCATACCCCACTGACGCGGATAAACTGACTCAATTTGCAGAAGAGCTCCTGAGGGAACTCCAATGGCTTATTCGAAGGCCAGGGACAGTCCAGATCGTGTTTTACTTAGCCCCAGGCGTGATGTACATATTAGCCAACACAGTCAGACAGGATACAAACAAAAGCTGGCCTAGAACTACACTGATTCCGAATGTGGGCTGTTGAAGAGTTTTCAGTAACCTTATGAGTAGTGCGTTCCGTCGCGGAAGTGGAGTTATCCTTTTGAGGGAAAACCCTACATGAAGAAGACTTCTTTCAGTCCTATCTTTAAAAATCTAACCAAGCCCGTTTAGGCCAACAACGCCCGAAAAATTCGACCAAAAAGTAACCCGTAGGAATAACGTAGGTGAATTCTTCAGGCATAATTCCAGCATGATCCTTATTGTTGTACCGGTCAGAGAGGCCCGACAGCGCCAATCCTGTAACAGGCTTCTCGCTGAAACTGCCACTGAATAAAAGGGCCACTCGTGGCTTAACAAGCCTCAACCGGTTGTGCGCTCGTGGGCAGGGGGTTGCACACAGCAATACATCTCTCCACCAACCTGGTTGTAACAGGAGACTTAACTGAGTCTCTAGTGTATGAGAATCTTCGATTGAATGTGCTGTACACAGGCAGTCTCATGTTTCAGTTGGTACGATATTCGAGATGTCACAGTACATTTTCTTGGCACTCTACTCATAAGGTTGCTGAAAACTCTTCGACAGCCCACGACTGGTCTCGTCCTTCTTGAGGCTCATCAGGTAGGCGCAGTCCCCGCGTTTCCGTCAACCACCCATATTTTTCATGAAATTAGCGAACTACAATCATTTACACAACAATTTGATTTTAACCTTGTAAGTAGTCTACTTCAAGGAAATCTACCGCGATACCTCGAATATTGTGCCAATTGCAACATGAGGAGGCCTCTGTGCAGCACGGGAGATTCGGCTGGGATTCAGGTGAGCCTTCCGTTAAAATCAAATTGGTAGGCAAGTGAGGACATTTGGCGAATTCCGTACAATTTTGGTTCGAACAGAACCTAAGTTTGATAGAAATTCGGGCACTGTGCCTAACTGATGAGTCCCAGGAAGAGCGAAACCGGTTGTAGGCCATCAGTTACGCAAGGCAGAAAGTGAAACACTCCAAACAGGGTCAAAAAGTCAGAAATGAACAGTGAATTGAAAAACGCTAGGGATTCGGGCTTATTCGGAGACAGGAGTGGCAGATGGGCTTTCACGCATGAGAGGACAACTTTGGTCCACTTTGTGGCGGCCTTCCCAACGGAGGAACCCCCATACTTACCTTTTCTTCGATGGCGGCCGCTACCAGACGAACCGCCTCGGCTCGAGATTCAGCCAGACGACGAACGGCTTCAGCTTCACCTGAAGGAGAGAGAGAAAGTAACCAGATGCAGTGCTATTAATGGTGTTTTGATGAGCATTGTGCTTTGAAGTAGGGGAAAAGTCACAAAGTGGAAATGAAAACTCGTTTAGACTGATCAGTGGCCCCATCCACCACATGCTGGACAAGTTCGGCCCAGGTGTCATTCCCCCAGAACTGTTCAGTTGTAGCACCCTTTCGATGCCTAGCTGCCATGCCATCCAAAGGTTGCACGAAGGCTGGGATACTGACAGGTTGCCCAAGCCTAGACAGGGGAAGCCGAGTGGCAGAGCGGGTCGGGTTCGAACCACGGACCTTTCGGCCAGTAAATTCGCGCTCTAACCACTTGGGCCATCTCGCCCCCCCCCTAGAGGGAAACAACGCAAAACAATGCAAAAAAGCTATTCGCAACTTGTCACCAATCTCCCGGCGAATTCATCTTCAGGGTAACTCTAACACAAGGCATAACTGCGCTTAGATGACGGAGTCAGTTACACATGGAACATTCAATCGACAGGTTGTCTGAGAGCACAGTCGCGACCAATTCATACACCATGATAATCGATGTCCTCAGAACCAAGATCCTCTTAACACCTACTATGTCCATGCAGTGTTGCGTGGTTTTATGGCTGATAAAAAACTGCCCTTCATCTCTCATTAGGGAAACTACTTACAAGGTTGCTGAAAACTCTTCGACATCCCACGACCGGTTTCGCCCTTCTTGGGGCTCATCAGGTAAGGGTAGTCTCCGAGTTTCCGCCTATTTTATGTTCCCTTTTGTTTCGCTCGCCATGTTAATAAACACGAATCAGGTCGCTTGCCAACATTGTTAGGATGTTCCGCTTCGTTCGATCTCCTCCCAGTTCTGTTTGAATAGCTGAACACGTGACGTAGTAATCACCTTACTAATTGACCTGATGCGACCAAAACCGGGACGTATTTCGTACTGGAGGTAAACGCTTGTTGAATGTATTTTCCGTTGGCTCGTAAGATGTTTGCACGAGCACCAGGTCCCTTTTCCATCCACACTGAGACTTTTAAACAAATTAAGGTCGTACGGCAGCGAAGCTGATGTTGTGTGTTGCCGATGATGTGACGATGAGGTTTCTGCATATTGAGGGTATCCTAAAACAGAAGTCCCAGGTTTGCTGACTGGGAAAGTGGGACTCGATCACCTCATCACCATCATCGTCAGCTGTAAGAACCGCGTAGTTGTCGTACAGTGGTTGTAACTGCCACAGTTTCGTTCGCCGATGATTTGGGGAGGTGAGGTAGGTAGCTGCGCATTGAAGGCGGGAGCTGTCAGTGGACTGTTAAGTGGGGGATTGGGAAGGGAGCTATGCATTGAAGGCAATAGCTTGGATGCACGAGCACCATTGGGGGCGCGACTGGGCCATGTCTGGCAATGTTCCTAGCCATTGATGTGGCCCGTCTCGGGGTCCCCATCCAGGATCAACTAATCAGCAACTTCCACTTCGGTGACTCTGAGCGGACATCTACCGACGCCAGGCGTTGCGGAGCCTGTCAGTGGATGGACCAGATGAAGTTGAACATCCAATGACTGTGTTCCCAGAAATCGATTAGAAGATCACCCATGAAAACCAGTTTAAGAATGGAAAATCTTGGGTTTTTATTAAGGCACAGACAGTGCTGATCCCTATTTACAAAATAACTAGGTGATCACGGAAAACGCAGCTAAATTTCATCCGAATCTAACATCTACGATATTATGTAACTGGATTTATTGTACAGAGGTAGTCCCGATAGGTGCACTACGAACTCATGGAGTAAACCGTTACCAAGACGCATGATCGTTAAACAGATAGACGGAAGACTGGGATGGGCAACAACGAACCTGTAGCTTTGTTTGTGATCTGAATCCGTTCACCTTCGGAAGCCAGCACCTGACTTCGTTTCATACCCTCCGCTCTATTGATCGCCGACTCACGTTGACCTTCGGATTCCAAAATTGCAGCCCGTTTCCTCCGTTCCGCTTCCACTTGCATTTGCATAGCCTCCTTGATCTTCTGAGGTAATTGAATATCACCTTTGGTCAGAGCATGATCAAGAGCAACCAATCAATGACTTACGAATTTCGTACCGCAAGCATTCGATACCCCAAGGTTCAGCTGCCTTGCCCAACACGCGGACAATTTGATGATTGAGCGCTTCTCGTTCTTTGAACACATTGTCGAGTGTGATTTTTCCTATTTCCGAACGCATTGTGGTTTGTGCCAACTGTGAGAGGAGAGACAGGAGGGAGAGAAGGATGATAGCTCAGTTGTTAAGGCGCGAACCCACTGACCGTGGTTCGAACCCGACTCCGGTATCTCGACTGCTCCTATACGGGCTCGGGCGACATGGCTCGTGCTTCCGTCGGGTGGTGTGACAACTAGGTACCGAAAGGGTGTTACAACTAAACATCATCATCTTCATCGTCAAAGACAGATTTTATGACACCCTGAATGTCCTGCTGCGGCGAGCTAAAAGCTCAGACATCATGGTGGTTGCTGGGGATTTGAATGCACAAGTGGGCAGGCTTAGCGCATCTGAGACTCAATTAGAAGGTCGACATGGGTTGGACTCGGTACGTACGGACAATGGGAACGATTGCTTCAGCTGTGTGCTGATCGCAGGCTGTTTCTATGCAGTACTAACTTTCGGAATAGCCGAAGTCGTCTGGCCACATGGTGTCCTCAAAGGACACGCCGACCACAAACTCAAATCGACCACATCGCCATCAGTTACCGATGGCGCAGATAAGTAACTGACTGTCAGTCGTTTTGGAACACATTTGTGGATTCCGACCACGCGCTCGTCCGGAGTCGCTTCTCTCAACGTTTTCCAGGACCGCGTAAGGTGCGGACAAATCGCTTGGCAACTGAGAGACTGGCAGATCAGAGTGCAGATCAACAGCATGACATCAGTGTTCAACACCGATGCTTCGCTGCCATACTGGTTGCACGTGGGCTGGGATACTGTCAGGGCGCCCACACCTAGACAGGAGGACGATTAGGGTTCTCAACCAAAGCCTTTGGCTCAAAAGCCTAACCGCAAGACAGTGGTGTTTGGCGGAAATGCAGATGCAGTACCATTTCTACGGAACACCATCACCACACATGTTCCAACCCCCAACCTGGAGGGCCAGGAGACTGCGTTTGTCAGAGCTCTAACCATTGATCAACCAGGTATGAGAGATCTGTCACGAGGGTGTCGCGGGGACACCCCCCAGTATAGCTCAATGGGTCGCTGAGGTGCGCAAACCGCCACACCATAGTAAGGTCCAGTCTCTTCGTGACGGGTTACGATTTTAGAATGAAATTCTCATGCGGACAGTTTTGGGCTTTCGGATGGTGGGGAAAATAACAGTTAAGTCAAGTCGTATCAGTGTCAAATCAACGAAACCCCGTTAACGCGGAGGGCCCAACCACCCGGTGAGACGGTAATAAAGTACTGGGCAGCCACTGGAAGTGAGAAGGTCGAAGTGGATTGCTCGCATGCTTGGGCAGGATGATATTAGTTGTCTGACGTATCCATATTTCTAGCAACGATTCATCTATAAAATGCAGCATCCAGTTTTACACCCTGCTGACCTCCAGTTGTTGGGCGTAGTAGAAGCAAACGCCCCGGTTCATATTCCTATTTCAGTGGACCGCTCGCAGGGTGTAAGTGTTTGTGAAGGTCAGTCACTATGGCCTACAGTGCTGCGCATAAAATTTGCTACAATCTCATTAATTCAAGCGTGGTAAATGCTGCATCAAGGAAAATCGGCCGTGTTCGCTCAGTAAGCATGACCGCCTGTACATGTCTGTATAGGTTCGGTAAGGTGACTCTCTCACCAACCTGCTGGCGTTGACAGCACCAACATCCATTTCTACACGTCGAAAAAAACGGAGGAATTCGTTATGCTCCAGAACGGACAATTCTGAAGCTTAGTGAGTTTAAAGCCGTGGTGGTAATTTCCCCAATGGACAGTATGGACTTGATCAACCTGTCAGTCTTTCAACCGAAGCACTCACTTCCTGTGCCATGTGTAGCGCTTACGCAACGCGATGGGTCCAGTGATAAGTACTGGGTCAGACGTGGAATTATGTGTGCGCCGAAATGCACCAACCTGGCGGATATATCGATTCAGCTGTAACACTCTGCCGGTGCCTAGCTGCCATGCTACCCGAAGGAGGCACGAGGGCTGGGATACTGCCAGGTTGCCCAAGCCCAAACAGGGGAAGTCGAGAGGCAGAGGTCGGGTTCGAACCACAGAAATCCCGGTCAGCAAATTCGCGCTCTAACCACTGAGCCACTCACAAACACTACAAAGAACTGTCACACGGACAGCACTTTGAGGGACATGCGCCCAAAAAACACGAATATGGGCTTCAAGAATTACTATTTGGGAAACCTGCTAATCAGTGGTCTGCGGTTGTGTAAACACAATCGACAACCAAGACTAGCCAATCGACAGGACGAACCGTTAGACATGTTCTAACACGAAGGCATGCAATGTTGTTGTTTCAAGCATCGTGTCGATGTGTAATCTTTTACTGTGGGAGGGTAATACATCCAACAAGATTACCTCATATCTATCTGGACAGGAACAGAGAGAAACTGGCGACACGCGAATCCCTAACCCATGAGCATCAAGCGGGATTTGGATGAGGCAGAGGCTACATCAGCCAGATGTTGACACTCCGTCAGCAAATAGAGCATCATCACCATCAACAACAGCAAAGTATCGGTGTTCAACAGTGATGCTTCGCTGCCGTAGTGTTAAAGCCAAAAGTTCAGACGACCAATAACCTTGATGTCACTGTGTTCGATTCTGTAGATCGGTCAGTGCTGTTAGCCACACTTGATCAACAGGGTATGCCTCAGAAGTCCGTGAACATAATCCGATCCCTAGATTACATACATACATATATACATATACATGTGAGAGTATATGGTGAGCTCTCCAAAAGCTTCCCTACAAAAAGTGGTATCAGACAAGGATGTCCACTTTCCCATTCTTGTTCAACTTCATCATGGATGAAATAATGAGGTGAACGCTGGACGGCCTTCAAAACCCCGACAGACGGCATCGCCCTCAGCTTTGAAGACCTAAGCGAAGCACAAGCCCTGTTGAATAGACTGACCACCATCATACCAGCTTTTGACATCCGCCTTGCCAAGGTGCAAAGTCATACTCCAGAACGTGCAGTCCCTGAACATACCCCTTACAATTCAAGGAGAATCACTGAAGGTTGTGGAGAATTTTACATACCCCGGTAGTTTTATTGGGTCTGACGGAAGTGTCTGGTGAAGTCAGTGCACGAATCTGAAAGGCCCGAAACACGTTTTATAATTTGCGTCACTTGGGGTGTAAAAAAGGCATATTACTGGGTCCCAAGGGTCGCGTGTGCCAGATTACAGCAAGGGTTTTATTGTTGTATGGTTGCGAGACATGGCCTCTGAGGACAGATGATGTGAGGCGTCTTCAGGTCTTTGAACACCGAAGTAATTGGAAAACGGGTGGTTGTTCGTGCAGCAGGTACTTCGGTTGCGGAAAACATCCAACATCATCAACTGCGATGGTTCGGTCATGTGCTACGCATGCCGAAACACCGTCTACTGGGGCGAGTGCTGCTTTCTGTACTTCCTACAAAATGGTGCAAACTACGAGGTAGAAAACGTATCAATTGATAGGATGGTGTCAAAGAGTCTGGGTGTTGTGGGTGCGATCTACCTCCAAGGATACAGTCCACGTGACCTCTCTGCGCTTGGCTGTCAGTTTCTTTCCAGAATGTCTGATTGAGCGCTTGGATGTTTAGGCATCTCAGAATGCTTGTGATAGGCCAGCACCAGGTCCCTCCCTCATCCACAATCTCATCTTTTCACTTTAATTACAATTAGATAAACGTTGCGGTTGCGCGGCAGTGACGTGCCAGCGTCAACACGGATGATGATGATGAAGAAGATGATGTTGATCTCTTCGGTGCAGGGCTGTAAAAAGAACAAGGACTGAGACATCACAAGGTGACACATGCCTAGACAAGAGCAGTCCCAAAGTCGATGTTGGATTCGAACCACAAATCAATCTGCCGGAACTGGATCATCCCTAATCTCTGATGCCAACCCAGACAACCATCGACAAAATGCTGACAGTAGCTTCACCTCCAACAAGGGGAACAACGCAGACACAGCACTCCAAGCATTCGTGGTAAACAACATCCCGGCAATTGTGAGACGCTTACCTGGGTAATGGCAAAATCTGCCTCCGCCACCCCGTAAGACGCCAAATAGGGGTCTTTAACTTTGAGGAACAGCACGCCGTTGAGGTGCAAAACCACATTATCTGGAAGGCAAAAATGGAGAAAACAATACCATAGCAGTAAGAGACACAAACACCCATTGGGTTGTTTTTTGCCTTGGAGTAGATAAAAAAATATTCCCCTTGTATCAAATTGCTGTCCCCGCTCCAAGACCTTAGTGCCGAAAAAGACTCGCCGATAAGATACACAACTGCTTTTTGCGAACAAGCGAGTGCAAAAGAGACAAAGGGCCTCGCGTTAGTTAAAGGGCACTTTTGACATTGATCCATGCTGTCTGATCGGCGTTTGGTTAACACCTATCACCATCGAACGTGCTTCTATGAAGTGCCTGAAAACTCATCAGCGTCGGTCGTGCTTCTGTGAAATGTCTGAAGACTTATCATCCTCGGTCGTTCTTCTATGACGTGCCTAAACACTCGTCAGCGGCTTCCGAATCGATTGACTGATTGATTGGCCTAGATGCTTGCCGGGTTCCCTATCGAGATTTTGGCGCAGTTTGGTGGGTCTCAGTAGGTTTCGGGAATTCTGGGGTTATTTTCAGGAAGCTGAATTTCCTAACAATAACATTGAGTACATTTTACGCATTGAATTAAAACAGAAAAAAAAACAAATGTCATGGAATTCAAGCATTCTGGTAACATTCACCGGTCATACACAGTTACACAGTCAGAATATCGATACATAAATTATCTCGTTTAAGTCGTATGCCAGAGAAGAGCGATAGAACAGTAACCAGTGGTTGTGTCCACGATCAATCGATCACCACCAGTTTTGGATGCACAAATTGGATTTCACACGTCTAATAAACATCGTTTCGATGATAACTGGGCGTAATGAGTTTATGTCACACACCGGTGAATGTTTTCTCTTTCATTATCAGCTTGTGTCGCTGGTCCATTTGTTCGTACTGGTAGCTCAGAGGTTAAGGTGCGAACTTACTAACCAAATGGTGAAGCGAGGCGCATGGGTGGTCACAGGGACCCGATTCTCGGAAGATAACGAAAGAGAAAATAAGAGATACTCTTTCAGTTGTAATGCCCTTTTGGCGCATAGCTGCCATGCTACCCGAAGGAAGTACGATGGCTGACATACTACTAAGTTGCCGAAATCTAGACATAAGCAGTCGGGATACAGAGGTTGGATTCGAACCTCAGACTTTACGGTTAGCAAGTTCGCGCCCCAAACACAGCACTCACGAGCTCGATTCTCGGAGTATAGAGTTTGAATACTAAGAATCAGGTTCAGTAGTCTGTTCGGGTGCTGCTTGCTTGAGTGGTTAGGGTTCGTACTCAGCTGATGCAATACCTAACTGGCGGTTAGATGCTCCGTGAATTGATCAGTCCAAAGACCGCTAGTAATGATGTCAGCGTGTAAACCTAACAAGTTTAGCAGCCTTCAGGGAGGAAAACCATCCGCCGACCTTTTCAAATAAAGCCCCTACCAATCTTATCCGACATGACACGATTGCTGAAGGAAGGAATCGTCTACCTTATCCCCGCACCTTCAGAGCTTAGAGAAGCAAGTATGTAATTCGCGTCGGCTCCGTTCGACTTGATTTTACTCTATTTCACTGGAAGAATGACGGACGACAGCGAAACATTGTAGACAGTCTAATCTACTAATGTTCTCATGAGCAGAAATTAGAACCACCATGCTTTGAAGAGGCTAAGTTTAACAGGTGAGCACTATTTTGCCTGTATGCATAAGCCATGTAGAGCGTTACCATTTTCTATTAATGTCTCGTTCAGAGGGGACGACAGATAGCAACACAACTGATGAGTTCGTTGGTCACAGGCACCATAGTTTGTTGCCAAGTCATTGGCTGACAGGCGCTGAATCGTGCTCACCATGCCTGGGTGTGAGCCAAAAGGGCATTGCCATAAAGACCGTCCTCTGTTAAACAAAGAAGCTGACCTATAAGGTTCGATCAGCTGGACTACTTCAGGCGAGTTACTCATGCAAGAAAGCTGTTCGAAGCACGTGACACTGCTGACTTGATTCAACTACGGCAATAGTCCACAGACTAAAGTAATTTCCTTACACAAGTTCAGTGTGTATGCTTGCTGTGTACTAACGAGCTGTGGACTTTAAATTCACGGCTTGCTGTTTTCGGAATTCTTGAGAAGCGCATACAAAAAATTCAGCAATACAAAAGTAACTATTCGCAAACAGTCGAAGTTTTTAAGCAACCAAAGCATGGGCTAAACCAATCATGTGGTTACGACACTCAGGTTGTCAGCTACTCGCTGAGTGTCAAAAGTACACGTAGAACGCCGGAATAGCCAAGCACTGAGAGCAACGGACTAACCTATCCGCTGACACGCAATGAAAGCGATAGTCTGTGTGGCTTGTTTCATATGAGAACGTCCATCCGAACTGAGAGGTGCTAGTTAGTTGGATTGTTTCCTAAATGATTAATCTAAGACAACTAAAAAACGGCTGGTTAGAATGCACTTACAGTGGCTAACTGTTTAGCTGTAACGCCCTTTCGGTGCCTAGCTGCCATGCCACCCGAGGGAAGCACGAGGGCTGAGATACTGCCAGGTTGCCCATGCCTAGGCCGGGAAAGTCGAGATGCAGAGGTCAGGTAAGAACCACGGACCTTCCAGTCAGTAAATTCGCGCTCTAACCATCTGAGCCATCTCGCTTTTTGGAATCTGGTGCATAAAGTGACGAATACTGGATTGAAAAGAGTTCCTTTGACTAATTTTTACCGCTTTTTATCACACATGCCCCTCAGAGGTTGTAATAATATACGGCTAAAAAATATTACCAAAAAGATTTGCATCCCACAACATTTGCGTTAATTATATGCTGTTCTCCAGTGTAAAATCTGTCGTAAGTCGGTTTGTTTTGTCAGCTAACACTAAGTTAGAAAGACATGGGAGACGTGTTGGGTATCCTATGGTGTATGGAGTAACTCATTCAGTGATAGCATGATTAGGGAGCAGTTGTGAGAATGTGAAAAACGACCAATAAAAACTCACAGCTAATTGATCTCACCTGAAGTAATTGCCGACTGATCTGGGATTTCGATCGCTACTTCTTTCAGAGACTGTACATAGGCTATGCGATCGAAAAATGGGATACAGAAGTTGAGACCCTGTAAAGGTAATGATCAATTCGCAACCCTGAATAGGAAGAAATCGCACTGGACGGAGAGTTTTGTAAAACTTTCCAAGCCGTTCGATCACCCAGGCTTCTTTTTCGGGCACAAAAAGGACTCCCACATTTCTTGGCGTGCGCAACGCGAAACAACGCTTCTGAACTGCATGCTACAGAACGAACAGGAGGAAAAGTGAATTCAGACAAACTTTCTAGGACAGAAAAGATACGAAGGAGAACCAAAAGGAAAGGAAGAACATGGGTTAATGGAGGATGACACGTATCGACGATAAACCCGCTTCTGTTATGACAAGATCAGACTAGCATCAGTATTCGTTAGGCCCAGAAAAACCTGTCCTACAATAAACACCGGAACAAAGTTAATCAAACGAATGAACAGTGGCTGAAGACAAGCGGTGCTCTATTATGTACGGCCTTGTGCTTATGCACGAGATTAATTAGCCAACTAGATTGAACAGGTTAGTTCTGAAAACAGTGGTTGCCAACCTAGAATGGGGGCCAGGATAGCATAGTGAATAACATACTGGAGCTTCGTTCAAGCGGATTGGGTGAAAGCTTCTTCGAAGTCACGTCGTTGGCTTCTGGACTTCGTCTTGGTATGCCACATACGCATTGCATTAAGGTAAACGCGTGAAGAACGAAAGAAGTCTTTTGCACTGAGTGAAACTCGTCTGATTAACCCAACTCAATAACACCATCAACACCAAACCAGTGTTCAACATTGATGCTTCGCTGTTGTAAAATCATAATGTGAAGAAAAGAATTAAAGTGGATTGGGAAGGGACCTACCAACTCCAGACACTCATTCACGCAATACAGAAATTGACTAGAAGGACGACACTGACATTGATTAGCAGTCATATCTTGCAATGTCTCCAACCGTGCACAGGGAGACCATGTGAACTCTATCCTGAAAGGTGACTCACACTGACAGCACCCAGAATTTTTATAATCTCCTTTATAACCCTCTGCTAATTAAAAGGTGTACCAAAACTCTGCTTGCGCCACTATAAACTGAGCGCGGAAAGCAGTTCTCTTCATGGCAAATGACGGTTTGGCATGCGCGATACATGAAGAGACCACCACAGCTTTTTGGGTCCCTGGTAAACAACCAAAATCTCGTTTTCTAGTGGTCTCGTTACAAATTCGCCGGCACCAGGCTACACGAGCTATGGCTCTGAGATAACGATTACCGAAGACCGCAGAGACCACCTCTCACAACCAAGTAATAAAATAGCCTATGCTGTAGCCTGATACAGGCCCCTCGAAATTCTGAAATATGCCGCTTTGCCTCCCCAGGCATCTCAAATTGACAAACGAGCGCTCCTGTTGATCAGAACGATAAGGCCGTCGCTGCTCACCTTGGTAACCATAATGCCGTAGACCCCAATTGTAAGAATTTCAGTCAGGTACTCCGGGAAAGTAATCAAACTCAGACCAAGGTTCACATCCGTCACCTTGGGTTAGCTACTCTCGTTTTTATCGCACGTTTTAACGGACTCATAGGAAAATGGCCCACTAGCTGCTATTGCGCACAACTCTACTGATAAATATTCATCGCAATCTGAAATCTTAATACAAAGGCCAGTGTGGCGAACGGGCTTATGTTCACTATCTAGGTGTTATCAACTTCAAACTTCAGGGCGAGCTGCGGCTGCTCTAGTGGAGTGCGGTTGTGTTGGTATAGCTTTAAGCTCCTAAGCTGATGTTTACCCACTCAACTGGATACCTGTGGACAGCTGACTCTGTGCCAATCGAACGCCCACCTCAGTAAGAACTCACGCTGATTGAGGTACTAACCGTCCGTTATTTACAGTACCTAATTATGCACAACCTTATGCAACTGATTCAGCGGAAAATACTTCCCGGTTCGAATCCGACCTCTGCCTGTTGAATTCCCGTCTGGACTTTGGCAACCTGGTAGTATCCCAGCCCTCGTGCTTCCTTCTGGTGGCATGGCAGCTAGGCACCGAAAGGGTGTTACAGCTGAACGATTCTGTTAGTATTATCATGCACCAATAGAGAGGCAGCTCTGCATGGTTCCTTAACCCAAATTTTCTATTTTATGCTGCACTTGGTTGACGAGGCTTACTGAATAAAGGTCACCCGCGAACTTTTGTTTTCCCCAGTGAAATGGGCACATTTAATAGACAAGAATCGGGACGAAAAAGTCAAAATTATGGGGCGCATTGGTGAGGCGAGATGGTATAACCTTAAGAGCAGTACCCATATACTTCCCTCCCTATAGTATAGATATATATAGTATATGTATATAGTATATCGGGGAACACCAGATAAGCCATGCTAGAGTACGTCGAATGGTATTCGGAAGAAATAACTCATCCACTGATCAGATGAACTGATCACACTGCATAGGTTGCGTTGGTTTGGCCATGTGCTCCGTATGCCAGTCGACCGACTTCCTCGAAGGGTTCTTTTCACAACCACATGAAGGGCAGAAACCAGCCAGGGACGGTCAAACAATGACTCGGCAGAGAAGTATAAAAGCTATTACCAACAAACTCCGTCACGAAGAGACTGACCTTACCGTGGTGTGGCGGTTTGTGTACCTCGGCGACCCACTGAGCTATACTGGGTGCCCGCGTGACACTCACAGAGTCTCTCATACCAGGTTGGTCCATGAGTAGAGGTCTGACGAACACAGTCTCTTGGCCCTCCAGGTTGGGGGTTGGAACATGTGAGGCGACGTGTTCCGTAAAAATGGTAATGCACTTGCATTTCCAGCCCAACACCGCTGCCTTGTTAGGCTTTTGAGCCAAAGGCTTTGTTGAGGACCCTAATCGTCCTCCTGTCTAAGTGGGGCGCCCTGGCAGTATCCCAGCCTCGTACAACCATGACATTCACAACTAACCAACAAACTCAGTTGCGCTGGTCACTGCCGTCTTCCTGTGGGACCCCAAGACCGGTCACATCAATGGTTAGAGACATGGCCCAGTCGCGCCCTCAATGGCGTTCGTGCATCCAAGCTATTGCCTTCAGTGCATAGCTCCCTTCCCAATTCCCCCACCCAAGAATCCACTGACAGACCTATATTCAAGCTCCAGTTCATCAGCTGCCACCTCCAATGCGCAGCTACCTACCACCTTCCCAAATCATCGGTGAACGAAAGTGTGGCAGCTACAACCACTGTAAGACAAATACGCGGTTTTTACAGCTGACAATGATGATGATGATGACTATAGTACCCGGCAATAAGCTGCTGAAAGTATGTAATGGTGCGCGCGGATATTAGTCTCGGTGAGCTAAGAGTTCAGTAACTCCAGACGGAACCAACCATCATTTTGGTTTTCAGCTTGTTCCTTACCTTCGACAGCGGACAACGCGACCCTCCTAGGGTCTGTGCACCAGTCCCGACTAGCACACAGGAGACCCGTGGGGCTCAAGTGTGAGGCCTGCGAATCCAAGGGCTGTAAATTGAAGTTGGCTTCGTAGCCCACCTTCGCAATCACGTCCATGAAAGTGTTGGCACAAACGTGGTCGCCCAATTAACCTGTGCCGGTTAGTGCCACCATTTTCCGACGCACAGTGGACTGAGTCAACACTGCGGACACGTACACCTCGCTCAGCACAATGCATAAAAGCCTCGCCAGGTGAAGACTTCCGGTGCCATCTGGTCCCATCAAAAGTCAGTCACGGTTGGGTGTGGCTAATAAGACATAGCCATCCTGATACGCCAATCGTGCTGTTCGCAAATTCAATTTCAATTGAATTTATCAGCCGTAAGCCGTGTACAACAGGCACATTGGTTCCAGCCGCTACACTTTCAATCGCCGGAAAGTTGAAGAGTAGGAGACGTACAGCCAAGCACTAGAGGCGATGGTGTTCAGTTAGTCGGGAACTTGGTAGTTACACAGTTAAGGCGATAGTTTTGATGCACGAGGCCAGTGAGTGCATGACTGGGCTGCTTCTGCCAGTGTCATTAGCCATTGGTGAGTTCAGTTCCGAGGTCCCCATCCAGCGAGGCGGCAGGTGTTGATCTGACTCAGTTTATTGGTCAGTGTTCTCATAGTTAGTTGTCAGGTTATACGCTGTCCACCTCTCGGTCACTTGCACTCAGCATAGGGCTTAGCGAAAATAGCTATGTGGAGCAGACAGTCTTCTGGCATGTGGAGTGCACGTCCTAACCAGCGTAGCGTATGAGGCGCGAGTAATTCATTTATCGTGGGAGAGTTCTTCCTTTTTAAAAAGACCTGGCGTACCTCAGCATCACTAATCCGATATTCCCAAGAAAAACCAACCAATGCTTTGGAGACACCCATACTTAAATGCTGACAGCCTTCGTATGTCCTCTGCGCGCAGAGGTCACGTTTCTGATCCATAAAGCGGTATGGATCACGCTTGCTGCAGTGTAAACTCTGCCCTTGATAGACAAACTGGTAAAAGCAGCCCTGGCCTTCCCGATTCGAGGAGTGATTTCATCTCCCGCCAGTCCGCCGGAACTTACACAAGTGACCAAATAAATTGCCACGTTGATCCTCTTCTTTTGCGAGCATGATGTTCAGGTCCAATCTTACCCAGTCTTGCCGCATTTTAAACTTTATAGGTGTGAAGCGTCTGCAAAACCGTGCGCTGCTCGTGATACTAGAACAATATTTTCTTGGTCGACCTGCTATCCGTATCAAAACCAGGTTGTGCTCGAATGACAAGCACATCCGGGCGAATCGTCATAAAGTACCCCGAAATGGCTCACTGTTTAAAGCGAGGATGTACTGACCAGAACATCCGTGGTTCAAACTCAACCTCTGCATCTCGACTACCTCTGTCTGGGTTTGGGCAACCTGGCAGGATCTCAGCCTTTGTGCTTCTTTTGGGTAACATAAAGCTGGACACTGGAAGGGTTTTACCGTTGAAGGAACCCAAACCAATAGGTCAAGCAGCTCCACATCCGTCTTACTCTGAAGCCTGTGCCACACGGCCCGAACAAAAGTGGATTGCACAGTGCGAATCTGGGATCCTAAGTCTGACAGTTCACTCGCAAATTTTGATCGCTCGGCTTTGTCCGATGGGTGCCGTCGTTCCCAGAGTGAATCCTGTCGCCCCTAAATCACCAGGCATCCAAGGTACTTCCACACATTTAAACGCCTGTGTCTCGAATGCATCAGTGGCAGGAGTCAATCTTAGGGTGCAGTTTTGTGATCCAATGCAATCAAGTATGTCACCATAACAAGCCCTTCCTTTGGAGAGAAAATCAATGCAAGCATTTCCTGACCCCTAATTATTAGTCGAAAAATTGTGACAGCTCTCACTCAACGGTAAGTATCCGGTGCCACTCACAGTGGTATTTGTAATATGGCTTCCTATCGGATTTTTCGTTACCCGTACCGTGAATACGATACTTGCAGATCGTATAAAGAAGGACCGCAGTGTTAGCTCTCCAGTATTTCATCGGACAGGCAAGAAAAGTTTTGTGCGAGTACGGTCGACAGAAAAAAAACGGGAACAGCCTTCTCATAAGTGTAGCCAGCCAGCGCGCGCGTCGAACCGCGGCCGAAAACACACGAATTATAGAAACATAGGTCCTAACGAAGAGGCCAAGCAAACTCACTTTGATGAAGTCCTTTGCTACATAGCGGTATAAACGACCGCCAAACATTACACGCGCACGCTGGTCAGCTTACGGCAAGCTGAGCAGCCAGCCACAATTCTGCGAAGTAGGACGCTCATTGGTCGGAGGCCTGGTGACCTACAGCAGCTTGCAGTCACCTCTGACCAGATAGGTTCGCAAGTTCCATAGGTTTCTTGAGGATCCGGTAAAGCGGTAGCTTTATGGTAAGCCACTTTTGGCGATGGGTAAGTCCGATCACTACTAACGGTATTTGATCGCGGCTGGAGCAACCCCCAGACAGTCCTGGGGTTCAGTGGAAAATGCAGACAAAAGGACATTCAAAAATGACAACAATACAAGGAAATAAAAGCAGTTGTGGATACGGGAAAGAATAAGAAGTATCATCATGTTTTCAGTCTTCTTTATTTCTACTCGTTAACATCCTTATGCTTACTTTCCTTTTTGCCAAGTTTTTCCTCTTATTTTGCTTTTATTGTACCGAGATGGCAATGAAGATCAGTAAGACGATGGAATAGAAAACAATTTGTTGCACGAATTGGCCAGTTTCTACTCCGCTATCGTCCACTACGCACCCGAAGATTCTTTAGGTCGGTGGGTAGCTGGGTGTAGAATCTATCTGGCCCATGTTTGAAGGCCAGAAGTAGTTTGGCCGGAAGCGCATTCTAAGCCAATGTAACTTACTGAGAAGAGCGCTTCGTAGCAATAGTTCATAGTAGGTGGCCAGCTGATGAACTAGGATATGGATACAACCACTAATTTGTGTTTAGATTTTGAACCTTACCCGAGCTCACCAGCTTGACGATCACTAGCCACCAGTAACCTACGTGCAATCAGGATGCGATAGCTAACTGCCACCTTCCACCATGCTACCGGCAGAGGCGACATCCCCCGTGAAACTGCGAGCGTCTTTAAGCAACATGGGTTGAACAATTTCGGCAAACGCACTTCTAGAGAGTCTTTCACTGGGCCGCAGGATAACTCAGCAATAAACTTGAAAGTATAATTTAATTCTTGCCCGAAAATCTTCGGTTCCTTTTTTCTAATTTTTAAGACCACTTAGCAGCATCTGATAAAAATATCCGACCAAAAAGGTGACCACAGTTCGACCAATTAATAATTTACTTCGCCTAATCATATGAAAGTTGGAGTAATATAATCAACCAAATGGAGAAAAATGCGAGGAATACTTCAGCTTCTGTGTAGGGGTTCGCAGTGTAATCAGACATAGAACGTGGCCATACTTCAGCTTCTGTGTAGGGGTTCGCAGTGCAATCAGACAGAGAACGTGGCCAAAACAGGAAAGTTTAGGCTCCAAACCCAGTGCAACCCTGTGTTCTTCACAGCTGTTTCTGACTGTTCAGTTCGACTGTTCTGTTTCTTGGCCTTTTGAAAAACTACCTTCTCATCGTTAGCTCACTGAAATGAGCCTTTTAATGTGGAAAAATCTCCAGAAACATACAGCCACTTGACGCTTTGACATCTCTGCTAGCTCCGCCCACAACGCATTAGCTGCCGATCAACTTCTCCGCCACCCAACTCCCCCGCAACCATGTCAGCCTCTTGCTGGCGCTGCCGCCATTTCCTTGACCACTTTATTCAAGACTGCAGCACCAGGAAACATTGTACAGCAACACTATATTTATGAATGAACATATATATAATAATGATGTTTATTCCCAACTTTTGTGAGGCATGCTGTCAGGCATGATCATAAGGTTACAGTCAGATTAAAGGCATGACTGGCGGGGACTGTGAGTAAAGGGGGTTGGGAAAAGGGACAGCGTCAAAGGCGGTGGGCTTTATCCAATATAGAAGTGGTTGCCACTAAATCGTCACGAGCGAGGAAGCTCTTTTTTGGAGTGAACATCAAGCAAGATCAGACCGTTAGGATTTGAAGGTGGCGGGCAAAAACAAAACGAGATAGGGCAAAAAAGAGACTTCCTGCCTGGCATATGACAAGATAATTGTCAACTGTGGAAAATGAGAAATCAGAACATCAGATCTGATGAAACAGCAGACTTGGCGTCATCCAGCCAGTCAAATTGAACTGAAGCCTAAAACAACCGCTGAGGCCTCGTGTCCTTGGATTGTCGGGCTCTTGGCCAGGGTCACAAAAGGCGTATATGGGGACGATGAAGTGGGGGGACTAGCAAAGCGGATAAATGGTAACAGGAATCTCAGAAACACGGTATACAGTGAAACTGCAGAGACTCACTGGTGTCGCTGTTGAGGAGTTGGGCATAATAGTTCCATTGGAAGAGTGAGATGGTGGCAACACACGAGCCGAAACGCAAACTATATAGGTAATTGTTGATATTCTGTGGTGAACATAGACTAAATGTCCACCGAAACGGCTACATTCGGACGGCTGATTCAACAGTTTGGAATGAACATAGCGTGGAGGTAGCTGGGGCCAGGTGAAGAGCAGTATTTATATTTGAAGTTATTGGAACGAGTGGGCGAGAGGGTACGTTCGACAGTTGCAAGAGAACAGTTGTGGGGCTGCTATCAAACGGGGTATAGCAGCGCCGTGCCATCATCGGTCTGACATACCTCTGGTTTCAGAGGACCCCGTAACGGACGTCACATTTAAGGTCATCGGGCTGGGATGTGCAATTCTCTGGGCATGGATACCAGCTAACCAGGTCGTCCATACCTAATTTTGCCGAAGTTCAGGGCTTGGGAAGACGATGGAATGGGATGAGGTTACCAAATCATAGTGCGTTTGAGGAGACATCAGAGACTTCTACCGCCATTAGGGTGATGACAACAAGCGATTAAATGAGATAAGGTAGGGATGGCTTTGTACTTAGTAGACTAGGGACCAAGCAAGTGTTGAGTTAGCCAACATATGACAGTTTATCTGATATTTACTGGCTGAGTTGGGCAGGACCATAATTAAGGAAGGAAAGTACGTGTAAGAGAAATAGTTACCAGTACCCGAAGCACTGCTATCAGCTTCAAGTTACCAAGTGGTGCATGGCGGATAAAAAATCGTCGGGTCCCGGTCTTGCATGCTGGTAGTGGGGTTTTGGAGCCTATGGATACATATATTCCACATTGCATATGCTCACTCCTGGGGGTAATAGGTAGGTGCGTGTGTTTTGGATGGTTGACTAAGTGCGTTTTGGTCTGGTGCATCCCCTGTTATGGCGAAAGCAGCTACAGCTCCGTACGCCGATGTAAGTCGTGGGCATCATAGTCTTCAGGTTATCCCATTTGTTTTTTACGAATTTCTTTCATTTTTTATTAAACAGACGAAAGCCCAGTTTTTTCTTTTTCATTGTCTATAGTTTATAGCTTTGTCAGTTAAACGGCACAACCGGGACGAGTCCAGCCCAACACCAACAAACAAAACAACAGTGCTCTTTTGTTGACTTTCTGAAGTAAAGGCCATGCTCAGAACCACCGGCGATGGGCGAATCGCTTGTGCTACTGGAGGGGCGGCGGGTAAACGAATCCGCCATGGTGAAACGCAACAGGGCAACCTTCCCGGCAGGACGTACGGACCACCAAACGAGGTATTCATCCCTCGTGCGTGCTGCTAGATCTGCAAAGTGGTATGCCATCCAGCAGTCATAATTACGGCTTGTGTATTAAAAAAGAACTCCAGCTACCGGATATTTTATCCTGTCGGGAGAAAGCCAGGCCAGAAACAGCTCAGTCACTTCGAACAGGCAAACGGCAAACAGTTGCTGGGAAAGGCAAGTCGCGGAGGCAAATGGGGCGGTAGCTACCATTGGGACAGTGGGGAAAGGACGGAAGTGGCCAGAGCGTGTGAACTTCGTTGAACGACGACGGAGCATGAGCTACCGAGCCAAACAGCGGCGTACCGCAATGTTTTGTGCGTGTGCTGAATGGGTTGTATGGCGTATAATACGTCCTCAGGTATGAGAAACTCTGACTTATGCCTGGTCCATGTTAGTTACGGTTAGGCAGGACGAGGCACCATTCATTAAACAAAACGGGGCAGGGACTTAGCTGGCAAAACCCTGGTATAAGCTGCAGTAAACAAGTCAAGGAGGTAGCAAGGCATAGTAAATTGGTGGCTCATTTTTTAACATTATTCTTTTAATTTTCTTCCGTCCACTAAATGTACCCTCGTCAAACTTAGAGGTGATTTAAACCCCGTTCATAAAGGAGCTCAGGGGATAGTTGGGTAGTAAGTAGGGCGGCTGCGGCCTCCCACCTAAGGAAGTCATCTGCAGACTGTGAAAACGTGTGTCGGTGTGGGATATTTTGAAACCGATCGGGGAGATTGTTCCAAATGTGAGTGTAGTAAACCAGGAAGAAGTAGTGGCGTAGGCTTGTACGCGCTGGAGAGCACATTAAAAGGTTGCTTGATTTACTTAAGTTCTAGCGTGTATATGATTTAACACTTGGCCTAGCCTCTGCTATAAAAGCATTTCGGTACAACAAACGGTGTAGGAGCGTTAAGTTTAGCTTTACTTGTCTGAGCTAAGGTGCTTGAAGGCCTAAGATTATACAGCGAGAGCGGTAGGACAGAGAGCTGGTCTGTGTGAATAAATTTTTGGTGAATGAACGTTGGACTTCCTCGAGTGCCACCCTACAACTTTGGATAGAACGGGAATAGAAAGCAGAACAGAATTCAACAAATGGTCGCAAGCGTACCTTGAAAATTTCGACTCTTGTGTCTCGAAGATGGGAGGAACGTAATATTAGAAAACAGGGCCGACGTGCCCGGGCAACCTGGAACCGGATTTGATGAGAAAAATTAAAGTTGTAAGGGTATTTGAGACCAAGGTCTTTGACCCCTGTTGAATGAGTAACAGGGTTCCCATTAAGTGTGAACGTATCAGCTTGGATGGAGCAGCTGCAGGAAGTTGTATGGGACTTGAAAGCAGAGAAGCTTAGATTATAGGCACTTGACCAGTGGGTCAGAGAGTCCAAGTCAGTTGGATCTGGCGATAGGCAAGAGTTTTAACAGAGGGGGGCGATGAATAAGCGATTTTTGCATCGTCCGCGAATAGGAAGGGTTTACCATGGGATACGGCATCGGAGATGTCGTTGATATATAGCAGGAAGAGGATGGGGCCTAGCACATCCCCCTGAATAACTTCATTAGTGCTCGGCGGTGGGGTTGACTGTTGGTCGCCAAGTTGTGTTATCTGTGGCCTATCAGATAGATAGGAGGTGCACCACTGAAATAAGGATCTAGTGTTGCCAACGGAATTGAGTTGCTTCAGCAAAAAACTTGCACAATCTTTCTGGCAATAATGAATGCTGCTTCCGTGATTTTAATTCGTAATAGCAATCATTGAGGTCAGTTTATGTACAGGAGTTTCACCTCCGCATATTTTGCATCCACTAGGGCCATGCGGACTCTAGAATATTCAGCGAATTATTTCAGCTGCAAAACTAGCCGAAAGTTCAGTCCATTGTGAGTCAAATTTTTCCACAATTCACGATTTACTATTAAATTAGGCAACATATTCACAGCCGTGGTGTTTACTGACCTTGAAGATTCGCTCATTTAAGCAAATCACCACTGCAGATACTCTGCGCAATAGCTCACTATACATAGACATCCTACAGTATGAAGTGGCAAGCCTGAAAATGTCGTAGTTTTCGAGAAATCAATTCCATTGTGCGAATACTGAGCGACCTATGTTGTCAGTTTTTTATGACCCCAGTGATTTGTGCAAGCCGAGCCTTAGATGCATACCGAAAATTTCTCTGAAACCATGGTTCGGCGGAGGGCAACTTTACCATAATATTTCAGTATTTGGTGGTACTTTTTTGGTCCCTTAAGATCTCCCCATGTGGCCTCAGCTTTGTTGGAAGTTGCTTAAACGTTGGAATTCGCATTGGCTATCATGCAGATGTTATTTTTATTCTTAGAGAACGCCAAAATATGGTGAAGTGCGATTTCGTGTTTCATCTCTCGCAAAAAATTAACAAAATACGCATCGGTGATAGACCGTGACTTTGAAATTTCGCTCACTTAAGCAAAATGCTATGAGCAAAATATTACCGAAAGCTGCAAATGTATTAGACTAAATCTCCGTGAAAGCCACAAATTCGAAAACTATAATTTCGGCGAAAACGATTTGGATGTGCCTCTAGTGAGCGGTTTTATGCAACCGCCAGAGGTCGCCCATGTCGAGGAATGGTTTTTCAGTTTATGTTCAAGTGTTTCATACCCCACTGTCCCAATTTTTGGTTTCAAAAACTATGGTGAACTTTCGCGTGATAAGCTCGTCTCGTTGGTTGTATCTTCCTCCCCGCTGTATAGTTGCCTGCAGCATTCAGGTTGTAATGACCCAATCGTGCCTCAGCTGGCATTTTCCCCACAAGTTAGAAAATAAACTTAGTATTATTGTTAACCAACGAATGATCCAATAGTCGTAGACGAGGCCTACGCAGAACAGTATGGGGGCTTTTATCCTGCACTAGCCACCACGTCATATCAGTCTTGACAGGGCATTTCCACAGATGCCCTCCGGCTCACTTGGGCTATTCACAGGATGGCGTTCATCCAACCTTGTACGAACAGATCGTTGGGGCCAAATGAAATGCATCTAAGTATTTTGAATAAAGCACTTATCAGTTTGGCCAAAGCTGATGCTCGAAGAATGCAACTCCTTTAATATTGAAAGGTAGGGAATGTCGTGCCGATATAAGAATCCAGGGATGGCTGATCGCCAGGAAGCCACAGGCCTTTTGGCCCCTCTGGCATACTGTGCATGATGATGGAAGCGTGCCATTTGAAAGAATCTCACGACCAACCGTCTGAGATTCCAGACGCAGGAGGGACGGCTCCAAAACCCTTCGGGAGTGACAAAATTACTCGCGTTCATGATCAGGCCAAAAAAGGACAACTTGCAACTTATGCCATATATTCTGATCCCTCAGCAGCATTCACTCGTTTTCCACAAGTTCCACCCCTCGGTGAACTCGAAACGTGTGAGTTAGCATGAGGAATTCGTCGCGGGATCGCTTCAGGTGGAATGTTCCCAGCGAAACTCGGATCAAACCATTTTTCTTCTACGCCTGCCTCCTTCAGTATCTTTCTTCCGACCATCCCTCGGTGACCTTCCCGATGTGACCCTGATTCACTTCTACCTTTCGCGGACTGACCGAAATCCTTAGGTTCAAAAGCCAACGCACTCTAAGTGGATGTCGGATCCGTGAAATATTGCTTTCTGGGCTGGCGCCTTTTTCTGAGGCGTGAAAAATGTGTCTTTCGGAGACACCGGGCAAATCCCTTTGTCTTGCCAGACAAGCATGTACCAGAGGGCATTGAGCAGCAGGACGCGTAAGTACCCGACCCTCTTCATGGACTCCTCAAACACGTCTTCTCCGTCCTATCACGAAATACCGGTCCGAAATGTTCGCACTGCCCTTTGGATGATTCCGCGCACCTTATCACTCGCTTGGATATCCAGATACTGTATGCAGTATACGTCAGACAGATTCCCGGACAAGCGAACTAAACTGTCTAGTCGGGACTTAAAATGGACGTACCCCTAATTAAGCATGTCCAAAGAGCGGCTAAGCAGCTTTTTGCCGGTCTCCAATCCGCCGATTACGGAACTCACCTAAGGGTCCCTAGACTCGTGCCGCTGGACCATCCTCACCTTTAAGGTTACCCTGTACTTACCTCTTGCCTGCCCGATTGAGTTTTCACTGTGGGCCCCACTAATACAGGCCACGGACATGGTGAGGATGTTTTCAAGGTTGGAGCGCGCACTTACAACAGTTTCTCTCATTTCCATTGGAATACAACCCTCTGCTGTCGACGGTCCCTCTAGAACCCACTTCCTAGTTAGCACCGGTGCGGAAATTTCCGCACAGTGTTCGCAGAGTTCTGCACCTGGATGCAGATTCTGTGCGGAAATGAAACAAGTTTCCGCACCCAGTCCGCACCCGGGTGCGGAAAATCTGTATCCAGTACCGGAATTTCTGCACCCAGTCCGCACTTAGCTAAAGTCGTCCGGCGCGCAAATTTAGCCCATTATACACAGCTGTCTCTTCCCCTAGTACACTTCACTAACCTTCTAAATACTTTGCTCCCGTGCCACGATAACCCACCTACCCCCACACCTTTCTTCAGTATATTACCTTCCTGGATACAAATAAGTGTTTTCATGCAGAATTTTTTATATAAATGAGTTTTAAAAAAATTACATTACTGCCCTCAAGGGCATCATTTGTCATTCTTGGTATAACCTTTTTCGCAGCCGGCAGACCAGGGGTGGATAGTGCAAGGTACTCGTTCAGCGAGGAAAGTTCCTTGTCAACTTTCGTCCAGGTCGCTGCATTTTTAGTGTTTGCGTCTGTCAGAGCTTTTTGAGAGAAGCTCGAGTTTCGTCTCGAGTACATCGATTAAGGAGGAGCACTTACATTGGTCTGTGTGATTCGGTAGTGAGGAATTGGTCTTGTTTTTTAATGGCTTTTTCCCTAGTTGGGGAATGCATTGCACCCTTAATGTAGAGGCAACTGGCGCATACAAACGGGTCAGGAGAGTTAGCCGGTTGGCTTACCTGGTCGTCCTGTTAACCCGTGCATTTAAAGTGCCACCAGGCCTTGCAGGTGTGGCATTGCATACCCCGTCTCACGTTCGATGGACAGCCATTTCGCCCACATCTGTTGTGGACCATCGATGACTGCAGAGAGCAGCCTGCATTGATTAGTGACATGAGTGCGACTAGATGCAGAGTAGGAACTGGGTGCAAAGTAACAGGGATTATAACGTAAATGTTATGTTGGTGTGAGAAAATTCAACGAATAACACGTGTAAACTCTGTAAATAGTTTGCACAGTGAAAGAATTCTTTCACGAACTAGCACCAGGGAAAAACGAAACCAATTTCGAACGTACCGCGGTCGGGTGCATTTTTACGTTGGCCCCCTTGCTGGCAGGCTTCAGGTGAACGGGAGCGCCTCAATCTTGAGTACCGGCTCGTGAACCCGTAAGCCTACCGGCACCAAGTGGAGCTCCCATTGGTGCACAACTTTAACACAACAGTCAATTCGGGAGTCACATTATCCGCGCCGTATCGACTACGAATGAAGTGGAACAGGGTGCTCCCTGCACGACATTTATTTGAGATTGATTAAGTGTGGAGAAACTGTGTTTAGAGGAGTAGTATAGCAGCTGGTAGTATCGGTCAACGCGGGTAACCTTCGCCAAGGACGAATCGATTGCTCATTTTGGTCCTGGCGGCCACCCCATTGAGTAAGTGATCGATCGCTTGTTGTCGTTTATGCGCTGAGTGGGTGTTCAGTACGAGGTCGATCGAAAAAAGTGTTACTTAGACTTTAATTTTAAGATCAACCAATTGTTTGGCAGCATTGAATTGTGAACCCAGAAGTCTTCGTTTATTCGATTACGATTGTGGTTGCAATTACAAGTTCGTACGTGCGGCAACAAAGTGAAACGCCGATCAGGTCTCCGTTTCATTCTTGCGTGTGCACGTACCAACTCCAACACTCCTTCGGGTTGCAGTAATAAGAAAACCTACAGTTCCCCTAAGTATTATTCGCTGTAGTTGCGAGGTAACTGGACGTCTCAGCTGGTGCGGTGCGCCGTTACGGATTGAGGCTTCCGTCTAAGTTTCCCGGGTCAGTTTTGTTCTTGTCGTTCACCTGAAAGGCACAAGTAAATAGGGTGTAGTACTGCTGTTTAAGTTCTCAGCTCGGGGCAGTATGATTGCCGACGCGAGGACCCGCATAAATAATTGTCTACTAGTGTTTTGAACTGAGTTCTAGAGGGAGCGTGGACAACCGTCTCAGGAAGGTTATTCCACGCAGCAACTACCCGAAATGAGAAAAAAGTTTGCCCAATGAAGGTGTGCGCTCTGAGCTTAAAAGCCTTCTTTTCATATTCCCGCCGTGTGTTTGCTCGGTCAACGGTGAAAACCCTGTTGACCAAGCCTTGTTCAAACAGGGCGTAAGTAAGAATTAAGTCCCCTAGGAGGCGACGATACTCCAGGGGAAATAGGCCAATCACCACGAGACGCGTTTCGTAAATGGCGCTGCACAATAAAACAAAACCACTTAAATCATTTGACAGTTTACATTTCGTAGGGACCCAGAAATGCAGGGCATTGTGGTTTTTATCACTGCAAGACAAACAAAGAAGCTTTGATGCCTCTTAAACGTCTCGATCTCCCGCGGCCAAAAAGCCGAACAGAACTGCAGAAGTTCTGCACAGATTCCGCACAGGTTCTGCACCCAGGAGCGGACGCGTGCTTACTGTTCATGATTCACGGATTCACGGATTGATACACTGGATCGAGGCTTCCGCCTAAGTTTCCCGGGTTTTGTTCTTGTCGTTCAGCGGCTGTCGTTCACCTGAAAGGCACAAGTGAAAAAAGGGTGTAGCATTGCTCTTTAAGTTCTCAGCGCGGGGCAGTATGTTTGCCAGCGCGAGGACTCGCGTAAATAAGTGTCTAATAGTGTTTTGAACTGAGTTCTAGAGGGGCGTGGACAACCGTCTGAGGAAGGTTATTCCACGCAGCAACTACCCGAAATGAGAAAGAATTTGCCTAATGAAGGTGTGCGCTCTAAGCTTAAAAATCTTCTTACCATGTCCCCGCCGTGTGTTTGCTGGGTCAACGGTGAAAAACCTGTTGGCCAAGCCTTGTTCAAACAGGGCGTAAGTAAGAATTAAGTCCCCTCGGAGGCGACGATACTCCAAGGGAAAGAGGTCGAGCACCGCGAGACGCGTTTCGTAGTTGAGGCCGGCAACCATTTTCGTAGCAGCTCGCTGGACACGCTCAATGAGGATTACGTCTTTCGTGCGTCTGAGTAGACAACCGGGTTGGCATATTCAAGAAGCGGTCTGACATAGGCCCCATAGAGTATTTGGAAGTCCGTGCGAGTAATACGAGAGAAGGTGCGCCGAATCATCCGTAGAACAGCGAATGCCTTCTGAGCCGATTTCTCAAGGTGCAGTGAGAAGGACAGGTTTGGAGAGAGCCAGATACCCAAATCCTTTTGGCATCTATCCTCGTGATGTCTTCTGGTCCTTTCTCACCATGCATGACAAAGAGTTCGCTGAGTCTCCTCCAAATGACATATGGACGCACTTTTCGTCATTCAGAGGGTGCCAGTCCAACGACCACTGCTTTGCAGCGTCTACATCAATTTGGAGGGCACTGGCATTGGAACTCCACGATTTCAAGTCGTCCGCAAAAAGTAGACATGGACTTGAATCGAACATCTGAAGCACCATTGACGTAATCAGCAGCAAAGCCACCCGAAGGAAGCACGGACTCCTGGGATACTGCCAGGTTGCCCGCCTCCCGACCACTGCTTTGCAGCGTCTACATCAATTTGGAGGGCACTGGCGTTGGAACTCCGCAAGTTGAGTCGTCCGCAAAAAATAGACATGGGCTTGAAATAACATCTGGAAGGTCATTGACGTATATCAGAAACAGCAAAGGTCCCAAAATGGAGCCCTGAGGAACTCCAATGGAGACCGGCGCCGCAGAAGAATAGGTCGAGCCTACTTTCACTCGGAGTGATCTGCCTGATAAGAATGCCTTGATCCAGTGTAGGAGTTTCCCTTGAGTCTCTTAAGACTCGAGTTTATGGAGCAGCGGGACGTGTGGGACTCGATCAGATGCTTTTGAGAAGTCGAAAAGTATAGCATCCTGCATGAGTCTTTTGCCCTTGGCTTGGGTTAAGCTGTCCATAAATACGAGTATCTTCGTCATGCAAGAACGGTTTAGGAGAAATCCCTGTTGAACTGGAGATCTCAAGTTGTTGGAAGTAAGGTCATCTAGGGCGGCTCACTTCAGAATGCGTTCCATCACCTTGCACGGCACGCTAGTTGACTTCGTCAAACTCCCGGGGTTCTAATTCGAGCTTACAAGCTCTTCGCTGACAGTCATGACTGTCAGCGAAGAGCTTGTAAGCTCGAATTAGAACCCCGGGAGTGGTACCACGTAGGGAGCACTGCCGGTCTGATTTAGTTGACATTTGAGGACTTCGAAGTGTACAGGTATGCAATTTGTCGGGTTTATGCCGAGGTTAAGCATTTCATTGGAGGTACTCAGTTGATTTCACATGGGTCATTAATGTCCCTTACTAGATCGGTTACGTGAGTAAGAAACAGCCTTTGCTGTGCTTTAATCTGACGGCCTGAACCTTCAGTGAGTCGTCAACTCGCCCGATGACTCCAGAAAAACGATGCGGCCGGAGGTTGAACTGAGAATAGAGGACTGCTTTCTAAAGCCTGTAACTCTTTGAATCTTGTCACCTGCAACCCTCAGACCGCGATGTCATTTTGGGACACCCATACAACCCTCTGTTCGCTAGACTTGGATATATTGGTACGCCACATCCCCTGGAGACAGTCCATATGGACGAACAAATTTTATATAAACCATAATCGCCCATCAGAAGAAAAGTTAAAGTACGAAATATCCGTACTGGAACGTAAGAACACACCAGGATTGGGCGGCCCCTGTCAAGTCCTCTTCAAAGAAGGTGGTGGTGATCCGTCTAACAAAGCTTACTGGTGCGATATGTAGTGAAGAGAAAGTTTCTGCATAATAGTGCATGTCGTCAGTTGTTCTTGTCTCCAAGAAAGATACGTGGTGCTGTGTGGAAACCACTGTGGCTGCCGTAGTAGTTGTGGCATCGAAGGTTCTCTCTCATCTCGGACTTTCAACATAGACGTTCACATCGCCTAACCTGGCGGCCACCAACCGCAAATCAACCGTGAACCCAGTTGAATCACATGGCCGTCAACCACCGGTGGAGAACCGCACTGCAAGACTACGGTTACCTCCCGAGTACACAGCTAGGTTCTGATCATGTTATGCATGCACGCCTGACAGTCCATTTCCGCTCAGGCCCTCGCAAGTCAGCAAGAGGCTTGCCAATCTCCCATCTTCGAAGAACAACCACACGTCAACCTTATCGATCTCAGCAAGCCCAAGAACTCTCCACAGTAAACCAATACTGTGGTGGTGATGAGCGTGTGGGTGAAGCATGAAAAAATATGAAAAGTGCTTTGCTAGCAGCGTTCAGTGCTGTCTATCCGACTTCTCCACTTCGAACACCAGACCACTAGAAATCGTTGAGATCGCTAGCGCTGGTTAATGCCAGGAAATCCATACCAGCAGGCAACGAGTGCGACGGCACATCCAAATCCCTCAAATCCCAAATAGTGGAGAGCCCAAGAAAAGACCGAGAGCTCCGGTGGACATCGAAAGCTCGAGAGATGGAGAAGGCTTTTGCTACGGGAATCAGCCGTGCCTTATAGTAACTGCTGCGATCGACTAGTCCCAGGGAAGTAACGGTCAGCGAAACGATAAGCAAGAAAGGCGGCTCACTCACAAAAATGCTGACTGGAACGATGGGCCGAACACTTCGAAGGGCAGTTCAGCTGGCCTCCTGCAACACAGCTCCTGGAGATAGTGCATAAGGCCGAACAGAATGTAAACTTTAATCGCCCGTTGCTAACCTGCGACGTGTCTACCAGAGAGAGTTATCTGTTGATTATCTATATGAGTGGCGGGCGATATAGGTGGAGACGTAGAAGAATGCGATGAATTAGTGATTGGAGTGTGTAAAGTCGATATGGGAGTACTGGATTCCACTTGCCGGTTTAATTCGATCAATGGATACGGTTACAGGTTTATCGAGTACTTGGACAGTGAATTGTTTTTCGGAACTCGAAGGAACACGAAGAGGACCATCGTACGGTGGTAAAGGCGGTTTAACACGGTCATCATGTCATGGTTGTACGAGGGCTGGGATACTGCCAGGGCGCCCACACCTAGACAGGAGGACGATTAGGGTCCTCAACCAAAGCCTTTGGCTCAAAAGCCTAACCGCAAGGCAGCGGTGTTGGGCTGGAAATGCAAGTGCATTACCATTTTTAGGGAACACGTCGCCACACATGTTCCAACCCCCAACCTGGAGGGCCAGGAGACTGTGTTCGTCAGACCTCTACCCATGGACCAACCTGGTATGAGAGACTCTGTGAGTGTCACGCGGGCACCCCCCAGTATAGTTCAATGGGTCGCCGAGGTACACAAACCGCCACACCACGGTAAGGTCCAGTCTCTTTGTGACGGCTATGGAACAAAGGTATCCCTCATAAATCCTTGACCCTCCGCAAGGCGCTGTACGCCAACTCCCGCGGGAAGCTCTCACCTGAGTTCACCACATCAATTGATGTCAGGCAAGACTGCCTATTTCACCTTTTCTCTTCAACTTCGTCATTAATACGATTATGGAAGACTCACTATCAGTCTTCAATGCCTATGAGGTCGAAGTTTTTCAGGGTGTTCGCTCACAGACATCGAGTACGCAGACGATATAGCTCTTCTGGGATCTGACACCGTCATACTGCAAACAATACTAAATGATCTATCTAATTCTGCCTCACAGTTTGGCATGCGCTACACAACTTCAAAGTGTAAAGTGCTATTATAAGACAGGGTAGGCTCGAACGGTAGCCTTATGCTTGTGGATGACCGATTGAGGTAGTGCTCAAATTTGTCAACCCAGGCAGCTGTATCAGTCCCGGTGGTCCTGCGAAAGATGATATTTCCATCCTGATTGAGAAGACCAGAACAGCTTTTTTGAACTTGCATCACTGTGGTGTAGGTGTGACATCTTATCCGTTAGAGATCGAGTTTACACTGCTGAGGTGCGCTCCATATTACTATACGGGTTAGAAACCTGGTCGCTGCGCGCCGAGGACCTCAAAAGACTTTCAGTAATTGACCATCGATGTCTTCGGAGCATTACCCGAGTCTGGTGGGAACACCGGATCAGTAATGCTGAAGTGCGTCGAATGGTATTCGGAAGAAATAACTCACTCACGATAGACAAACCAATCACGCTGTATAGGTTGCGGTGGCTTGGTCATGTGCTCAGTATTCCAGTAGATCGAATTCCTCGAAGGGCTCTTTTCGCACAACCATCTGAAGGGTGAAACTGAGCCAGGGAAGGTCAAACGCTGACTTGGCAGCGAAGTATAAAAGCCATTACCGGCGAACTCAGCTGCTCCGGCCATTACCCTCTCCCTGGGTGGGGACCACGAGACGAGACACGTCAGTGGTTAGAAACCTTATCAGACACGGTCCAGTCGGGCCCTCAATGGCGTTCGTGTATCAAAATTATTACCTTCAATGCATGGTTTCCCGTCCCAATCTCCCCAACTAAAAATTCACTAACAACCCTGTTTTTACGCATCAATCATATCAGTTACCGCTTCCAATGCGCAGCTACCTACTCCGTCTACCAGCTGAACGAAGCTGTAGTAGCTATAACCACTGTACGACAAATGTATGGTTCTTTCAGCCGATGATTTCGAATAACCGCTGCACGGCAAGTACGCGGTTTTTACAGCTGATGATGATGGTGATGCTGATGCTGATAGTGATAATAATAAGGAATTACCGGAACGGAGACGCGCCAACAGAGTGCATCGGTACGCACTAATAATGTCTTCTTGTTTGGTGGCGTAACGTCTACAAGTTAACTGCCAAGCTCGGCGAACAGATCAACGGTCACATGGTAAACAGTCGATCTGTTCGAAGTACATCATCGTTCCGCTGGGTGGTTCAATAACTTGAGGAACTCATCAGGTCATTGCGGCAACTCTTGTCACCGGAATTCCAACAACTGCCCAGCTGCTCGTCTGCGTCTGACTAGGCCTACCTTGGTATCGATTTCCTTTTCAGCAACGCTCAGTCGTGACGCTTGTGGTACCTGGATGAAACACATGGAAAATGAGCAGATTCATCTGAATGTTATGTTCGGTAAGTAGACCGATCTATTTACAGCTTACGCACTCGCTACCTCATTCCTTCTGAAAAGGTGGACAGACTTCAAAGGTTCATGTGCCTATGGGAGCTAAGGTGATGGACTTGATGTCAATCATACAGGGAACATTTCACGTCCCCACGTGTAAACAGCGCCTAATCTTCAGAGGTTACCCCAACTTTGGTCGTTGTTAGAGACAAATCCTTCATAGGTAAGTCACTGATGGAACCGGAACAAACCCTTGAGGCTTGTGGCGTTAAGAGCGGATCGAAGATCATGGTACTCGGATCGGCAAGTTCACGATTGTTTGTTTGATCTTTCTTCAAACCTAGGTCGATATGCTTGACCCTGAGGAGGCACACAAATTGCAAGTGGCCAAACTACAATCTCGGGATCTTGCTGCCGAGCTAGACCAACTGAGTGAGCAGATCAATTCTAATGTGAGTTGGAATTAAAAGTCGAAAAGAAAATTTCACCGAATAACTGGGTCAAGTGGCACGTCTCAACTTCCTGTGTTTTTTCCCATAGCCTACTAACTCCAAGTCCGAGCTGACCTCATCACTGAAGCAAACGGTTTCCCTCCTGGAGCGCTGTATGCAATGTCTGGAGCTGGTTGACTCTGTGCGCCTCCCTTACGATTGTGAATCGGAACGTGCTGATAGAAAGGACCTTGTGGATTTCCTTCAAGTAAGCATCTTTATTGTCTGCCACAACTGTTGGTACGTTTCACATCGCAAGTCAGTGGTCAAGACTCGTATTGCCACTGAACGCGGCCTTGTGTTGCTGTCGGACCCAGTGGTTCCGGAGCGAACGTACTGACCGGAATGTCTGTGGTTCGAACCCAACCGCTGTCTGGGCTTGGAAAACCTGGCAGTACCTTAGCCCTTGTGTTTCCTTCTGGTGGCATGGTAGCCGGGTCCCAAAAGGATGTTACAGCCGGGCGATTATCATTCTTATTTAGCGAAATGCACTCATTTGCAAATAAATTTGGTTTTGCAAGAGACTCACCTGGAACCCAGCTAAATCTCTCGGTTGTGAAGTTTCCAGGCAACTGAATGTGCTACACCAGACCGCCTCATGTTTCTGTTGCCACGATTTTCGAGCTATCGTGATACATGTATATACGTAATGCACTACTCATAAGGTTGTTGAAAATTCTTCGACAGTCCACGACCGCTTTCGCCCTTCTTGGGGCTCATCAAGTGGGCGCAGCTTTCGAGTTTCCGTCAATCTTATGTTCTACTTGGAATCAAATTGCACGAAATTAGCGAATTGCATTCATTTGCAAGTAAATTTGGTTTTGCGAGAGACTCACCTGGAACCCAGATGAATCTCTCGTTTGTGATGTTTCCAGGCAACTGGATGTGCTGCGGCCTGGTGCAACACATGAGGTTGACGGAACCTCGGGGACTGTGCCTACCTGATGAGCCCCAAGAAGGGCGAAACCGGTCGTGGGCTGTCGAAGAATTTTCAGCAACCTTATGGGTAGTGCATTACGTATATCATTCTTATTTATTTTGTAAGTAAACTGGTCTCCCTCTTGGGGTGCAGACATCTCGGTATTGTGATAAATCGTTCCTCTGGTAGAACAAAATCCGATCATCCTCTTGTTTGATGTCTATGGTAAATGTTTCCTTCGAAGTATCACTTTGGTTTCGGTGTGGTCAGTACTACAACACTCAACTTTTTCCGTGGTCGCGGAAATCGACACAAATGTGTTTGGTTGCTGTCTTCAACTCCGTCACTCATTCCAGATAAAGCCGAATTACTTTTTTTGTTTGCATCAAGAAATCGCCATATAGGCTGATAACTACTGTCAAGACGACACCTTTTTTACTGTCTTGCACAACAGGTGCATGAAAGAACAGCCTATGTTTCTGCTTTGTTATATTCTAGTCACAGGTCTTACTGAGCTTGCTAGATTACTATGTCTGTTCTCTTGCGAGGGGAAAACAAGGAAGCGATCGTACGATTTATGCGAGTGGTTCACACCTTGCACAGTTGAGATGTTTCCTATCTGTTTGTTCAGATGAAAGCTTGAAAAGGGTTGTGCAATGATCAAGAAGGATGTCTTTCTGACAAAACTTGAGGACAAAAAAGGTGTTCTCGATGTATCCATTGTAAAAAGTTTTAGAAAAGTAACTTCGTTCGGTCCTGTGGGCGTCCCCCTTAACGTGGAGTCCTATTTTCAACACATTGTTTGATTGGCCTGTTGTTGTTTTTTGGAGATACGGTAAAACACTGAGCAACTCCAGTGTGATCGTACTTCTGTTACCCTTCTCCCCGAGTACTATTTTTGGGTCAGTGTGAGTACAGATTTTGTCATTGTGGAAAGCAGAACTGTTTAAAGTAGGAGACATTTGATCAGGCGCGGGTTTTAACCGATTTCCGATGAGGAACATGAGTCTCCGGTTACAACCGAAGGTTATACGATGTGTCTTAGAAATAGTTATTTTAAAAAACATGGTTTCTAGTAGCAAAACACGGACTGTGTAACTTGTTAGTTACTTTCAGTGTTTTTATCAACAGACTGTTATGCCACCATTTCGCTATCTTCGATTTGGATACTGCATCTCACCAGACTGTCTAGCCCAGAGACCCGACCTGGTGTGACGGTTTGGACACACCTCCTCAATCCACAGAGCTACGGTGGGAGTTTTCTCATACCAAGTCAATGGGTAGATATTCCACGAGTAATCTCTCAGTCCCCCATTTTGCGGGTTGGAACTTGACCGACGTTCCTCCTAAAAACTGACGATCGACTGTAGTGTGGTCATAGTTTTGGATTAAGGACTTTGGACTTTGAAATGAATCACTCCATGGGCTAGTTTTGCAGATCCCAGACGCTATTCTCCGCGGGGCGAGATGGCTCAGCGATTAGAGCGCGAATTTACTGACCAGAAGGTCCCTGGTTCGAACCCCACCTCTGCCTCTCGACTTCTCCTGTCTAGGCTTGGGCAACCTGGCAGTATCCCAGCCCTCGTGCTTCCTTCGGGTGGCGCAGCAGCTAGGCACCGAAAGGGTGTTACAGCTGAACGACTTACTTACTATTCTCCGCGCCACAGTTTTAACAAGGATTTTCATGTTCTTGCTCAGATGACTATCCCCTCATTTTCCGTTTTAGGATCTGATGGTGAAGGTGGACGTGGTGAAAGCCAAACTCATGCAAACCACAGTGACCGAATGACTGTACACCATGTTCCCGTACAACAACAGAGTTCATCATGAGAGCTATTTTATTTTATTTTATTTTTCAAATTTCTTCGTCAGTTACAAAAAATATCGTTTTCAACATGTGAGGGAATTGATGAAAAAGTGGGATGAATCCTCGTCATCAGCGCATACTAGTCATCGGTTCCCCGAATTTCCTTGACTGAAGCGAAACAGTACACCTGTTTAGGGGGCAAATAGAGGGAATGTGCACCAATGAATTAACTGGAAGAAATCAAACAACTCAAAGCCGTTTGACATGTACTCCCGGCTTTACCGTGTAAGTTTGCCAGGATGATTTGCCTGAAAACTCAAGATAGACGTGTTTTGAAGGTCGTATGGTTAGAACCAAAATTTAGTAGAACTTTAGAGGACGGGGGACTACTCGTAAAAGTTTGAAGTAGCAGCAGGCTTGTCTGTGCTTCTGGTAAGCGCGACCGATTTTGTTCTTCTCTAGAACGTGCTGTGAGCACCGTGGTTCTATTAAGGCCGCCGTTTAGGAAGACGTAGCTTTTGTCCGAGAGGCTTAGCCACATGCAGCCCTCTGCTCCCTAATTAGTATCTATCTGTCTCACGTACGCTTTGAGGGTTATTGAAAACCCGCTTTCCGAAGCAGCCACTTGGCCGGTTCCTTGAAGTGCTTTCAACGAGTGACACCTCCCTAGGGTGTCTGTCTCTTGTCTGGCCTCTCTCTCGGGGGTGGAACAACCCTTCATCATTGCATTTGGACTTTCGGATAGACTTACCAAGTCTTCGGCCATAATTTCTGTGTCCACATCCGGGAATGTATAGACATATCGCTCTATCTGATTGCCGACTTCCCTGGTCACGGTGTCAGAACGCTCGCTTTGTTGATCCTCATCGATTTCGTCAACCACGCGACGGTAGAGTCCGATACAAATTGTACTGGAGGCCATGAGAACCATCTCGAATAGGTTACCGAAGGTTAGGTATGCGTTAGTCTAAATGTCGGGGAGGAAAGGATGATGTGTTTTGATTGGCGCATTTGATAAGTTTCAACCGCCCTAGTAAAACGAAACCCAATGAAATTTCACGGATTTCAATGCTTAGCGGTGCGTGATTCTGACTCAGATTGACCCACGTGTATCATGGTCCGAAAAAACTGGCTAGAAGGACGCGAACCCTCAGTGTAAGCTGTTTTCATTCAAAACACAGTAACGCAAGCATGCGATGAAAGCTTCGGTGACCAGGATCTGCTCCTATTCCGTTGTCCATTTCAGTGAACTAAGCCATCAGGAACTTTGGTATTCAAAAGCAAAAAGGGCGTGGCATCTGTTCAAACACTGTGAAAACTATTGAACTACGCAGCTACCTACCTCACCTCCCCAAATATGATAACTGTGCGGTTCTTACAGCTGATACTGATGATGATGAGTGGAATTCATTGGTTGAATTGCCCATGTAATTCTCTCGGGTTGTATGGAAAAACGGGGCATCTGACAGACATTCTTAACCAGTGTATGCTTCAAACGAACGAACGTGGTCACTTGCTGAATCTTCCCGATCGGGTACCCTTTCCCTTCGAAAAAAATTCAAGGATAGCATCTCTCTATCCGTGGTCGTATTCAGCAACCGGCTGTTTTCGTAAAAACATGGCCAAACGACCGATAGCTGGCAATCCTCCCCGACCACGTGCGGACTGCTACCTAACGAGTCTGTGTTCAGACACTGCCATAGTCTTGCACGAGATCACGGATGCAAAACAATGCCGGAAGATTCCCCTGAACAATGAAACACAAATATCTCTCAAAAATGGATTTTTTTCAACACTGAAAATGTGGTTGCTACTCTGCAGCCTCGAAACATCCCATTAACGGTTAAGTTGATTACTTTGATTACAATATGTTCGGGGGTGAATTCACCTCCTACACTCTCTCGTCCGGTGTGCCGCGATCCGCGTAAAACGGAGCAAGAGGAAACAAACTGCAGAGCCAGTTGCATGATGTATGCGGAACTAAACTGGTAGGTGAAAATTCTTGGACAGCCCACGATCGGTTTCGCCCTTCTTGGGGCTCATCAGGTAGGCGCAGTCCCCGAGTTTCCGTCAACTTGAAAACGAATTGCACGACGCACACTCATTTGGAAACAAATTTGGTTTTGCAAGAGACTCACCTGGAACCCAGCTGAATCTCTCGTTTGTGATGTTTCCAGGGCGAAACCGGTCGTGGGCTGTCGAATAATTTTCAGCAACCTTATGAGTAGTGCATTGCGTTTATACATGTGTCGCGATATTTCGAATATCGTAGCAACTGGAACATGAGGCGGTCTGGTGCAGCACATTCAGTTGTCTGCAAACATCACAAACGGGAGGTTCAGCTGGGTTCCGGGTGAGTCTCTCGCGAAACCAAGTTTGTTTACGAATGAGTGTATTTCGCTAAACTGGTAGGCCGCCGCTGGTTCGATTAGGCCAACATCGTACGGAGATGTAAAAAAACTACTAAATGACAGTTGCGACCGAACTCATCGAGTTGTAGTCAGTTCAACAGATATTGATTGGCACTACTCCCCCAGTGGAACATCCCTAAACCTTCTTGATGGAACGTACTACTCATAGGGTTACTGTAACTCCTTGACAGTCGACGACTGAATTCGCAGGACGTCTTCACAACAGGCTGAAATATCAGGCCCACTTCATGTATGACTAAATTGCCTTCTAGCAGATGTGCCCAGAAAAAGCGGACTGTGCGTAGATTCCATTTTGACATTTGCGGTTATTTTACGCAAGTTTTGAACAAAATCGGTCTTCGAAACAAACGTACATGTTCTTGAGGTCTGAGCTGTCAATCTTCTCTGCTAAGCATCCAGCCTTTTCTTGCAGTATGTTTCACGTGGCTGGCCTGCTCGGAAAAGGCCTGTCTGATCAACTTCTATGTGGTAGAAATATTTTATTCAACTTGTCTGCAACGCAGTTCCTTCGAACCAGAAAAACTATGCGGTAAATGACCAGTAAACATTACATACAGCACAAAGCCCAGGAAGGCACAAAACAGTCGTCGTTTTATCCGTTACTATGGCACCATTCCGCGAGCCAAGCCGTGGCACGTGACCAATTGGTTCTTGAACACAGCTCATCAACTGTTCAGTCCGTGCAGTAACATTCGGTTTGGTTTTGCTGAATGCTTCTCCTGGAATAATCGATTTACTTAACGATCCCGTCTGTGTACGTACGAACTTGTCATGGTCAGGAAACAAAGTCTTCATACCACCTCTCGACAGATACGCAGGTTTGCATACCAAGTTGGCTTTCACGGGCGACTCACCTGAATCCCAGATGATTATCTCGTTCTTGGTGTTCGTCTCCAGCTGATTATGTTGCAGCAGGCCCCCTGATGTTTCACTTGGTACAATATTCGAGATATCGCAATACATTAGGCAGCAGGCGCAGCACACTACTCATTAGAAACAAAGCGGCATTGCGCAACACATTCAATTGAACAAGAACACCATAAATCAGAGATTAGGCTGGGATTCAGATGAACCTCCCATTAGAGCCAAATTCATATACAAATGACTGTATTTGTCGAATTTCCTGCAATTTGGGGGCGGTTGAAAACTTTCAGCGGCCTTATGAGTAGTACGTTGCGTCTTTACTTCGAAGTTAGAAACGGTTGAACTAGTTCTGAACAGTTTGTCTTATAGACACTAATGCACTAGGTTTTTTCTCGTAGCCTCAGTTAAACTACCGGACAAATGGGTACGTTCCAAGGATGAATGGTATACGTGCATTTTCATCGGTTAGGGGGGCGAGATGGCTCAAGTGGTTAGAGCGCGAATTTACTGACCGGAAGGTCCGTGGTTCGAACCCGACTTCCGCCTCTCGACTTCCCCTCTGTCTAGGCTTGGGCAACCTGGCAGTATCTCAGCCCTCGTGCTTCCTTTCGGTGGCATGGCAGCTTGACACCGAAAGGGTGCTACAGCTGAACGATTTTTTTATATTTTGGTGACGGTAAACTTACCTCCCGCATGATTTTCACCGGATCCACGCCCAGCGTCGATAACGGTAAGAGTCGTATGTAGGGAGCACGCATTTTGACCGAGTCTCCTGAAATGCGTACGGAAAACAAAAGAATTACTCAAGGCGAAATACAATTTGTTATTTTTTGGAGATTCAACTAAATATCTATTTTCACAAACAAAACTACTAACGAGATTGCTAAAAACTCTTCAACAGCCCACGACCGGTTTCACCTTTCCCCGGGCTCATCAGACAGGTGCAGTCCCCGAGATTCCGTCAACCTTATGTTCTAATCAAACACAAGTTGTAGGAATTTCGTGAAACACACTCATTTGCAAATTGACTTGCTGGTAACCGGAGACCCAACTGAATCTCTCGTTTATGATATTCTTCAACTGAATAAGCTACACAGAGGATACCTCATGCTCCAGTTGGTCGTCTACTGTGAAAGAGTTTTCGGCATTCTTGCTAGAAGTGTCCGCTGTCCAGAAATGTCCCCATTTAGGCCAGTTGAGGTTAGCACGTCAGTGAGTGTAATTCAGAGGGTGAAGATCGGAGGAGATATATCCGTAAGAAATCGGAAAGCCAACTGTTCGCGTTTCTATCTCGCACTCAAAAGCATCCTATTCTGAGAAGCCTACGACCACATTACATTCGTTTGGTCCTTGTTGAGAAATACCATCAGTGCGCACCTCGAGAGTCCCCAATAAGACTCTGACCCGTGACCTCGTAGAGATCCAAATGCGCAGCTCACCTTATGCGGGTTTGGATTTCTACCATTCGGCAGTTGTACTAATCAGCACCAACGTATCCCGTGATCACTCGGTTAAGGTCAGCTGATCAGATATTGATCCGTTATAGGTCAAGGGCTGACTAGGATAAAGCATACTCCCTTGGAGGGATGGCTACTCTACACTGAGTTCAACAGCTCATGCCTATCAGAAAAAGAATCTGATCTAGACTCATCTAATAATTGGTAATCGGGATAGTTGACCTTTTCGGGATGTTGCCACATCTTCACATATCGAGCACAATTGCGTCAGTGGCTAGGTGGCTTTTCTGTGCCAACGAAATTATCTGACCTTCGCTGGAACGGATATCTGCTAATTCATCCTCAGAGATCAGCTGGACCTCCATGGCTAGGGCCTATTGTTAAACATTCGGTGTTTCCTTTCCAGTTCAAGGTCTGTCCGTCCTGCGTCCTTCTCCAGTAAGAATAGGCTTTGGCAAACAAAGTACAATGATATATTCGATCACTTGGCAAAGACATACCAGAGGTCTCGGTCATTGTTTCAGTCGTACGAATGAATACCTAAAACGCTTTATATATTAGCCGACAACCATCGAGCGACCAACTAAAGACGGGCCTTACCTTCACCAAATTTCCCCGCAGTAAGCCACTTACAACAGCTCTCTCTCCTAAGAAAAACCACTCTCTAGCGAAGTGTACAAGAAGGGCTCTACTGTCAGATATTTTGGAATTTCTCATCCCTAAAAAGTTCTGTCCAGCTCCTCAGGGAAGCCATGCTGTCCTAGTCCGAAGCACAGTTAACAGGGCAGTTTGTAGAACAGTTCAGCACCGTTCAAATGTTCACAACCCGGACAACCTAGAATGCACAGTGGGAAACAGTTTGTCCCCCTGTGAAAGTCACGCTTGTTTCAAAGCTGAAACTTGACGGTTTTTGACAATAACTCACAGCCAGGTAAATTTCAGCTGCGTCCTTTGTATCCCACAATGCACCCAAAGTCCTAGGAGTTTGTGTCTGAAGAACGGAGCAAAGTTTGCGTTTGGAACTATAAACGTGATCTTGGAATATGCCAGGCCAACACTGGGAACTGGTAGGTGGATATCAACTACATTTGTGAATGACATTTGGGCTAACAGTGTGAGATTTTATTGACTGCCGCTGCTACTCAACAACTATTTTCTATCACCGAAATACACTCATTTGCAGACAAATTTGGTTTTGAGGGAGACTCACCTGGAAAACACGATAAACGAGAGGTTCAGCTGAGTTCCAGGTGAGTCTCCCGCAAAACCAAATTTGTTTGCAAATGAGTGTATTTCGCTAATTCAGTGCAATTAGGGTTCACGCAGAACATAAGGCTGACGGAAACTCGCGAGCTGCGCCTAGCTGATGAGCCCCAAGAAGGGCGAAACCGGTTGTGGGCTGTCGAAGAAATTTCAGCAACCTTATGAGTAGTGTATTACGTCCATACTTTTTATTACGACATTGGATGCAAGACGGACCACTTCAGGCCGAATGAAATTTATCAGAATGGGATGCGAAACATCCAAGCGTCCATAAAAGACGTAAACAAATGTCGTTCAGCTGTCACCTGCTACACCGGTTCACCGTAGACAGGCTTCCTCCGCAGTGATGTTCGTTCAAGCTTACATGAACACTCATTCTTTGTGTGGTGAGAGCAAAATGAACCAGGCTTCGGACACTTTTTCGTTCAGGCCCGGGCACACATAGTCTGTGCAATGAAGTCCCCTTCGCCCCAACTCTGAGGTTTATCCGGCTTATTCTGACATAAGGAGTTAGTTGGTCTTCCTGACGGTCTTCATTTCTGACAAACTAAGGGTGTTTAACGGGAGTTTACATAATAAAAACGCGGAGACAGTCAAAATGACCAGGTGTTTAACGGGAGTTTACATAATAAAAATGTGGAGACAGTCAAATTGACCCAATCCTACCTGTTTCGGTGGTGTAACTCAAGAAACTGGTACTAGTGGATAGTCGCCAAGGTAGCATCAAACTACGTTTCATGTTCGTTGATAACAGGTCACTATCTACGGTCAGATGGTCCGCACATTTGGATTCGTCCAAATTGGCCCAGCTGATGCGGTGTCGTCCGGTTTTCACGCTCATCGACTTACGACGATCAGTTGCCGCGACGCATTCGCCGTCGGAGTCCTTCTCGTGAACGGATGACAGAGCCGCATGTTTGCCTAACATCAGTGACTCGCCATCTGGAGCCTTCATGGAAATCGGTTGATCAGTATCCACGGATTCGTCGGAGAACTTCGCACCCCCGGACGTAGATTCTCCTGTGAACAGTGATACGGTTGACTGTTGGTTTCCAATCACCGGCATCTGGTCTCTTGGCGTAGAATGCTGTTGGCCTCCATCTGTCTGGGTATCGGAGTTAAATCCGGTAAATTCCAACGAAGTCACTGTATGTCCGAGCAAATCGGGGAAAAATCCACTATCCTCGGCGAATAGCTTCTCCACTTCGTGACTCGAACCGCCCAGAATTACGGTCTCCAAAAACGTGAGTGCAGTTGGATCGAAAAAGACCTGTTTTCGAAGCAAAATGTTTGGAAATGTCCAAATGAATTTCACATCACGGTTCAAGAAGCTGATTTTCATAAATAGCATATTAAAATATCTGAGGAAAAAACGAAAAGCAGCCGTTTTTTTTAATAAAAAACAACAAAAAGTTATGCTGAAGGGAAGATCGGTAGTCCGTCGACAAGGCCTAGTTCTCATACGTTCTCACCTAAGTTGCCAGCATTTTGCAGAATATGCGAGCACTCCTTGTTCCTAGATTGCTCTAGATAACAAACAGAAGCTTTGACGTCTTTATGCGACGTTTCAGGATGGGATTTTTGAATCATCTTCCTGCGCGAACCGGTTGACGGCGGTTATTCACAGCGGACGAGCTTTCGTCAGCTGTTTGATGACAACGGACTGAGCAGTACTCACGTATCACACAGTAGTAACTATTGAATGCACACCAATGCGGCTGTGATCAACCGACTGGTAGTCTCGAAGGCTATGGATTCTGTACCACCGATTGCCGGCTGTTAATGAAAACCACTCAAGTCGAAACGTGTCTTGCGTCTCCGACTAGCTGGCAGACGACTTAAAACCCAAGGTTAACTGTACTTGGCGTGTGCTGGGCGAAAACGCGATTAAGGCAACCACTCGGTTTTCATGTTTTAAGCGCTTGTTCGGCCAGTACGTACGTAAGTTCGATTTCGCTGGCCGAAATCCAGGAGACTCATTGTCGCGTTGCCATGAAAAACTAGGCATCCTAGTCCAAATGAAGTGGTCTTACACTGTTATCATGACTTAACACACTACTCACAAGGTTGCTGAAAACTATCCGACAGCCCACAGAAAGTAGTCGTTGAGTAGTGACAGCCGTCAACATAATCTTACACTGTAAGCCAAAAAGTCACTCAGAAACGTAGTTGACATGTACGCGTCAGCTTACGGTGTCGGGTTGACGAAGTCCAAGATCACATTTACAGCCCCGGTTACTGCAACGCAAACTTTGCTCATTTTTTCATATGCAAGATCCCAAGACTTTAGCCGCACTGCAGGAGACAAAGGACGCAGCTGAAATTTGCCAGACTACGAGTTATTGTCGAAGACGATCATGTTTTAGCTTTGGATGGAGATGGAATCTCACAAGGGAACAACTTGTTTCCAACGTCGCATTCTAAATTAACTGGGTTGGAAACATCTGAACGGTGCAGAAATGTGCCACAAACTCTCCTATTAACTCACTTGCTAAAGGTGTGCACTTTTATGGTATTCATAGTGGGAGGACCAAACAGTGGTTCAGAGAAGGACAGCATGGCCTGCCTACAGAGGCCTGTTCTTACTGAGGAAGGACGCAGGACTAAATGTTTAACAACAGGTCTTACCCATGGAGGTCCAGCTGATCTCTAAGGATGAATTACCAGAGATCCATTCCAGCGAAGGTCAGTCAACTTCGTTGGCACAGAAAAGCCACCTAGCCACTGACGCAATTGTGCTCGATATGGGAAGATGTGGCAACATCCCGAAAAGGTCAACTATCCCGATTACCAATTATCAGATGGGTCTAGATCAGATCCTTTTTCTGTTAGTTATGAGTTGCTGAACTCAGTGTAGAGTAGCCATCCCTCCAAGGGAGTATGCTTTATCCTAGCCAGCCCTTGACGTATAACAATACCGATACTACAGCCGATCAATATCTGATCAGCTGACCTTAACCGAGTGATCACGGGATACGTTGGTGCTGATTAGTACAACTGCCGAATGGTAGAAATCCAAACCCGCATAAGGTGAGCTGCGCATTTGGATCTCTACGAGGTCACGGGTCAGAGTCTTATTGGGGACTCTCGAGGTGCGCACTGATGGTATTTCTCAACAAGGACCAAACGAATGTAATGTGGTCGTAGGCTTCTCAGAATAGGATGCTTTTGAGTGCGAGATAGAAACGCGAACAGTTGGCTTTCCGATTTCTTACGGATATATCTCCTCCGATCTTCACCCTCTGAATTACACTCACTGACGTGCTAACCTCAACTGGCCTAAATGGGGACATTTCTGGACAGCGGACACTTCTAGCAAGAATGCCGAAAACTCTTTCACAGTAGACGACCAACTGGAGCATGAGGTATCCTCTGTGTAGCTTATTCAGTTGAAGAATATCATAAACGAGAGATTCAGTTGGGTCTCCGGTTACCAGCAAGTCAATTTGCAAATGAGTGTGTTTCACGAAATTCCTACAACTTGTGTTTGATTAGAACATAATGTTGACGGAATCTCGGGGACTGCACCTGTCTGATGAGCCCGGGGAAAGGTGAAACCGGTCGTGGGCTGTTGAAGAATTTTCAGCAACCTTATGAGTAGTGTATTACGTCTATCCCTTCTAACTTCCTAAGGGTGTGCACTTTTATGGTGTTCATAGTGGAAGGGTCAAACTGTATCCAAACACCTAAGTGTTCAAGCCACTAGCCTGGACGTCACGGGCTGAAGAATCCCACGAGTTTCGTGAGATTCACAACGCTGCTAATTTCGATTAAAGACGAAACAACTGCACGGCTATTCTCAGCTTTTCCGCAACGATTGACTTCAATTACGGGATGAAATCTCCACTAAAACGTCACGTATCTCCTCAAACCATCAAGAAACGTTGTCCTTTTTCCGATGGCTTCCACTTTCGACGGTCGCTGCGTTCGTTTCACTTGAGCATAGGTGTTGCAGAAGAGCATTTTGGCTGGAAGTTGTAAACAAATTTCTTACCTCACCTTTTGACCCTATCGCCTTCGTTCGCATAGATTTTCTGCCATGAACGAGAAGAATTTAAGGTGTTCTACTACAGTCGTCTTTCTATCTAAACAAGCTTCACTGCTCTTCCAGTTTCTGCAGCCAGTGCTTCACGGACCCGCGATTCCACGTCCAACATCTTTTTTGCAATAGTCCACTTTGACGAAGAGGCTGTTTTCATCCTCAGCCTCGATTTCGTTTGTCTAAATAGCTTAATTACCTGACGACCAGTCGAGCTTGTTCTCCGTTCACTGAAATCACAGTTCCTTCCCTCAAGAACTGACTGCGCACTGAGTGATATTTTCGCGCTTCTGATGTACTCATATAGTACTTTTTAACTCATAGCGTGCAATTTAGTCCTCAGTTAGTAAGCGACTGTATCCGTGTTGAAGTCAAAACCAGTCACGCAGTTGAAATCCCGAACCGTAAGTTTGTCCTCACAGTTGATAGCAGAAAACATCAAGATCTAAAGTTTGCTTGGACACTGAAAAACACCTTAGAGTGGTCACAACTTGTACGCGTTTACGTATTTGCTCATGAATCCGAGTAAATAACACGGAATGCTAGGTTCTTTTGAAACGAGGTTTCGGTCTCAAGGGAATTGTAGCGACAAACTCACGGGTATTTTAAAAAAAGGGCTGTAATTGTCAATTATTGCTTTTAAGAATTGTAGCGACAAACTCACGGGTATTTTTTAAAAAAGGGCTGTAATTGTCAATTATTTCTTTTATTGTATTCCAATGCACTATCAGCGATCTCGCGCACTTGACATTATGGTCCAAGTCGTGTCCTACACAATCCGCTCAAAAGTTACAAGACCACGAATATTTCCCATGAGGTGGATTGAGAGACATAATCTTCGGTCGGAAAACAGTGGCACGTGCTAGCGGGAGTTTATCTCACTCCTGACCAGACGCACGTGGCCACTCGTAGTCAGATGTTCAAACTACCAGCTGGGAGATCATGGATTCGAAACTGTCTGATTTTCGTGAGGTTCGCACTGCCAATATTTCCCAGTAAGGAAGATTCTTGGCTTTTAAGCACAGACTGGCCACATTTCAGGAAGAAATATCCATCGAAACGAAGAAGACGAAGCGAAAATAACGACGTAAAAGCGACCAACAAGGACGAAAAAGATGTAGCTAAAAAACGAAGATGAAGATAGACACTAATTCGACTGGAGCTACGTTTATATATTGGTTCAAACAAGAACAAAGGAAGAACATAAATTCATGAAAGTATGGCACCCCCTGAAAAATCGATCGACAAACATTTAAACTGGTCCAGTCTACTGCAAGCAACAGACGTACGAAACTACACAAGGAAGAATCATACAACAAACAGGATTGAACTAGTATGGAAGAGGCAGGGAAACCAAAAAAAACGAGGGGATTAATCCAGAACGACTCAGCAGAGGGAGGTTCAAATTGACCATCCAGGTGCAGCCAAATCGACCAACATGAGAAAGGAAAAAGCACGTCAAACGGGGAAATACAACTTGCTAATCAAACTAAAGGGAATGAGACTAAGATACACATTAAGAACGAACTAATCAGGCCGGAGAAAAGAAACTACCAAAAATAGAGACCACCATCAGGATTAACGAAATTCAGGGAAAAAGAACCACACGCAACACAAATCGGGAATGAACCAATCAAAAACGGTCCTGAAACTCCCCAACAGACCAATAGAGTACCAGCTATACAGGTCCCAACGCAGCGCAAATCGCGAACGGACCAATAATATTACAAGAGTGTTATATACCAATTAGCCAATCACCAGGGGATATAAGATGCTCCCCGAAAACTATATAAACACAGCTAGGTAAGGAGGAAGTACCCACACCACTGTGCACAAATCTATGTTTCCTCGACTGAGGACTAACTGTTTGGACTTCAGTTGCAGAACAGATCAACGGTCATCTGATCAACCACCAAAACACGACTTCGACGAAAAGAGAGCTTCCCAACAAGCTTGACAAAGGTAGAACTTGCCGACGACACCATCCTGTTGAAGATGCACATGCGGTATTCTCTGACAAAAAGTGTCACAGTTTGATCATTATTCCCCTCTATTTCCGTCCACAGCATTACCCATCTCCTTCACTGGAACAAAAACTTTGGAATTCCTGCTCACTTGTTGAGCTCCGCAGCCACTCAACAGTGTTGAAACTCAGACTATGGTCGTCAATATACCTTGAGGCGAGGAAACAGCACGAGCTCCTTGTGAAGCGGAAGCTGTATACCGCCTTGCGAACTAGCTGAAACGTTTTAGATACTGCTGGCACGTAGAGATAAAATATTTTCATATCAGCCTCCCAATGTGGGCGTCATAATCTCTGATGTAACCGAGTTTCGCTGATTTACTTGTTCCACAGGCTGTGCTATTTTTGACCGAGGTTACTTTCTTCTTCTGCGGATGCTTTGCCGGTACCAAGCGGACTGACAAGACAGTGATCGGTGGCATGGGAAGGACCCGAGAGACCGAAATGGTTCTGTAGTTTTCTACGTTAGTCCTTCAGTTTCAAATGAACTCGTTTGTCTTCCTCAATTAAACTTCGCCTATTTAGAGCCATCTGTGTGACACACAGCACACAATCTTTTAAAATTTTCTTCCCAAAACCATGTAAGAAGTGAGCCAAATTATCTTGACCTTCCAGATGAATTTTATCCATTTCCTAATAGAACCCCCATTATTCCTAATTTCGTAAAATCTTATGCTTCTTTAATAGGGGAGTATTCGTCATATCTATGTATTTCAAATGTGGATAACCTTGAAGCACTTGGTGGACACTTCTGACGGTCAAGTTCAAAGTACGCACTTTGTAGATCGTGGTGTCCCCCAGGTCAAGACCTTTCTCTCCTTCGACCGTATTAAGAATGACCCACCTGTCAGCCATCAGTTGTTTCGACTGAGCTGTTTGTCTACTCACAGCACCCAGCAAATTTCACAAAAAACAACATATTCCTGAAAATTTTGCGTCCATAAGCATATCTCTCGGTGAATCACTACCGGGACATCAATCCTTTTAGACACCGAAAATTCCGACATTTTGTGAAATCAAGACTCGTCATATCATCACTAACTACTTTTGACTAACAGTAGTAGTAAAGAAAATAGGAGAAACGGACTTATCAATTCTTCGCATGCTTATCAGTAGTATGTTTTAAATGACAGCCTTTCCCACTTGAAAACGGAATTACCAACTGAATACTCGATGATTGACCAGCTCTCCTGTCGAATTCATACATCAAAAAAACTGGTAATTTGCGCCCACCCTCGCACACAAGAGCAGCCTGCAAGATCGGACAGGTAAGAAGGTAACACGGATCAAGCCACTGACAGATCACAGCGTAGAGCTCGGAAAAAGTTGACATATCGGGTAGAGACAACTTTGTATTACGGGATTTCCTGTGTGAATTGAGAGCGGTCGTTTGCCAGTGTATGACTTGGATCATGCTACTTTTCCTCATATGTTCAAAAGTTTTATGCTACTCATATGATTCAAGTACTTAAGTGGAAATCACGAAGCTCGCTTACGTTGGAGGCCAGGCTGTTCAAAACTGGTGAGGCGAACATGCTGCCAGCAGCATAGTGCGGGCTGAGTCGAATCAGACCATTCTTAGATTTGTACTCGTTTGTGATGGACAACAGTGAACCGCTCTTCATGTCCGCTGAAATGAGAATAAATGGCGTGAGTTATTCGGTTAAAACTACCGTTTTTTGTTGTGATAACGGAGAAGTTAACAGCCGGAAACGGGGAGAGAAATTCAGTGTGCCGGAAAGAACTACCCAAGAAAGAGTGTGCAAGGTTTCAGGTAAACTCCATGGAGTCAGAAATACAGCTATCCTTTGAAACAGCGGGCAAATTCAAACCTGATGTGTCTGGTTGTTGGTTTATCCGTCGAGCTGGTACGTGTACTGCTGTCGCTTTGCCGCCAAACGAGGGGCATCGTCGGCGTTTTCTCCTCAACTGGTGAAGAAAAGCTTGCAACCCATTTACCATGGTCGGAGAACAAGCCGAAAGCTAAAAAGCATACTTGAGCCATTGGTAGTTCGCAACCTTGTCCACGTCTGTCTGTTTATCAACCCTTGTGTCTGCTTGCCTATCTGTCCGTCTCTTGGCCTGTCTTTCCGTCTGTCTGTCTATTTCCTCGTGCCACTAATTAGCCAATCATATTTTGACGAATTGTGCATAGCCGACTGGTGTGTTCATGTTAGCTAACCTCTGTTGGTCAGATACCGAGTCAGTAGTGTGTCAAATTTAGCAGGACAATATAAACGGGATGGTCATTTTTGATGCAAGGCACGCAAGTGTGCCCAGAATGAAGAAAGCTCGTCTCAGGAGGGCTTAACCGATAAGAAGCAACACTGTCCTGTTCATCTCAACTGTTGCTTGACCTGATGTCCAAAAAACTTCTGTTCAGAAGAACAGTATTCGCAAGCCAATCAACCTGTAAAAAAATTTTGGTTCGAGCATTCAATGATGACAGAAGTAATATATAAAAGTTCACGTAATTTTCGATTCAGGCTTCTCTTTTCGGATTAGAGAACGCGTCGTATACACTTAGGTGACTTTGAAAAACTGTTTGGGAAAACTTACATAGAGCGGTGATAACCATGGGGTCACTTCGAATGTTGTCTTCTTCATCTGAGGACAAGGGATTTTGGAGAATTCTCGTTACATTGGCAAGCACCGAAGATATTTCAGAACAATTATGAGCGATACGTTTGTCTCCTAAACGCAAGAATTCCGTATTAGGTCCCTGAGGCCCCCTGAACAATTAGTTTTTAATGGGGATTGAGGGTCTGACTGTTTTCTTTGCTGTTCTCTCTGATCAGTTAAGATGACCGAGGCAAGTACTCGTCTGTAGCAAGTTTTGACGGAACTGTCCGGAAGGGTCTTTAACTACCGATAGGCATTGTGCAAGATGCTGTAACTCGATACATGTTTGTGAACCGAATATATGTCATTACGAAATACAAGTTAGCGTCAATACAATCGCGCTTCGGAGGTGAGGACATACTGTTTTAGCTGCTGATGAACACACAAGAAGAAGGCACACAAATATCGCATCTGGAAGCTGACCAGGCTTATCAGTGTTGACCACTATATAAAGGCAGTTCGTAAACGCGCCCGAACGACTTCGCATCTATTGAACGTGTTCATGATTTGAAAACATCCAATCAGATGCGAGTTGGGTTTTACTGACAACCAATCAATTGTGTTTCCGCATTTTTTGTCAGTTTACTAACGAATCTTCAATGTTTATCTCATTATCTATCCACATTTTAACCATAAGTTATGTAGTGACCTGGGGATGAGAACCCGGAAACACCAATTGTTCGACACTGTGTTGCTTGCTGAAACTTTGGGAGGATTCAAGCGGCTTACAAATGTCGCAACTGTCAAAGCAAGTGGAATGGTTTAATGACCACGTTTTTATGTGGGACGAGTCACCGATCAGTCGGATGGCAGTTCCCATTCATTGTTGAGAGTGTGCATATCCAAGAACTTCGGAACGATTTAGTATCTACTGGAAAGTTTCGTACTTCCAAAACATCGTGGACATGAACTGTGAATGAAACATCTTGAAGCATCAGCTTATATGGTAGTAAGCACAAAACCGACGTTTCTGTCGGGGTAAGCCTCCACAACAGAAGCGGGAAGAGGTCCGGTAGCCTCCAAGATCCCTGTTTACCTCAGGCCATTATTTAGGGGAGAAAGTTCTTCCGAAATAGTCGAGCAAAAGCTTAAAGACTCCTGTAAGAGAACTCTGTTAAGAGTTCAGTTTATTGGTGAATATTCGCAGATCACATCCATAAAGGATATTGCCTTAGTCTCTCCCGTGGTAATCTATTTCTGCGTCTACAGATGGTCCGCTAGCCATCTCAGGAAACTGCTCAGCAAGGGTAATCAGATCATGAAGCTGGACGGTCAGACTACGTGACGACTGCGATTGCTGATCGACACTGGGCACTATATGTCTGAGCCGCTCTAAGCTTGTTGAAAGAAACGTTCGTAATTGTAGTGGCGATCACCATTCAATTATATTAGCCAACCCTTTGTCAATGTGGGCGTGACGTAAAGTCGTCAACTCAGCTTTGGCTAATCGACTGTAATGGGTGACCACTTTCACAGTACCCCTAAACGTCTAATCTGCTTTTATGCAGTTTTCACAGCCGCGTATTCACCTCACATTTGCCTCATTTGCCTGAGGAGACTTCATCTTTGTGGTTCCAAAGTACAAATATGGTTGACTGACTCGTCCGTCAGAGGTTCGTCCCGTTTAGTGGCTGGATCCTTGGATCCTTGCCCAATGGTCTGTATTCTTCTCCCGATTACCTCTGGCAGTAGCTTCTTGAGTCCTATCCAGATGATTTCCGTCTCATCAGTTCGTCCTCCACTCTATCGGCACGAACATCCTAGTTCGCTCCTGACTTGAATCTCACGCGTATCAGAGTCTATCGGCAGTACTTGTTCTCGGCCATATCGGATCGTTAGGATCCGGTCAGATGACACAGGAGACAAGCAGAGGCCTGAAGTCAAACGCCGCTACTGCAGAGTGTATACAATAGTGATCGACAGTGCTCCAAGACACAGTCAGCATAGTCGTGTAGGGACGGAATGAGGAAGAAAAATTTCCTGAGGGAACATACTACTCATAAGGCTGCCAGAAGCTCTTCAACAACTCAGGATAGGTTTCGTCCTTCTTGAGGCCTATCATCAGGTAGGCACGGTCTCCGTCAACTTCATGTTCTACGTGAAAACAAATTGTACGGAATCTTAGAACTGCACAAACGTTTGCACACAGATTTGGGTTTAATCGAGAGCCAGCTGAATCCCTCGTTTACGAACTTCGGCTTAACAGGTGAACTAAAAACGCTGTTGCCATTGAAACGGAATTTCCGAATGGCGTAAAGCTCTAGATGATGGATGTTAACTAGAAAGCTTGCAGGATGAAATGAGGACGGAGCCCCAGATTTTATCTTCCTAATGGCTGGATAGAACGGAACTTCAACGAGGTTAACCAGGCTTATGCAAGGTTTGTCACTGGCTGTCTTTACGTGTCTTAATCGGTTGATGCCAGCAGTCTCTGACGTTTGAAGCCCATGTTTGAAGAAGGGTCAGAGTAAGCCAAGAAGGCCAACACAGTGCTCAAAGGTGTTTCAGAACTTCAACAAACCTTTGGAATGAGCATCTTTTCCAAGCCTGATGACAGTGTACTCAAGTTTCTGTCGAGAGTTGTAGACGACAATTATCGACAGGCACAAAACCGTACATTTGGTAAAATTCACAAATAATATCGTGAAGTTAGCGAACTACACACATTTCCATACCAATTTGGCTTTTGCGGGAGACCCAAATGGAATGGAATCCCGCTGAATCACTCGTTTATGGTGTTTTTAAGCAACTGAATGTGCTGAACCAGGACGCCTCGTGTTTCAGTTTATACGCTATTCGAGATATCGCGATACATGTATAGATGTAACACACTACTCATGAGAGCTGTTGAAGAGTTTTCAGCGACCTTGTGAGTAGTGTAATACGTCCATACAAATATCCAGTATTCAGAGGTACTTATTTCGAAAAGATTGTACGAAAATTGCGCTAGTCATTTCAATATATCCCCGATAGGGAAACTAAACACCTACCTTGATCTCTGCTTTCAGCCAACATCTGCCGAATATTGAGCGCGCACAGAATGTTCTCTTTGTCAGCCAGTAACGACTGCTTAGCCGGAAGTTCATCCGAACAGGAGAGGATCACACAGGTTGAACACTTTTCCACACCCGCTGCTCGTAAGTAGGCTCTACTGAGGGGCGAACCCTGAAATGGGTGACAGAAACTGGGACAGATTAGGGAGTAGTTGTGACAGCACATTAAATTCAACCAGCTCACACCCAAAAACGTGCAGAAAGTAGAATCTGGAAAAATTAAATTTGACTGAATAACGCTCATTGAGGGCCTGACCGGATCAAGCTCTAGCTTGTCCGATCGATTTATCGTCACTAGTGATGTTCACGTGCTATTCGTGATAATTTTATTGATTATTATCGATCTCGACTTACTAAAAATATTGATTAGTTCTTACGAAGTCATTATTTGTCACCAATTGACTGATATTTTGAACCGACTGTGTCAACAAGTCTTCAGACATTCGAAATCAGTCGCAATCGTTTCATCGTCCTGACTTTTGTTTAACCATTGCATTTGGTTCAGCGAGGCGTCTCTGGTAAACCCCTGGTGAGCCAAATCTCAGTAGTAGCGACACTGGGATGCACTTAATCTGTCACGCCTAGTAGTTTCAAACTAGAGATCGAACCCTGACCGTTGAAACGATAATCCACTCGGTCCTAAGTAGCACACTACAGGCATCATTGTGGTGTCAGGTAAACCGATTGAACCACTTACTGTTGATGAAAAGATCCGTTCGGTATTGGGACCTGTTACGAAGGCAGGAGCATGATACATCGCCCCCTTGCGCAAAACGATTCCGCTCTAGTGGTATGTATTTTGCGTGAAGTATCCTACCCTGGCAGTTGATCAAGATGAGAAAAACGGAGTTGGTCGGATGTCACCCCCGCACGTCGTCAGCTTGGATTTAAACTACTCTACTGGACTCTCAGTGACTGAGAGCCCTTTCCATTGCTGACTAACGTCGACTTTCCGCATACTGCTAGTGTTAGACGGAATTCCACACAGATTCCGCTTTACCGATCGCATTTAGGCGCTGCTAAGGCCGAGAAGCCTATCCCGCACAAGACTGTCCAAAAGTTCGGGACACGGCGGTCCGGCATCAAGCCGAGATCTGATTGGTCGAAAGTCTGGACTCAGCAGCCAATCGTGACCCAGTAGTGGCCGAATACCGGTTGCCAATAACGCATCTAGGTGTCAAAATCTCCAGAGGGTTGTCGCCGCTTAAGAACACTTGTACAGCGCGTCATATATATACATGTATATATATGACGCGCTGTACAAGTGTTCTTGACTTCGTTTTAGGCGTTAGTATACGTTGTCCATCTTGGTGGTTGTTTTTAACATTAACGTTAGTCTGGAAGGCTCAGACCTTTACTACAGCTAGTTTTCTTCTTTTCTTTTCTTTCTTCTTGAGGTACATGTCTGTTCCTGATATGGAGTGTGACTTCAGCCAGACGGCCTAGGCACCAGCCGTCTCTGACGAACCAGGCAGTCAATTGGATGAATGCTTCACGTCCCCAAGTGTCTCGAAAGATGATGTATACCTTCCGTGAGCATTACAGAACGCCGTTGGCAACTTCTGACCATTGAGTTCCCAGAATCTTCTTGTTACCAGAGTCCCTGCTCTGCAAAAACTTGCCAGTTAGGCCAAGGATTTCCCCTATATTCAACTTCCATTCACCAAAGTTCGACGTACGCTTCTTAGACCTTTCGACAGAATAGTTTGCTTTTTCTGGATTCCATCAATTGCTCTCCAAACTCATCAGGTTCTTCTTCTCAGGCATCTGAAGAAAGTCACCAAGTTTGGTTGAGTCTGAAGGAACGCATTCGTCGACGTATTCCGACACTTCTTCCGATTGCCCCAAAAGGACGGTTTCTGACGTCCTTCATTGATAACCAAGGTCGTATATCTGTCCTAACTAGAAACCGTTACTTACCAGATCTGTGTGCCCTCAAATGACCGACTTCAAATGTCAACCCTTTCCAACTTCACTTTCCACCTTCTCGTACGCACCAGGGGACGTACCATCGATTTTCACTAATTTCAAACACACCGTCTGGTTTCCTACCGTTTTGAAGCAAAAAAGCTTCACAACAGAAATCGTTGCGCTCCCACGAATGGAACATGCCACCCTTTGCAGTTTGTCAATCACGCTTCAGTAACAGTTATGAACTTTATGCGGAGTTCCATTCCGATTTCGTATGAAGCGCCAGTAAGCTTATCTTCAGACAGTGTCTGCTGGGTCGTGTTCGGTTTGGAACCTGGTACAAAGTGGTCAATCGAACGTCCAAAGACACAGTTTATCAACAGACCTTAGATGTGCTGATCAGTACGGTCCGAGGTTCATACGAGATTCATACAATCAGAGGTCCACCGCATCTGTTTGAAAGGATGACGCAGCACACTTAGCTGCGAAACTTTACCTGTTTTGGGACGCTGGATAGCAAAAACGCGATAGGGTTAGGCGATGCAGTAGCGATGTAGCAAGCAGGATGTTGAAAAGTAACTCGTTTCCCTAACAACCGACTGTTTGGACAGTCAGATTCACGATATTCGCACCAGGTTCAGGGCAGGGAATCAAACAGGACTTTTGATGCGTACAGAATGCTGCTTAGTAGCGCGTACTTCAACCGGAAAATGACCTATCCACGTCGAGTGTCTAGTCAACTGATATAACCGACACTTACACCAGCGAACTTCAAAAACAGCCGAAGAACCAAAACTGTCATACTCTGTCACAAAGTGATTCAAACCGACAGACAGAAAGAATCATGCAAAGTATCGACTGAGCCATTCTGAAACATTCATCCAAGTGTAACTCACGGACAAGACGTAGATTTTGGGGAAATTGCGCAGGCTGTACCATTCCGTCCGTACTAGGTTCTCGTCACATAGGAATACTATCGGACGAAGCTCCTCCTTTGGGATTCGGGTAGAACGGAGCGGCATGACAAAACTCGCGAGTCCCAGCTTCGCGTCGGTTGTCTGCTTTGTTAGACATACCAAGATATGTCCACTCAATGACCACTGAATCAGATCCCTGAGCGACTGGAACAAAAACATGAGGATGAAAATTGTCGTGGTGCTCATGCTACCCTTCACTTTTATGAGTAGTATATTTTAAACACGACTTACTAGGCAAGCAGTTGTGAATGGTCGGTCGGGGACCCAATAGAACAAGCCAGTACTGTCACGCATAATGTCGATTGTGGTCTTCGGCTTGGTGCCATCCTGTAGTTTCGGTTGTTCATACTTGTGGGCATTGCCAGCAACTTTGTGGTGAATCTCAGATGACAGTGCTCGCCTGAGAAAATATTGTCAACCCTTGAATGCTGGGACTTACTTGAGTACTTTTTTGCTAACAAACGGTTTCAGCAGCTGACTGATCCGGAAGCCCAAGCCCTTCGAGGGACGAACTTCCAGAGACCCATATCTTGAAGTGACGCTTCCTTTGTCAATGGCAGGATCTGTCAAGAGAATAGGGCCGAGATTATTTTTTTGTACGTTTCACGGTCTTGAAAAGCATTTTGGTATCTGTATAGAGTCAGAATGAGGTCAGCGGTTGGAAAAATTCTATTTCCCACTTCCACAGTATCGTTCATCCGCATATCCAGTTTCTTCTGTTCTTTCGATGATGGTGAGGACCTGAAAAATGGTTTAGAATGCTTAATAAAACACTTTCTCGCCATACAATCTCTTCATATCTGTAGGTGGCGTGCCCCGAAGAGCTTAACCCATCAGAGAAAAGCCCTCTGTAGAGAACATGAGTGCATTCCACGCCAGCCATTGACCAGAGCAGGACTCTCTGCTTGAGGGAAAGGCCAGTTCTGGGATAAGGTAAACATTTCCTGTCCTCGAGAAATACACTAATTTGCAAGTCAATTTGGTTTTGCGAGAGACCCACCTGGAACCCAGCTGAATCTCCCGTTTTTGATGTTTCCAGGCAACTGAATGTGCTGCACCACGCCGCCTCATGTTCCAGTTGCTACGATATTCGAGATATCGCGATACATGTATAGACGCAATGCACTACTTATAAGGTTGCTGTAAATACTTCGACAGCCCACGACCGGTTTCGCCCTTCTTGGGGCTCATCAGGTAGGCGCAGTCCCCGAGTTTCCGTCAACCTTATGTTCTATTTGAAACCAAATTGCACGAAATTAACGAACTACACTCATTTGCAAACAAATTTGGTCTAACGAGAGACTCACCTAGAACCCAGCCGGAAAAGAATCCTCCAGTTGTAACACCCCTCCGGTGCCTAGCTGTCATGCCCCCCGAAAAAACTACGAGGGAACTGCGTCCACCTGATGAGTCCCAAGCAGGGAGAAACCGGCCGTGGGCTGTCGAAGAATTTTCAGCGACCTTCTGAGTAGTGCGTTCGTATTTCCCGTCCTCCTTTTCTTCTCTTAAGGGTAATATGGTAGTTGTGTGCAATGCTACCTTCCGTAAAAGTTCACGTCGAAACTTGGAACAAGGTACAAAATATCCAGGTTCTGGCGTGTCTCTTACGCACAGGAATTTAGACAAGCAAGCAGTCTGGCTAAACGAACGTTTTGCCTGTTACAACCACTAACGACAGTTTGTCTCTGTTTTGCAGACCTATAAGAGGTGAAGCACTAAAGTTCAGGTGCGTTGAACACGGACCTTATTGTTGCGGAAAGGTTTCTCGTTAACATCTTGGTTACCAAGCCGTCCATGGAATGGAAATTGAGGAAAATTGTTTGGGTTTGACTGCTTCAGTTATTTTGTTTCTGTTCTGTTTTCCTTTTTGCTTTAGATAAACCCATCAAGATAATCGTTTTGTTTCTACTGGCACCCAGTCGTGCTCCAGCGTGTCATCCGAACAAGTCGTTCTAGATCTTAAATTCAAACATCGAACGAGGGGTTCCTTTTTGCTGTATATGGACAAAACTACAAAAGTTCATAGACAATCAACTCCAAATTCCTTTCTCGTACGGGCTTCTTTTTGAGTGGAGCCATCAGTCACTCTGGCAAGCTGTAGGTCCAGAAAGAAAACCTGAGTGTTCACTCCTCATACGACTGTAAAGTCATGTCGAATCGATTTAGGATTCCGTCTAAGTCGCAGTCGCAATACAAGAGGTATCGTTAGTATATCTATAGTATAGTATAGAAAGAAATTCGATGCCTTCAATCAACTTTTCATTCTCGAGGTTACCCATGTGACCAAAAGATCCACAACTGGATGTGAGAAGCTCTGCTTGGCCGTAACTAAACAGAAATCAATTGCCATGCGAAACATTGTTCACAGTGCCCGATTTATGGAGAATTAAAAATTTCCGGTTTCTTTTTGGAAGGGAACTATGCGTTGGAAGCAATAGCTTGGATGCACGAACGCCCTTGAGAGCTCGACTGGGCCTTATTTGACCGTGCCTCTAAACATTGATGTGGCCCGTCTAGGGCCTCCATCCATGAAGACGTTGGTAACCAGCTCAGCTGAGTTTGCTGGTAATGGGTTTTACACTTCGCTGCCAAGTCATTGTTTGACCTCCCCTGGCTCGTTTCCACCCTTCACATGGTCGTGCGAACAAGGCAGCGGAAGGGTCACAGTAAGTTCGTGGTGCACTACTCATAAGGTTGCTGAAAATTCTTTGACAGCCCACGACCGGTTTCGCCCTTCTTGGGACTCATCAGGTAGGCGCAGTGCCCGAGTTTCCGTCAACCTTATGTTCTATTTGAAACCAAATTGCACGAAGTGAGCGAAGTACACCCATTTGCGAACAAATTCGGTTTTGCGAGAGACCCAAGAAGGGCGAAACCGGTCGTGGGCTGTCAAAGAATTTTCAGCAACCTTATGAGTAGTGCATTACGAATATACATGTATCGCGATATCCCGAATATCGTAACGACTGAACCATGAGACGGCCCGGTGCAGCACATTCAGTTGCCTGAAAACATCACAAACGGGAGATTCAGCTGGGTTCCAGGTGAGTCTCTCGCAGAACCAAGTTTGGTCACAGTATGTGTTTTCAGTGAACGAAAACGGCAAGGTCTGAGGCCAACTCCCATAAATATTAACCCACAGTTGGCGTATATGGTGGAAAACAGGACACAGAACAGAGGGTGCTTTGTTCGAAAATTCCGTGGTGGCCGGTTGCTGAACAGCACCAGCAGTAGTATGGTATGCGCAGGGTTATAAAACTATAGCATCGACTTACCACTGTTATGCAGCTGGAGCCTGGATCGACAAGTGCGAAGAGGTTCATGCAGATGGAAGCCGCTGTCACTGTTGCACGCGACGCAGTAAGCTCTCAGACTGTAGTGGAGAAAAAGAGCGTCTTGTAAGTCGACTTGCTGGTGTCCCTCTCTGGAAGGACTATGTGCATTGGATCTAACTTGAGTTCAAGATAATTCCCCAATTTAGTTGCTTACTCTGCCTATGTACTTTTGACTATAGACCTGCTTTGCTTATCACCTTGCCGCAAAGGCCGTCCCGTCCGACGCTTGTGCATAAGCATGTGTCTGCGTGTGAATATGCACGGTCCCATCTGTTGAGCCTGCCTTAACTTGTTTTCTCATAAGTTCCATGTGATCGCGCCGCCAATGAGCACCACGAGACTATGGTCGGAAGGGACGACCGCAACCCACACTAGTGAGCCAACATTCCGCTCACCGGTGTTCGGTGTGCGGACGTTGACACTACACTGCGCCGTTAGTGGCAGACTTGTTCACTTGTTGACGCTACAAACGCAGACAATTGAGGTTGGCTGTATACGTCTGTGTAAAGAAGACCGTAGAATTTCGAACCCAATTCTTCCTTTTGCTATTCAGGATTGTCGAACCCACGTGTCACTCAAGGTTCCGTATCGAGAACCTCAACACACTGGAATATCTGACAAAAACAGTCCCTTCTTGGGGAGGCTCAACTCAAAAACAGTTTCATAGTGCTAACCAAGGGTGACTGCTTTGGAGGATGGACAATTCAGAAAGCGTAACCATACAAAGGGAAAACACATCTACAATCATAGGATAGGATGTCTCAAGTATCTAGACAGCGTGGAAGAGAAGGTCTGTCTCATCTTCGGAAAGACGTGCACTTTGTATATAGAACGCGAAGGAAAGAGGTTACATATTGCGCTATCGTTAGGCTCCAAGTTCCTTCTTATGAAAGTTTGTCAAACTGGGATAAACCTATGCTAAGATGTCGGCTACAAAAAATGCTGATTATTGGGAGATTTAGACCATGTCATTGTAGAAGAGGTGAGCAGCACTCATGTGCGTTCAAATTAGAGGAGGAAAACCGTTTTTCTTCAAGCTGGGCGCTGCCTGCACCTCAGACTGTTGTCCAGTTGAAAGACAGCTGACTTCCACCATTTGGATGGGACGAGATGGCTCAAGTGGTTCGAGCGCGAATCTACTGACCGGAAGGTCCGTGGTTCGAACCCGGCCTCTGCCTCTCGACCCCCTGTCTAGGCTTGGGCAATCTGGTAGTATCCTAGCCCTCGTGTTCCTCTCGGGCGGCATGGCAGTTAGGCATCGAAAAGGTGCTACAGCTAAACGGCGGCATGGATTTGGATTCTATAGCACCGAGTGCGTTCCGTCTGGTTTGTTCGTACACATGTGTTGGGACCAACTTTGTATCACAACCCTCACAATCGTGTAAAGTGGTTTGCTCACAAGACGGCTTGTATAATCCAGCCTCCAGCGCTGCCTTGTTCGCCCTCAAGGCCACATCTAGCTAATTAGTACCAGAATTATTTGAAATCATTAAACTGAAAAAACAACGCGTAGATTTCATAGTAGTCCTTTATCTCTCTCTCTCTCTCAGTTTTGTGAAGTTGGATGTAATTTTATCCGCGGAAAGCCCATTCCCTTCGCTTCATTGTCCAATGAGAAGTCACGTCACTCACTCCCCACGGATGAAGGACCGTCCTCTGTTAAACGGTTCCTCACCGGACACGCAGTTGTTTGTTTCCCCTTCAGAAAGGCCATATACTCAGTTTTCCTCTAAAGGTCTTTCTTGTCACTTGGACCGGGTTGATACAACTCGGTGTGAATAGGTGTACAGACGGACGGACTACAGGGTGAATGGAGTCAAATTCTTCGATATCAAGAAGGGCGTCCTGCATACGGCTTTAATTTGAAACAATTAGAATGGACTACAATGTGGAACATAGGTACCAACTGTGAAACACTCGTGAATAGCAAAATGGCTTACTGTTGTGCATGTAAAAAACTGTCCGCCAAAACAATGGCTCGCATCTGCTGAGAATTTATCCGTAGATAGGTACCAGGGTTGATGACAATCTGTTCGACAGTGTCTTTCTGTGAATAGATGTGTACAGCCACCAAAAGCAACTGAAGGTGTTGCATGGCTATGCTGCAGAGGACAGGGATGGAAAACGTTGGAGAAATTCACAGTAAAAGTTGCACGAAGGTGAGAAAGGTTTGACCATAGTACCGGTAGAATGTTCACCGTAAAACAGGCCATGCTGCAAAACCTAAGTTGACCGTCTTACATATACATAAACTTTATCTGCCCAGTGGGATAGTAAGCTGAAAGCGGACGTCTACTCGCTGATGCAAAGCAATCGGGAACTTTTTCTCACTTAGTGAGCAGTGTTTCGCCAAGTATGATAAAAATACAGTAAGTAACAGCGTAGAAATTATAAAATTGATTGTGTTCGGTTCAAGGTCAAACAGACGTACAAGAAGCACTTGTAAGTCAACCAAAAGATGATCAATCTCGCGTTTGTATGAGGAATATCGATCAACTCGTCAATGAAGGTCTAAATCCCTGGTTCTTGTTTCTTTTTCCGGTCAGCGTTTTTTTATGGACTGTGATATTCTAAATTCGAATGTGTTTTGATCGACCACTTTACGTAACTCTGTGCAGTACAGTACCAAAACGAGTCTGGTCTCAGATGGTTGAGTAGTGAGGTGAATTCCGGGCCTCGGTGTTAGCTGCGGACATAACGCGTCCTTCAATAAGTAGTTTCAGTCATAAGAACTCGTTGTGAATGCGTAGAACTGATAACAAGCAAGCAAACAAGTCGTCGTCACGCGCAGCAGCAGGAAGGACGGAACTGTTGTTTAATCCTGTTATATCTAACTGCTGTTCCCACTCCAGTGCCTGGCGCCAGAAAGACCTCACCGACAAGGGTACACGACACGTTTATTCCAAACAAGCGAGTGCGTGCAAGTGCAAAAGTTACGACGGCTCCGCGCTATTTAACGGGCACTTTCTGACATCGGTCCAGGCTGTCTGGTAGGCGTTTAGTGAACACCCATCAACATCGATCGTGCTTATATAAAGTGTCTGAACGCTGATCATATTCGGTCGTGCTTCTCTGACGTGTCTGAACACTCATCGGCTTTTACTCAGTTGATTGAATGAATGACTGGCCTGGATGCTTGCTGGCTTTCCTATTGAGATTTTAGGATCTCAGTAGGTTCCGGGTGTCCTGGGGTTACTTTCAGGAATCTGATCTTCCTGGTAGCTCTCCTCTATAAAGACCACCTGGAGGCGGTACCCAGAGGTGGTCTCCTGAGAGGCAACAGGTTAAAGCGAAGTACACAAAAGTGGGAAAAAGCCTTTAATGAAGCAACAAGCCTCCAGGACAGAGGCTGAAAAGACCCGTTTTCCACACATTGCCTCGCATTTGTATGCCCACTCTGCCAACTGGCTCTAATGAGGACAAAAAATGTCCGTGCTTAGAGCAAGTGTAAACCAGGATATTCAGCCAGGGTAACCATGGCGAGAAATCCTGCAGAAAACGCGGGTTTCTACAGCTGATTTTTCAACTTGGATTAAAAAAATCACGTGAACTGTTAACGGTTGAAAACCGTTCAGTGGGTGAAAACAGGAGGGAAAATAGGTTGACAAATGTCGACGATTACGCTTATTTGCACACGGATTTGGTTTTGGCAGGAACTGAATCGCTCGTTTAGGATGGTCCAATTCAGGCGGCCTCATACTTCATTTGGTACGATATCCGAGATATCGCAATACGTTCTGGTCTAGAAGTTGCATACTACTCATAAGGCTGCTGTGGAAAGTTTTCAGCAGCCTTAGGAAAAGTGTTTTTCGTCCTGTTTCATACCCATACTTCAAATGCGAGTGAATGCGGACGTAACAACGGTCACAATCGCACAAGACAAGCTTCGTTTTTTTTGATAACGCAGTCGTTTAAGAAATCACAAACACTCAGCTGACTATGATGCATTAGAATCAATAACCTTTCGGTCTTTTTACGTAGGTTTTCCACCAAAGATTGATCCGCTTTCGTGCTAGTAGGTTGAACACCCAAGAGCGACTGATTTGCCACGTGATGAACTCGCACTCGGGGTGTAGCACCACTCACCGTTCAGTCAAGAATCCGAGTCACGTGATCACATATTGACTGGCTCCTCTAGTGAAGACTTCTCAAATGTGAGTTCCACTCATCTTGCGAAATCATTCTTCCTCTGAGCTACTTACGGATTTATGGACGGTGAGTGGGGCCATATCCTGTCTAGGTGCAAATTAATCAGACCACGAAAAACACGTAAATCCAATTTACCTCGTATTATCAATATGTTGATTACCTTGGTGGAAAATTGCCTAATGACTACAGAGACTGATGGAATCCGTCATAGCCAGGTTGATTAGTTCCAGCCCCGTGACAAGCATGGACCTCTTGCTGGGAAAAACCGGCAAAAGGCGACGGTATTGCACTCTTCTCAAATCAGCGTGAGTGCAAGAGAACCCCAGCTATTCAGTGGCAATCTCAAGATCTGTGAAAGAGATCTAGCAACACAACCGTGTTCATGTCTTCTCGGTGTCAACCTTGCTAAAAAGTTTAGACGCATCACAAGACGCACACCCAGATCTGGACTGTATACGCACCTCGAATAATTTTTGGAGCCCAGTGGACGCAAACACAAATTGCAAGGACCTCGGTAAAAACTGCATAAAATTCTTGCGGATGACAGGAATCGAACAAAGTTGCACCAAGAAACACATTCCAGAGAAATAGCTTCTCTACCCTAGCTACACGTCAGTTGAATTCCACACCAGAGTTAACCCGCGCTGCTGCTGAGTTATTGTCTATTGAGTACCGGCACTGTCGAGGAAGAATCCGATGCCCTCAAACATCATATCATGTTTTATTTATCAAGTTGCCGGTATCTGCGTGTCCACTTACGAAGGGTCTGGAACACGAATTACCTGTATGTGGATACCGAGTCTTGATTGTAGCTCGGTCAAGAAGCGCAACTTTCAAGCATCTGGTAGCAAGTGATCACGCTTTAGATGCTCTCAAACAGTAACCGTCGATCGATTTGATGGCCCAACGATTTTTGTCGTTGGGCACGTGATCTCTTCTGTCCACTTTTTCCTACATAGTTTCTGTAGCTTACATCATTAGATTCACCACTGAATTGTAATCGAAGTGACAGTGCACCAGACATTATAGACCACTGATTCGGTGGACAGCTAGTCAACCGATAACAAAATAATATCGACTGCACAATTCAAAGTCGCTAGTCTTCCTTCAGGTTTCACTTCGTTGCTTAATCTCTTGGAGTTCAGGACCTAAGATCAGGTCAACGAACGGTGAAACCCAACTTCTGTCCACTCTAAGTGACTGGAATTTAGTTGAGGGGTATGTAGGAAACTACTCACAAGGTTGCTGAAAACTCTTCGACAGCCCATGACCGGTTTCTCCATTCTTCGGACCCATCAGGTAGGCGCCGTCCCCGAGTTTCCGTCAACCTTATGTTCTACTTGAACCCAAACTAGACTGAGTTCGATGAATACACTCATTTGCAAATCAATTTGGCTTTCACAGGAGACTCAAGTGAATCTCTCTCTCATGATGTTCTTCAACTGAATGTGCTACACAAAGCTCGCCGTCTCATGTTTCAGTTGGTACGATATTCGAGATATCGCAGTATATTTTCATAAAGGAAACTACTCACAAGGTTGCTGAAAACTCTTCAACAGCCCACGACCGGTTTCGCCCTTCTTGGGACTCATCAGGTAGGCGCAGTTTCTGTCATCCTTATGTTCTAATCAGTTGAGTCTCTCGTGAAAACCAAATTGCTTTGCAAATGAGCGCATTCGTCGAAAGGGGTATTCACAGTTATATGTAATTAACATCAGCTAAGTTGGCCGTTTTACGAAAGAACTAGTTTGATTACAAACGACTTCTGGTGCGTACCACAGAATCATGGTTACGTCTTGGTCAGGAAATGACCTTGCTAATCACGCAGAACCCAATTTGTCACGTACCTAATTTTGACACGTGTTTGAAAGCGGTGGTTATCGATCAGTTATCACATGCTTCTCTTTGGTTGTTTCAAAACATCATTCGTTAAGCTCTGACAAAATAACTGCATATGAGAAAGGTCATTCGATTCCTATAGATTGGTTGTCCAGCTCAGACCACGTGACCAATGATCTTATGGTCGATTAGCAGAGAGATGTATTCGATTGTGTAGAGACATGTTGATCCGGAAGATAACAGAAATGAATGGAGTGAATGCCATCCAGTTGTTTAGCGTTAGAACGATGTGCTTAGACCGTTTCGTTTAAAAAGCTCACTTCGAAATTTAAGTATAGATTGGCAGAAAGCCATCACGACATGTTGGCCGAGCGTTTCGTCATTTTCATTTGATAACTGGGCGATACCAGCAAAATACGCTCAGTTGCAAACAAACTTGGTAGACCTACTTGGAACCTAGCTGAATCCCTCGTTTTTAAGCGACTGAATGTGCTGATGAGCCCCAAAAAGAGCGAGACCGGTCGTGGGCTGTAGAAGAGTTTTCAGCAACCTCATAAGTAGTGTAGTAAGTCTAGACACGTATCGCGATATCTCGAATATCGTACCAACTAAAACATGAGGCGACCTGGTGCAGCACACTCAGTTGCTTAGAAGCATCATAGGCGAGAGATTCAGCCGGGTTCCAGGTGAGTCGTTGGTTTGTTCGCTGAGCTGGGCAATTTGATTGCAAGCAATGGGCCTTGCGCCTCTGTATGGTTAATTCAGTCCTTCCGAAAACCCAGGAACCCAAAACATAGCACATCAATTCTATACCTGTTCATATATTCAACACTAAAGACGGCGTAAATGCATTGACTTCACGTGACACAGGTCTCCGTAGAAAATGAGCGGTATCGGATCTGCAACCATGTGAGACGAATACACGTTTTTCTTGTATTTCGGGGCTACAGTGACCTTGATTGCGGTCTGGATTGTTCTAGCATACACTTTCAGCTAAATCTCCGCTATCCATATCCTTCTACACGCAGCCGAACAAGACAGATGAAACTTCCATCTGAGAAATCGTCATCCGAGGAGCCAGTCAGCACGTGACTTCTTGACATGGATTCTGTGATTAGACGATGAATGACATTATATGATCATTTGCATATCAATTTGTTTTTGCGAGAGACTCACCTGGAATCCAGCTGAATCTCTCGTTTGTGATGTTTCCAGGCAACTGAATGTTCTGCACCAGGCCGCCTCATGTTTCATTTGCTACGATATTCGAGATATCGCGATACATGTATATACGTAATACACTACTCATAAGGTTGCTGAAAATTCTTCGATAGCCCACGACCGGTTTCGCCCTTCTTGGAGCCTATCAGGTAGGCTCAGTCCGCGAGTTTTCGTCAACCTTATGTTCTACTTGAACCCAAATTGGAGAGACTCACCTGGAAACCAACTGAATCTCTTGCTTGTGATGTTTCCCCAAGAAGGGCGAAACTGGTCGCGAGCTGTCGAAGAATTTTCAGCAACCTTATGAGTAGTGCATTACGTATAGACATTATATGCTCTCCAGATGGCTGTTAATCAGCCTGTTAATCATGCAGTCGTCCGTGGCCGCGTTCAAACTACCAATCGGGAGATTCGAGACTCCGTCCAGATTCTCACAAGTGTACAGGGAGCTTTCTAACAAGGCATGGGAGAGGAATGCTAGTGCAGTCCAGACACAGTTGGATACCCTGAAGAGATAGCTGCGTTAGAAATAAGGACGGTTTCGTTCGAAGGGAATTCGTTCTTGGCAGAGACAACTATACAAAAGAACGGGGTTCTGAAGTTTCATTCTGAATTCCACCTTGTCGGTGAAGTCTGTCAACTCCGAAAACCTGAGGAACAATTAATGGCTTGTTCAGCATTGTTGGGAGTTTCCCGAACGTTCGAACCCTCCAACTCATGGCTTTGTTGACCGTCACGAGTAGTCGGTCAGCCCATTGATTGACTCCCATTTAAACTGGGCGTAGTGCCACGCATTCTGCAATCATGTGATTCACGTCAGTGGTCACGTGTTTTCTCGCTCCTTGAATAAGCAGTTTATTGGAGGTGAGATATCGAATTGGGTCTGAATTCATTTAAACAGACGAAGCGCGAATCACGATTTACGGCTACATTACTTTCTGCACCAAAATGAAGTCACATGATCAGAAATGTCTCGATTGACCTCTGCGATCTGTTTTTTCCCGTTTTACGGTTTGTGTGAGCGGAGTACATGAACAGAATTCAGACTTCCAACACTTGAATTTCAAATGCCAAGTCATGCTCTATAAACTACAACACGCTCACGAATTTGGACAGACGCAGCTGAGATTATGTTTCCAAGTCATTGTGAACCCTTCGGTATACAGTCAATAATTATATGGTTTCTGATCCTATTTTCTCCCCCCCCCCTCTTGTTTACCCTGTCCATAAGTGGCTTCTTCAAATTGATTACCGTGACTCATTGGCCACGGCATCCATGGAAAGTTTCACGGTCATTATCAGGGTAAACATGTTTCCGAGTCTACTGAAGTCGTCTGAGCAAAAGACAACTCTCTCCTAGATGGCAAGGCTTTGCAGGGTTCCAGCAAGTTTGGAGAATTCTCGTCAGTTACTTCCAATTCCAGCAGCGTGTGTTGATGCTGTCGAGCCAAGGGTCGACAGACAGCTAGAAGCTACCAAACTTGTCTAGAATGTTTACCACAGTCTGATTTCCGATTCATTAACATCATATAAAGGCTGTTCATTGTTACAGTCTTTCAAGAACCCTCAGAAAAGTTCACGCAAATGTGTGACTTATCACAAAAAAGTCAATCACAGTAGCGTAAGTAATGAATGGCCAGAGTACAAGATCGATAAATTCAATGATTCTAATGAACGGCAGTTCCTGTTGAGGTCGAGCTTGCCGTAAGAATTTGAAATTCGCCAGGAAAATCCTAGTGGAGGGTGACTCACCTGACAACTGTTTGAAAGGGCATTTCGTCGAATGAGGGCGAGAACTTCACTGTATACAAGCCGTATCGAGTCCCTCGGAAGTAGTTTCGAATCCAAGCAGGAAACCGCTTCTGAAATGAAAAATGAAATTTGGGACTAGGGAAGCGAAAATGTAACGGTCAGATTTTCATAGCTTTGGTTCAAACTGTCGGATAAACAGAGCGCTGTAAATAGAAACGTGCGGGGACAATTCAGCATAAATTTGATCTCTTCTTACCTGGTTTATCACATTGCAATAACCATCGAAATCGACGTGATGCACTACTCATAAGGTTGCTGAAAATTCTTCTCCAGCTCACTACCAGTCTCGCGCTACTTGGGGCTCACTAGCTCATGCAGTTACTTGAAAACAGCGTAAACGAGCGATTCAGCTGGGTTTTAAGTCCCAATTTTTTCTGCAAATGGGTCTATTTCGCTAATTTCGTGCAGTTTGTGTTCAAGTGGGACATAAGTTTGACGGAACCTCGGGCACCGCGCCTACCTGATGAGCCCCAAGAAGGGCGAAACCGGTCGTGGGCTGTCGAAGAATTTTCAGCAACCGTATGAGTAGTGTATTTCGTCTATACATATATCGCGATATTTCGAATATCGTACCAATTGAAACATGAGGCGGCCAGGTGCAACACATTCAGTTGCTTAGACACATCATAAGCGAGAAATTCAGCTGGATTCCAGGTGGGTCTCTCGCAACACCAAATTTGTTTGCTGAAAATTCTTCGACAGCCCATGACCAGTTTCGCCCTTCCTGGGGCTCATCAGGTAGGCGCAGTGCCCGAGTTTCCGTCAACCTTATGTTCTAATTGAACCCAAATTGCACGAAATTGCAAATAAGTGTGTTTCGCTAAGTTCGTGCAATTTGGTCTGAAGTAGAACAGAAAGTTGACAGAAATTCGCAGACTACACCTACCTGATTAACCCCAAGACTGGCGAAAGCGGTCGCGGAGTGTCGGAGAATTTTCAGCAACCTTGTGAGTAGTGTATTGCGTCCATACACGTATGAGATCTCTTGCTCCCCATTCTAAGGAATACAACCTCATAGGGAATGTACTGAATACGTCATACTTAGACTAATCTAGAAAGTCCATCAGAGTGGGTCAGGTGCGGCACATTCAGTTGCTTAGACACATCATAATCGGGAACTTCAGCTGGGTTCCAGTTGGGTCTCTGACAAAACCAAATGTGCTTGCTGAACGAGGCTGTAGTAGCTATAATCTTTGTACGACAAGCAAGGGATTCTCACAGCCAGTGATGATGATGATGATGATGATGATGATGATGATGATGATGACGATGAGACCGAACGGAGCACATTGCACTGGTTTCGGCCTAAGCTTTGATAACGCTTCTACGACAACATAAGCTGACATGCTGATTTCGACGCGAAGCGATTGCCGGAGACGTTCTTCAATCGGATCGCAGAATTTCACGGCGGTATTTCCGAACCACACCATCTTCCATGCACTAAGTTCGAAAGCAGACTCTCCCTGATGCTCCTGCAAATGTTCGCAAATTAACGGAACAAATGGAATCCTTTAGACCACAGAAGAGTCTCCCAAGTAATCCGCAAAACCCTACAAATCGTTCTAACCGAATTTTAGCATACGTTTGGTTCAGGTTTTTCACTAGGCCCGAAGATTATTTGTTCACGTCGTGTAAACAATCAGTTTGAAGCACAACTTCAGTTTGGAAGCCTACTTCATCAACTTGCTAGCTTGGTCCCAACTTATAATTCCGAATTTCGAAATGACTTAGATAGCGAGAAACCCAAAAAGACTTGTGGTGTGACGTAATCGAGCAAAACTGATCAATACTCAGTTAGAGGATAGCATTTCAAAAACGGACCAATCAGAAACATGCACCAGAGCAGTCTCAACTGGATAAAAGAGCGGACAGAGTGCGCCAAGACAAACACATGAGGCCGTAACGGCAAAGCCTACTGGTAGGTCCGTTATGTTGTGGGTACAAGAACGCCAACGTCTTTTGCGATGCTGTGATAAAATTCATGGAAATGGTACATTCAAAACAATTTCACAACAGGTGAAAATTATGTGGAATAGTTTTTGATAACCGTATGAGATCTTCGATTGTCTATCACGTGTCTGAATTAACGCAGGTGTGAATAAAATGACCAGAACTGGTATGTGCAACAAAGAACTGGGATGGTATATAAGGTCAGACAAACTTTTCAGGAAGACGCTGGAAAGTGACTTAAAACTTATGTGAACATTCGATATGGCCATGTCTGCACACTAGTTCTACACGATCAACAGAGTTGCAATTATTTGCTTGTTCAGACGTGGTAGTTCGGCATGCGTTGTGTAACACGCTGGCCTCGCATGTCAGACGTCCTAAGTTCGAACCCCGGCATGGCCAAGGATATGCACTACCTATAAGTTCTGCTGAGAGCAAGACATGAGTCCAGTGCTTCTGCTCGCTTTGCTGTGGGGTCGCGAGAATAACTGCGTCAGGACAGGAAGATGACCGTTCATACGATGGCGGTGGGAAGCTCGCAACCGCCTGCAAAAATTGTCCAGAGGGTTTCAAGCGTCCATGGCGCTAACTGACTGGGAACTTCTGACAAGTCTACAGACCTGAAGAACTGTCAGAAGAGCGGGTTAGAACTTCTGGATCGCCTAGGCACTCAAACAGCTGACACACGATTCATGGCCAACTTTATACATGAACAAGGAGGTTCCGCTTAGTAACCACTGTACAGAACACAAGGGTAAACACTGATCACCTGTGCGATGCGGAAAAAACAACGACAACTCACCTCATCCAGTTTTGTCGGAATCGGTACTCTTACCATGAGGTTGGTCAACAAGGTTGATGCCCCCCGTGCCAGACAGTTTAAAGACATCAAGCCGAGCTTCAGTTGCGTTGTACAAATCGCACGATCAAACTCATCTGTTCGTCCCTCCCGCCAACCTGGAATGTTGGACATCAGAGCCTTGGATGGATGAGCGAAAAAAACGGTGGAATTCGGTTAGTTCGCATTCAATCAAGTCAGACGAACTAGCATAAAACAGATGAACGAAAATGCCGACAATAAATTCATCTATAGAGATAACTTTGTTTTCGTTAGAAGATAAACAGTTCATAGTCCGTTATGAAAATAGATTTGTTTTGTGAAGCGAAGCATCGAACTAAGAAATGCACTAAGTGCTCCGAACAACGTTTCTTGTGAACAGGAAGCAGTGTGCCTAATCGGAAGAAGTTAGCTGACGTGATCTAAGTTGAAGGACAAGGCCCGGGTCGCGTTTGCTAATTTGAGACACCTATGGCGTCAAAGTGGTGTATCCTTGAATCTCAGGGGACTTGTGTATCAAGCTACAGTGCGGGCTGTTTTGTTGTATGGCTTTGAGACTTGGCCTAATCGAGCAGCGGAACTGAGACGTCTTCAGGTGTTCGACGATCGTTGTCTCAGAACCATAGCTCGTGTGGGTTGGTGTCGGCGGATCCGTAACGAGGCAATTAGAAAGCGAGTTTTGGGTTGTGCGACGAGTACTTCCATTGAAGAATGTGTCCAGCACCAGAAGCTGCGTTGGTTGGGACATGTGTTGCGTATGCCGAAGAGAGTGCTGTTTTCCATGCCCAATTCAGAGTGGCGTAAACAGAGAGGTGGCCAGACTTTGACCTAGGAGAGGGGTATGAAAGAGATTACGAAACGCTTTGGTGCTGTCGGCGCTACTCCCCTTCCAGGAAGGGGACCGCGTGATCCCCACTGTGCCTGGTTAGAGACACTACAACGTATGGCTGACAGCCGATGTCAGTGGCATTCTTGTTGTCAGTTTCTATCCAGATTGCCTGAATGAGTGTTTGGAGGTGTAGGCACCTCGGTGTGATTGTAGCAAGCTAGCACTAAGTGCATTCACCATCCACCTTTATTCTTTTTCTTACAATAAGGCTTTCAAGTAAATCATGGTTGTACGGCAGTGAAGCATCGGTGTTGAACACTGATTTCATACTGTCGATGATGATGATGACCTGACATAAAATAGGCATGAATGGTGCCGCGTGGTGTGTTTGGTCGGATGGGCTCCAGCGTTTACTGGTGTGAAAAAAACTGAAAGAAACTTACGGACGTTTGATCAAATGGCAGCTAGTTAGATGCACTTTAGGGTAACGTAGAATGCTATGTACTTGTCCCCTGATTGACACTTATTCGACCAGTGTCCTTTTTTTAAAGTAGTCAGCAATCCTTTTAAAGTGAGACCCTCTCAGAGCGATACCGCACTCCTCAATGGAAGTCACTGAAAGAAGGAGATACATGTCTCATGGTAGTTCCTCCCGAGTGACCCAGTGCACTACACACACACGCACAAGTTTAGAAAAGTGCATGCAGTTTGTTCATGGGCTCACTTTGTTGTCCATCATTGTTAGAACACACAGAATGCGACATTTCGAATGCAGGTTCTTCACTGAGACCACTCGCATGATGTTTTCCCAGTCATCCTTTGCTGGATCTGAGCTCTGTCCATCCGACAGAACGATCACTGCTTCAGCAAAACGGGCCTGGAACAAAGACCGGTACACTTAAAGTGGAACTTTCCGAATTTTTTGCCCAAAAATTGATCAAAAACTTGCCAAAAGGATGATCTAAATTTACCAGTTGTGTTAGATGTGTTAGTGATTTTTCTAACGATAAGGATAATCTTGTCTAGAAACAAATGAAGACCTTTTACTATTCTAGAAAGATGCACTGCGAATCATTGACCAAGTTACGAAAAGCCCACCAAGATAGACGCAACCGACTTGTTCGCCAACTTTGTGAGATGACCGCGGAAAGTGGCTGCGCAGTAGCGGTAATTTAATTCCTTGTATGCTGTGCTGCGTTGAACATTCGGTTGGCAAAAGAAACTATACACACACACACACAGCTAGCTGGGTCACAGACGTCGATGACTTTGCCCTGTCAGAGACACCATCATGGTGTAGTTTCTCATGGTGTTTGAGCGAGGCATAACACAACCATCTTGACGCTCTCCTTAAACGTACCACAAGATGTGGAGTTATAGAACGCTCCCTTACAAAGTTACCCTCCATGTAAAGACCCCCTTGGGTACGATCAAATGTAGGTAGTTGGCTAATAATGTGTTTGAATATTGGTAACTCGGGTGCATTAATTGGCAATTGATCACATGGCTGTTGATATGTTCGCCGAGCTTGGCAATTGATTTGAAACCGCTTCGTCACGATTCGAGGAGATATTTCAACAGTAGTGTGGCCGCAGAAAGCAAGAAATACAAACCACAACGCAACACAGATTGTGATCGGACCAACCAGAATCCAAGTGCGATGATTATCAATCGCCAATCAGGTTACAGCACAAAAGCTGCTCTTTGTAAATTACATAAACGAAAGCACAAAGAGAGGAACTACCCACCCAACAGCGTACTAGAAATGTCTCCTCGAATGGTGACGAAACGTTTGCAAATCAGCTGCCAAGCTTGGCGAACAGATCAACACCTACCTGTTCAATTACCACGTATTTCGCTGTTTCTCTTTATGTGGTACAAAGACTCTTCTGTGCGTAACACAGGGGGGTTTGTCTGCATCATGTTTGCAGATTAAACAATAGGGGTACTTTAATCCGTTTGGTATCAGAATATGCACAAAAGAACACTAGCGTTTCCTAAAAGGAACTGATCACAAGATTATTGAAAGCTGTTCAACAGCCCACGAACATTTTTACCCTTCTCGGGACTCGTCAGGCAGGACAGTCCCCGAGTTCCCGTTAACCTTATTTCTAACTTGCCCCGAAATTAGACGGAACTCACCAAGCACTCTTATTTGCCAACTAATTTGGTTTTCACGGGAGACTCAACAGGATCCAGCCTAATCTCTTGTTTGTGGTATTCGTTACCACTGTTTTTTATTACAGAGGCTGTGTAACTTCAATTTTTCATAGAGACTGTCTACGAGTGTCCAGTCGTCCCAAGGAAAGCCTCATGCTTCAGTTGGTACGATCCAGCTAGGACTCATTTGAATCGCGCGAAAAAGGGCAACTTTCGGAGGACGGTACTTGGCGAATTCCGTCCCAGCTGGGTTCAGGTAGAAAGAACAATTGGAGACTGTGCCTACCTGATGAGCGAAACTGGTCTGCGCCCTCGAACAGTTTTCAGCAACCTTATGAGTAGTGTGTTACGATGTGTAGATTATCTTTTACCTCCAGTTTGAAGGTAAGCTAAAGGAATTTGATGAATAACTTTGTGGCCGGTATTCAAAATCCAGTTTGCTTTCAGAATTTTGAGCAGCATGGGAATTTGCTGCCCACATATGTGAAATGGTCCCCAAAACATTCCTGTGACGAGCTCACAAGCCCTGAATCTGAAAAGCTCAGCAACGCCGCTAGCAAATGGCATAACCAGACGATGCCCGGGGATCAGCTAGGGTACACACTGCTGAAGCGTGTGCAAAAGGTAAGACTTCACAGAATCGATGAGCTGCTGGACTCCCCGTAATCTAGTTGGTAACAACAGTTACACTGCCATTAACTGGCCAGAAGGACATTGACTGACCATGCCGAGGCTACTGTGTTTCGGGAAATCGGCTTACCAACAATGGCGTTGTCAGACATCAGCTGTCAATCTGATGGGCACAGAAGGCAGAAATCCAGTGTACGTGTGTGACAGGTTGTTATAGTGTTGGGCATATCAGTATCCCCATAAACTGTTTATTTCTCGAGTTATTGCCAAAATTATTCTTTGAAGTTTTGAATTTTTCAATTTCGCGCCTTTTCCGCCATGTTGCTCCTCAATCCAAAAAGACCGCGCCTCTTTCCTATTGGTCATTTGGACTTTGTGTGTGGTAACGGATTTATTGTTCCCCAAGGTCGCCCAAAATATATATATTCGACGGTGCTCCCACTGTACTTCGCCTTTGGTTGAGGCAGTAAAAATCCCTCCTCTGAAGGTCTGGTCTGCTCTTCTCTCTCTGCGCTAGGAGTGGTGGGGCTCGCGTCATAGCTGGGGATTCGTGCGCTCGTTCTCAGGTCGCGTAGATCCGTTTATCTTACCCGATTCCGATACATAACATTTGGCGACAGGGATGGGATCAGGTTGACTCAACCCTTTTCAGATAAGCCTGACATTGCAGGTTCTAGCCCTGTCTGAGAACTATGTCTTCAGTAGATTACGCCTATTATGGTTCATACTGAATCCTTTGCGAATACATGTCTGTTTTGCGTTAATATATCAATTTTGTAAAGTAATGCACGCAAGTAGCTGATCTAGAAGAACATACGGGAAAACTTCTGCTTTCTAGGTCATTACCCGAACATATTGGTCAGAATTTTAAAAGATAACCGTCCATCCTAGACTAGCAGGTCTTATCCATGATTGTCATACCTTGCCGTTCGTCCGGTGCAACTACAGGGATTTCCTTTAGGTTGAAAATTCAGTCCAGAATGAACATTGCTCACTGCTTATGGTGTGTGGAGATTTAGGAATTTTCAAGTGATATTTCATCCTGTAAGTCAAACTTCCATCTGAGCAGTCCTCACTCGAGAAGGCAGTCATCAAGTGTGAACACACGATATGTATTCTGTGACTGAACAGTGAAAGGGGCTGTACTCTGTCCAAGCGCGAGTTCGTCAGGCTGTTGATCAGGCAGCCGCCCGTGGCCAAACAATTAAGTGTTCAAACTACCGGCTAGGCGGTCGCGGGATCCAAATTCCTAGGAGTTTCGTGAGATGCGCACAGTTGACAATTCACAATAATGAAACAGCTTCTTGACATTTCAGCATGGATTGTTTCCACCTACAGGATGAAATCTCCATGAACATTGCTCAGCCTGTTGCATCTATACTTCATGACTAATTTGGCCGTTCTACGTCACAGTGAAACCCGTAATTGTCGGTGGTTTGACAGTGTAAACCTTGGTCACTGCGTTCGGCGTGAACAAATGTAGCCATTGGAAACCATGTTTACCTATTATGTTTTTGGCCTTCAGTTTAGGCCAGATATTGGTGCAAAAGTCTAACCGCCGGATGCCAGTCTCCGTTACAAAGACTTCTCATTCACACTGTCGTCCTGTAATTGGACGAAAAAATTAACGGGTCAGGAAATGTCGGCCAAAAAATCAGAATGTCTCCTACTTTAAACCAAGAATATCAGTAGTTTGGCGACTTGTCAGTGTTTCTGTTAAAGAGCATCTGTCTTACCTGTAGAGATCATTTTGCTCTGTGCTCAGTGAGCACGGTAACGTAAAAGTGCATTGAATTTTAAGGCCACGCCAATTCATTTGGAAAAGTGACTCACTTTTGCTCTTTTCAAGTCTTTTGGCGAAGTAGCGTCTCCTCTGAGGAATGTCGCGTGCACACTCTCGCGTTTGAGTAGTGCCTTCAGTCGAGTATCCGGATTGTTTCTGTTTGAGGAGCAAAACCAATGAGGAAAGTGCATATCTTACTCTGACATGAACAGCATCATTATGTTCTTGTCAAACCGACCACGATCCGCGTTCACAAAGGCGTGCATGAACACGGAGACCGACTGGTAATTGATACTGCCACAGACGATCACGTGACTATGACAAAGAGAAGAAACAATTGCGAGATTGTTAGCAGTTGGAAGTTGGGTTTGAAGGACAGGAGTAATGTACATCCGTCGGCTTCAGGCCAGGGCAGAAAATGTGCAAAGTAGCCACAGTGGCCCACCGCTTGCCTGAAAAGAGACCCTCACTCGGTTAGTGCCACTGATATGAAAACCCAGCCAGAACTCCGACTATTGGACAGGAAAGTAAACGTCCCATATTTTCACGTCTCTCCTTGAACTTTCATGGATATTCATTGACTATCACGCAATTGTAAACGAACACTGCAAAGCAATTTCACGAGTTCCCTACTAAACTTCACTTTTCATTAGATGCGGGGCGGAGCTTCGAGAAGACCACACACTACTTGCATGCCCCATCAGTAGTATGCGCCAGCAGTGCGGTGCGAGCACTCATAATACAAGCGCCTTGCTTAAAAGGGATTAAACCCATTCCAAGCATTTGCTGAATACGAATGAAAACGTGGGACGGAATAGATGAAACTCTAGGGGCGTCATCCAACGTACTCTGACAGACCACTCTGTCTTCAATACCACGGTGATCGTGCATCATCTTCGACCGAGAAGCGTTTTCTAGTACCGTCCTTTTTTGAATTATCCAAATGGTGTGGAAGACACTCAGTGAGGCTTCATCTTGAAATGGGCCACAAATGTAACATCTACCTGTAATCGATCGGTTATGGTCATTTTCGTCCGATCTAAGTGCGATGAGTCAGTTTAAAGGAGTCAAGAATTTCGCATGTAGTTTTGTTTGTTCACAACCCTAATTGTCTCGAGATAAACATGGGGGTAGAAGACCATTGATAGATCTGGGAGCTGTCACCATCGTAGTGTTTGAGTGAAACAGTTGAAATGGCGCATGCGACGCCACTCACCTACTTGGGACTCCGATTCTAGTTTTTCTGTGAACCACTAATTGGATGGTTTTCCTTTTGTATCTGTGGGCACTTTTTGTGGAAATTAGGCTACTCACGAGTAGTCAGGGTGTAATTCCCATTTGAGATGGTCTATGTGGCGGAGCAGATAAAGCGTATGCTAGGGGATGTTAGCTGGTAGGAATTTGACGAAAACAGACTTGGTGTGTCGCTTATAACCTGAGCATAAGGCGGGTTTTCGCTTTTGTCAGGATGTTGTCGAGATAAGGTAAGGTTCGGTCCCGGGGGCACGGAAATACAGATCGCGCTCGAGGGACCTGAAAAATGTAGACCTACTAGAGCTCAATAGTCAGCCATGGCTCGGATGTAGACTGCGAAACAGCCTTGTCAGTGAGTGCAGTTACAAAGTGCTTGAAAATTAGCGAACAGAAGTCGTTGCATATTACTGCTTAGGTCCGAAAGATCGGTTTACATAGCGTCATGCAAACATCAGAAGCCTGACGGAACATACTACTTTTGAGATTGTTGAAGGCGGCTCGATAACGCTCGACTGGTTTCTCCCTTCTAGGGACTCACCAGGTAGATTTAGTTCCCCAGTTCTAATTGGACCTAAATTTTGTACAACTCGTGAACTAGAATCACCCACAAATTAATTCGGCACCAAGGCGAGTCTTACCAACAAGTTTTATTTGCAATTGAGTGGAAATCACAAAAGATTAGGGGAAAATCGTCCAGCTGTAACACCCTCTCGGTCCCTAACTGCTATGTCACCCGAGGGAAGCACGAGGGCTGGGATACTGCCAGGTTGCCCGAGCCTAGATAAGGGAAGTCCAGAGGCAGAGGTCGGATTCGAACCACGGAACTTCCGGCCAGTAAATTCGCGCTCTAATCACTGAGCCATCTCGCCTCGCTCTATGACGACCATGAAGAAATCATCCTCCAAAGACAATTCAAGCGAATGCAGTTTTGATCGATAGGCGAGCATTCGATAAATACAATAATTTGCAAATCAATTTGGTTTTGTGAGAGACTCACCTGGAACCCAGCTGAACCTCCCGTTTTTGATGTTTCCAGGGTTCCGATTTGGGTTCAAGTAGAACATAAGTTTGTAGGAAACTCGGGGACTGCGCCTACCTGATGAACCCCAAGAAGGGCGAAGCCGGTCGTGGGCTGTCGAAGAATTTTCAGCAACCTTATGAGTAGTGCATTACGGATAGCTGAGCATATTTTAGCCCATTTCATCCGGTGCACCTTACTGTGAATGTACTACACATCACATTACTTATCATGTATGACTGGGTTTCAGTCCACCTCCACCTTGCCAAAAGCATAGTTCGTATCAGAATGGCACAATACACATTCTAGTCTCAAACGGTGTTGCACTGAAACGAAGCACGCCGATTGAACCATCGATTTTTGCTTCCACTTCTGTTAGTTTGTCATCTTTATTGTATACAGTACAGTGTGCAACTGATGAGACGCACTCAGCTTCATCCTAATCGCCATTGTTTGCCCTGTCTTTAGATTTGTAAGGGCACTCTCGGGCAGCTGAAAAGACATGTGCTGGTTCGACCAAATGTCCCACCAAATAATCCTATGCAACCAGTCAAGAGTCCGTTATCAGCGCTGTCTATGACACGAGCATTGAACAGCGACAGGTATCCAGAGCATACCTTCGTTCTGGTCTTGGGGAAGCGGGTTTCTCAAGGAGGTTACAGTGAGGGAAACTATCGTGCCCCCCCCCCGTGACCCATGGGGCTATACCGAAGGGCGTCCGTGTAGTACACGCAAAGTCTTTCTTTCCAGGTTGGTCTGACGAACACAGCCTCCTGGTCCTCCAGGTTGGGTGTTGGAGCGTGTGTGGCGATTCGTTCAACTACCGCTAACTCTCGGCCAAGCTTTCTAGCCAAAGGCTTTGGTTGGGGACTTTAATCATCCTTTCGTCTATGTCTGGGCGCCCTGTTAGTAGCCCAGGTTGCGTACAACGACAATTTCTTACGGCAGCGAACCACAAGTGCCGGACAAATGTTGTTGTTATACGATCGATGATGATGATGACAGAGTTTTTGTAGCTGTAGAATGAACCAATCGGGACAAGAGAGGATAGCAAGCGGAACCAGCATTCCAGACTTGGTTTTACAAATGACATAGTAAACAAGATGCGCTTTGGGCGCCAAACCTGCAAGTAACACTGATCACCGGAACAGTCACTGGCTTTCCGAGCTCCCATTAGTTGTCTGACTTTCGATTCCCGGAACCCTGGTAAGTTATGAGTCGACCGGCGTTAGATAAAGATCGATATGGTTATACCTCAATAAGTTATTTCTATCAAAGTATGAACCCTGGTGTTTCATTTATTCATAGTGACATCATCCTTGATTTTGAAAAAATCCCTCAGAGTTTTCCGTCAAGTGAGGGGGGGTAAAATTGGTGCAAAACGCAAACTACTCATGAGGCTGCTGAAAACTATTCGACAGCTTACGACCCGTTAACATCATCATTGCCGGCAGCATTATACATGAACACTAGTGCTTCACTGCCATAAAGTGTGTAATCTATGACTACAAGTGGGCTGGAATACTGGAGGCTTTTCGCTCTAAAGCCTAACCACAAGGTAGCGATGGTTGACGTAAAACCTTCAGAGCAGTCTACATTTTTAAAATGCCTCACATGTGCCAACCCAAAGCTGGAAGAACAGGGAACTGTGTTAGTCAGACCTCTACCCACTGACCAACCTGGTAGGAGACTGTGTGAGTGTCGCGTGGACACAACCCAGTGTAGCTCGATTGGTCGCACACCACCGTAAGGCGCAAGGAGAAAGTGGACACAGCTTCAAACAGGTAGAACAGTAAGCTGTGTTAGTCAGACCTCTACCCACTGACCAACCTGGTAGGAGACTGTGTGAGTGTCACACGTACCTCCCTAGTAAGGTTCAGCGGGCTATGGAGGTGCACAGTCTCTTCTTGACAGACCTTGAACGACTTGCCAACACCATATTAGCTTGGAAATGAATGTGTTTCGCCGGCTGCGTGCAATTTGACATGCAAAAAAACTGGAGTTGAAGTTTAGGGGGTGAGATCGTTCAGTGATAGAGCGCGAATTTACTGACCGAAAGGTCCGTGGTTCGAACCCCACCTCTGCCTCTCGACTTCTCCTGTCTAGGTTTGGGCAACCTGGCAGTATCCCAGCCCTCGTGCTTCCTTCGGGTGGCATGGCAGTAAGGGATCGAAAGGGTGTTACAGCTGAACGATCATCTTATTATTAGGGTTGAGAGAATCTCGAAAGTTCTCGTGAAGGACGAAACAGTTTGTGGATTATCGTTTTTTCAGTAGTATCTATGGTCAAGAAAATTTACTACAATATCTTGTACATCGTCCCAACGGAAATACGAAGCACCCTCTGTACAACCCATTCCGGTGAAGAACATCAAGGAAGAGTAATTCAACAATGTACTTTGCTGAGTGTCTCATCACATCCGACTTGGCTTGCAAATGAGTGTGTTTCGCCAGCAGTAGTGATCGGTCTGCAGTTACACTGTAAGTGCATGAGTTGTTGTGTGGAAAAGTACATGTAGGTCACAAAGCCAGTTGACTCTAAAGGGGTTATACTCTCATCTGCCAATATTTGTAAAATGTCAAAAGGAACCAATGAAAGACCCTACAGTGTCCGGGGTGAATGGAAAACCGGTGTAACAAACGGAACAGATCAAACGGTTTCGAGAAATCAACTGTCTAACCGTTTCCCTTCCAATGTGACCGCAGTAACTTCCAGTTAGGCTGCACTTTGGTCTCCATACTTGAGCGATAATCATTCACAAGACAAAAAGGTTGAAAGATGGGTTTCTTTTTCAGACTGTTTCACGGATGACGAAAACAGGAAAAAGTCCGACTCACCGTGGGTGGTATTCCTTATTGAATGTCCCGCTGTATTGTCGAGAGATGTGGAAAAGGTCGTAAAGTTCTGACATGTGCGTTGTGATGGAGACCTGAAACGGGTTGAGGTGGATTAGTGCTTCAAGAGTGGGTGACTTGATCTTGTTCATCACCGACACGAAAGCATGAGTTCGCATGAGTTCGTTTAGAATCTGAGCGGACACCGGATAGAGCCTGTCGCATGCCTTCTTCGTGTGAAACCTTCCTGAAGGTCGCCCAAATTGCCTTCATTTTAAAATACTACCGATTATGGGTTTCACATGAGATCATCTATTCCAAAGAATTAGCTTAGCCAGCGGGAGACGGTAGACAAAACCACAGATGAAGTCCACAGCGTTTAGAAAAACGCCGTAAATGTCATCTCCCAGAAAAGCCACAAGGATCTAACTTGTGCAGATGTAAACTAAAACCTGCTGAGTGATAAAGTACATCGTATTTACATGGTCACATGTAAGTTAAGTGAGCAAACTCCGTCTTCATCGCGATTCAACTTTTTGGAGGAGATCGGAGCCAGTCAGAATTGGGAATGGGGAACAGTCTCGGCTCAGGATGCCTGCAGCGCCAACGAAAAGCAGCCTTATTCAGACACACTTGTTTTTAACTAGTGTTAACGAAAGACCGGGTGATCTTGGCACAAAGACCGCTTCATTTCTAAACTGGTCAAGATATCGAAGTAGTTTCTTTGATAAGACAATGCAGTCACGTTAGACTAGTTCTCAAATGTCCGTCTGCCCTTGTTCGTCCTTGAATACCGAGCTGTTCGCTAGTGTGGTTAGCCAATTGATTGGAAGTCACTCGTGATTAGGAATTACGATAGCGTCATCGAGACTATCAACCTAATATCAGCTGAGTTTGTCGCTTTTAACCCTCTTCAACTGATTTGTGTGTTTCAGCCACACGGTTGAAAACTACTTTAATCGATAGGATGAAAACTGGTTTCGTAGTCTTGTTCGCAAGCAAGAAATTCACGTGGATTTAGCTCGGTATCGCGCTAAAACCAACCTGCTTAATAAATGAGTGTGTTTGTCTGCACAGACAACTGTTTTGATGCTTCGGTGGAAAACAGGATTGAAGGAAATTCGAAAACCATACTTTCAGTGCCCTATCGTCATGAGTGGAGTCAGGTTCGGGCTAACCGAGTCCGCCGACTGAGGTGTTCTTCGGTAGACGTAAACAGCCACAAATAAGCCATCTTATGTAATTGACCAATCTTCTGAGGGTTGGACTTAGCCAAGCACGATCGAATGTGTCAGCCTGGTTGTAAGCTAGTTCCTTGTGGTCTTCATTCGTTGACGCGAACTCAAAGGGGCACGCGTCAACTCATCGAGCGGTTTGAGTCGCTGCTCTCGGTGGTTGCACACTCCTCTGCCTCCGAAATTAAAAGGGACGCCAAAAGATGTCACGGCGTCTGTCGGATCTGGGGGAATGATGAGTTTCTTGATTGGGTAGATAGGTTCGACTGAGACAGAAGTCGCCTGATGTTTTCTGTCTCCGCAAATCTTTTGTCTTTTGGGTGTCCTATCAGCTAAAGCTGACTAGACCGTAGCGGTTTCAAGCTTCCCTGTAAAACGAACCGGACCTTCTACTCCTACTAAGATGGAATGGATCTGGTATCCCAGTTGAGACATCAACATCGTCCTAATGAACAATATTGGGGTCAGTGGATCCCCGGCCTCACGATTCTGCAGCACGGAACTGGGGGAAACTTCTACAGAATTCTCACTGGACATCACCGTTTACCGAACTACGGGTGAAATTGCTACAGGGGCCTCGGCAGCTTTGACAACCGCGTTTTTCGAAACCGATTCGAAGGCTTTCAAGATATCGACAAACGCCAAACGGAGGTTGGAAGCAATCGAACATGAGTGACGCGGCAGGGAGTGTAAGTGCGATGTAGCTTTCAAACCGTCTCGATGTAGAAATGCAAACTGCAATGAAGGCAGTTGTAATCCGCGATTCCAACGATCAGCAGCACCTTATGAAAGCACCGAACAAGTATGGGTGACGCGGAGGCCGGTCTCATTGGTCCGATGAAGTCGGATTTCGGTCTTTCAGAACCACGGGTACAACACAAACGAGGCTGGCGACACAGACAAAAACATCAAGTCGAAATACTCAGCAGGGACGTTAACATGAACCGGCAAAACATTATGGACGTGAGCTCCCCTAAACCTGAAGGCGAACTGTCCATTACACGGATCGTACGGCTGACTTTCTAACCTGTAATCGGCTCGATTAAACTCCATTTAAGTGGCAGTACTGTGCAACTTGGCAGGCTATCCATGTTTTTTCGGAGCAGAGAGCACCTGTTTCCAGCAAAATTAGGCTTCTAAATGTAGTCCACAGCTTCCTTCGTATAGTTTCTTTTCATCCAGTAAGGTGGACGCTGCATCTTTCTGCCTCCGAGGGTATACGGTCTGGATGGCGGTGTAGTGCGAATCCGCTTTGGTTAGCCGTCACAAAACGGGTTGCCTGGCGACGGCGTCAGAAGAGAGGTTTTCACGTACGTGCAAATGTCTTGGATGTGAGGAGGTCCAGAAGTGACGAAACGTGCTCCGATATCATAATGCCTGACTGCAACCCCGGCGCAAAGGCCAAAAGGTCAACACTAGCGGACGGACTGTCAGATTTGGATTCCAAGGGTGACGCGGCGCAGTCCATGATTTTTTTGACGAAGTTGTATAGAATTCAGAGTCAACTGAAGGTGGATCGTTTTGACGGATTGCTTAGCTGTGGTTGCCACGCGTAACCTGGCTTTAGCCAATTGACCAGGAGAACATCACTCCAGTTCAAAAAAACCAGTGCGGTTTGCGTGCCACAAGACGGACATCTCGTGTAAGCCAGGCACAACAGTGATTGTGACTCTCGTGGGGACCAGCGAGCAATGGAATTCTTCACTCCACCAAGCCTATCTGGATTGTGCTAGGTGGGAATCGGTACAGTGGCGCCGGCTGGATCGTGTTGTTCACGGTCTAATGTAACCAACACGTTGAAACCAAATCGGACGGGTTACTCCCGTCTGTATTTGCTGAACTCTTAGTTCACCCAGATTCATATCCGGGCTATCCACTGGGAGCCCGGACTGCCGACCTCAGCCGACCTGCTGAGTGACCAGTTTCGGGTTGCACAAAGTTCAAACTGCTCCACTTTGGATGACGGTAGAAAGCTGAAGTCGAATTCGGCGATGGATCGAGCTTGAAAAACAAGTCTGCACGATGAACTAATTTTGCGAATCATCAAAGGTTCCCTTAAATGCCTACCTTCCCCCACACACACACACTTAGAATAAGGTTTCTTAGCTTGGTGTCCTCAGCCTGGCGGTCTAAATTCCGCTGCGGTTGAAGACAGGCTGACAGTATTGGAAGGGTTCAGCAATGATGTAAAAACATAGCGTGCACATTCGTGTGACACTGGTACGAGTTGATCTCTGCAAAGAGGCATACATTGTTCGACAAGGTCTTGATTGAGGGTTAGCAAACATTCGTTTGTTGTTCACCTTCGCTCATTACATACTACGTCGGTCAGTTGACTCAGTTCGAAGTAGCGCGCGCGCGCGCGCACGCACACACACACGAACAAAACCGATGGGGCAGAGAACACAAAAAACATGCTGTCAGCGATGACGCTGACCTCAACAGGATGAAAGTAGCGTGGTAACAAAATGCTTACCAGAGCTCCAATGATCACCATAATGATTACCACGCGACCAATGTAAGTGGTGCAAACAATGTCCCCGTAGCCAACTGTTGCCACGGTGACAAGAAGAAAATAGAAGCAATCAAAATAGGAAAGGGTCGGTCCTGTGGGGTCACGTTTCCCTTCGATCCAGAAATCGCCAATTCGTTCAAACTGCACCCGGTGAATGTGTGGGAGACAGAGAGAGAGAGAGAGAGAGAGAGAGAGAGAGAGTGGCGGATGAAACTGAGTCCAAGAAAGGCCTCCAACCTGGCACAAAGTCACTGAGAAACAGTGTTGGACCCCCTGTAGAGTACATTCATTTTTCAGCAATTTGGTTTTACCTGGGAGACTTAACCGGAACTCTCTTGGGCGAAATGTACTGCGCTGGGGTCGCTTCCCCTTTCAGTTAGTATGATAATCGATATATCGCAGTATAAATTCTTGATTTCGTAAATGCGTTATTCAGCCTCGGTTATGACCAAACTGAGGTGCAAATGATTGTGATTCGCGAATTTTGTACAATTTGAGTTCAAGTAGAATATGAAGTCGGCGGAAACTCGAAGACTATGCCTACCCGATGAACGCGAAGTAGGGCGAAGCCATTTGTGGGCTGCCGGAGAGTTTTCAGTAGCCTTGTGAGTAGTTTCGGGAAACTGATCAGACCTGTTACTAGCAGCCAAAATTTTGAGAAAAAAACATGAGAAATCAAACATCCTCAATCACAGATATCACTTCGGAGAAGAGCCATCTTACGTAGTATACTACTCATAAGGTTGCTGAAAATTCTTCGACAACCCATCTTAGTTTGATTCCAGTTAGGCCACCCACTTTCTAAGAAGCCGATAAAATACGAACGACGGAAGACGCGACATATAGCCTGGACCTATTTCTTACACGAAGTCCTCAGAGAGACGATCCCCCCTAGTTTCCATGAGTCTTCCAGATTAGCACGATGTAATTATCACTGAAGGTAGAAACAATAAGTCTAAATTATAGGACCTGACAGGTGAAGGAGATTGAGCATGTTTGTTCACCACCGAGGGACGGACGGTTCGGAGTATCATTATGTTTTACTATGATGTCTTTAACATATTCAACGGGGTTTCGATCTAGGCTGTGCTACGGCCAACTCAGTACTGAACTTTTCCGAAACGCAGGCTAGGACTGCACGCGACAGATAGACGGATTGATGAGTCTTTCACCTGGAGGCGCTACGGAACGATTGTCGTAGAAATGGAGAAGAATAGCGTTTGGTGGCGCACTTCGTGATACACCTGATAGACGAAAAACTGGATCTTTGCCATTGGTAGGCAAGATCAGGTGATTTTATCAGGCAGAATATATTTTTTAGAGAAAATTTCATGGAACGCAACAAGTAGTCTGTAACTAGATCGAATCTTTCCGTATCTTGAACTGCAACTCCAAAATAACCGAGGAAAATGGCGTGATGAGTTGTATTCATTCGATGTTCACTCAGATGCTTTCAGAAGAGTCTCGCTTCTATGACGCTTTCAACTGCGCGTGTTGCACAGAGGCCATTTGAGAGTTCAGTTGTTACAAAATTCGAAATGTGATGCTGGAAAGACACGGTCAACGGGACCGACTAGATCCTCTGTGCTCTTGCACCTGACTGGGTGAGACCAAACCCACACCTCATGCTTGCAGGTGAACCAATCGACATGGTAAATAAATTTGTTTACCTGGGCAGCTGTATAAGTTCCGGTGGAGTGGCTGGAGATGAGATTATTTCTCGAATCGGAAAGACCAGGGCAGTTTTTGCCAACCTACGACACCTGTGGCGCCGAAGTAACGTGAACTTGTCTGTCAAGGGAAGAGTTTACACTGCGGTGGTGCGATCCGGATCAATTTATGGATCAGAGACGTGGCCCCTACGCGCAGAGGACCAGTGTTTGATCATCGATGTCTCCGCAGCATTGGTCAGGTCTGGTGGGAACATCGGATTAGTAATGCTGAGGTACGCCAGATGGTGTTAGGAAGAAGAAACTCTCCCGCGATAGATGAATTACTCACGCTTCATAGGTTGCGCTGGTTGGGACATGTACTTCGCATGCCAGAACACCGTCTGCTCGCAGAGCTCTTTTCACCCAGCCCTGTGCTGAGTGGAAGCGACCGACAGGTGGACAATGTATGACCTGGCAACGAAGTACGAAAACGCCAACCAATAAACTTAGTCGGGCGGGCAACTGCCGCCTCCCTGGATGGGGACCCCGGGACTCAAATCACCAGTGGTTAATGACACTGGCAGAAATGGTCCAGTCGCGCAGTCAGTGGCGCCTGTGCATCAAAACTATCGCCTTCAATGCGTAGCTACTCAATTTCCGAACAAACTGAACATGCCTTCTCCTCCAAGGCTTGGTTTTATGTCCCGCATCCCCGTTTTCCGGTGAACGAAACTGCAGCAGCTGGAACCAATGTGCCTATGGTACACGGTGTATAGCTGATAAATTGAATTGATTGATTGACCTGACTACTCAGTATTCTCTTCTGGTTAGATCTAGCGTGCTCCAAGAAAACTCTTCACAACAACGAACTTCATCAGGACACGTGACCAAACTTGTGCGGTTGAGTGCTTCGAAATTTACAACCCTGTCGCAAACAGTGGGGCTCACAATTTTTTGGCGCTGGACCCTGTCCTGGGCCAAGCAGAGTTAAGCACTGTACAAAATGTATCAGAAAACTTGAGTTCAATGTCATAACCGAGGAATCAGTTCGATGATCATTCCGGAACACTGTTCATTATTGTCCAGAAAATCTGCTAACATGATGAATACAATACCCAAGTAAACTTATGGGGATAATGATCCTGAGGCATTTTTGTACGACGCAGTAGTTATTCCAGGAGCTAAGCAAGGTCATCATCATCATCATCGACAGCATCATCAGTTCGCAGGTTACTCGGAAGGTCGTTTATCCATGCACCTTTTGAAGTCCGAAACAAGCTGGCCAAACAGACAAAAGTGAAATTTCCAGAAAGTTCCGGAAATCGGGTAAGCGGTTTTGCAACCCGCTAGGTTCCACGTTAGGTCACATCGGACTGGGCTGACGCAGTGTTATGTTTTTGGCGCTGTGAGTTGCAAATCATCTTGTTTGTCAGCGATATACACTCATATGCAAACCAATTTGGTTTTTGGGGAAGACTCACCTGGAACCCTGCTGAATCTCTCGTTTATGATGTTTTTAAGTAACTGGGTGTGGTGCACCTGGCCGCCTCATGTTTCAGTTGGCATGATATTTGAGTGCGTCTATTTGATCAGCCCCAAGAAGGGTGAAAACGGTCGTTGGCTGTCAAAGAATTTTCAGCAACCTAATGAGTAGTGTATTACGTCTATACATCTTGCTTGAACTCTAAATTCTCACTTCACTTAAACAACTGAGTGTTCCCCCACCTAGCCAACTGGAGAGTCTCAGACAAACGAACTGTTCCGTGCGCATCCAATCGTGACAAAATGGACCAATTAAAGAGATGATCCCAAGTGAAGATCAATGAGCCATAAAGTGATTCTTGGCTTTTTAGCACAGACTGCCTTCACTGAAAGTATGCGGTCGCAATTGAAAATGACAGTCTCCTCACACTACCATCAGTTCAAAGTGATGTCTTTAGTTCACCAGTCCACGATAGGTTCATTCACGAATCAACACCTCCCTTATCGGCCCAACAGTCCGGACGATTGTTCTAGAAAAAAGAACCTCGCTGCAATTTTGTGATAGAGTGCACTGGTTTACGGCACGGACGGAAGGCACAAAGGTCGCCACCCCCTGGCTCAGTTTTTGCCTACGAAAAAGCGACAACGGGGGCGAAAACTGTCGCCTTGGCGTGGTTGATTGATCGATCGAGGAGAAAGTGGAACAGTGTCGTGTAGTTCATTCCACATTACAAGCACACAGCAAAAACAAAATGGAGACAAATTCGGTAAACTTCGATTCGTTGATTGTGCGTGACAAACTAATGAGCTGTGGTCCACGGCCACTCTAATGAATCCGATTGCTACACTGGGGCAGTTAGACACTTCTTTTTAGTGTTGCGAAACCGTTGATTGGATGCTATTTTGCTGCCTTTAGATCAAGGTCATAGCCTACAAAATCTGTCCTTGAGAGGCCTAATGATCAATGAAAGCGCCTCATTTCGCTTTCCATGTTTACTTGTAACTGGTCAGTTTCGTTTGACCTTGACCGCTCACATTCCTCACGCAAGACGGATTGGGGACACGAGAAGCGTAGTTCTGGCGGGCAAAGCGAGAACTGTAGTCGAATATAACTCCACTTTAGAATATTATGAGGTTTTCTGAGGTTCTTCTGAATCGACGGCCGCTACACTGTTTCACAGTCACTGATGCAAAGTCACCAACCGCTGTTTGTACGACTTTTTTTACATCAACAGTGGTTTTCGCCAGCTAGTTCCACCTGCAAAATGTCTGCAGGATGTGACGATCCTGCTTACAGAAGTTGCTGACTCAACTGCAGGACGCTTGCCTTTACGTAAAGCTAGGTATAAAAGAACCGGGGTGACTGAGTCCATTAAACCGCTTCAAAATAAGTTACTCTCAAGGTTTTTCTGACCGCGAAGCAATGGGACACGTTATCAGTACATTTGAGTTAGATAAGGGTCGATAAAGGGTCAATACGCCGCCGCGTAGTTAACAAAATCATGTGATGTTTGGAGAACGCAACTGACCTGACTGTTTCTGGCTTTCAGAATCATGGTTCCGCACAAACGATATTATGGGGCGTGAGAGACCATGGACTAAAAACTTTGTAAGATCTGTCACCCCCAAAAATGTTTGAGGATGCCAGTGTTGTTCCCAAAATTATTTGGTTGGCAGATCACACATGACGTCTTGACTTCAATTGACTAGAATCAGGATTAAAGCCGCTTAGCGAATAAGCCACTCCTCAAAAACAATACCCTGACCACACACACAACAGAAAGGCAACCACAGAGGCGGTTTAACTCCACGCTTCCATAAAGCCCCTGAGGTACAAAATAGTAAAATAGCCGTTCAACTATCTAGTTGCCTTGCCGTCCGGAGGAAGCATGAGGGTTGAGATACTGCCAGGTTGCCCAACCCGAGATGAGGACAATCAAGGTGCCGACGTTGGGCTAGGGCCACGAAACTTTTGGTGAGTAAGTTCCGGCTTACCGACCAGACCTCCCCACACACTGCGGGGAACGAAGGAAGCTAGATCTGGCCAATCATAAATATTCCGAATCTCCGATACTACCAAACGTTTTGGAAGGAACCCGACAGTGTTTTTCGAGTGCCACATGTGCTGGATTCCATCATAGTTACCATTTCGGACAAAGGTATGAGTTTGACTAACACTAGACAGTGAACTCTCGCCTGAGTTTGTTACATCAAGTGGTGTCAGACAGGGCTGTCCTCTTCCACCTTTCCTCTTCAACTTCGCCATTGATAAGATTAGGGAACACTCACTTCCAGCTTCTAATGCGTGTGAGGTCGAAGACTTCCCGGGGAGTTCGCTCACGGATATCGAGTACGCAGACGACATAGCTCTTCTCAGATCTGACTCCGTGGTAATGCAAGCAATATTAAATAATCTAATTCTGTCTCACGGTTCGGCATACGCTTCACACCTGCAAAGTGTAAAGTGCTACTGCAAGACTGGGTGGGCTCGAACTCTAACCTCATGCTTGCGGATGAGCCGCCTGGGGTAGTAGACAAGTTCTTCTACCTGGGCAGCTGTATTCATCCCGGTGGTCTAGCGAAAGACAATATTTCCATGCGGAATGAGAAGGTCAGTGCAGCTTTTGTTAAGCCGCACCACCGGCTTATCCCTCAAGGGCCGAGTTTACAATGCTGCAGTGCCCTCCATATACTATACGGGTCAGAAACAGGGGTGCTGCCGCTGCGGACGTCAAAACTCTTCCAGTGTTTGACATTCAGTGTCTTTGGTGCATTTCTCTAGTCTGGTGGGAAGAACGGATCAGTAAAGCTGATCGCTCTTCACATGTTGAGCTGGCTTGGCTTCGCGCTGCATAACCACTCTGACCGACTTCCTCGAACAGCACTTTCGTGCAACCACTTAAAGGATGAAAACTAGCCAGGGGAGGTCAAAAAATGGCTAGGCAGCGGATTACAAAAGTCATTACCAGCAAACACAGCCCCACCACTCATTGTCGTCTATCAGGATGGAGACCCCGAGATGAGACACATCAATGGTTAGAGACTTTGTCGGACATGGCGCCTTCAATGGCGCTCAAGCATCCAAACTGTTGCCTTCAATGGATAGTTCCCCTCCCGATCTCCTCAATGAAAAGCCCACTGACGCCAATGTATTTACACATCGATTGTATCAGCTTTCGCGTCCAATAGGCAGCTATAGTATCGATCAATGTAACTGTGACAGATATAACCACTGTACGGCAAGTAAGCAGTTTTCCCAAAAGATCAAAAGACTTCCACTATCGGTAAACAAAACGGCCTGGTAAGGATTCGGAATAGCCTAGTACAGCACAGCAATGAACACTCGGAATTTCAGACCACACCGCTTTTTGATTTCTACCGTGGCGAAATGGGCTTCTAGTCTGGTCAAGTGAAGAAAATTTACGTAAGGCCCTACAATGTATTATAGGTCATATACACATACCACATAGCACCTTTCTGCAATTGTAATAATAACTGAACCAACGTACGAGGGATTTCACTCCTCATTGAAGTCGCCTCTGTTTGCAGTGTCCTTTTAGACCCTCCAAGGGAGTCATTTCTCGCAAAACTGGGTAATTCCTGGGTGGTGCAACGAGTACTTCCATTGAAGAATGTGTCCAGCACCAGAAGCTGCGTTGGTTGGCACATGTGCTTCGCATGCCTAACCACGTGTCTTTCAAATTTAGACATAATACACGACTCACAAGGTTGCTGAAACTTCTTCGACAGCCCACCATCGGTTTCGGTCTTCTTGGAGCTCATCAGATAGGCGCCACCCCCTAGTTTCTGTCAAGCTTATGTTCTACTTGAACCCAAATTGGGAAGAATACAGAAAATACTATTAGTTTCACACGAGTTCGGTTTCAAAAGGAGCCTCAACCGATTCCAGCTGGACTCTCATTTGTAATGGCCTATAAACATCATAAACGACAGATTCAGCTGGGTTCCAGGTGAGTCTCTCGCAAAACCATGGTTTGTTTGCAAATGAGTGTTTTTCAAGAGAATCACAGTGTTTATAGCCTTCTGATGCTTCCTGGTTGATGACTGTCTGAAGATATGTGAAACAAGGTCTTGAGATTGTAACCTTGAGAGACCTGTTTTCTTTCACTCGACGTCAGTTTGCCATAAGACCTTAAGCAGAATGCAGCTCTGCGCACTACCTGCGGGGCGACTGGCTTCGTGTCAGGCCACTTACAAGGACCAGGGTCGAAATTAGAAACCATGGTTTGATGTCAAACGTGAGAGAAGCCTCCGAAGATTTTCATCGAATCTCCGGTAGATCTTTGAACAGAGAGTTTCCACACGTATTGAGGAAAACCACAAATCGTTCCAAAAAGTGTTCGTTCATTTTCTATGCGCCCTATACACTGGATACATAGGCATACACATTCTGCGGGACAACAGTGATAAGGCTTCTTACAGATGGTTGCCGGTGCGCGACACGGAGAAGGCCTGCCGTCGTGCGGGTGAATATCACCAGCCATGCGTCAACTATTGCTTGAATACGTTCAGCAGCAACACTATTTCCGTGTCTAGCTACCCCGCCACCTGAAGGAAGCACGAGAGCTGAGATACTACTAAATTGCCCAATCCCAGACAGGAGCGGTCTAGATCCTGAGGTTAAGTCCGAACCACGGATCTTCCGGTCAATAAAATCGCGTCCTGACTACTGCTAAGACATGGGTATCGGATTTCGAGTGTGGAGTAGACGAATACCGCAAACAGTTCACTGTAAAAAAAAGCCGGAAATTTTCTTTCGAGTGACAGATAACGTTCGATGCTTTCTGACTGAGGTCATCAGTTTAGTTCTAAGATGCGTTGTGGGCAGTAGTGATGAAACTCGGTCTTCTCGGAGTGATGAGTTTGACCTTCAGATAACCCAGTAACTAAAGGGGAACTGATAACCGGAACATCCGTGGTTCGAACCCAACCCCCGTTTTTCGATCGATCTTGTCTAGGCATGGATAACCAGGCAGTCCAGGTTCTTTGGAACCGCACGGCAGCCATGCACCAAAAAATTGCTACAGCCGAAGCCATGTCATTACAATTATCGACATTAGGTTCGACCATGTTTCAGGGTGAAGACGAAGCCTTCTTACAGAAGGCACATCGTCAAAGTGAATGTGTGGCGGACAGTCCAGCGGATAGTCGCGGATACTCCAGCCCTACAATCTGGCTTTACGCTGCAAGTTAGGACATATGGTTAGATGCAACGCGAAAGGCGAAAAACGCAGAGCAGGCCTCGTTCGACCTTCTCACTGTATCGTTTGCCTGAGTTTTTTACTGCTCTGCGTAACTTTTCAAAACGGAAGTTGACATATCTTGAGACGAGTGGTCCAAGGATGGTCCTAGGATGACAACGAAGACACGTCTCTGGACGTATCGAACATCGACAATGTTATTTTACCTAAATTTCGGGTTTTTCTCGCTCTCTGGACCAGGTCATTTTTTTCGACGAGAAAAAAACGCCTAAGACGGGGCAAATTGCAGCGCCGAAAACCCTTGACCCAAAACGATGACTCACCAACAAAATCACTCCGGCCAAGGTGAACCAGGCAGCAAGCAGCTTGGATACCAGCTTCATTTTGCGGATGCTACGCTCATCATCGATAAGGTGTAACAACACCAGAGTTTCTGTGATCTTCGTCAGTCTGGTAAAATAGAGAAATCCGAAATCTGGAAATTTATCGATCAGTCAGCATCAGACAGGACTGTGCATACCACTCACTGTACTGGTAGAAGCCGAAAACCAAAGCAAATGCTATTGGCAATATTGTAAAGTGGTCAATAAGGATATCCATAGACAACCAGGTGGTCAGTAGATTTTGTGAGGAGATAACCTGAAAACGTGTCGGTTTCAGCGTGTGTTGGAAAACCCACTTTTATCAGGAAAATCAAAGCAAATACACAATTTGCGCACAGTTCAACGAAATAACGTGGCGCTGAATAGATCGGTATGCACAGTGTAGGTATGCTGCCTTTGAATCTGCAATTTCGTAAGAATATTGTGTCTGATCAGAAGAACGTGACTAACCTGTATGTGTTGACAACATAAATGACAGAACAGGTTGTATAGAGAGCGGATCGTATCAATATCTGAGGGAATCGTATCAGGGCAAACCGGTTACTTACCAAAATCTTCCCCAAGATCGGCTTTCCAGTCAGTAGGGATTCGGCCTTTTTCGGGAGCCAACGCATTTGTCTCGTACGAATCAAATCATCAAGGCTGTCCTCATCTTCACTGTCCTTTTTTCGGCGAAGATGTACAAACCGCACAATGACGAGGGTAACCACTCCAATCAAGTAAACCGCTGCGCTACATCCAAAGACCTCCAGAGCGTTCTTTTCACAATCAATCGGGGAGGTGAAGTTGTATTCCGTGGACATGATGAAGGCATTCGCTTGTCAAATCCTGTGACTTTAAGCTGTGGTCTCAATGAGTTGCAACCCATAAATAAAGTTCTTCGGATTCATAAACACTTTCTTGACAAAAGTGGGCAAACGCTTTCAAATGTGTTGCACGTCGACCAGGCTTAGCAACAGCGACTGAGCGACAAGACCAAATGGTGTGGTTTTGTATGCATGAACTCCGCGAATCAACATGCCACGTGACCTTGGCATAACGGAGCAAGCGGTGCTGTGATTCGCGTCCGTTGAGTGCGTGTTGGTTAAACCAACAAGCATTCATCCAATCGGAGTGGAGTGTGTCGCGCGCCCTCTGACCCCCGTAGCGTAACTGATAAGACACAGTCTGCCTTATTGGAGCCATCAGTGCTGCCACGAAATAGAAGATGCGATTTGTGTGTAGGACTGTAGAAGAAGGCTGATGATGTGGACATTCCACACCACCGAATTTCCGCACTCGGTTAATACGCACAAACGAATGGTCTAATCAGCGCAAACCCAACAAGTTTGATGAAAAACTCGGGAACAGCGCCTACCTGACGAGGCTGTCAAAGATTTTTGTTAGAAACCTTATGAGTAATGCTCCTCTCGTTCATCGGACGATGGATTATCGAATACTCCACTCACAGGCACCTTAGGTTCTCGTCCGATAAGGTGTCTACTGTCGCGGAAAAAATTAGAACACTGCTGTTCAGCGTTTTAGGCAGGTTAGGACTGTTGGCCCCACTTATCACAAATCCGTTTTAACGCGGCTGTGTCCAGGCAGTTTTCTAGCTAGGTTATTCGAGGTGGTGCGGTAGTGTTAGCTGGAGGAAAACGGAACTGTAAGTAGGAGCACACAGGATCGGAAGGCATCTCTACTTTGGTTTCAAGTAGAACATAAGGTTGAAGGAACCTCGGAGACTGCGCCTATCTGACGAGCCCCAAGAAGGGTGAAACCGGTGGTGGGCTGTCGAAGAATTTTCAGTAACCTTATGAGTACTGCATTACGCATATACATCCCTACTTAGCCTAAGCCAAGAAGAACTACCGTATGTGGATGCTGCACTGGTCACAATCCGATTTCATGTGCAATTAACCCAAATTTGTGGGTTCTTCACGGTTCCCCCCGTTAATTCACGCAAGTGTAGGTCCCCTTGGTCCTCTTTTCACAGAACCGGGTTAGTAGCATGATTTTAAAACTCATCTATCCTGTTGGTTCCTTCTTCTCACGCAAGTGTTTCTGTTCCTAGAATATTTAATGCACTGGTTTTCTTTATTTAGTTCAGTCATTCACAACCCACTTGATTTCACCTATGGGTAGGCCAGCGTTTTCGAACAGTACCGGAAACAGAACACTGTCACAGTCTTCATTTTCAGTCTTCCGTCACACCCACAAGTGTGTGTATCATTGATAACCCGTCTTTGATCCAGTGAGGTTTATTCGTCCTTTTCCGGCTTTCTCTTTCATATAAAAAGGTTATGTTTCGAATCATTACACCGAAATCCATCGAACAACATACATTCGGAAGGCTGTCATCAAACGGGAGAGTTATATTATTGTCTGACACTCTGTCTCAACTTTCCTCTGGAAAGGCTGTGCGGACGAGTAAAGTAGCAACTGTCCAAATGTAGTGAGCTCTAGACACTGCTGACATGTAGGTGGCATTCTAGTCAGTAATTTGACAAGCCAAAGAGTAAGTGTCGTCTTACTGGGGAGGCCTTACTCGTCAGTTGTTCGGAAGACAGCATGAATAGAGAGGGAATTCATAGGGTGAATCTTTGAATGGAACAAGTATGTTTATCCTCTTTGATGATATTTGTTCAACTCCCGTATTTTCCGTCCTAACTGACACCGCTGACCTGCCACAAAAAAAACAAAATATTGATCCGTAATTTTCGCTTACTGCATCATCGCTCACCCGTTCGTGTCTCTTTCGCCCGTTAGAGCATCACTCACTCACCACTTTTAGTCTTCATAGCGGTGCTCGCTCAAATTTAATGTCACATCTACCTAGCCCCTCCCAGAGTAGTACGTCATTTGCTCAACTGTGCAGACAATCGACGCAAATGATATCGAATATTGATGCATAGTCATGGAACATTGGTTCATTCTCATAAAAACGATTCTGACTTGAGAGAGACTGGATACACTCGATTGTCACACCAAACGTTCTCGACTGATTGACGTTCCGCACCAAATAGGGCAATATTCCATCTGTCAACTGGTCACGTGACATGTCAGTCGGACGTGGAATGGACACGTAGTATTGGAGACAGGCAAAGTACCGTTTCCAAGTCCTGACAGCACACATATTCACTCTATCGATAGTTGCGCTGTAAGCATGAATGTTTACGCAAAATACATGACTGGTTTCAGTGACGACCGTCAAAAAAGTCCCCCCCCAACTACCAAAATGTGATAAAAGACTACAGAATACGACCTGGTAGATCTTGGATACTGAGAGCCAGACCAGCATTCGGCATATGCTAAGGTGAGATTACTGTCGGCAATGTTATGGAATATAGGTAGCTCGGGTGCGCTGATTGATTGTTGGTCTGTTCGCCGAGCTTGGCAGTTGGATTGCAAACGTTTCATCACCAATCGAGGTGACATCATCAGTGCGGGGTTGATGATGTCACTGATGATGTCACTGATGATGTCACCTCGATTGGTGATGAAACGTTTGCAATCCAACTGCCAAGCTCGGCGAACAGACCAACAATCAATGAGATTACTGTCGTCATCAGAGACAGCAATGAAGATGAAGCTTCACTGCCGTGCAACTACAAATTTGATCTAACTATACTCAAGGCCTTAGAGTAAAAAGAGGAGAATAGAGTGAGCGACGGAGGGACCTGGTGCTGGTCTATCGCAAACGCTCTGAGCTGCTTGCACCTTCAAGCGCTCAATCACACAATCTGGAAAGAAACTACAAATGCGAACACCACTGATATCGATCAGCCGCCATTTCTTCTAGCGTGTCCTGTTAGTGATCTGGTTGTAATGTAATTAGGTTGATTATCGGATGGTGACAAGCACTAACAAAATGTCTGTTTAATCAGAATGACCTTGATTACAAAAGAGTTATGTGCACTTGATGAAAATAAACACAGTGCAAGAAGGGAATAAGCCAAAAAGTGACTTATCGTTTGAGGACAGCTGTTGACAGTGCCTGAGTGAAGTTCCGGACGCGGTATAGATGCTACCTGTGTTCCGTAGTTGTCCGTGGAGCTCGGTTGATATTCTGTCCTGTGCGCGCGATTGTGTTTTTTGTGCCGAGTTGCATGCCTATCTATTGTGTGCACTGAGAAGAGAGGGGTGTCCATTCGTGTTTGATGATTGCACGAACAGGAATACAACCTGACCTGATGTGGTTGAAGTTCGTAAGCCTGGCGCGTGACGCAGTTGGTATAGCCGCGTAAAAACATGGATGGGAAATTGTCGTGTACATGTTATCGGCTAAGGTTGCAAGTGGGACAGGAATTGTTACGTGATTTGATTGTTTGTGACCCGTGATACAGTGAGTGACTGCTACAGTCCAAACGTGTGTACGGAATAACGGGGACCCCATCCTGGGAGGTAGATCTCAGCAAAAACACCTGCCCTTTTAACTGGCCCCTTTCACACTCCTCTGCCAAATTATGCGTCCTTCATCTGGCAGTTTTTGCTATTTTGAGGGAGGCACAGAGAACGACACTCGTCTCGGTAGACGGTGTTTCGGCATGCGTAGCACATGACCGAGCCATCGTAGTCGGTGGTGCTGGATGTTTTCCCTAACTGAAGTACCTGCAGCACAACCAAATACCCGTTTTCTAATCACCTCGTGACTAACACGCTGACGCCATCCAAAACCAGCCACGCTTCTGAGGCATCGGTGGTCGAAAACTTGAAGACGCCTCACATCATCTGTCCGCAGAGGCCATGTCTCGCACCCATACAACAACACAGCCCTTACTGTAGCCTGATACACGTGACCCTTAAGATCTAGTGAGATGTCTTTTCGACGCCACAAGTGACGCAAATTAGCCAACGTGATTCGAGCCTTTGAGATTCTTGCACTGACTTCATCAGACACACTTTCTTAGGAGCTAAATACAACTACCGGGGTGTGTAGAACTCTACACGACTTCAGAGATTCTCCTTGAATTGTTAGGGTTATGTTCAGAGACTGCAGGTTCTGAGGCATGACTTTGCACTTTATAGGTGCATACCGTAGTCGAACTGTACTTCATGAAATCATTTTCGGCCTCTGACGGTCAAACTATATGCTACTCATGACATTTCAGTTCTGTTCTCGCTGTTGCTACTGCGTTACTGTGGGTGGGCAGTGAGCGGACTTATTTTGGGGAAAAGGGTGTATGAGAAAAGCCATCTTCCCTCAGCAAGGAAATGGATCCTTGTACATGCTCCTTTCTAGCCTCTGAGGACAGTTATTGAGCAGTCTTCGATTGTTTGCCAGCCAATGACAGGGCGTTTTATCACTTTCATAAAACACATTTTGAACGGGCAAGCACCGTTTTTGTAGATGTTTTCGTATTTGGTCTGTGTGTACGTGTACGCTGTTGAGAGGTCAGTTGCATCCCCCTCATGGATATTCGTTGTTGTGAAATGAGCAAATGAGCATGTTCCCAGAACACTTAGATGCAGTTACTTGTTCAGGGTGAGCTGTTTGGTTGTTGTTCTGTTCGCCGAGCTTTACAGTTAGAGGAGCTCACCCACTCGACCCCGCACTGACGATTTCACCTCGATGATTTCACCTCGTGATGAAACCGCCAAGTTCGGCGAACAGATCAACAATCAATCAGTGCACCCGAGCTACCTACATTCCAAACGTTACTTGTTCAATCTGAACAGAGTCTGCAGCAGAAGTCAAGCTTAAAACACTTTCGAGGTGTAAGTTGCCCACCTTTAAACGAGGTGATGGAGATGACAACAGTTGTGTGTCTCATCTCCTTCAGCGGTCACATCCTTGTCTCAACAGTCAGATCTATTTAGACGGAGCTGAACGAGCCATATTTTACTCGCGTAAAACATCGTCTGACTAGTTCCGAAATAACTCACCGAATAAGTAAACTGTCCAAGAATAAACTGTTGATATTCGTGATGTTACCTATCCCGTCAAATATCCGTAACGGAATCCCTTCAGTTGGGAAATTTCAGTTGATATCCCTGTCAGGACGCGCCCAGACAGGGAAAAAAGCGCATGTGCAGAGAATGACGCATTTCCAAGGTCACCAGCGGTACCACACGTTTAGGATAGCAGGTGCGTTGGCGTAGCCGATCAAACACGGCTTAGCAACACTCCGCAACCAGCTGAGTGGGGCTGAGATTGTTCACCACCGGAACACTGCCATTGGCTGTACAGAAAGAACTAGTGGACGACAATAATTGGCCATTTAGTCATCCTATATATTTACGCAGAAACTGTTTTGTCCTGACAATACAACCGTGTCCAGAGTTCTCTCTCGTCCCCTTATCGTGTAGTCCGGCAGGCTCAGTGCATGCGTAACCAATAGACGGCCACACACGATACAACAATCCCTTGCTGGTTGTCTCAAATTAGCAATCGATAAATGCATTTTCCAATTACCTAATTACAAATTCAGTGAAGCCACCTGACACCAGAAACACTTCTGAGAAATCCACGGCCAATAACCCATAGACACCTCGGACAATCTGTCCGCAGGAGCCATGTATCGCAACCATACACTGTGGTCCCATGCGTAAAAAGCCACTTCATAACACTGCATAAACTTTGAAGTGCCAAAAAAATCACTTAGCTGTAGCGCCCTTTTGGTACCTAACTGCCATGCCACCCCAGGAAAGCACGAGGGCTGGGATACTGCCAGGTTGCCCAAGCCTAGACAGGGGAAGCCGAGACACAGAGGTCGGGTTCGGATCACGGACCTTTCGGTGAGTAAGTGGGTGATCTAACCCCTGAGTCATCTCGCCAGACCAGTGTCTAAATAAATGCTTAATCAATATAGGGCTCCTGATAACACAAGCACAATTAGCAAATGAGTTTATCTCGACATGTGCACACATTTCGGTCCGCACGTAGAACATATGGTCAATGGGAACTCGAGGACCAAACATACCTGATGGGACCCAAGGGTGGTGAAACCGGTGGCGTCGAAAAGGTTTCAGCACCTGTACAAGTCGTGTATTATGCCGATGAAATATGCATTTTACTTCGGACGAGCTCAAAGTGTAGCAGACCTACCAGAAGACCGTGACCTTTCTGTAACAGAAGGACACTTCACATTATTTTACCTGGCACACGCCGATCCCTTTAAGTTTTACTTACGATAGAGGTCTGCAGGTAAAAAAACTTGCAGTTCATGCGAATTACTTGTGTCGTGAACTTAGTTCCACCCAAATGCTTCAGTCTCTAAATCAAACTGGGATATATTTATCAGTCGCCTAGACTAAATAAGTAGTGTGTTATCGGTTCACGCAATTCGAGACAGAATGCCTCTATGCATTTTGGTCAGCCCCACCTAAGCCAGGTATTAGAACGCTGACTTCAGAAACATGCTAATTGTGTTTGTGTGTACTTTCCCTATTCGCTGCAGGTTTTACGTTTGCTTGTTTGCACTGATATCCTCGTGAGAACCGTGCTCGTTTAGGTAGGTGTCTGAAGCCAATGTGTCATCAATATAAGGTGCACACGATGACATCCAGAAATACCACTGCCAACAAAGACTAAACCAAAATCTTGATGAAATTATCATCTCTTTTAAAAGTCTTAGTTACTATCGAAAAACTCCACAACGCGAGTGAGTACAGTTTTCCAGTTCGTTTTTCGCTTGAAAAAAACGCTCCCGTGGAGCAAATTTTAATGGGAAGACTCACAGTGAATATCCACAACGTGTGTGAATCCTATAAGACAATCTTCGGGGCAATTGAAAAAATTAATCATTGTCAATTTGTAATTTAAAAAATCGTTCAGCTGTAGCGTCCTTTCGGTGCTTCACTGCCATGTCCCTCGAAGGAAGTACGACGGCTGAGATACTGCTAGGTTGCCCAAGCCTAGACAGAGGAGGTCGAGAGGCAGAGGTCGGGTTCGAACCACGGACCTTCCGGTCAGTAAATTCGCTCTCCAACCACTGAGCCATTTGTGATAGGTTACAGACCGTCTTTAATTGAAAAGCAATCATAAAACGATGGGTAACTGGAACACATTTCGGAAGAGAGACAGAACACAGAAAAAATATATCGCGACGACTGTCACACACGGAGAACGAGCTATGTTTTTAAAGTGTGGTTAAAGTTTATAGTGGTAAGACATGTTTGAACTGGGTGCACTTGCAAAAGAGTCAAATACCGGGTGTATTTCAGCCTGCCACAAACGGTGTTACTCAGACTGTTATCGATCGCAGTGGCTATCCTGTTCACGTGAGAGCCACTCACTTTGCTGATCAGCCATTCATGTTCAAACGCTCAAGTGCTCAACCATTGGCCGGAATGTTGCGCGAGTTTCGTGAGATGCGCAATAGTGTTGAGTCCCAACAAGGAGTAAACAGCTCTGAGAAGCTCCTCAGCTAGTTGGTCTAGATGGGCTTCATTTTTTATCGTTTATTTTTGAAGAGCATGGTCACAGACATAAAAAGTGAATGCAAGCGGTAAAGTCTAACAGCCGAAGAAAGGACAAACAATGCTGAATGCTCTTTAAGGCTCGGTAAGCGCTAGCACAGTCAAGACTCGCACATCAGGCACAAAGTGTCTGTCATACTGGGTCTGGTGTGAGATTCAATGGCAAGAATGTACATTCAACGCCATGTGCCACGCATAAAAGTGTCGTACGTACGCAGAGAACCCACAATGGCGAGCAAACACAAGTCACTGACTGTGACTTTAGAAAGTCCCAGTCCGATAACAGCTTTGGCGGATTGAGGAAAGCAGATGAAATCTCTACAGAATGTCACAATTCGGCATACATGTGCGTTCGAACTAGACTTACGCAACGTGTGAAAATCAGGAAGGTCAGATTCCTGAAAGTGACCACTGAATGCCCAAAATCTACTGAGACCCTCAATGCCACTAGATGCTGACCAGACAGACAACGCCCAATGAAAATGCAGCGCGTCACAGCCTTGTATCAAAGCCAGACAGTGTGAGTCAGCGTTGGATTAGGGTCAGACAACGCCCCCTGAGAATGCAGCGCGTGACAGCCTTTTATCAAAGCCAGACAGCGCGAGACAACGTTGGATCAAGGTCAGACAACGCCCCCTGAGAATGCAGCGCGTGACAGCCTTGTATCAAACCCAGACAGCGCGAGACAGCGTTGGACCAAGGTCAGACAGCTTGAGGCCGTTGTATTTTCGCACTCACGCAATTGCACTCGCCTGTTCGCAATAAAGCTCCTGCGTTCCTTATCGACGAGTCTTTTTCCGGCGCTAGGCACTGGAGCGGAAACAGCAGTCAGGTATAACAGATTGGCGACTCAGTCAGATATAACAGTGAACTTATTTCATCCTATGAGCGTTTCCTTTTCCACCACATAATCCATCTGACCTATTGACCTTATTCTCTCTTCGGATGTCCGGTATATTGTTTTCTACTGGAATCACGCAATGTTGTGCTGATATCTTGACCATGGCGACCAGTCACGGAAAACAAGCTCGTTCAGATCCTGGTGTGGTTGATATTTTACCTGGTGACGAACGGCTATTCTGTTTGATAGCTCGGTTGCAAGCATTGGCCTTCGGCAAGGTGATTGTTGATCTGTTGATCTGTGTTGATTAACTTGCAAAGGTTTCGTCACCAATCGCGGAGATATCACCAACGGGTGCAACGATGCAGCCTCGTGTCCGCCAAGCTTGGCGAATTGACCAACGGCCACCTGATCAGCTACGATTCCGTCTTGACGACATTATTTTTCGATTTACGTTTTTATCAACAGCAACCGGAACCCGTACACCGGCAAAAACAAGGAGAACCTAAAACCTAGTCAACCTGTTGCGATTTAAAATACTTAGGAGCAAGAGAAACGTAAGACGGGAGATACAAAGTAAATGTCCGCAGAATGCTGAAAGAAAACAAGAGAAACCAAGCCGTTTGCAGTTTTCTAAACATTCAAATTAAGAGCATGATCACGTGGATCAGATCATCGAAACACCAGACGAAAGCACTTTAATTAGTTTTTGTCCATCCAGTCATGGTCGATGACCTGAGAAAGCCTAGTTGAACACAAGGTTAGATGCATGACAAACTGGAAAACATTTGGATTATCAATGTGGGATGCAGCAGAGTTATGTAACCACACACAAAGCAGGTAATAATGTTTTTTTATTGATTTGAAATTGACAGACGCTTGTAGGGAAACACATTCTGGTTTTATGGTTTTTCCGCGAAAGTCTCTGTCAGGAAGGTCAGATTCCTGGAACTAACCCCAGAATGCCCGAAACCTACTGGGACCGTAGAACCCCACCAGAATCTCAATAGCGAAGAGGACAAGCATCCAGGCTAATCAATAATTGAAGCAAATCAGCAAAAACCGATGAGTGTTTAGAAACGCGACAGAAGCGCAACGGAATATGATCAACGTTCAGACATTTCATTGAAGCACGATCGATGTTGATGGGTGTTCAGTAAACGCCGGTCAGACAGCCTGGATCAATGTCAGAAAGTGTCCTTTTAATAGTTTGGAGCTGCTGTTGTAACTCGCACACTGTTGCTTGTTCACAAAAGACTCATTAGCGGTGAGTTTTTTGCCGGCACTAGGCATTGGGGCGGGACCGGAAGTCAGATATAACAATCTTCAACCTCTAATATCATCCGTGGTGATCTAGTCTTGCCCGGACCCACCCAAATTGATTCTATAGCCTTGTAAAGTGCTCCTCATTAGGTTGTTGAAAGCCCTTTGCGACTTACGTTCAACGTCAGTTTAAGATTAGCGTAAGCGCCTACCTAATGAGCCACAAGAAGAACGAAATGGGTCACTAGGGTATGGAAGTGCTTTTACCAACCTTGTGAGTAGTATTTTTCCCCAAAGAAGATAACAAGGCCACTTTTTTTCTTCGCTCTGTCCATATTAGATTATTCCAAATGGTCTTGGAGCATAACAGATCATTGTTGCATACAGTTTGGCAGTCACGACAATGCCCTCAAGACAATATACTGTAATATTCCGATGATCGTGCCAAATGGGAAATGGGATGACTTTTGCGCAACACATCCAGCTAAAGAATATCGAAAATGAATTGATTCTACTGGGATCCAGGTGACCAGGATCAACTCGTATGCAAGTGAAAGAAATTTCGCGAATTATCCTTGCGCTTCACTCACAGTCATTTACATAGCTGTTTTCGCGCACCCCATCTCATCCTGAGCACCATCTCTTAGGTGTGTCAGACCACCAAGCCTTGCTGGGTGAAAGTCAGCCGTAGATGTACCCAGTAAGGCGTCACGACCTAACCGTGTCATATCATCGCTCGCTGTAATGTCGTTCCAGCACTCCGCCAATTGTGTCGTGTTCTTCCAACCGACTATAACAAGCATCATGGATTTTGAAAGTCATGAGGACACCAATTCTGCCGCAGCTTGGACAACCAATACTAAGTTCGTGAATGCACCGCTCATCCAGAGCAGGATCGAAAATAAGGGGGAGTGCGTTGGTCGTCTGATCAAGACGTAACCGATGAGCACATGTCAACAGACGAACCGACATGGCGAATGCCGAACAAACGATAATGCGAATATCCTGCTCATCATGTATGCAAACTTCAGAACATCCAGCAGATTTAGAATTCAAATTGCTGGTCTCTCGCTGCATAAAGAAAAAAACTAGGTGTGCGCCTAAACCAATCAACCACGAGCCTGGTTGTGAAACCTAAGCAAAATATTTCTGGCGACGGGGAATCCCGCACTGAAATGGTGAAAAATGACAGACACGACTAGATGCGACACACTATTCACAAGTTTGCTGAAAACTCTTAGTCCACGTTTGGTTTCGTCCTTCTTGGGGTTCATCAGGTAGGCTCAGTCTCCGAATCTCCGTCAAGCTTATGTTCTACACAAACCCAAAATGGACAGAATACGGAGAGTAGTATTATTTGTACACGAGTTCGGTTTCAACAGGAGCTTCAACTGAATCCAGCTGAACTCTGGTTTCTAGTGGCCTACTTTGACCAAATGTACTGCATCTGCCGCCTAATATCTCATTTGGTACGTCTTTGTACGAACAGCATTTCGGCACAAAAGGGCTGCGCGCCTTAAAAATTATCATCTATTACACTATATTTGTACGAATATCTGAGGGTGTGTTGTGGGGCACCGGATTCATCTTTACTTTATGAAGGCTTTTTGAGTTTCGCGGTGTTGGGTAACCTCCTGGTGAATAAATCAGACGAAATATAAGCCAAAGTTTAAGAATAATCTTGGAAGTAAAACTAAAGAACATGCTCCAAAAGGACTCCGACAGTGAATGCATTACATTTCGAAACTGTTTACCTTTCTTGAATTCAGATTTTTTTTTACTTGAAGACATGCTTATGGGCATCATGAACAGTGCACACTTCACGAAACTCCAGGGCACTAACCAACACGTGACCACATAATGTGATCTTCGTGCTTCAAGGGTGGGTGGCGCTTTATCCTAAGTGAGAGTTGCTCACACTGCTGGTTACCTACTGACCTACAGTCTCAGGAATCTTGGTGAGATGCGCATTGCTGAGGATTCCTAGTAAAGATTAAAAGGCCGTTTTTTGTTGCCAGTGTCTTCCCCTCTCTTTTCAGTCACCACTCACACATTTTGCAGTATAAACTCGATATTCAGTTTTGTTCTTAATGCAGGGTTGTGAAAAATACTTGAAACAACTATTGGTTTGCTGTAAGACTATCCATGCCTGACTTCCAACGAATGTCAGTGACCACTCAAGAGTACTCACACTTAGATCGTAGCAGATTCTGTGTACAAGCCAGATGGCTCTGTGTAACCCGACTGGATGAATATATTAACTGGTGGGTAAGTCGTACACTGGTATAGTCGTTCTTTGGCGCGCCGAAAGGAATGGTTACACCCATTTGTCAACGAAAAATCGGAATGTGAGCCCAGTACTATCCATACGACGTCAACTGTGGACAGCAAAGTAAATCGGAGATCACCGCGATGGCCAGACAATGTGAGAGAAGAAAAGCACGAACGTTTTTCCTAAAAACGCCGCAAGCACAACGCCGAATTAGGGCGTTTGCAGTCCTGAAATAGGTTGTGTGTAATTTGTGGAAAGATGTCGGGAGCTTGAAAACTTCTGAAATCCTCATTAAGTCACCTTTAGGTACTTTGAGTTCCTGCAAAAAATCCGTGAACATCACCTATGAGAGTCACTCACCAGTAAGGGAAATACTCCGTGAATATCAGACAGAGAATGTCACCAAAAAGTTTACAAACTGAAGGCCAGAACTCATGAAGGACGATAAAAACTGGAGGAAAAATACACCCCGGGAAAGACCTCCATAACCTGAATACTACTCAAGCAGTTATTACAATCATATAGCTTCTGTAAACCCTGTTTTATTGTCAAGACTGGGTCACAATTGTTTCATTTCGGCGTTTGTCGTCGTGTGTCGTTTCACCATTGTTTATTTTCACTTTATAATGGTAACTGGATTTGTTACCTATTGAGATTGTTCTACGATCCATCACCTACCGGTTTCCCCCTGTCATGCTTTCAGGTAGAAGGTCTCCGGCTGATTGTTAACCACGCCACCCAAAGTATGCCGGTGCTTCAGGCTTCCGACATGTCGGACCATATTGACAATTGGAATGTGGTTCCAGATATCTCAGGGTCGACTACTATTAGCTGCTAACATGTAAAGAGTTGGATCTAGCTGTAAAAATAGTATTAACAGTCATCATCTCATGTTGCATTCCACTCGGATCAAGTCTAGGGGTACAAGCCTGGTGTTCAAGTAAAAACTCAATCAGTTCGGCGATATATCTGAATATTGGTAGCTCGGGTGGTTCTACTGACTGTTAATCAGAGGGAAGTTGATCTGTTCATCGACTTTGGTTATCGGTTTGCCAACTTTTCGTCCCCATGCCAAGTCAAATGGTCAGTGCGCTCACGTGATCAAAAGCCGAAACTCATTCAGTTCCGGGAAGTTGAGCCTGATGCAACAGTGCCAACACCGACCGTGATTCCTTACTTGATTGGTAGTGTCTTGTGTCACGTGACACCATGAAACAGATCTACGGGGATCAATTTTTCAAAAGACCCATCTTACTTCGCGAGATCTTGTTACTTTAGCGATCTCCGAAACGTAACCACTTAAGATGCCAAGTACTGGCTCATAGGGAGGAAACAATCTGCCAGGTTGGGCAGATGTATCGATCGGGGAATGAGTCACGGATTACTGTTGTCTTTTCTCTCCATTCAGGTGATTTCACAAGGTGACGTATGAAACATATAAAAAGGGATACAAGCTACCGTGGTCAAGTGATGAGATGATATAAGTACAACGCACTTGTTCAGGTTTCTTTACCTAGCGAGACGATACCCAGGTCTTTCCGTCTTAATGGACGTATTCTTTAAACCAGTATAGTTTCCGTCATCCTCGTCCTTGTGGCCAGCAACCGGAGGCAGCCGATGCTCACCACCTTTCCATACACCTGAATCGCTGGTCTATCTGCTCGCTCGTCTGATGCTTAGGAGGTGCTCTTGGACCGCTTCAAGGAGGTGCCGGCGTTTAACACACGTATCACCCTAGGTAGTGAGATACGCTTGAAGGTTTTTGAATGAGTTTGCCGTCAACAAATCAACAACCGACCAACTGTGTATCTTCATTCACCCCACAACTCACCTGTGCTCACTTTGGTGTTAACTGCAGGCCTTTACAACGGCCAGGAATGCATCAAGTCATTGTCGCGTGATTGATTTTGTTGCTGACGCCTAGTGAATTGTACTCACACAATAAAGGTATCTAAATTTAGTAGAGTACTCAGATTCGGATAGATAGGAGGCCCGAAATTCCGGATTATTGGTATCTTGAGATATCATCAGATTTGACACAGGTGTTCGCGGCAGAAACAAACGAATAAAAGATCTATTGATAGAATGATGATATTAGAAAGCTTCAGCCGAGGTTTCGTCCTGAAAGATCGAGGTGCGCTGTACGTATGTTTCATCTTTACTGCAAAGATCGTTCGATAAAGGCCACTGAGAGAAGTGAAACACTCGCGGTTCCGAATGAGTAGCTTTCGAAATTTGCTACTGAATGGTACCCACAATGTACATTTCAGGCTTATGGTTGGACATTTCGCGGCGGTTTTGTCTGTCCAGCCACGAGCAATGCCTCAGTGAACACAGAGAGTCCGGTCTCTTCGAAATGGTATTACAGTGATTGTTCGTCATTCCTTTTTGATGTCCATCATGGTTGATTGTTTCTATGAGCTACGAACATGCTTGTCAGATTCAGTCAACCAAATTACGCTAGATTTGATTAAACAAGACAAAGCGGAAGAAATGCTACATTATCAAAGATTTCGTAAATCAGTTCCATTAGACGACTCAACTGGCCGTAGCCTCTGTTAGGTAGCCGATTGAGTTCACTGAACCACTTGAAAATGGGGAATTTGGATACTTAAGTAGATAGGTCCAACTTAACAGTGTTGATATCAGCGTTTTAAATATCTAAGCTACAAATCCAACCCGACCCCTCCTGGCACTCGCTCTATGCAACTATGAATGTGATCACGTGAGTGAGGAAATTGTCTGGTTGTTTACTACTACACTGTTTCATACGAGGTCATCCGCACCTGGATATTACTCTTCCGTTCAGAACCACCAATCACAGGCTGCATCCAAGGCTGAGGCGATAGGGGCGGTGGATCAGATGGCCGTTGATTGGTTCGCAGAGCTTGGTACTTAGGTTGCAGACGTCTCGCCACTGGTTGCAGTTGATTGGGCACTTTCTTCTTACCTGCTTGCGTTTATATAGCTTTCAAACAACACCTGATCTGAATGGCTGGCTGGTATGTACCTTTCCGTTAATCCTATTGGTTTCTTCGTTGCATTGTGTTCTCTGTTCTCCTCATTCGTTTAGCACGATAAATGCTTCTTTGAGGGCTTTGTCGGACGACCTGATTGGTCCTTGCTCGAATTTGTGGTCTATCCTTTTCAGATTTGATTGGTTATTATGGCAATCTTGATTTTTATTTGTTTGATTTGTCTTTTCCTAACTTGAAATCGTGTTTCATGGAGCTGATTGGCTGCCAACACCTCCCTCGCTTGATGAAGTTTGCCCTGTTGTGATGGACAGCTTCTTCGTGCCCGCTGGGCTCATTGAATGCCTTTCATTCTTGATTTTTTCTCCACTCTGTGTTGTATTGGTTTTCCCGATTTATTGGCTGGATGCATTTTCTTATCAGATGGATTCGTCCGTCCCCACTTTTCTTTCTTGTGCAGCTTGCGTTTTTTAGTTGTGGGGATTTTGTCCTTGAGAAATTGAGTCAGTTTCAACATGATTATACATTGGTTTTGCGGTGTATTAACATAATTTCAAAAATTCCTTTGTTTTATTTTGGGCCAATGAACATATCTGAACTACGAACATTACGACATCCTGAATTCAAGCCATGTACAGGGTGTGCCGCAAAATCAAGGGGAAACCTCCTTGCTATCAAGAAACTTTTCACTATTGTCAGTTACCGCGTTCAAACAACTTTTTAATCTCCTTGCAACTGAAACAAGTGTCGTTCCTTCTACCATTGCTGAAGTCTGCATTCGCTTCTTGTTCAAATTTCGAACAATCGTTGTCAAAATTACACACCGCATGAATCCCCTTTGTCATACCTGATGGCTGGTCCCGCTCCAGTGTCTGGTGCCAGAAAAGAACTCACCGACAAGGAACACAACAGCTTTATTGTCACAAGCGAGTGCATGCGAGTGCAAGAGTTACAACGGCCCCGTGCTACTTAAAAGGCACTTTCTGACATTGATCCAGGCTGTCTGATAGGCGTTTAGTGAACACTCATCAACATCGATCGTGCTTCTATGAAGTGTTCGGTCGTGCTTGTGTGGCGTGCCCGAACACTCATCGACTTTCGCTGAACTGACTGAATGATTGACTACCCTGGATTCTTGTCGGCTTCCCCACTGAGATTTCTCACTAACTTCGACCAGCCATGGTATGTAAGTTCGTCAAATGACAAAACCCCGGAAATCAAATGTATAATGCCGGTGTTGGGGGGAAAGATTTATTGTGATCACCAGTAAGTTGGGTATGTCTACTGTTGAAATGTTTAGTCAGATATAGACGTGAAACACTACTCACAAGGTTGCTCAAAATGCTTCGGTAGCCCACGAACGGTTTCGTTCTTTTTGGGGCTCATCAGGTAGGCGCGGTCCTCGAGTTTCCGTCAACCTTATGTTCTAGTTGAACCAGAATTGCACCAAATTAGCGAATTACACTCATTTACAAACAAATTTGGTTTTGCACCAAGCATGGGGCCAATTCTAGGCACATACAAACACAGGGCCAGTTAGGGTTATCCAACATTCACCGTAAAACGATGGTCCAAGTAAGTCACTATTGGTCTTCAAATTTCACCTCTGTTATCCAGCAATTAGGCTATCACGGACCCTTCAGATTAAACTCTCAATAATTGCTGCTGCTCGACTTTGCTCTGAAGGGTTGACGAAGAAATTCTGTAATGTGAACTCAGTAATGTGAGAATGTTTCATAGCTTTCAGCGGGGATTCGCTCCTGTAAGTGCTGAAAACCCTGGAGGCATTGTATAGCTGGACTCAACTTTCCCGACCAGCTGAAACGAACCAATTAGTTGAATATCTGTGATATGTTTCGAAAAAATAATCGATTTCATAGAAAGAATATGGCATCATACATTCTCGGCGGACTGCCTCTTGTTCTGTTATGTTCCACACATCCGAGGATACATAAGAGACGCTCGTTGATACCTTTCAATCGTCCAAGTACTGTTGTCTACTATGAACCCCCACCTCCAATGTATGCTAAGACGATAGCTGAACCTAATGGCAGCGTGCACAAGAGAGATTTCTAGCCCACCAAAGCCGAAACCCGTGGATGTTCTGTAACCACGATTGAACCTATTCCATTAGGTGCCTTTTTGGTACTGTACAACAATTTTGAAGACCGATGCTACACAGTAATGTGGCCCGGAAGATTGCGGTTTTCAAACTATCTGAGTTTCGTGAACGCCTACAACACCTACCTCATCCTTGTGCTCTGTCAAAGAGGACTTTCGAGAACCACCTTGGTTTTGTAGTGCTAAATGAACGAAGTCGCGTTTGAGTCGCACTCGTTGGTTTTTCCTGCCCCAGCGAAAGCAGCTCTATTATGGGTCAGCAGAATTCAACATTCGGGCTCGCGTGAAATGTACGGAAAGTCCGTAGCACTACGTATACCTGTAATGATGTCGAGTACGGACATTCGCTCACATACATACCCTGCTCACACCCGCAGAAAGCACTGACAGCATGTGACAAGTGAGTGCTGACAATTACGGTTTTTTGGTGCACATGCCTAATCGCCTACGGTTGTGCTCTGCTCTTATGTGGGGTGAGGTTCGCAAAAGACTTTCGATCAGTCCCACCAATGGCGCCTTACTTTGTTTCACAAACCACTTGTAAGGTTAAGCATACATACCTCAGCCAGAAAGCCAAGACAAAACTGGCGAAAGTTCTCGTGGATGGTTTTGAAAACACTCTCTCCAAAAGAATTGTCGCTCATCAAAAGTGACGACACACATGATGTGGACGTGACATACCACTCATATGGCTGCTGGAAACATTTCGACAGCCCACGACCCTATCACCCTTCCTGAGGCCCATCCGGCAGTCCACCAGTATCGATCAGCCTACTTGAACTCAGCTTGTAATTCAGTAATGAATAGGAGAAAATTGAGTGCATTTCGTTAACTGCGTACTGCACTGCACTTCACTTCACTTCACGTCACTTCACTTCACTACACTTCACTTCACTTAAATTCGATTCAATTCGATTCAAATCAATTCAATTCAATTCAGTTCAATTCACTCCACTTCACTTCACTATACTGGGACGATTTTATACAATCCGAAACAAGCCTCCGACCACACGAGGGACATTCTGCCAAACTAAAAATCCTGGCTACATGTTATCTGCGGCGTCATCATGGACAGAGCGCAGGTTTTTAGCCATCAATCATACAAGAATGCTCCAGTAACAAGTATCAAATAAAGCGCAGTATTCGACTACGATAAACCCCAAAACCTGAAGGAATGTTTCCACAGTTGTTTGGCTTTACTAAGCAGCTATTCTTTTGTGACTTTGTGATATCAAACAACGCGAGTTTGGGATCCATCTGTTAACCTGTTTGTAGGCGGTATCCAGCAAATGTGATAACCGGACACGATTTGACCTCTGACCCTTCGAATTAAACCATGCTACTGATTTAAGAACGTGTCATTTTTGTAGTTCAGACTACACTGTCCAAAAGACATCAACGTGTACTACCAGTGTAGGACCTTCGTGACGTGCAATAGAATCGATATGTTACTGTCATATCAGACTGAGTTGCCAGTCTGTTATATCTGACTGCTGGTCCGGCCCAGTTCCGGGTGCCAGAAAAAGAACTCACCGAAAAGGAACACAACAGTTTTGTTGCTACAAGTGAGTGCATGCGAGTGCAAAAGTCACAACGGCCCCATGCTATTTAAAGGGAACTTTCTGACATTGATCCAGGCTGTCTGATAGGCGTTTGGTGAACACTCATCAAAATCGGTTGTGCTTCTATGAAGTGCCTGAACGCTGATCACATTCGAACCTGCTTGTGTGGCGTGCCTGAACACTCATCGGCTTTTGCTGAATTGATTGAATGATTGACTAGCCTGGATGCTTGCCGGCTTTCCGATTGAGATTTTGGTGGAGTTTTAGAGTCTCAGTAGTTTCCGGGCGTTCTGGGGTTGCTCACAGGAATCTGACGTTCCTGCTAGTTACTTGGACAGAAGATGACTCGAATGTTGTATTCTCGCATAGTGAAACAGTCGGAAGGAGAAGCTGTGTTTTGAGTCGACTGAAGTTCGACCTTTCTTTGACATTGTCAATTTTGAATTAAAGAGGTTGACAAAATAACTTCTGTTCGGCCCCCCGGCCTTTAATGGCATTGTTAAGTTAAAGAACTCTTCCCGGTTATTGAACAGGCTACTCTTGATGATGATGACAAGTCTTCGACAACCCAGGATCGATCTCTTCCTTCTTAGAGGCCATCAAGTAGACACAATCCCCGAGTTCCCGTCAAACATATGTTAATTTGCTGTTAAAGCGAGACTCAAGTAAATCCCTTTTGAGTCTCCCTTTTATGATATTCTTCAACTGAATGTGCTGCACAAAGGCCGCCTCATGTTTCAGTTGTTTCCATATTCAAGATATCGCAGTAGATTTTCATAAAGGAAACTACTCACAGGGTTGCTGAAAACCTTTCGACAGTCTATGACCGGTTTCGCCCTTCTTAGGGCGCATCAGGTAGGAGAAGTCCCCGAGTTTCCGCCAACCTTATGTTGTACTTGAATCCCTTTTGGGCTGATTTCTACAAATACACTCATTTGCAAATGAATTCGGTTCTCACGGGAGACTCAAGTGAATCTCTCGTTTATAATGTTCTGCAACTGAATGTGCTGCACGAAGGGACGATGTTCGAGACATGCCTGTTTATACTGGAAAACCAATAAGGACTGTGCAACTCTTTCATCCTTACTTGGAAACATCAGTAGTACGCATCTCATGAAAGTCCATGGAGTCTCGAACCAGCGACCACCCGGTCAGTGGTTCAGCGGTTAACATTTTGGCCACGAATGGCTGATTAACTGTGTTTAGCTCTCACTTAGACAAAAGATAGCGCCCCTCATCCTTCATGAACGGAAATCACATCACGTAGCCACACGCAGGCTGGCTCCGTGAGTGACGACTTTTCAGATGGTAGTTCCACTCATCGGGTGATTTTTATTTTTCCTCTGAGCTACCTGTGTAACGGTGGACGCTACTGACCAGGTATGCGAGTAGTACGTGGTTTTCCCGTAACTCCGTCTCGCGTCTAATGGAAGGTGCGGTTTATTACGGCACATGTAGAACTAATTTGCAGCGTTCATTTACAATTGCCTGATAGTCAATGAATATGCAAGAAAGTTCAAGAAGACGCGTGAGGATGTTCAGTTTTTAAAAACAAGATGCATATGAGACGTTTACTTTCTTGTTCGTAATTGCTTAGTTGGGTTTTGCTAATAACTTCGCGGCAAAGGGCTTTCCTCCTTACATTTGGCCCCGTGTCGTTGAGTTCAAGTCTTAACTACCTGAGGTTTCGACCATCGATGATGGATGACCTTAACAATGTGGCTAGTCAGAAATTGATTACATACTGCCATATGTTCCCAGGTCGGTATGGGCATCATGGGAGTCCTGCCGCTTTTGCGCGCATGCGTGTTACACGATATGTGCCTACTTGATACCTGACCATAGGACTGAGTTATGGTCTCAGGTGCGGTCTCGCGCGCTTGCGTTGTTCTTGCAAGATGAAGTAGACCGGACCAAATGACAGAAAACTCAACACCATCAGATCGGATTTTGAAGCTGAGGAGATCTGTGCTGCAGCTACAGAATCCCCAGACTCTTAACTGGTTCATTCTTCTGTCTGTTTTCTGGGGCCTGGCTGAAGCAAACTTCTGACGAATTCTGTTCATACCCATTGTTTCTTAACATTGGTTTAATATGGATGATCCCACTTTCGGACAAAGTTGTGTTTCTACGGATTTTATCGCCTAGGTGAGCCAAGATGTGACTTATCGCTCGGTTCATACTCAATGGGTGAGCAGAGTTAGAGTCTACGTGCTGGTCAGTCAGTGTGTTGGTAACTCTGATTTTTCAAGATTGTAGGTATAATTTCAGATCTTGTATAATCTCCCGTATAGAAAGCAGAATACGGCGGAATACATCTGTCAGATTCATTTTATAAGTCCGCTGCCTGGTCACCAGCATGTTCAATAATATGAACCAAAAACACAGAGCGCCCACACTGGTTCCGCTCTTTCGAACTCACTGCACACTGCAACAAAGTTAAAGTCCAAAGGGGACTGCGCCTACCTGATGAGCCCCAAGAAGGGCGAAACCGGTCGTGGGCTGTCGAAGAATTTTCAGCAACCTTATCAGTAGTGCATTACGTATATACAAAGGTGATAATGTTCAGTCAAGGTCAGACTATAGGTAAGACAGGTAAATCGAACGAGATGCAACCTCCACGTGTCATTTAGTATCGGAGATTAAATTAGTGGAACCTGGTAAGCCGATTGGTGACCGTGACTAGGCTGGTCTTTTAAAGGGACGCAAGACACGAGGAGCCCATAGGGTGTGATTCAGGCAGCAGTGTTCCAAGTCACGTGGACTTTCCCAGCCTAACCAGTTTACAAGCAAGCGGCTAACGCATCGTGCCCTATCAGCGCAACGCCTATTGGTTACCGAATACATACAGACATGTGTACGCCTGTCTGCCACACCCACATTCCCTGGGGCTTCCGTAAAACCACGTGGGTGGCTCGTATCGAGTGGTGAAATCAGTTACACAAAGGGATTCCGACCTCTGTTAGTCATCCATGAGGTGCCAGATCGACTGATGGAAATAAGGTACGCTGGCGTCACAGAAATTGCTGGTGCGTCACACACACACACACACACACACAGTGGAACACTCATCAAAACATCTAGGCGATGCATGGGTTTTCCATATGAGTGCGGATTTTAGACAGTGACTGTGGTCAAATCACAGTATTTTAAGACTAGAACTGTCATTTCAACCCACGACTTCCATCGACAAGTTTAACTGTGTGGTCAGTGTCATTGTGCTGCATTCTACGCAAATAAGAGCAACTTGCTAGTGACTGAGTACTCCCCATTCGTATAACCTTGACGACTAGGTGAACTGTTTCGCTGACGTTGTAGTTCAGCTCTAACATCCTTTTGGTGCATAGATGCCGGGCCACCCGCAGGTACCCGCTGAAGTACTCCCAAGTTACCTGTCTAGCCAGGAGAAGTCGAGATGCTGAGGTAGGTTTCGAACCATGGACCTTCCGGTCAGTACGTTTGCGCATTACCCACTGAGCTATCTCGATTTCTTCGGCTGACGGAAGTTGGTGTATTGAAAAGTACACTCAAAAGATATTTAGTAGACATAAAATGATATCACCGCACCATCAAACTTAATTGTTACAAGCGTTAGGCGGTCACGATCGCACTTTTGCTCATAGCTCCTGGTCATTTCTGAATGGATCAAGTACACCGTGAGAATTTGTCGCGAGGAAAAACTGAGCACCAGATGATTGCATCACTGTTCGACATTAAAGCGTAAAATGCAGTTAGGCGGCAGGATGACACAGTGCAGTGACCTTCATTTGAACAGCGGATGGTATTCTTCAAGTCCGCAAGTGGAAATACACTGTGAGGTGTGACAGGATCAAGAATGACTGCCAGTTAGCTGTTCAAATTTCTGTGGGAACATGAAGTCCAATTTCATGTGAACGGCTCACGTGCGCCTTTTGGAAGCGTGAAGCAAATGGGCGTTCATTTTACCTTGAGAGTAAAGTATTCGTCACCCCCCTAAGAACACAGTAATATCGACAGATTTTACCAATAGGTCAACGCATACTTTTCGTTAGGGGTCACGGTCATTTAAGAATAACAGCAGGTGAGAAAGACACGTGACTCATGGACTCATAGCCGACAGGATGCATGCGTATCAGGCAAGTTGACTGATGGCGCAAGATTTTAGTGTGCGCTTTTCTTCGAGGTCGTCTTAGATGTGACAAAATGCGACACACTACGCACACTCAAATTCAAGATCGTTGGATTTTCGGCACCACGAATTTTTTACCTTGTGACCAGACAGAGTATATGGGAAAACCCATATCCGGTGAAAAAACAGCAATGTGAAACAGCACGCATTAGAGAGACTGGTCGATCAGATGGTCACGGTGGTAGCAGTTTGAGCCGGGCGCTATATTTTGTTTGTTTGATTTCAAGGACCTTGGTTTGTGCAAAATCCCATCTACAGAGTGTTTCATAATAGACGCAAAAAATAATATTCATGTAACAACTTTAACACCGCTTAAACGTTTATCACTTTTTATGTAAACATATATGCATTATGAAGGTTTATTGTAAATAAACTGGCATTACAAAAGATTTTAAAAAAAACCGCCCCTTTCTTCTATAACAAGTTGGAGGTGGTATGAGATGTGAGACACAGCATGTTTAACTTCTTCAGGCGTCACTCGTGCACACTCCTCTTCAATTCTTGCTCTTAACTCCGCCAAATTCTTCGGTTTATTTTCATGATATACGCAAGCCTTGATCATTCCCCAAAACCAATAATCCAGAGGTGTGAGATCGGGTGACCTTGCGGGCCAAAAGTTTGGAAGTCCACGAGCAATGACTCTCTCCTCAGAAAATTGCTCTCGGAGGTAAGTTCTCACTTGGTTTGAGTAGTGTGGTGGAGCGCCACCTTGTTGAAAGACGGTCGATGACTTCTTGTGCTCCTTGAGTTGCGGGATAACATGCATCTGCAGAATATGGAGGTAACTGTCGCCGGAAAACGTAGCATCAAAGAAAAATGGACGCAGGAGACACTTTGAGGAGAATTCCATCCACACACAGAGATGAGGGGAATGGAGATTATGAGTGAGGTACTCGTGAGGAGCTTCACGGGACCATATCACGCAATTGTGCTTGTTGAGTATGCCATCCACAGAAAAATTTGCTTCATCGCTCCATAAAATGTTGGGAACGATTTCTTCATTGTCCAGCAGCCAGTTAGCGAACTTGACACGTTGCTTCTTGTCTTCTTCCGTAATGTTTTGTAATAAAGTGAAATGATACGGGTAGAGATGAAGGTGGCGTTTCATAATACGATGCACGCTGGCGCGGGGAATGCCGGTCAACTGAGACATGACAAAGATACCATGGTGCTCTGGGACTGAAGTTGCTCGACGGCATTCTGTACAATGGGCGCTATTTCATCACTCAGAGACTTTCTCCCTTTGCCAGGAAAATCCAATACAGATCCAATGGACTCAAACTTCGCAATCAAGCGTGTAAAAGTCGACATGGTGAAAGGATCTTTGATGAGACCATTTTTGGTATTGTAACCACGACGTGCGGCGGTGGCGCTTTCACAAAGAGAATAATAAATTTTCACAATTTCAATGCGCGTACTGACATTCATCGTAAACAGAAAAAATGCCAACTTCTGTACACTAAACCTCCTATATGTGGCTACTAATAATGAAAAATGTTGTTATTCTTCCTTTAAGTGACTACGATTAATTAGCCAATTAAATTTTGCGTCTATTATGAGACACCCTGTAGATGTTGTCCTTTTTCAACGGGGAATGTCGCTTCACAACAGTCCAGAATTTACAATCATCATCCTAAGCTGTGATTGGTGCTTACCGCTCCGTAAGATCTAAATCACTCGGGTCGCGGTTTTACAGCAAACCTCGGTTAACAAGACAAATCGAAGCCCAGTCGTCTGAGTAATTCAATTCAAGGGGTGTAGTGCCAGTCAGTGATATCGATCGCGTGTGGATATGATGTAACGACGTGAACTCCTCTAATCTCCCCTAAAGACAGACTAGAGACGACCCCTCCCGAGAGGTGCTGATGATGTGTCCTTGAGAGGTTATAAAAAGTTTGTAAGCTAATTTCCAAGCCCTACGAACAACCGATCAACGATAGGTAAATGTACCCCAGCAACCAGTCCTTCAATACTGTGACTTCTGAACACCATTCCACTGTGGTATCACAGATGGATTGCCTGTAAACTTCAAATGCTTAAAGCCACGGAGAACGAGAGAGGGAAAATCTTGTCATACGTCGATCACTTAACTCCTATTTTGACACTTGACATGACAGTTTCTACACCAGTGTATCTTCCATTACGTTGACATTTGAAATTCCCTCACATTTATTCTGTCCCTATTTGTAACCCTCGCTCCACTTTTGTGTTTGGCGCGCTTGTATGAACTGGTGTTTGTTTGTCCTTATCACTTCACTCATTTGGCCTTGAGGTCATTCAGCCATCTGTGGTCGACTTTATGCACGTACGGCTGACTCACGTGGGAGCCTGTTTGCTCATTTGGTTCGTAATTTTGTAGTCCAAGTGAACCATTTGTTTTGGACGAGTATCTTCTGTCGAGGTTTGTATAATTTATGAATTTATGTCTTACATTAATAGTACCGTATAGAAACCCAGCTCCGACATTGTTTTGCCTTCCCGGAGGTTCTGGTATTACGCGTCATTCGAAGATACCGTTTGCTCGTTACAACCAGTATGAGGTTTGGTGACAGAGTACCATTCACAGAAGCTATTGCCTATCATTTTGGTAGCCTGAATAGTGTTCAGAAAGGATAACGGCTGGACAGGTACGCTGCTGTGTGTAAAGTACGAACCCGGTCTCCTCGGTCGGTACATCACAACCATATGATACACAAGAGTGAAGAGTCACGTGACTACTGGAGGTGATGCTGAGACCAGGATCCCACACATTTCTCCGTAAGAAGCAATGTTCAACTTAACGGTATTTACTACCTTCCAGAACTATACTTATATATATATGTATATATATATATATAGCAATAGACACAGCAACAGACACTGATGCTTAACTGCCACACAACCATCATCAACATCATCATTCATCTGTAGCACTCTTTCGGTGCCCAGCTGCCATATCACCAGAAGGAAGCACGAGGGCTGGGATACTGTCAGGTTGCCCAAGCCTAGTCGAGAGGCAGAGGTCGGGTTCGAACCACGGACCTTCCGGCTAATAAATTCGCGCTCTAACCACTGAATTATCTTGCCTCAAGGCTACCGTGTACGAATGTTTCCCCTCCCATATTCTCGCCTTATTTTGCTTTCCCTATTTATCTGCAGTGTTAGGTGAAAAGCCCCCAAGTGGTCTTGTGTCCCTCCGGTCACTTGGAATGCCATTGCTCTGGGTTAGCTGAAATCAGTATAACAAACATGAATAAAGCACCCCTTTCCGTGTGCATACTCATCATGCGTAGTAACGAAACCAAGCAGGCAAGTCTCTCCGTAAAACAAGAGAGTCTTGCGTGTGCTTAGGAGTGATTCAGTCTATCAATCATTCGGGCGACCTTGGTGAGACCACAAGTATGGACAAGCACTGATGTCACAGATGGTTGTGTAAAGCGAGAAATCCAAAGTTTCGGAACGGACAATCTCATGGTTACATAATCCAAGATCGTTCTACTGAGAAGAAGCGTTTGTCACTGAAATTTGAAGCAATCAATTGTTGGTAAGTTGATCAGTGGCAACGGAGTAGAACTAAACAAGAACTGAGGACTAATGAAACGATCGAAGTCAGCACTGGACTTTGAATAAAATATCGACCATCCGAGAAACGAACCATATAATTGACATAACACGGGACATAACATGGTTTGTTGCCTTGAGTGATTTACAGGTGTGCACCCCAAAATTGCGTCTTTGGATATGCATTGAATAATTTCAACAGGATCGCTCATTTTTTCAGTAGAGATTTATTCCTGTAAGTGAAGCTAACCTTTGCTGGAAAGCCGAGAAGCTGTTTCATCCTTACTGGGAATTATCAGCGGTGCGCATCGCTTGGAACTGACGAAGGTTTCAAACATGATTAGCTCGCACTTATACGAGGCTATAGTACCATTCATCATTCAGTCACGAAAGCAACTTCATCTGGTCACATTGACTTGCTCCTCTAATCAAGATTCTCCGGTGGAACTCTCACTCTTCTTGTGAAACTATCTTTACTATAAACTACTTATATAATGGTGGTAGTATCAGGAGATCCGGTAATTTTCAATTGGGGTTTCGTTCTCTACTTGAAGCTCACATTTGGCTAACAGTGAACGTCGATCGATGTGGAGCCTCAGCTGACGTGTCATTTAAAGATTAAACGCCTACAACCGTCAGTCAGCACTCTAAAGTCCAAGGCGCCTTCAGGATGAAAGTAATGTTACATTTCTTTCGATAGGACGCTACGTTTGGGTAGTATACTAGGCCAGCAGTACTGTGTAGATCGCACACAGTTTTGGCTACTTATAAGTATTCAGTAACCACATCCTTGGCGCAAAGCGTGGATTCAAAACTGGGGTGGCGCTGCACGACCGAGAAAGGCGACGAATAAAAGCGTGTTTACCTTGCTGTCATTCGTAGGAAAACTAGAAGGTCCTCAAACTCCACTATTTTATTGAAAACTGCTACGCCTTCATGGTGAACAGGTTTCGGTTATGCGATTATCCTGTGTGCTACACTTGCTGGGACTCAGCTGATTAAACCTCAGTAAAACACAAAGTCCGGCAATGAAACGATCCGACATAAATGAGCGAGCCCCAGCCCCACAAGAAATCGTATTACGCTAAGGTCAGCGGTAAAGTTATATTCTACGCCACTACGTTGGCGCGCCGCTAAAGCAAGGACTGTGGAGAAAGGTGTATTTTATGAGATCGACTTATCGATTTCCATCTTTGTTCGAGGCAGAAAAATGGCGTTCGTCAAAACACCACAAGAGCCGGAAGAAATTGCGGCCAGAAATTGGTTTAGAATCTTCCTGACGGAATATTTGAAACGTCTGCGAAAAATGACTACTGGGTAATACAATATAAGGAATCGCGATTGCAATCGGACCACCGCTTCCGCAAAGAATTTTTAACTGGAACACAATTTATTGATTGGGAGCAGCAGACAAACAAACTGGCAAGAAAAATTAAAAAAAGCCGGCGGCATCCGGTCAGCTTGAAGATAACGATTTTCAAAACAATGCAACCGATCATAAGATGTGGGTTTAGATTCATGAACACGAAGCGCAGACCCACAGCAATTCTGAAGGCCATAAATCCGTGAAAAAATGAGGGCAGCCGCATGCCTGAGAGGACCGATGCTGCGGGATAAACTTTTCCGTCTTTTACGCACAATATGTACCATGGCAGACGTCCCTGATGATTTCAACGATACAGCGACAGTCATTCTATCAACAGAAATCAACAGAAGACGGGCGACTACCACGGATTCAGTTACCTGTGCTTCTCAGCTAGATATCGGTTGGATAGCGATTGACATTACGAATGGAAAAGTTCCCGGAAAGCGGTTTAGGTTCTCAATTCGTCAAAGCACTACTCACGATTCCTCGAAAGAAAATATTGAAAACGAGGGGCGGGGCTGGATTTGATCAGAGATGAATCCGGTTGCAAGTGAGGTTATTTTGCGGCTGATTTAATTTTTACAGCAGAAACCCATTAGGAATGCGAGAGAAATTAACTGTTCTATGGATCATTTGTGAACATTACCAAAGTCTTCAGTAGTAAAAGTCACCTGAGAAAAATTTGACTGTGAGGACAAATTTTCAACTCTCGTTAAACTCCTTCATACTGGAATGGAAGGCAGGTTGCACAGCCCGGCGCAACTTCTCAGCCGCGCTTGTACTCAATACAGAGGGTGGGTAAGGCTATCAGTGTCCTTTCGGCAGCCCTATTCGTCCTGCATTTAAAGATCAACTCCACAAAGGCGCCACGTCATCAAGAAGGTGGTACGACAAGTCACCACTGCCTGAATAGGCGCTTGTCCATTTGGAAGCATCCGTTGGTCACCGATGCTTCCTAAAGCCTCAGAAGCATTGCTGGCTTTGGATGGCTTCAATGTATTAGTGACGAGGTGATTAGAAAACGGGTATTTGGTTGTGCAGCAGGTACTTCAATCGCGGGAAACATCTAGCACCATCAACTGCGGTGGCCTAGTCGTGTGCTACGCATGCTGAAACACCGTCTACTGAACGATTGTTATTCTCCATGCTTCCTTCAGAATGGCAAAAACCGCAAGGTGAACAACGCTTGACTTGGCAGAAGGGCGTGAAAGAGATCACGAAAAGTTTATGTGTTGGGATGGGATCCCCGTGACCCCACCTGTGCGTGGATGGACACATTGAAATAGGTGCTATGTAGGCATTGCGAACGGTGGGCTAAAGTCTAAAATAACAATAGCAGTCTATAGGTGCTATGTAGGCATTGCGAACGGTGAGTTAAAGTCTAAAATAACAATAGCAGTCCAAAGAGAAATCACGCCTGTATATACGTAATGCACTACTCATAAGGTTGCTGAAAATTCTTCGACAACCCACGGCCGGTCTCGCCATTCTTGGGGCTCACCAGGTAGGTGCAGTCCGCGAGTTTCCGTCAACCTTATGTTTACCTGAAACCAAATTGCACGAAGTTAGCGAAATATACTCCTTTGAAAACAAATTTGGTTTTGCGAGAGACTCACCTGGAACCCAGCTGAATCCCTCGTTTGTGATGTTTCCAGGCAACGGAATCTGCTGCACCAGGCCGCCTCAGGTTTCACTTAATATGACATTCGAGATATCGCGATATATGTATATACGTAATGCGCTACCCATAAAATCGCGTCAAACTAGGGTTCCGGTGAACGGTGGGACTAAAATAACAATAGCGTTCCAAAGAGAACTCACACTTGATTTACTTGGGGCAATTCTTGGAAGAAGCGCTTTCCTGGACACAGGTATTGCTTCACCAATCAACCTGGCTCACAGAATGAGAGCACTGTGGAAGAAAACTTATCTGGCTCCAATTAGGTACTGAACTGTGCCTGTTCACGTTCTCCGCGGTCAGGATGTCAAAAGCTTTGTTCTCTACAGAATGCCCCAAGTGTCGCAAACAGCGGAGATGCTTTTTGAAAATATTCCACTGTATAGGGATTTGGACGAAAGGTGGTGGGTGCTCTATGGAGGTATCTGCTAGAACAGCGCGTATCTCTCTGCAGTTGAAACAAACTCAAAGTCCGTCTTGCATGCGGTACGCGACAGTCGCGGTCCTATCAGACAAATGAAAAAACCTGGTTAGAAGAGAACACCCAAACAAGCTGATTCAATTGTGACAGAAAGCACCAGACAGAGGTGATCTGACCGTGGTGAGGTGCAGAAGAAAAATATAACTAACCCGTGCTCGTTTAAACCCTTTACGGAGGTCGGTTGTATTGAAGGGAACAGGGACAAGAGAATGTCCGAGTGCCTACTTAATTAAGGGCGCACAGTTGTACTTTGAGGCGCAACATGGGTAAATATTGTCAAGTTTGAATGGACATAAGGGTGTTAAAGGAATGACATGCAAAGCATGTACTCGTGATAAACTTAGTCATCCGCTACAGTTCTCAAGAATCCCGGGGAGAACTAGTAGGGTCTGTTTTGCGAGATGAATTAGCCAACACACCGCACAGGACTAGCTGGGTGGGGGCAGTGTCCCGAGGAATACCCGAAGCTAACAGCCGATCGTATTTTCATTGTCAAGAAGATGAGAATGGGAAGGTGGATAGTGGTAAGTTACATATCATAGCATATGTAGGAAACAATAAAAAGTTTGCGAATTGGGTGAGGGCTTAGCAGGGCTCCTAAAACCTTAGATTGTTATGACTCCGCAGTGAAAGCCATTTCCCACAACGTAACACTATGGATAAAAACATTAGAAATGCGCGCTGAATATAAGTACACCTATTGGTCACCTTGAAAGGACCATTATCTATTGAGCGGCAGATTTTACTGTTAACCTGGGGTGGGAATACTATAGCACCCGACTGTACTAACTTATTGGAGCGTGGTATGCCAACATCGGTTTGAAGTGAATATGAAGTGTATGTGTGGATTCATTCTCCGGTTGATCGATGTAGCTTCAGTCCTATTTCGACTGTCTACCAGATCGATACTAACATCCAGAGTATGAGGGCGATAAAAGCAGTTACTTCATGACCATAGCAGATGGCTTCCGGAGGATGTGTTTTAACTTTTGGCATTTGTGAATATGGATTCTGTACAAAGCAGGAGCGTCTGTGTACCCTTCTGTTACTGGTCATATTCCCACTGCTTTACACACCAGTTTTCCCTAGCAGTACCTCTCAGGAGAGAGAAAAGCGTTCCCCACCGGTATTCCATACGGTTACTTAACCAATTGTAGTCTTGTAGTTAATTTCACACTTGGAATAAGTATCCTACAGACACTAATAGGTCAGAGATACCAAACTAGTGAACTACAAATTCAGCGCAAATGTATCACGACTGTGAAAGTGTCTGAAGGCAACTTATACCTACGTGAATTTCTACACGTTATTTGAGCTGAGATTGGCCGGTAGGTCCCATAGTTCGCAATCCCCATATGTACAGATAGATTACCGATATCCTACGTGTGTATTCGTGCATTCAAAATGTGTCACCATTGTTCTTTTTGGATATACCACTACCCTAGGGCTTTTATTATTATATATATATATGCATATGAAATTAGACGAACTTTATGGCTGTACGGTAGCTCTTGCCACACTTGACAGGAATATCTGAACAGTGGCACTGCTGTATATTCTGCGTACGGCAGTGAAGCATCAGTGTCAACACTGATGTTGCTGTCTTTGATGATGATGATGATGATGATGATGGTGATGATGATGATGATGATGATGACGATGATGATGATGATGACGATGATGATGATGATGACGATGATGATGATGATGATGATTGATGATGATGATGATGATGATGGTGATGCTGATGATGATGATGAAGATGATGATGTTGAAGATGATGATCATGATCATGATCATGATTATAATGGTCTAAAAGCTGTTGTACAACTCCAGTGTCCGTATGGTGCTCTTTAGGCTCTATGTTTGCTTTCTGTGGCGCAATTAGAGTAGCAAACTAAGGCATTTGGTTCACTGGTGTGGCAGTTTGCGAGAAGTCGCTCTGCACGGACTTCGGTTATCTTTGCATCCATAGACCTGACGTTGGATAATGAAACAAACTCACGGACTGTAAAAGTCAGCGCCACATTGAACGGCCTTGAGAAACACGTGTTACGCAATCGCCTGCGCACACGTGCCAAAATTTCGTCGTATTAAGCTGTTGTGCTGTCCCCCTTGCTGCATGGCAACGAAACCTGAACACCATACAAATCACAGTTTGAACTTGTTTTTTTTACTGGCTCCACGCATTTTCTCCCGAAAATCGAATTCCTTTGAAGAGCAAACAGTGTTAAAATTAAATGACCTCCAGTGCGGAAGCAGCTCCGCTGGAAAGGCCGCCCAAAATTCTGCTACTGAGATGGTCTTCAGGTTGCGTCAGTGCCTAGTTCATCTGTTCGACCTCATCATTGATTGGTAAATCTGTTTCGCTTCGCCTACGCCCACGCCTATCGATCAGCAAGCCAGTACAAACCCACCAATCAGACATTAACCTGCATGTGGTTCGTAGCCAATCAGACAGTTAACCGTTTCAGATTGTGAATGCTCGCGTGGTTTTTCGGATCACCATAAAATGAGCCTCCAGAGGTTGGTCTTCACACGATCTGGATTGTGATACCGGACACCCTTGAGCATCTCAGTGATACGATGGCAAGTGCGTGTGATAAGTCCATTTTATGTATTTCAGCCTTATATTCATACTGAATAGTGTGTATTTAGCTGTGTGCTCAAATTCACGTTCATAGTGTAGTTGCGTGCCGGCGGAGGGACGAAAAGGAATGCGATGAGTCCAAGATGAGCCGTTTTGGGACTGATGCAGAGAGCGAAGTATTCGTAAGATCTGTCCCGGAGAAACAGCTATAAAAAGGATTTCGAGGGGCAAACAAGTTGTTGCACTGCATTTTCAGGACCACTCTGATCCTGTCGCGGTTATAGTTATTTACATTGGAAACCGAATGTCCTTTGTTGTAAGTTTTCTTAGATGACCTAACCAGCCTGTCATCCCAAAAGGCCACCTGGTTTCAGATTTAGACGATTCTCGGACATGGGATCATTGGTATCCTCAACAAGCAACCGATATTGGATCATTCGCCGTGAACCTGAGACTACTATTTTGAAGTAAGTAGACGGAGTTTTGTGACTGATAATGGCGCGACACAGTACAATAAGGCCTGTGAATAAGAGAGATCATACATCTGGTGTTCCCCAGGGACTTATAAACCAAATTCCCGCAAAACTTGCAGACTCCCTGCTAAAACAAATTCTAATATATCAAAATCACCGCTTCAGGGAAACATCGTGTGGATAAGCGGCGAACATTTTCACCCAGCATCCTTCATGTTGTTCAGTTCTAGTGATGAACTTGTGAGCGAGTGAGTTCGTGTGTCAGCAATTTGATGTGATATTCTATTTTGACAAAAAATGGTCAATTACTAGCGTCTACAGTAAGTAGACTTCAGCCGAATATGCTTGTCTTCGACTGGCGCCGTCGGACCGATCCAGCAGAGTTTGTGTTGACTATGGATCAATAAATGAGCCGAACTACGATCCCCGCACGTTCGCCGATGTGTGTGATTATAAGGGCCTCGTTCTATGACCTCGGTTGGCTTCAGTCTAAACTGCGTAGATTCACCTACCTGCAGCTTGAGTTCCAAGGTACAAACTATCTTTGTGAATTCTGAATACCCCTTTGTGAATACACCCATATTACGATAAAACCACTTGAGGTCGAGGTCAACAAACATAATGAAGGGTACAAGTACCATCCTTCTCAGTTCTGTCGTTCCGCTCTTTCGTAGATAATGTCAGGTAGCGAAACTTCAAAAGAGATCGAGCTCCTTTTTGGATGGTAGGCTACTCGAATTCACACAGTCATGTGCCAGTTCAACCAATCAGTCCAAATCACATCCATATTTTAGTGGAAATGAAAAAAATGAAAACATGCAACTTCGGAAATTACGAGTAATGAGTGGTTCAAAGCCTGTCATGGTTCGCCAAGGAGAATCATGAAGCCCGAATAGACAGAAATACTCCCCAAAACGCCGCCATTTCTGGCAAACATACTTCGGACTAGGTGGAATTTCGCTGTTGCGAAAAATTGGCTAGCGAACTTCAGACCAAAACGTGGCATCTTTGGGCAACCGTTACGTGCAGAAGTGAATGAGATTTCCGCCGACGATCCAAGTTATTGGATAGAAGGCTGGCACTTGGTATTCTAGCGTTCCTTTGCGGTTTGTGTAAAGCATAACAACGGTAGTTTTTTAAAGCCTCAAGGTACGAACCATGTTGAATGGCGAAAAGCTTCTAAAGTCTGTGAACGAAGCTATTTGTGGAAGTCATGATAAGGGCGGAGGTAGCAAATAAGTCTCCATTCTGAATTAAATAATATATATATACATATGTATGTATATAAGATAATACTAAACGAGAATAATCGTTGAACTCTGACACTCTTTTGGTGCGTAGCTACCATTCCATCCGAAAGGAGTACGAGAACTGAAACATTACCAGGATGGCCAAGCCAAGAAAGGATCAATCGATAAGCCAAAGAACCACCAACTTCCTGGTCAGTAAATTCGTGCACCGAGCAATTGGGGAATTGTCTAGATGTTGCTAGGTAGCGGCGAAAACGCCTAATTTCACACTGATTTCGTCAACTCAAAGTCACATTGCATCCAGATGAGCCGTAGAGTAGATGACATCTCGAGGAGTCATGGATCCCTTCATAGTTCCATAAAAAAAACACCAAAGGTCGTGGAGACTAGCACCTGCACACAACCACCTAAGTGAAAAAGTCCATTTGATTTATTGAACCAGTTTTAGCGAAATTTTTCATGCGCTTCGTGTCACAGCTTTTTCAACACACACACACACACGTTTGTTGTAAAATCATATCGAACTACGTTTTCTCCGCTGTTTCTACAGCGATTTTATAGTTTTTTACAGGTCTTCTGTGGACTTGCATGAACCCTCACTGCTATTTAGACAGAAGGCTCACACCTTCAAGCTTAAATTTGCTTTGTACACGTCTTTTTTATAGAAATATCACTGCAGTTTATTGATAAAACGCAAGATTTCACAACTTTTTTGCCTTTCGACACGGTACATCAATCAATGAAGCTCCCCGGAATATGTCACTACGGAAGCCAATAACCAAAAAAGGTTTTACGGCAACTCAAAACAAAGTGTGTCACAGGATTACGCATCGGATGGGTCAACTAACCAGAGAGAAACTATAACGTTTGTCCCTAAGCTGTAGGTACTTTAACGGTCATATCAGTTCAGTTTTGAACACAAAATCCAATCGATTTATTGAGGCAGCCACAGTAGTCCTCAGAACACATGAATTTCGGTGGCGAAGACGGATAAGGAATGCTGACATGAGTTCTGTGGCGAGCACATGTCCTCCCCTGGAGGACACCTGTAACTCCAGCAGGTGCTTGGAAAAACATGATTTCAGGCCCAAGGGACACGCGGTGATACACCTGTCGGTTCGGCCGATGTAACTTGCTCCGCGGTCAAGTATCAATTGCTAAATGCAGGGTAGTTTGGCCACAGTTGGCCACTCTCATTTGATTGAGGCTGAGTTTAGTTTAGAACGTGTATTTTTTGTCGCTTTTCATATCCGCCACTGAGTAATGGTCTACTGTTGCAAAACGGATGTCTCCTCTAAAAGGAAGAACACCCATTTTGCCCGAGACGAACTCTAGGATCCAACTCTCATCCAGCTTTACACACAGAGACGTGACAGTGCATCTAACAAGTCCACATTGATGCACCCCCCTTTCAAGGGGAGCAACCGAGTGACAAGAGTAAAACAGCGCTCCGTGGCGGCACTGGAGCGGGTATACAAAGCGGCTAAAATAAACCTTCTCAGTTGAACTCAGTGGTTGCCCTCAATCAAAGGAGGCTAACCTATTAAGGTCACATCACACCGCATTTATCAATTTAAGTGACTGTAGAGCAAGGTACATTGGAATACCCTACAGGTGTATCACCCAAAGAAGGAGAGATTACGCATTTCTTTGGTTCCAAATTTATCCTTTTTAAAACGCCGGAGTGACTCTAGAGCGGAATATAATACAGTTCTCTATTGCCAGACATCTGCTGTCAAGGGCGTGGGGTATCAAATGAACCTCACATCAACACTTGCTATCATTCGACACCTCCCGAGGATTTCTGGCGCCGTTGTAATAAATTCATCGTGACCTTCGTTTTTTGTTTGGAAACGATGTGACTCTCAAATTGCCCAGGGTCACAACAGGTCACCAACCTGGTCAGCGGACCTATCCGAAGCGTAACCATTTGGTAAGATTTGTTCTAAAAGCTGCTATGAAACCTTGTTTAAACTACGCGGGCTGCCCACTCACCTGTTGGGGTTTTTGAACGTAGTTAGTTAAATGTCTGAAACAGCTTCTCACTAATCTGAAACCTCAATAATACTCGTATAGAAGTAATGTACTACTCACAAGGTTGCTGAAAACTCTTCGACAGCCCATGACCGGTCTCGCCCCTCTTGGAGCCCATCAGGTGGATGCAGTTCCCGAGTTTCCGTCAACCTTACGTTCTACTTGAACCCAAACTACACGAACTTAGCGAAATGCACTCGTTTGCAAACTAATTTGGTTTTGCCGGAGACTCACCTGGAACCCAGCTGAATCTCTCGTTTTTAAATATTACTCCCCCGATTTCCCTTGAATTCTTCGTGATCGTTGATCGGCCAGTGTATGAAGTAACGTAACGGTGGTGACAGTGATCACCGATCTGCTCAGCCGTAGGTCACCGAGGCAGAGAAGCACTGCAACCCTGGGTTCGATATTCTGCTCGTAGCTCACTGCATAGCGCAGCCATCGATTCCACCAAAAGTGGATGATTCATAAGCCCACATTTGCCGAACTCTGATTGGTCCGTCTATTCCGGCTTCGATCACTCAACCGATATTTCCGATCCGCTATTGGACGTTGGGACTAACAGGTAGCCTGGATAGTGTAAATTTACACGTTCTGCAACGCACGCACAATCGTCTCAAATTGCGTGTCAGAATTTGGTTTCTAGGAGGCCGTCGCTACAGTGGATTTCTAATTGCGTGTAAGAGCGCGTCCACAAAGGAAATAACGTAGGGTGCGAAAAGACTTGTTTGAATCAGGTAAGTCTGTTCGTTGCTGTTTTTCGTTGATTTGATGACTCTACCCATGCAAATGGCCTATTCCGAAGATTTGTTTCAAACTAGCTATTTGTTGGGATTTCGAGTCACATTGGTGACGATATAAACCCGAGGGAAACGATAAACTGGGGAACGTGCAAAGATTTGACATTAGATGTCAGAAATCAGCCGTGATCGTAGAATAGTGGACAGTGAAACCGGTTCGCTCTTGTTCATCGAGGTAGTTGCTTCATCGTTAAGCCGTTAACGTTTCAGCTTGAAACAGCGCAAGTGTTCCAAGGAGGTCGTCCATTAACCTAGATTCTAGGTGGTAGCAGACAACCTGACGGTATCCACGTAACCCATAAGCTTCCTTCGGATGGTATTGTCAGGCGGGTGCCGCATCTTGAAGCTTCTCTCTCTCTCTCTCACCGACGTGGATAGCTGTTTCACAGGCGTCTGCGTCCACTGCCGGGTCATCCTTATTTGCATAACTGAACATGAGTTTTTGCCGGCCGACGGAAGAACGATGAACTTGACGGTTCCAACGAATTAGAAGCTAGTGCTCCAAAAAATGGAAATCTCGCATATCCAGCGCGACGTAGTGAACCTGTAATAATGGTCTTCAATTTATGGGTTCAGTCAAGTAAAATTCCGTCGAAAGGTGTTTATCAATAGGAACGGGTTGTTGTGTTAACAAAACTTATGGGGAAAACTCTTTGAATTCGTGGCCAGCTAGCGATTTCGATTAGGTTGGTTTCTCTCATGGAAATGGGAGAGAACTTCCATGCTTTCTTGTCCTCTCGACCGAGGTGTATCCTCTCTCCAAATCCGTCGGATGAGGCGAATTTTGGCTAGACCTTGCCAATTTGGAATAGGCCTGGTTTTCGATCTTCAATGCGTCTACTTCGGTGGGTGAAGTGAAATTCACGACTGATGGTTGTTTCTTACACCTTTGGTCAACATCAGTCTGCAAATGAGGCACTTGTTATTCCGAAATGTTTGGTACAAAAAACGGGAATACACACACACAGTTCCGTTGGGGACAGGGTGATTTTGCACAGAAGCAGCACAGTGAATTAACAGGGCAATTCCAAGAGAGTTCAGTCCAAATATCTGTCACTCGAGAAGGAAATTTACTCACCTGGTACTAACTCTTTGTGACAATCCTGTCAAACAGTTGTTTGTGATAATGTATGCAAAAGACTCATTCCTTGGTGTGGGGTACATAACGAAAACCTCCCGGGTTTAGTGATTTTTCAGGGGTGAGCGGTGCATGAGTATTCGCGTACTACTGACTAATAAGCGGATAGTAGTCAGTCACACTTGCGCCTGTTTGATTTGTTATAGGCACCAGATAAAGAATACCGTAAATAGACGCATATCCACACTTTATGATGTATCGGAGGACTGGTTCATTTCTATCCATTCTGGGTACGTTTGACTTGGGTGGCTTAACATGAAACACGGTAAGTAACTTCGGCCGGTAGAGGCTCAATTCAAATGTCTGGCCAACGGTTGGTCCAAAAGAGGTGGTGTTGTACGAAAGAGCTGTTGTCCCCATCTTCCAGCAGGAATCATGCGTAAATGTCACCGAACTGAGAACTGTTCCAAACAACCGCTTCAAAGTGTTCCAAGAGGATTTTCAAGACTTCAGCAGAGAAAGAAATCGTGATATGATTCCTGTAAATGGCGGCCAAATGAGTTCCATTTTGGAGGAGTTCTTGTCTTTCTGAACAGGAACATCTCGGAAGAATGGAATCGTGATTCCCACTCATTTTCAACTCGTTTTCTAAACTGTGTTCATTCCGCTGGATAACCTCTTCCCGCAAAACAGAGCATCGTAGGCAAACGCAAAAGGGTCACTTCTCCATCTTCTCTAGGTAATCCAAATCAATTTTGTTTTGTATGCTCATAAATTTAATTAGACTCACAGGAGTAATTTGAAAACAACCGTTTGGACAAGAACGCATGATGAGCACTATGGCTAGTCCGTAGCTAGAGAGCCAATAGCCCTGCTCATCCTTCAGTCACAAAAATCACACCACGTGATCATATGGCTTCTCAAGTAACAGCTTCTCAGATGGGAACTTACAGTACGAAGCTCAATCAAAAATTACCAAACAAAACCACACTACTTTCAATCAGCAAGTAGCTCAGAGGAAAAATAGTTCCACAAGACAGGCAAATTTTCTACGTGCGAGTCAACCACAATGCTCATCAGGCAAAAGTTTCCGTATTCCAACTACCAGCGGGATGTTGCGGGCCTGCAATTTTTTGGGGTTTCATAAGATGCGCATTGCCAGTATTCAAAATAAGGGTGGAATGGGTTTACTGCGCTTTTGGGCTTTTCAGCATAGGTTGACCTCGTTGACAGGATAACATCTCACGCTAACATCAAATATAGTCTTGTTCTTTCGTTATAATGTTCACGCAGATCCTGTACTGTACCGATGGATGATTTTTGTTCAACTAGAAACTTCGACCATGACCAACTGTGTCGGACAACTAGGCAGCTATCTCTTTTCCCAGCATATTGTTAAACAAATTTGGTCCGCACTTATGAGGAAGAAAAAAACATACCTCGGTTACCAAAAAGGTTTATTGGCATTTTATATTACTGAAGAATGTTCCCAAATTAGAAAGTCTTCAGCCGATTTGTCCGAAAAATTTAGTCTAAGCCGTACAACCATGATTTATTTGAAAGTCTTATTGTGAAGAAAAGAATAAAGGTGGACGAGAAAGGGACTTGGTGCTAGCTTACTACAATCATTCCGGGGTGCCTACACCTCCACACACTCATTCAGGCAATCTGGATAGAAACTGACAACAAGATCGCCACTGACATCGGTTGGCCGCCATATCTAGCAGTGTCTCCAACCAGGTGCAGTGGGGATCACGTGGTCCCCATCCTGCAAGGCGAGTAGCACCGGCACAACCCAAACGTTTCGTAATCTCCTTAATACCCCTCTGCCAGGTCAAGAGAGGCGGGGCGAGATGGCTCAGTGATCAGGGCGCGAATTTACTGACCGGAACGTCCGTGGTTCGAGCCCAGCTCACGTATCCCAGCTCACGTGCTTCGTTCTGGTGGCATGGCAGCTAGGCAGCGAAAGGGAGTCACAGCCGAACGAATTTTTATTTGCCAGGTCAAGGGTTGGTCACCTCTATGCTTCCGCCACTCTGAGTTGGACATGGAAAACAGCACTCTCTTCGGCAGACGATGCTTAGGCATGCGCAACACATCTCCCAAACAACGCAGCTTCTGGTGCTGCACACAATCTCTAATGAAAGTACCCGTCGCATGACCGAAAACTCGCTCTCTAATTGTCTTGTTACGGATTCGCCGGCATCAACTCACGCGAGCTATGTTTCTGTGACAACAATTGTCGAACACCTGAAGACGTCAAAGTTCCGATGCTCTAACAGGCCAAGTCTCACAACCATACAACAAGACAGCCTGCTTTGTTTCATTTGTCACTCTGACGGTTGACGCACTTTTAACGCTGCTGACTGGAAGCCGAATATGCTCACTAAGGTCATCTACCGTGGGTACTTGTCATTATTTTAAGGATTAATCGAATCCTTGGTTCTTTGACTAACGTGTAGTTTCATATAATTGGACAAGACGCTAAACATTTTATCTTGAAAGCTGATACGGACAGAAGTGGAACGCAGATTGAGAGTTAAGTTGTCTTCTTTATTAGTGGTTAAGTGGTGAAGAAAATGGTTAAACTAAGGTGCTCGTCTTTAGTGTGTTGGGAATTTTGGCGTACCCAGTTACTCCGCCATGTCATACACCAACGTTCGTTGCAATCATTTCTTGTCCTAGTCATCTGAACATATCATCTCACCGACTTGGTCAGGCTGGCAAGTTGTTTGGTGAAGGCACGGAATAGTGAGCCATGCTGTAAACCAGGTCATTTGACCGAATAAGCCACTCACATACGCGTATGTTCAATCAGGGCTGGATGGTATAAGTGTAGAGTAAAAGGTGGCGTACTTTCGCGGAAAGGATCAGACGAAGGTGGGCTTGGATGTCATTGAAACCAAGAACAGTAAAGGTAAAGTATACTGTATGATGAAAAAATCTAATACATAACTTTGTGAACAAGATGCTCCGGTCCAAATCAATTTGTGCTCTGATTTACAGTTCAAGGCCATGCAAATTTCGTCAGACAGACCAAAATGTGGGCAGCGTATTGTGCACGGTTACACTACCACAGTGGTCATAACTAGGTTTCCCTATAATAAATCGACCTTTGTTGCGTGTCAGATTTTGAAATATCGATCGATGCACAGTTTGTCCAAATCGAACCGTTTGCGTGGGTCAAGGTGTCACGTGATCCTCCCTGCTACTTCATTCCCACAATCCCACGTGATGAGCTAAAAGTGAACAAGCAAATCTACTCTTTGTTAGCTGGTACAAATCACTGCGTAGAGCTCAGTGTGGAAAATACACTAACTAATGACACGCAACTGATGGAAATGCGTGAAATGCCTGTATATAAATCAGTCTGGCGTGCAGTGTGATGTATTGATCGGTAAGTGCAAAATTACTGGCTTCTGAAAGTTCCGTAATTTTCATCACAGTTTGTATGACGGCTGACTTCCGAGTTATCAAAATTTCTACAGCAATCTTTCTGACACTTCCAACAAGTCACACTGAGGTAAGACATAGTTTGGTAATAATGAACTCAGATATAAACGTAATGCACTACTCATGAGGTTGCTGAAAATTGTTCGAAAGCCCACGACCGGTTTTGCCCCTCTTGGGACTCATCACGTAGGCGCAGTCCCCGAGTTTCCGTCAGCCTTATGTTCTACTTGGACCCAAATTGGACTGATTTCGATAAATACACTCAGTTGCAAATCAATTTGGTTTTGCGAGAGACTCACCTGGAACCCAGCTGAATCTCCCGTTTTTGATGTTTCCAGGCAACTGAATGTGCTGCACCAGGCCGCCTCATGTTCCAGTTGCTACGATATTCGAGATGTCATTTGACTGAAATTGGGACAGTTTACTTTGGAAGTCCCAGTGAAATTTTGCTGATGGTGGAAAACAGACTGCTTGTGGGCTTCAAACCATTTCACCCTAGGACACCCCTAAAAATGGCAAAAAATGATCTCCGTAAAAGGTATCCGATGCATTACACACTGGCACGAAACACCGGTTTTGAAAATCGTATCACTACTGCGAAGTTCGCTCGCATTACCAATGTTCATCACGGTAGTAACCAGGTATAACAGGTATAACCTCATCACAGTAGTGAGGAGGTAAAACAGATATATCTGTTTCTAGCCAACATGTTTATTTGCCATTTCTTTCAAATATAAAATTCATACTGGTTGATCCTCGGGCACCTTAAAGGTCAACCCTAAACCTCCGCTTTATACTACTAGCCTTCTGATAGTAGTCTAGCATACACTTCGTTTACTTGACGTTCATCCTGAGAAATCTGCCGGAAAATGTTAAAGTATTTCCTAAATTAAGAGTGCTTGCGTGCGTCCTTGACTCCCACCGGTTGAGAACAAATTACTTTTGATTTATTCAGGAGTTTGTATTTGATTGTAAAAGAATCCTCAGTATCAGTGAACCATCTCTATGCAGTGGTGCTTACGTAATAAACCCTGTTCCAAGTTCGCTGAAAACTTATACATGATGGGGTCTTTCGGCATTGCTCCACCAGATGCATTTCTGAAAAAACTTTGGTCACTGGGTGCCGAACTGTTTTCACAAGATCTAACGACATGTTTTGCGGAGTGGGAAGAAACATTATGCAGGTTTGTACGCCTCGACGTCAGCATGAATTCTATCAATCCAGCAACCACCTAGAAGTTGTCCAGCAGGCTTCAAACGTACCTAGTGCTACCTGACTGGGACGTCCTGAAAGATGGATCAGTCGATCGGCAAAACCAGGACGGTTAATGGGTCGCCCTTCAGGGCGTCTGGCAAACCAGTCACATCGCTCAAGCGCGAACATCACCTGTTCGGACGTAAAAATTCAGATGGGTCGAGCCTGTGCTGGTGGAGTAGTGGTAAAACGTCCGGCTCACATGTCAGATGTGCGGAGTTCAAACAAAAGAGATGCATTGTTGATGGGCTCTAATAAGGGAGAAACTCGAGTCCAATGCTTCCCACGCTTTGGTGTCGAATTACCAGAATAAATTTGCCCCAACAGGAGGAGAACTGTTCAAACGAGTGATGTGTAAGGGACTTCTACTAAGCCCAGAAACACCCGTAACATCTAGATTTTGCTGGTAGTCCAAGGTGACTGTTCTGCGTTAATTGTTCTGATGTTACTGAACTGGTTTGCAAAGGCGACTGGCCGCCAGATGATAAAGGCCCATTGAAGATTTTTAAACTAGAATGTAAACGTTTAAGAAACCCGTTTACCTTAAAACCAGCCAAAGTAACAAAAGTGTGTCTTACTAAGGAAATATAAATAGAACTAATGCGACTCAAATTCCATAAACTTTGTGGTCTTGAAAGTCTGTTCATGCAATTTTTGGAAGAAAGTACAACTGCATAAAGAAAACTACTCGCACGTTTGCTGAAAACTCTTTGATGTGAGGCGGACTTTATGTAGCACATTCAGTTGAAGAACAGGCGAGGGAGCCAGTGGAGTCTCCCGTGGAAACCACACTGATATGCGAATGAGTGTTTGTCGAAAGTATAACTTGCTTTCTTTATCTACTGATCATTGATTACAGATTCGTTTGAACCATGTGAGTACACAGCTGGCCCGAAGACGCCCAGAAACACCCGTAACATCTAGATTTTGCTGGTAGTCCAAGGTGACTGTTCTGCGTTAATTGTTCTGATGTTACTGAACTGGTTTGCAAAGGCGACTGGCCGCCAGATGATAAAGGCCCATTGAAGATTTTTAAACTAGAATGTAAACGTTTAAGAAACCCGTTTACCTTAAAACCAGCCAAAGTAACAAAAGTGTGTCTTACTAAGGAAATATAAATAGAACTAATGCGACTCAAATTCCATAAACTTTGTGGTCTTGAAAGTCTGTTCATGCAATTTTTGGAAGAAAGTACAACTGCATAAAGAAAACTACTCGCACGTTTGCTGAAAACTCTTTGATGTGAGGCGGACTTTATGTAGCACATTCAGTTGAAGAACAGGCGAGGGAGCCAGTGGAGTCTCCCGTGGAAACCACACTGATATGCGAATGAGTGTTTGTCGAAAGTATAACTTGCTTTCTTTATCTACTGATCATTGATTACAGATTCGTTTGAACCATGTGAGTACACAGCTGGCCCGAAGAATAGATAGATAGATAGATAGATGGTTAAACGCAGTAACGAACGGTAAAGTTATTTAAAATTAGAAAGTAAAGTCAATGCGCAGTAATCACCATGCAAAATTTGAGGAACAAAAAAGACATTGTTATTGGCACTGTTCACAAACTATACTTGGTTACCTGCACCGCTCAGCTGAGAAGTTTTCAACTTCAGCCGCGCAGTGTGGCCTGCGTACCACCGCGAAAAAGTTTCTCGTTCTGCACCCTCCTCCACGCAAGAAGACCGGAGCAGCGTTTGTGTCTTATTGCGGGTTGGCCCAACCTCTGATACTTAAGAGGTTTTCATGTGTACTGTCTGAGACACATACCTGATGCCCAGTGGAACAAACGAGTGCCAGAGACAGAAGTCCTCTGACAGGTATGTTGCAGTTAAATTGAGCATACAACCAAATCGAACCGACCGCGCCGACTTGAACATGTTTGATGAATTGAGGGGAGCAGAAATCCACAGGGGCTTCTATACGGCCAGACGGACGACAAGACGAAACGGAGCCCTGACGGACAAAGCTTCGATGTCTGAATGCATTGGTCAGAGATATAAAAGGTACTGACATGGATCTCATGAAGTGGGAAGACGAAGCACACAACACGAAGGTATGGATGGAAACGATAAGACATGAATCTCGCCAATTAAACGAGCAGTAACTCCAAGTCAAAGGGTTCGAGAAGCGTTTCCACCTGGAGACCGAACAATCTGGAGCTGCTGCAACCACGGTCTTGTTTATGTTGGTCACATTGGGTTGGTCGGCCACCAGCGGACACACAGCGCTCCATCAGCGAAACGTCTTTGGAAGTAGTAAACTTACGAGGTCACCTTTGGCTTCCTAAAGTACCACATAGCTGAGCGTGCGACGGTGCTGGAAGTGAGATTCAACAGTCATCGTCATGGGAACGGAAACAAGTCCAACTGAATAGAGAAAGCCATACAATACACCCTGGGTTCAGCTTATTTTCAGTGCATCTTTCAGCCTAGCCGAAACAGACACCGTTGGGTTCAAATATTAGGCTGTTTCTATCTGCGTCAGCAACCTTAATGCATTGGATGGTCTGGAGGTCTAAACCTTCGACGGTGTTCTAACTGACTTTCTGTGACTATCATTGTATACAGCAAGCCAAAAAAATGTCTAAAACCTGTTGGTCATTCGCATATGCCTAGGATACATAAGGTACCTCCAATGCCCGCTGCGAATAGCCAGACGCTGATCAGTTGTATTCACTTAAATCGGGAACCATGGACCATCCTGTTCATACTCCGGTCTTAACCACCGGGATCCTCACCAGATTTGGAGCGTGCAGATAGATGCGTATGTTCAATGCAAACTGCACTTGACATTGTCCATTGTCTGCCGGTTCGTCCGCGTAGTTCCGAGCACCAGATACCACCACATCATATCAAGCAGAATATTCAACGTTAGAAGAGGTACACACGTTATGTTTCGAAAAACTCTCACCAACGCTGTGGTAGCAAGTCTTACACAGTATCTCTGATGAACGGAGAAGTTGCGATCATGTATTAATTTCTGTGGTGACCAATTGCAATCAGATTGCGTTTCTAGTGCCTGTGAATATAATTTAGAATTATACAGTTACACAAGACAAAAACCTCAGAATCGGTTGCCGTCAAGTTAGCACATGTTTAGTAAACTTGCAGTAATGGAATTGTGATAATATGTTCATCTAATACGTCAGAGGTCGGCCGCAGTACATACCCCGGCGTGGCCAAACATATGCTCTGCTGATGAGCTCTACTAAGAGAGTTCAATGTTTTGTCACATTGCCATGGACTCACTACATCAATTGCACCAGGACACGACGAAGACTGTTCACGCCAGACTGATGCAAATAAAAACACTAGTTCTGCTTCTTGCGAGATGTCCTGAACCCCATGAGCTTAGAAAAACTGCTCAAATATCATCAGCAGAGATTTCCTGCAGTCTGTGAAATCAATCTACGCAGAAAAGCCGAGAAGCACCGTTTCGTCCTTTTTGGAACTCATCAGCAATGCGCATCTCACGAAACTCAACGTCATACAACAATGACATGCAGGAAACCAACGTGCTCTAACATTTTAGAATACCAATACGACGGTCCTTACAACAGTCACCCATTTCTGTTATATCTGGACGACGGTTTGGCACAGCCGTCGACACATACGTTCTTTGTTATCACTCTCCTATTTTTTGAGTCGATGTCCAAGGCAAGGGTGATAGAATAACAACAGCATAGCGTACGATAACCATACGTGACTAATACGATCCGACAAGGTCATCCAAATAAATCTGTTACGTTGTTCATAGTTAATCAGATGCAGTCCTCAAATCCACTAGGGTTCGAACTTTTTTGCCTAAGCCCGAGATCTAAAATTATGTTGTGTGTTAACGGAAAGTCGATGAAGAAAAGCAGTTCAATTTAACCCTGCTGAAAAAGTTCGGGGGCTGTACGACGTGTTGGAGATCGCCAACGGGACAGGTCTCGATCCCCCAGAAATATTCAAACTGCCCAAATCCACGTTGATCGCACGACTACCGGTTTACAGTCGGTTCATGAGTAGGTCGACTGACTTGTATATCGACAAGACCAGGTGATACATTCCACTGGATAATGCGGTTTGACATTTAGACTTTTATAAACCCGCTTGTACTCAGTCTGAAGGAGTTGAGCTGCCTTGCATGGTTCTCCGAAGAGAGAACTCACCTTCTTGTTAGTTCTATTTTCTGTTTTGTACAATTGTTGTTGGGCGGAATGTGGGTAGTCCAGGCAGCCTAGATGGCTTTCACTTGTTTCATAACGGTGGAAAATGTTCGCTTTTGAACGGACCTAATCTTAAAAGGCGATCAGTATTACTAACAGCGTTTAAAGTAGACAGGATAGGAAATACATTGGAACACGTGTTAGATCTGTGTCACCTTGTTGCCCGTTACAATTTATACGTCAAGGTCAGACCACATGTGACCGAGCGCACGCAAGTGATTTAGTAAAACTTTTACGGGCGAAAAATCAATAAGAATTTTGAAAATTGACAGTACAGAGATGCTTCATCCGAAAGCGGCAACTTCAATCACCAAATATATTTTGCGGCAAGCCCTACCTCTTGAAAGTGAGACCAGACGAGAAAACTGAACCATGTTTTGTTCAATCAAATGGCGTTAATTGCGATGATGACATTTTCGAATTTACAAATTGACTTGATATCATGTGACCAAGTGTTCAGTCTCACATGTCCCATCGATGTAAGCTAATCGTTGTATTTTGAAGACGGTTTTGTCCAGAACCTTTCTGCTTCAATCTGAGTAGATCAGTGAAAACATTCTTGACGTCATTGTGGCATAGAAAACAGACACACTTCGAAAAATGTTTTTCAAACATAAGTCAGTTGTAATATCGTGATTTTCAGGCTCAGGCTTGTAAATTCGACATTTTCCGGACAAACCGGCCATAAAATTGTCTAGAGAATAAATTTTCACATGTGCGCACTACAAGCCGCTGCGGTTATATCTAACAAGAGAATGATATGTCGGATTGCATGAGTGACTTACAAATGGCACACCTGATCGGAAAATTAGCCCTCAAATCTGGTTTGGTTTCCGTTTTGCTGGAGTGATTCTATCGCCCCACTCTTGTGCTAAACCGCCAGTGACGAGAGAGAGGAACGCAGAAGGAACGGAGGAATTATGCTGTCTTCATGAAGAGCAGAGTAGTCATCTGACGGAAAATCTAAAAACTTTATTCCAAAGTTCTTAGATAGGTTGGAAGCGGGAACAACTGGAGGTAAAAGAAGGGAGGCGTCGTTTCATCATGTGTGATAAATTGGGAATGCACACACATCACTAAACTGCCACGGGACTAAACTCGGACCATACTTTGAGTACTACGACGTTTGGGGTTCCCAAAGCAGAATAATTCATAATATACAAAGTTAGCCACTGGAGTGTATTGATTTCTGGCTCCATGATCTTGAAACCAAAGCAACTGCCCTGCATGGACATTAACCACTGGTCGGTTGCCGACAAGACAATTGTTCCTCAGTTAGATGCCCACGGATATATTCGTACATTGTTTTTAGCTCAATGGTTTTGCCGACAACAGCGGTAACTCTGCCTCGCTTGAGCTAAAATTTCACACTGTTGAGGGTATTAGCTTTCAGTTTTCTGGTGAGCAGGTCGGTACAAACAGCGTAACGGGTGGGACACACCTCTCCGATGCTCTAAACCTAGGAGTATGCTAGACGTCCGCTGAAACCCTACCATAGTACAGTGGTACAAGCTTGATCCTACTGGGTGCGGCAGCAACCTTGACGCTTACGGAACTCGTGAAGGTAAAAGAAGGGGGTGTCAATGGAAGTCTGTCTTCGTATACTCGCCCCTCCCCAGCAAGATGACCTGGCTGCTGATACCACACTACGACAGACGCGTGGTGATAATGTTTCTAGTTGTGACGTTCATGGCTGTAAGCCATACTGTCAGGGCGCTCACATATTGACAGGTGAACGACGAAAATCTGACAGAATTCCAAACAACTCCTCATCTGTTTGAGCGTGAACTGCACTAAGAGTGAGTAAGGCACTGTGAACATAGAAGCTATAAAAATTATTGAAGAACATCCATATAAATACACTCATTTGCAAATCAATTTGGTTTTGCGGGAGACTCACCTGGAACCCAGCTGAATCTCCCGTTTTTGATGTTTCCAGGCAACTGAATGTGCTGCAGCAGGGCGCCTCATGCTCCAGTTGCTACGATATTCGAGATATCACGATACATGTATAGACGTAATGCACTAGTCATAAGGTAGTGGACTGTCGAAGAGTTTTCAGCAACCTTATGAGTAGGACATCCACATGTATTTTTTTAGTATAGTACCAGTTACAACCCAGGCCATTTTCCCATTTACTGCCTTTTGTTGTCTCTGAGTGGTTTCGTTGATCTCTGGCTCCAGGAGCTTCCAACTAACACCGGCTGAGCTGCATCCCTGTGATGCTCTCAACCTATGAGTATACTAGACATCCGCTGAAAGTCAACCAAAATGCAGTGATGCAAACTTGATCGACAGTGATCCTACCGGGTGCGCAAACAGCCCTGATGCACCAAGGTCACTGGAACCCACACTGATTGGTGTACAGATGATCGACCAATCAATCCAGGGTAGTGCTGTATGACCTGGAAAAGCGTCTCCATCATGTGTGATAAGGGTGGAATACCCACACACATCAATCAAATTTCATCGGAGCAAACCCATACGAAAACTTAATGACTTAGTGACTAGAATATACCGAAAAGTTATCCTATGACAGCCTGCCTTGTTTACACACAGTAACTGGGTTTACCCAAGCGGATATCGTCGAGAGGAAAGTTTCCGAGATTTCAAGAACCATTATTGTCGTGGGTGAAACGCACCTAAGTCCCTTTCCAGTTAACTGAACTTCATTTTGCACCAGTATGAATCAGACTAAATGGGTAGAATATTCGGTAAAACCGCTTTCAAAGATGACTAAGAGAGCCAATGAAACATGCCTTAGTGAGAGCCAGACAATTTCCAATGAGTGCTTGTCAAATTTGACGTCTGCCTTCACCAGAAATAACTGCTCCAGGATGAGAGGTGGAATGATCAAACGAGAATGATGTTAAACTTAATTGTACGGATGCCACAAACGCCTGCAACCAGCGCTTCACGATGACAGATTGTTCCCGTAAAATCCAGTCCAATTTATTTGCAACGGTATTGTAATAAACCTGTTAGACGCTCCATTTCTGTAGACTAATACTATATATATTCACGTCGACTGATCTAAATGTCAATTTTTTATGGGTCCGATTTCCTTACAAGAAACGTCATTTCATGAAACCAGTTTGAAGCCAATGTCAACTGGAGTTATCTGGCAGCTGACCGACCGACATTATTTTTGAGTTGCTTGCTTCAACAGATCGATATGTGATCCGGTAAAGCTCACTTTCAAGCCAATCCGTTAGCAAACTGGGCACCTCAGCCCAGAAGTCCTCTCTCGTTAACGCCCCACCGAGTGCATTTAGAGTGCTACAAACGCTTAAAACGAGTTCACGGTTTATCGATTCACACCACTGTGTCGGAGAACTGATGCGGGTAGTGCGCAGACTGCGAGGCCTGGCACTATCAAAAGTTTGTCACACATTTCCATAAGTTGCAAATAGACTTACTACGTGACACTTCTCCGTTGGACAGCTGAAAAATTCATTATTTTCAACAAGACACGACAGACGCCACGGAAGACCCAGTTGTCAAAATGTTACGTTTCAACAGTCCTTCGTCTACACAAAACCTCATATGTAAATACTGAATTTAACTCGGCGATTGCAAAAATCCAAGTGAATTCTCCCTAAATGTTAGAAGCCCTCCTCACGGTTGGTATAATTTCTGGAAGTACTATACTGTTTACCCAGTCGAAACGCTGTTCTTTACCGAATAGACTCGCTATTGGGGTTTACTGCACACCAGGTCAAAATGGTGTATTACGTTGGGAACGCGGGCTCATACAACTATCGCGATTCGGAGCGGAAATTATACGGATCAATAAGTCGTATATCTGTTATTCTGGCGACGATTTCCTCCAAACTTTTCGAACGAGATTGCACATTTTAATTTTCGTTGTTGTGTTTCATGTTAGTGTGGTGATCATTGCCTGATGCAAGGTAAAAAAAGGCTGTATTGGATTGCACGACTTGTGTGACAGTTTTGGTGTTTCAAATGACAATTCGTGCAGTCATGCGTGCAGTTCCTGTTTTGGGAATACGAGAGAATGGAAAAAAATCGATATGTGCACACGTGACTTTTGATGCGTGATCAGCCGCGCCCTCAATATCGACAAATCACAGGCGTAGCGCGTTACAGTAGTGGGTTACACTTGCTCTCTCTCTCTCTCTCTCTCTGTCAGATGTGTTTGCGTTTGCTTTTATTTGAATTAAACTTTGGTTTTCGACTACGGGTATAATTCAACCTTATTCTGTGTTTGTCCACAAGACTCACTTTAACGTTCATGGCCACCAGGGATTGTCACCTGTTATCCATTGATTTTATGTAGCTGCGTGTTTTGACAACTGTGTTCACCAGATCTTTATTTGAACTGCCCAAATTCAAGTTGTGGTCCACCATTCTGCTCCAAAGGAGAATCATGCCAGTATCAGTTTTTCCTTTCCTGGAGTCGGTCAGTAGCGCTTGACCGTTTTAGCTTCAACAAGCACAATAAATACGCTCGACCTGTCCAAACCGACAGGGGCTAGGATTCTTCTCGGTGTTGGAGGCTGAAACTCACCTGAAGCCCTGGTTCGTAGTAGTTCCCTAACTGAATATACTGCACAAAACCGCCATTGAATGTGTTCAACGGTTACTGACAACGCATATTGCCAACATTAATCTAATTTGCAAAGGACTGTGGCATAAAATGCGCACATTTTGGCATTCAAGTACGCTATGAGTCTGATAGAAACTCGAAATTAGGCTTACCTGATGGACACCAGAGACAACGAAACTGGTCGTTGGCTATACAGGGCTATCATCAGTCATACGAGCAACATTGAGGCAAAAGTTTTCTTATGTGACTGATCTGTTAGGATCGGTTGATTGACGATCCACCAGCTAGAATATCCCGAGCAAGCAGCGCGATAACAGTGCAAACTTACCTGACAATAGCGGATGTGATGCGGACGCATGTTCTGGAACTCTAGCTCACTCTGCCCAAGAAACGAACAACTCCAAATGGCGAAAAGGCTCACGTAACTCGATAAATACACTCATTTACAAATCAATTTAGTTTCGCGAGAGACTCACCTGGAACCCAGATGAATCTCTCGTTTGTGATGTTCCAGGGTTCCAGGGAGTCTCTCGCACAACCAAATTGATTTGCAACTGAGTGTGTTTATCGAAATCAGTCCAATTTGGGTTCAAATAGAACATAAGGTTGACGGAAACTCGGGAACTGCGCCTACCTGATGAGCCTCAAGAAGGGCGAAACCAGTCGAGAGCTGTCGAAGAATTTTCAGCAACCTTATGAGTGGTGCATTACATATACTCACGTGACTCATTTTTGCGGACTGAGATTCTGTGGAAATCTTCTGTGTTCACTTCCTTTGAAGATGCGGACGACGATTATTAGGGCATTCAATGAGGTCGTAATTGATTAACGAGTGACAACCCTCCTGGCAACTGGGGAACGTGAATTAAGCATACATCCGGCCACCGTTGTATTCATTCCGTCCTGACGAAATCAATGTCCATTGACCCTCACCGGTTGATTTTAGGTTTCAAGCGAATAAGCGCTGTGGATCGGCGGCATTGCACCTTGTACAAAGTTCGACAGATGTTCAATGTTGCCGCCGCTCTGATTCAAAATTGACACTCAATATTGTTTAATGACCTGACCTCTTCTATTCATTTCGTCAAAAATGCAGCAGACTGCGTTCATATGTTCAAGTCTGAAAGGTAAAACGCCCTGAATTTTTGTTTGTAAACCAATGTAGACTGAGCGCTGGTCACCACGCTACATTTTAAGACTGAACTTGAGGTGGGATCTCAGGGTACACAGATTACCTGAATCAATAAATCCCATAGCCACCATTGGTTTCAGTGATTGGTATGTTTTTTCAAAAAAGTTCCGTTTTTTTGGTTGTGCAGAAGATTCTCAGTCTGTTAAGACAGCCCTATCATACGATCTGCTTCAGACAGATGTCACGTGATCACGGATACCTGCTACTCGACCAGATGACTCGTAACCATCTGGTAGGTAACACGCCGACACTGAGCTGACATCATCAGTGCGTCGTTAAGAGGCATGAGAGAGTGGATCGAGGGGTCGGTGGTTGTGCTTTGAATACTGTTGCGTGTGTGTTTATATACGTGCTGACAGTCAGGGCTGACCTTCGATCACGACTGGCTGCTTGGTTAAATGGTTCCATTAGTTGGTCTGCGAACTTTTGATCGGTGACCACGTGACCATTGATTTTGGATTCTCCTGCTCTCGTACTCCGGTGCGCGTTGTAGTGACCCCTGCCCTTGACCTCTCTGGGTTCCAGTTTATGACCTTTGTAGGTCGGGCTCCAAAAGGTTTCTTGTTTCCGGGTTTACTAATCCTCTCGGTGGTTCTCTGCGTTTTTCGGTTGAGATTTTGGTTCTTTGCACCCAGAGTGGTGCGAAAATGGATCTAGTTCGATACACCGATAATCAAATCCATCGTGGAGTACAACGCTTTCAGGAGTTCCTTTCAATAGTCTCTTATCTCCAAATGCAAGAATTTTCGCGTTTTCCACATTGACCCTTTTAGTCTTCATGTATGGATATCAAAGATAGGGGGTAGTATCTACTGACGGCCACGTTGTCTTCATTTTTCAGTGCATAATTTCCCATTAGTTTGTCCAAAATAGAAACTGATCCAGTTGTTGAAGTTGATTTGTCTTATCGCATGGTTCTTCTTGGATTCGATCTTTAGATCAGTATTCGTGAAGTGACTTTCGATATATGGGCTATGAGGTTTTCTTTTTGAGCCAAAAACCTGCCTGAGTTTAGATATATTCTTGATGTATTTTGGGACTGGTCACTTGTTCTTATTGTTGCCGTCGTTGAGATGTCTTCTCCTCCATGCTTCTCTCGATAAACTTTGCCGGATATCCATTGTTCTGGGATACTCTGAATAGATGGTTTTCTTTCTCCTCCTTGGAAGTTCTTGCAGTTCTTGTCCACCATCTTGAACAGTGTTTGAAAGCAGTTCTTCTTGTGGTTCACTGGATGATTGCAGTAGTTTATCCGTATGTGTCACTTTCCGGTACACGCAGGTTTTCAAAGTCCCATCCACCTTTCTGTTCACTAAAACGTCCACGAATCGTAGCCGGTTGTTCCTGTCCAGGTCGATTGTAAACTTGATGTCTTCAAGCGTCGTGTTGAGCAGTTCATGCGCATTGAGTACTATATCTCGTTTCATGACGAGAAAGGTGTCGTTTACGTAGCTGACCCATAGCTTTGAATTGATGATTAGTAGTATCGCGCGCTCTAATCTTTGTGTCACCGCCTTCAACACTATCCACGCAACAGTTCACTAGTTTGCATAGACTTTCGGGTTTCGTGGTTCCTGTCGTGTTTGGATTATTCCGGCGCAGCTCCGCTATGGTTTCTCTGGCGAGGTTGTGGTCGATTGAAATGAACAATGATGTGACATTAAATCAAAGCATGGTTTCTTCACCCTCTAAGTTGGCGTTCCGTAGTTTGTCTAGAAACCAGCCAGTATTGTAGTTATTCACGACACAACAAACACACAATTCAAAATTCAAATTACAATTCAAATTGTAAGGAAGCTGATGTGCAGAGGATAGCAACTCCCACAACAATGGATTCACGTACGCGATGAAATCTCCACTCAAATTGAATTGATTGGGTCGGGTCAAGTCACCTGAATTACTTTGGGTGATTTCTACGCGGGCAGCCGATGTGCGTATACTACTTGCTTTCTGTCAGTAGCAGCCCTATTTGAGAAGTCAAAATCCGCGTTTCTTCGTGCGATGTATTAAGATCAACTATACTATCTAAAACTCAGCGGATTGGCCGATCTTCCTTGCCAGCAATCTACTATTTTCTTCTGAAAACCATTACTCAAAAGCCAGTAATTTGGACCCAAATAGAAAATATGGCCAGACGCCAAGTCATGTACCCACATGAACCGTCTGCATTGAACGAAGCTTGACAGATGCGGGAAAGGCGTCTAATGTATGATCATTTGTCAGTAAAGTCACTCACCACACTGGCACCCTCACAGGCTGCAAGTTGGAAGCCTGCGCTGACAAATTTCACAGCATATCGCGACCGTCTTCGCTCACTCGTATCCTCCTTTCAGCTAATCCGCACGCTAGGCGTTGAAGCTTGAATTCAGCCTGTCCACTTTGCAACACATTTTTTGTCGTTATGGTCAACCACTGGAAGTGAGCGCAGACAACCCTAATGCAGTTTCAGTACTCACCGGACTCCGTCCGTCAATGAATACCCGTAAGTGTTAGAACATATTCATCGAGCAGGATCACTCTCTCGCGGCAGGCACAACGAGGCGACATACATGAGCGAGAGAAAGGAGGAGATTCACATCAGCGTCACAATCAGTTATTCGGAAGTCAACTTGAAGTGGCCGATGCAGCCGTCCAGACAACTTGTTTAGGAAATGAACAAGGATAGAGGAGATCTTTTACTGGACGGTGAAATGGCATATCACCAGAGCGACCAGGGTAATATGAGTCTCATATGGGTACGGGCGTGTTTGAAAGGTGATGTGAAGAGGCACGTGACTAATCGCCAGAAGATAGCATGGTGACCAGTCATCACTTCACTGATCATCAGTCCATCAACCTTCAACTCAGAGAATGCTTAGTTCATCAGCCAGGCGAAACGGAGTTCACGACTACAATGCTTCTTGTAGTGAGCACGACTCATGTGTACCACAAATTGAGTCAGCATCAGCTAGCGTTAACGCCACTTTTCGGAGGAGTTCAGAACACTGGTATTGTGAGTACATCCGTAACTGGAAAGTATTCAATATTAGCTGCCTCGCTTCTCAATAGTACATGTCACCTGATAATTTCTGTCAGTCAGTTGCACTTCGACGAATTCAAAGTTTGATGAATTGAACGGATGTTCTCTGGTGAGTGAGACTCCACATGGAAGACACTAACGGTAGTCAAGCCCAGGCAAACAAAATGCGAAATCGATCGATAGGATGGGGAACGATCATATACAAACATACCAGAAGAAGTTGAAAATATGCGGTAAAAGTAAAAATATTATAATGAGGCTAATGTATTGTTTGGTAGAAAACTGTTACTTAGAAAACGTTAAAAGCCCCTTCCAGAGAGCACCTATGTTTGTTACCCTGGTTGGGTGAGATTTCTCTCCGCGTGTTTGTGGACGTTTAGTCTAATTATCATCGTCAATTATGGTCTCAGTGTTTTCTTCTTGACAATAAAACGGAGACAGACTAACTTTGTGACATTTTCAAACACAGTGGCAACTGGTGCTGGAAAACTTGCTTTAAATGCTTCGTACAAAAATCACTCCAACTCTGAGAGCCCGTGCGCGCACGTAACGTTTTCGAGCAAAAGGTCGTTAAAAATAGACCTGTGATATTTCGGGAGTTTCTACCGATAAAGCTCCGTTTGTCCTACGCTTGGCCGAGTGAAGCATTTAGCAAGGTACTTGTCTGACTGTCTGAAGCGCATTGTTTTCAAAAGTGCGACGAATCAGTGGAGTTTTGTCAACCTGAATGACTGAAGGTCAGAACGCACCCAGTAAAAATGTGCTTGTCTATTACCCTCCAAAAGGAAACATAGTTTGGAGATAGTTCGGTTCGCAATAAAACTGATCTAATTGGCTGACTTGGTGAGTACCTGTTGTGCGATCCCCTAAACGCAGCGAAGCATCTTCCGAGTCTTCAACCATTCATCTAGTACATTTTTTCAAGTAATCACCATTTATTGATGAGTACGTTTCAATCCGAGGTGCTGAGAGGTGATATTCTTGCGAATCAGTCGGTAGCAGTCACGCATTACGGCCCTTTGTGTATTCCACTCAATGTATCGAATTCTCGCGGTGAAAAGTGCGGTCAGTCTACAAGCCGTGTTGTTCGTCAAGAGAATGCACTGCAACATCCCGAATATCGCGCTAAATGAATCATTAGGCGGCCTTTGTGCAGTACATTTAGTTGAAAAACATCATAGACGAGAGAGATTCACCTGGATTCCAGGTGAGTCTCTCGTTAAAGCTGAGTTGGTGTGCGAATGAGTGTAGTTTGCGAACTTCAAAATATTTGTTCTCAAGGAGAACATACGATTGACGAAAACTCAGTAACTGCGCCTACGTGGTGAGTCTTAGAAGGGCAAGGAAACCGGTTTTAACAAAACAGGTTTTAACAATCTTATGGGCAGTAAGTTCCGCCAAGCTTTCTCCCTTTGCCCTTCTTTGTAGACAGTAACTTCATTGCTGACACTAATGCTTCACCAGCGTACGACCATAAATTTTATTGGTTTTTGGTTAGGTGACTGTTGATCTATTCACCAAGCTTGGTAAATTACATGCAAACATTTCTTCACCATACGAGAAGGCATAAACAGTACGCAGCTCGGTGGGTAATTCCCCTTTGCCTGCTTCCGCTTATATTTGAAGGTTATTGCTAGACTCTTAACTTGATTGGTTAGTTGGGAGCGACGTTTTCGAGAGTTTATTGGCCAGTTTGTGATCTTTGTTGCGTGGTGGTCTGCACCGATAGAGTGCATCAGTGCGCACTGATGATGTCTCCTCGTATAACGACGAGATGTTTGCATTCCGGGGGCCGAAATTCGGTGAACAGATCAACCGCTATTTGCTCAACAACCAATAAACTCACCCAAACAATCAATAACGACCACAAGGTTTATTAAAGTAGAATGTAAGGTTGACGGGATTTCGGAGAACACGCCAGTAAGGTTAAAACCGGTCGTAGGCTGTCGAAGAGTTTTCATCAACCTTATGAGCAATCTTCTTCAAGAAACTAAGCTGCGATTTCACGAATACCTTGCCGATTAGAAGAAGTGGTCTGATGCTGAAGAAGACCACCACTGACGAAAAATTCAGCTGAATTCAGCTGATCCTCTCGTTAAAACCAAATTGGTGCGCAAGTAAGTAAGTAGGTTCAAAGGTTGATGGGAACTCGAGGACGCCGTCTACCTGATCCGTCTCAAGAAGGGTAAGACCAGTAGTGAGATGCCAAAGATATCTTTGCATAACACACCACTTGTGCGTTCCCCGAAAAATCTTCGACTCTCAACTGGCGGTTTCACACTTCTTGAGGATCATACCGCTCTACTTGTGTGTAAGTGGTGAGCAACTCTAATTTACAGGTTACGTGGGTGTTATCGACAGACCCAACGGAATCGCTTGTTTATGTTATATCAACACGACAATCAACTGAAACATGAGGCGGTGGAACGATCGGTTGAAGAACAGCATAGCTGAGAAATTCAACTGCACCCCTGGCTAACACCAGGGTGATTTTCAGATGAGCGTATCTCACCATCTGTGTAGCCTCGTTTCTCCCACGACATCGTGCACATGATCAATTGTCTTTTAAGTCCACCAAGTCTCGTACTGAGTTACTTGGCGTCAGAGCGAGCGGATCAGTCTCAGATCCAAGGAGAAAAGTCCCTCGACTCAATGAGCGCACCAAGTGTCCAGATCACTTTGAACAAAAAAGCGTTGTTAGTAGTATAAATCTAGCAGCCATGAAGTACAAGTCAACACTGACCAGCACGGCACGTTCGTAATATACAACTTTATGCGTTCCACACCACCGTAAAACTAGTTTCTTCCGCGTGCAATGAGGACTGTAGGCTTCTTCATACTTCAACAGAGAGCTCGTTTGCATTAACCAATAGAATGCTCAGATCATGTTGTTTCTTCTGTCTGTACTCCCATATCTGAACAAATATTTCTTGAAGGAAATCTACTCACAGAAAACTCTTCGACAACCCATGAGTTTCGCTCTACTTGAACCCAAACTGTGCGAACTGTGGGGAAAAAACCTGGTTTAAAGTCGCATCCCTATTATCGATCAGTCGGCTGAAATTTAAACGTTGATGTCCGACGATTAATCATCATTAGGCAGATCTCACCCTGGACCATCTGCTTCATCGGTTGCGCTTATACACCCTCATTCCACACTCACATTTATTGAACCGTCTGTCTGTGACATCGCAAGCACATTGTCTCACAAGAACCAGCCCACCTGTCATCAATCCATCCTATTTGCTCACCGCTGTTCCCAAAGACGTCCGTTTTTTTCCCTAACCTTGTTTTCCCGTCTACTGACTCTCAGTTCTGGTTTAATGCCATGGATAGGACTGCAGGTAAACCTGCTTGTGCCATTCGATTGTTGTGGATTGACTTCGATCGATGTGATAAAGTTTGGCGTCCAGCAAACCAGTGGGAATATCGGTGACAGCCCGGCAACAAGCTGCAGGCTTTTGACAATCAGTAGGGTTGTCTTCCGTACCGTTCGACCATAGTTTAGTTTTTTGCTAGGACAAATGACATGCCCCCTAGATCGAAATCTCAAGGTTGCACTTTGATAACCGTGTTTACCGACCGATCGATCACTCAAACTACACTTAATCTATTCAAATGTTTTCGTAACGAATAATCGATTGACATAAGTTGGCGGGTATTGGTGGGTTTGCAACTGAAGGTGCGAAGGTGCGCCCCAACAGGCTAGAAATAACCCAGCTTGTTTTTTTATGGGTAATGCATTTAACGGCACCAGTTTTTTGCCGTTGTCTTATTCAAAACCCATTGCTTGGTTATTTCGCAAAGGGAAAACGGTCGGCATGGTCACTGATATCCTTGGACGATACAGTCTTATCTGCAAAAGATAATTCTTGAAAAAGGCGACGACGTTTGATTTGACAAGATCTAACGAGGAAGGCACTTGTTTCCGTTGTCATGTTGCTAATGAGAAACATCACTCTAAATAGTGTTTTCCACGAAACTCTCATTTACGTTGAAACACTACAAAAGAAAACTAATGCCATTTGTTTCCGTCTTGAAAAATGAGATCCGTTAGCACACCAGTTGATCACTGGTGAAAAGTGGGAGGTCTTTTCTCTGGAAGAATGTTCAGCGACTGTGAGCCTGTGCAGGTGAAACAGAAGACGAGACGTTTCGTAATCATCTGAACGATCGCTTACGACCAAGCAGTCAAAGGACTTTCTGTAGGACAGCATTCTGTCGAAAACTTTTAGAACTTTGAGCTGTGTTAACGAGGGCATGGAGGAGTGCTGATTTGCACCGGAACCAGTGTGTGTGTGTGTGCAAGAATTTGAGAAGTAGTCAAAATCAGTCGCTCTCTCCAACCCCCCCCCCACCGCGGGCGATTTTAAATTTAATTTGATTCATGCTGGAAACCTGAAATTCTCACTGGCGGTTAGCTCCCCGGTATGCACTTGGTTGCACGTTCGTTCCGAGTTTTGTGTCTGTTAGTGTGAATTTCGCTGAAGGTCAACTATGACTTTGTGGCGCCCGACAGTGTGTGTGCCTTTACACCACGGACCTTGGAGCATGTCAGTTGTCAAATGCTGTTCAACCTTTGTACCAACATGGGAGCAAGTTAGGCGTTTCTATAGGGATTTGGACAAAAATGATGTTCGCTAGTTGTAATCACCTAGATCATAGTTACACGTTCCGACAAAAAATTCGAACACAGCGGAAGTTAATTCCCAGTTTGCTCTACACTTTACCGGTTTGGTACCGCTGGGTGAAAGGCGCACAACAGCCTTCGTTGCAGTGCGTTTACAATGGACGTGCTCCGTTTTTTTTCCAAGCTGTGTAATTCCAAAATCAGGTATGTCTGGATTAACATGTTTACACGATCATATAAATGTGATCACTTTTTTACTGAACCGAATACTGGTAGCCTGGCTTGTGGACTTGATCGATGATTTAGCAATAAGACTGGAAGCGTTTAATCACCCCCCTAGATGACAGCCTGTTTTTTGAAGCTGTTCGGTGCAGTGATCAGGCGCGCTGCTCCGTTACGTGGTGCATGTTTAGATGCGTATTGCAAACAAGTACTGACCTTCGCCAATGATTGGTTGCATACGCATTTACTGGTGTTAGATGCCTCATTAGGTTTCCGTTTGGATTGGTCGACGTTCACGTGATCTTCGTCAGCCAATCCGAACACACAGCTAGTATCTCAACATGGTGGTGGTTCCCTTATTTGTGTAACAACACTGGTGCGCGGTTTTCAAGGATGCGACAGGGATCCAAGTTGAATGTCCCCTTGATGAGATTCGGACTCGGGTCTTTGAAACGAAATTCCGTCACGTGAACCACCGGTCTACCCTGGCCTAACTCCCAGCAAACATAGAAGAACACTGCTAACCTGAGAAACCAACCGTAAGCGAAAGCCATTCCTTGCTAGCTATATGAGCATAATTGCTCAGTGCTTGGCTCTGAGTAGAACTCACTGGCTCGACGCGACATAAATGTGTCAGATAATTACTGTCACTTGGCTAAGACAAATTCTAAAATGACGACGAATTCATTCCAGCGGCGTCCTGTGACGCATTCATTGTTGGGAGTTGAGTGAAATCTGCGGGAAGAATCACACGAGACAGGGAACACTCAGTGTTCCCTCTCAGTCAACGAAGAGCTCTATGTTGCGAACAAAAAACTCTTCGTTGTGTAGTTATTTTTGCTTGGTTTAGCTTGGTTTGTTGATGGATTCCGGAGCAGGCCAAAAAAATTGCAGCACAGCTAGATGTTATTTAAAGATTCAGAAAAATTCGTTCCATTTCCCAGTGTCAACCACAGGTGCAGACGTGATGACATGATTTTTTTTGCACTGAGCCACTTTTTATCAGCGCTGACGTCAGAAATACAAATAAGGGAGTGTAAATTTTGCAGATAAATTCAGAAGTTTTTCAGAAAAGCAGGGGCAGGAAATTTAGCGCTCATGGTGATTGATGCAGTCAGACGAAATCCTATAAACCGGGAGGACTTTCCGAAGAATCGGCTTGTTTGTTTTCTTTGAAATTGTAAAAGGCCGAAAGAGCCACAGCGGGCCTACCCTAATGACCTTGTATGTAGGGGGTACATCTACTTGGGCTTACTGATTCCACGCGAATAAAGAATAGAGGACATTTCGAAACTACAAGAACTCCATTAGGAACAAATGATCTTTTAGGGTGCACGAGCCCTTCACGTGAGGACTCTCACTCGTTCGTCAATCTGCTTGACGGGGAATGGCTGCTTCGGCTGTTTCCTGTCTCGGTGCGAGTCATTCTCCCCGATGATCAACGGCTTGTAGCCGGAAGATATGTACTCCAACCTTGCAGGCCGCAGACGATGGATCCGAAACACCCTAGAGCCTCGTGAAATGCTCCTAGATGACGATTTGCAACAAATTTGAAGCAGGTCTGGAGCATTTTTCAGATTTTTAACAGTGACTGACCTGAGTGGTCCGGAGTCGTTTCACCAAGTTCAAACTCCAGTCAGTCTTCAAAATTCTTGATTTTCTGGGTGCATACACTTTAGAAACCGGTCTACCCAAATGCACTTGACCATCACGATCAGTGCCATACGACTATCCTCGTTTGCTCTTCTGTAACACCAACATCAATCGACAAGTTATCAAGTACTTTTTATTTTGAAATATTAAACAAAGTTTGTAACTGTGTGCAGGCCCCTTAATTCAAACCTGGCTGAATTAAACGCTACAAGGTACTATTGTCTAATGCACGTCAATCGACAGTGCTCAGGCATAAGCCGCGTTGATGCTTGAGTTGAAAATTGGTTTCCACTGCTACAAGGTACTATTGTCTAATGCACGTCAGTCGACAGTGCCCAAGCATAAGTCTCGTTGACGCTTGAGTTGGAAATTGATTTCCACTAAAAGATTCATCCACAGGCTTGTACCACCATGGCCTCGATAATTTCACAGATGATCATACTCTACTGAGAAGAGGGGTTTCATTGATCCCGCTTACCAGCGCGACAACTTCATGTAAGTTTCCGGACTTGAGTGATCATTTTTGTTTCCGATGATGATCACGACAATAGTGATTTTTACAATGACGATACTGATGACGATGACGACGTGAATGTTATAGTGGCTGATACTGTTCAGGTAAATAACGTTGAAAATCGTGATGACGGAAACAGCAACAGTACGGAGCAAGGAGAAGCCGAAAGGACGATGAGGCGGAATGTTGATGTTGGGGAAGGCGATGGTGGTGTCATCGATTGAGACCTTTGTGATGGTGGAGCTAAAGAGGTTCAGTCGAGTCAGTCTGCAAACGGGGACAAAAACGAATGGCTCCACCTCAGTCCACGTACCTTCTTTGCAATGGATTCGCTATGATGTGCAGGGCAGTCATGTCCAAAAAGTTTGCATTCTGACCACCAAATTTTCACAAGTTACGTCCAATGTCACGCTTATCGAGCGCAAATTGTACGCCTTCAAATCTCAGTGCTGCTTGTATTAACCGGAAAGTCACAACTGGGCCTGCTTTGGAAAAAAAGTGTAGCTTGATATTGCGTGGGACAACCTGGACGAACAAACAACTGATCGATTTATCGATCCGGAATCATAATGTAAGCGGTTATCGACAGTTTAAATAGTAGAGATCCGGTTCACGGGTGAAAAGCGGGTTATTAGAGTTATCGAAACAGTCACGTGACTGAGAGGAACCCTCCTGCGCAATAACTATTTACTAGGACATTCTGATAATCATGTGTTATGCTATACCGACCAATTTATGGAGAATTTTATTCATATGATTTTATCCGCATAGTTTTACGATTGAATGGTTAACAACTGTGCTACCTGGTCAACCTTCCCGTACACCAATGATCAACCCCAACTATTTGAATGTTTACAATTTGAATGGCATTCCAAAAGACAATCACGTTTATTCTTGGATAGACGCTTTTACCTGACTGGAATTTGGTGCCCAAAATGAGGTCGTTATAGGTATTTCCACTTTCATTCTACCTAGTCGATCGATTTGCCCAGGCTCCTTGACCAATTTTCCGTGTGCGTGTTTGATTTGAATTTGAATGTTGCGTAGTATTTCATCCTTTTTGTGGAATCAATCTGTGCTGAAAAAGTCTAAAAGCACCGCTTGACTGTTTCATTTTTGTTTGGAATCATCACTGGTGAGCAAAACACGAACTCTGTGGAGACTGTAAACCGAAATCTTCCAGCTACTGAATGAAAGCTATGACTGTCAGTCACATGTGGCTCCCGAGCATCGTGATGAATTCGCCACTAGGCGGGATATAACGTTACCCACCCTTGAATCGCACTAGTCAGCATGTGACCACTTGATTCGGAGCTGCTTCTCGGTCTTTCAGTAGAGAATGAAACCTCGTAGAAGTCTGAACGTGCTATGAGCAAGCTGAGTCCATGGGGCTACCTGAGTGGAAAGTCCAGATAGGTGGGTCAGTCGACTGACACAAACAGGACAGCTACTGGGTAGTGATTCGAGGCGTCGGGCAAATCAGTGCTTACGCGTAAACAAATTTGCCTGTTCAGGTATGAAAATTCAGACGACTGTAGAGTGCTTTGATTGAATGGTTGCAACACACTCGCTCGCATGTCGGATGTGCGGAGTTCACACTCCGGCAGGGCCAAGAATGTGCATTGCTGAGGGGCTGTGGTAAGAGCGGAACTTGAGTCCAGTGCTTCTCAGCTTCGGTGTGGACTCGGCCACACCAGAATAGGAGGACGACTGTTCAAACGAGAGTGAGGTGAACTCAAAGTCCACAAAACCCACAACCACCTACAACTTGGTATAATTTGTTGAAACAATGGAAACTTCATTTTCTGCTTCAGCCTATAAAACAACCAAGTTTGGGCTATCATTGATTGCTGTTCTCCACAAAAAGTGAAATTCGGAGTCGTCACCGGAACGTGCGTTACAAAAGTAACGATCCACTTGGGTACACGCTGTTTTGAAACAAGGTCAGCTAGTAGGATTATGCAAACGACAGAAAAACAGGTAAAACTTGCAGTTAGGTACAGTAACATTTACAGAGGATTTGGAAAATTTATCTGGTAGTGTAACCTACATCTGAAAGCCCTCCTAGACCAAGCCACACTGGATAACTGAACCTTGTGGCTTTCCAAGACATGCCTTTCGAAGGCTTCAGGCAATCGTTTCTCCTCAGGATGTCTCTTTACTATCTTCTCTTTGGGCCAGTTAAGTACACGTGACCACTGAAAGTCGTATTGACGTTATATGCCGACGGGACGCGGTGTCATTCAAAACGACTATCGATCGTGATAGCGCCATATTGCACAGCCTGCGTGTAACTGTTAGAACGACTGCAGAAGCGAACCGATTCACTCTAGGTGTACCAAGTGTATATGTTGGTAACGTGCTGAAATACTGGTAGCTCGGGTGAGCTTATTGGTCGTTGATCAGTCGGCTGTTGAGATGTTCCCGGAGTTTGGTAACTGACTCGCAATGGTTTTGTCGGCGAACAGACCAACAGTCACCTGATCAACATCCAGCAAGTATATATAGGTGGTACAATGAAGTCAGTTGGTAGGCAACTTGTACTGGATTAAGGAAGGGAAATCTGAACCGTAACGCCTTAGCTAATACATACATATTGTTGGCAGTGTAAGAGGATCTAAGTTTTTCACGGGGATTTCGTCCTGTAAGTGAAGCCAATCTATGCTGAAAAGCCGAGAAGCACTGTACAGCTGTTTCATCCTTATCGGGAATCATCAGCAGTGCGCATCTCACGAAACTCCGAGGGGTCTCGAACTCGCGACCCCCTGGCTAGTAGTTTACACTTAACCGTTCGGCCACGAGCGGCAGATCAGCAGTGTGATTAACTCGCACTTAGACAGGACATAGCGCCGCTCATCCTTCAATCACGAGATCCCCATCACGCGGTCACACGTGTTGACTGACTCCTCGAGCAACGACTTCTCAAACGAAAGTTTCAATCATCGGGTAAAGTTTATTCTTCCACTGAGCTACTTATAGATTGTTGGTAATGTGAGGAGATTTGAGATTTCTGTGGAGATTTTATATATTTACTCAGTCTTCCTGATCTACGGTCCTAATTAGCCGAATCGAGTTCACAGGCCCAATGGTTCGGTTTTCAGTACTCGCCGGAAAACGACGCAAACGTTGTTACTGTCAGGTGATCCGAATTGGAAAAGAACAGCGAAGCCGACTTCGCCAAATTGTACGGTGACCTGGAAAGAAACGTCCCGCTGATTTTTGTTTTTTGTGTGCTTCAATGCCCGGTAATTCGAAAGTCCGGACAGGTTGTCTAGTGTGACAGGTCACAGTAAGTCGAGAAATGTAAACGATCAGCAATTTTCCGCAACTCATGTAGACATCCTACTACTGTGGAATGGCCTTTGTACGTTTTTTTGATAGTGTACTTCAGCTGACTGTCACACCTGGATCGTTTTTTAAAGTGCAGACTTAGTGAATGATTACATCGTACTATTTATAATACTCACACTTTGCTAGACCACTGCCGCTAGTGTCTTTCTAAGACGCGCTGTGTGGCGTCGCCTCCGTACGTACCATGTTGGTATGTGAGTTCATTTCATTGCGTCAACGACTTTTGACCCATAGGGGTTTAGGTGCCAACGAGACAATCAGTTAAATCCCATCTGAATTCCCCATTTGTCATTCTTACCTTGAACTGGATGTACTGCACAAATGCTGGCCAATATTTCATTTGACACGACATCGAAATATCGCAAATTACGTTCTTGCTGGAACATACTACTTATAAGAACACAGAGTTTTCAGCAACCCAACGAGTAGTGTGTCTTGTCATTCTTATTGATTAGACCCAATTATATCCATCAAGAACAAAAGTTTTCATGTGGTTGGATAGGATAACATGGGGCCTTATCACATCATTTTTGGCAACACAAAATCGAGTTTCTGAGGTTAACAGCCCACAGCTGAAAAATAACACGGCCAATTTCACATACATCCTGAGGAGCAACAGAAAAAATCAAAACGTTTTCATGAGATCCATTTCTTTGGCGATCGAACGTATCTTTAATACGGCTAAGTGTTTTCCACAGTAATTTGGTTACTAGTTTCGTAGTCAAAGTTCAATACCACTGCGTGGTATTTTTGCAGGCTTACTAGTTCTAACGTCATAACTGGTTACTTTTTCAAGGTTGGTGTGTGTTTTTCCTACAAAAAAACACCTACTACTTTTGTGTTGCTGATGGCCAAACGGTTAAGTGTTCAGTCACTGACCAAAAGTTGGCGGGTTTTTCAAACCCCCTGCTGAAATTTCGTGAGGTGCGCACCACTGACGATTCCTAATGGGGCTGAAAGAGCTGGGCAATGCTTCTCTGTCTTTCTCAGAGAAGATGAATTCTCAACTAAGATGTCGTAAGGGTGTTCTTGAATGAAGGGACAAGTCCTAGTATGTCCTTTTCACGTACGTGGAAACAGTGACGATCAAAACTTCGTGAGACAAAACCACCAGGAGGTAGTCTTGATCCGAGGATATCTGCTTTCATTTGGTCTGGAAAACGTAGCATTCTAAAAGGCTTCATTTGGGTGAATGGCGCTCAGTTTAGCCCGGCGGGTAAGTGAAATATGTGGAGAAGTTAGGCTGGTCTCACCAGGTTGGCCGATTCCCTCAACCTGCGTTTTCATCCACGCAGCAAGGAGGGCTGCTGTTGGAACAAACAAATCAATAAGTTCGATGGGTTTGGTGCAAAAAAGGATCTACACATCGATGAAGGACATGAACGACTGCGTTTTTGCTTGTTACGTAACGAATCACAGGATACACTTCTCAAACTGGGACAGATACACGAGGATTTGCGTGTTTGGTCCCACAACATGGATCACAATGATGTGGAACTAAAGATAGCAAAAATGACAAAACGCGTTTTTTCAGTGTTTTCCATCGTCAGGGGTAGGATTGCTCACGATAAACAAACGGAAAGCAATGGCAGGCAAAAGGCATCGCCACTGCATCGGTTAGAAGGACTTATAGCTGACAATGTACACTCATTTGCAAAGTGACAGTTAGATGAATTCCAGTTGAACCTCTCGGTTATGATGTCCTTCAGATGAGTGTAATGCACAAAGGCTGTCTCACAACCCAATATTCGTGATATCAAAGGGTATTTTCTTGACAAAATAAGGTCGCGCAAGAGTGACTCTTTAGCGGGATTCCTTAAAGTAATCCCAGAAAGCCCGGAACCTACTGAGAACCTAAAACTTCAACAAAATCTCAATAGGGGAGCCGGCGAGCATCCAGGTTAGTCAATCATTCAATCAATTCAGCAAAAGCCGATGAATGTTCAGGCACACCACAAAAGCACGACAGAATATGATCAGTGTTCAGGCGGTTCATAGAAGCACGATCGATGTTGATGGGTGTTCACTAAACGCCTATCAGATAGCCTGGATCAATGTCAAAAAGTGTCCTTTAAATGGCACGGGCCTTCGTAACTTTTGTATTCGCACGCACTCGCTTGTAGCAATAAAGCTATTGTGTTCCTTGTCGGTGAGTTCTTTTTCCGGGACCAGGCACTGGAGCGTGAACAGCAATCAGATACAACACTCTTGCGCAGCAAACTTCCAGCTGAGGAGTACTATAAAAGAGGGATTCGGCTGACAGACACCAAGGCAATTTGAAAGTGAAGCTATTCCATTGTTTCGTACGACATGGTGTTCAAGTAAGGCATAAAAAACTCACAGACTACGCCCGTGTGATGAGCCACTTGACGGGCGAAACCGGTAGCGGACCGCCAATGTGTTTTCAGTAATCTTTTGTGCAAGGTTAGCGAAATATACTCATTTGCAAACAAATTTGGTTTTGCGAGAGACTCACCTGGAAGCCAGCAGAATCTCTCGTTTGTGAGGCTTCCAGGCAGGTGTGCTGCGAGGTGTTCTGCTGAATCCATAAACACCATATATATATATGTAATGCAAAATTTTGCGTATAGACTACCAGCTCTTGCATAACACATGAAGGCCTCCTAGAACTAGACCATGGCGTTTCCCCTTTTTGTTGTTTAAGAAATGAAAACAAAGCTAAACTGGACTTCAGGAGACGAGTTTCTTGTTCAAAGTTTCAATTCAGTGCTTTATTCCACTCTCGCTACTGAGTTCTTCCGTGCGTTTTTCACTGTACCTTCCAGGAACTGCCAATCTGTCCTGTTGTTCTTCCGTTGATGACTAAATGATCGAAAATATTTTGCAAGTGGTTCTGGGGTCGAACTGACGAAGTTGCGCATAGCGACCGTGCTGTCATGTAGGTCTGACCGGGCGCCGAACTTCACTTTTAAATCAGATAATTTTCAAAATGTCTAAATGTCACAATGACGTCTCCTTCATGAAACATCACGTGACGAGGATTTTTTCGTTTTGGTCGACAGCGTACCTGACTAAACTTCTCGAGACCAATTCATTTTTAGCAGTTCACTGTTCCACAAATCTTACCGACCCCTCGAACAAATTAATGTTCACAGCCAATAATGGCTGCCTTGGAGTACAATCACGGTTGCCACTCTTCACTAGGTGCATTTCACTCCTGTTCGAGAGTATTTAAGACCAGTCTGGTATCCATCAGTTGTTTGGAAGCGGCGGGGACCCGCGTATGTCGACAGGACTAATCAGCGTCTGCCAGGAGGTCTAACGGAACAAATGACCAACTAGGCGGATGGAACAAAGCGCCATCAAGCTGAACGGCGAAGCGCACTGTGGGCAACGGTTATACTGTCAGTTCTAAGCGGTCTCTTCGTAAGTGGCTACAAGAACACCAATTCTGCTTGGTTTCTTTCCATGAAGCGCCATTTTTGAAGAACTACGAACCAGTCATATGTGCACGGTACCAAATCGGAAAGCTTATATCTTCAGTTGTATCTGAGTTGCTTCTGTCGTAGTGCGGCTTGTACACCTTCTAACAGAGAATGGCGGCCGACACAAATTCTGCCTACAACTTGCGTCTGCCTTGTGAGACGCCTTGTTCCAGAATATCAGACTAACGCTTTTGCACACGCCACGGTTATCCCTTGTTTCCAGAAGCTTTTCCTAGAAAACAAGGCCACTATTCGGTTGTCAAAACTAGTGAACCCAGTTCTACCAAAAGCCAGTTTTACAACGGAATTTTAGGGTTTTGTACCTATTACAAGACGCCGTTGCAAACCGCAGACACTGAATTCCACTTCGCCGATCCAGTTGTGTTTCCAGCGCCAGAAAGAGTGGTTCAACTGGTCGGTCTTTAGAAAAGTTCGCGTGGACTCTGTGTCATTCTTTGGCGTTTGCGAATAGGTCAAGATGCGAATCTCCGGGCAGACTATGCTCCCACCGACGGCTTGCGTCACACCACAGCAGCGGTAGGGTTTGCGACACTTGGTGTCACAGCCTTTTTTTTAGTTGTTTTTTTTAATTTTAACCGAGATAAAACGATAAAAGCGAGAAGCTGACTGGGCATCAATGGTCGCAGGATTTCGTAGGGTTTACGCTGAAAAAGTTGGAACCTTGCGGACGTAATATGAGACAGTTTGTCACGTTTCTCGTGCGTTGTTTTGGTCGACGGACTCCTGGCGCAGACTTGGGCAAATGGAGTGATTAGAACTAGATTTTGCCTAAAGTCGGAGAAAATGTATAAACGATAACGCTACGTGAGCACTCCACTAGGAAGTTATTCCCACGTGAATGGCGCGTGTATCACTTACGGTAGTCAACAAGTAGTGAGGTCCAGATGTTTGCTCGGTGATTTGTTCTTAAAAGTGAAACGGACTTAAGCTTGGCAGCCAAACAGCAATATGCGGCTGCTTCATGTTTGCTGGGCTCATCAGCGGTGCACATTTCACGAATCACTAGGTAGAATCGAACCCTTGACTGCCCACTCATCCAGACACGATCGATTGAACGACAGCATAATGCGCACCTGCAGAGGACAAGACTCTGCGTCGAGTGAATTAGTGAACTCGTGGAATTTTCTGGTTTCTGATTAGGTTACTTGAAGTGGTTAGGTAGTGTGCTAGAACGAGCCTACTGGATCCCTCTGTATCCGTGGATTTTTTGAAAAATTAGATCAACTATTAGTTTCCTCAAATAATATGTTTTAGGATTTATGTGAGATGAATTGGCGCTCAGTTTGAAGTGGACAAATGTTATGATTAGTTTGTGTCCCTATATCATCCACTGGAAGAGAGAAACCGTAGTTTTGGTTGTTTGAATTCAAACTACAGGGGGTTAGCCCACTTTGAGAAAGCAATGGATGTTTGTTGTGGTGAGACAAGCAGATGTGATGACCCGGGTGCCTCCAGCCTTCGTTGGTAACACACTGACCCCGCATTCCAAATATCAGGAATTAAAAATTTAGACACGGTGAAGAAAAGGCGCTATGGATGAGCTCTAAGAAGAGCGAAACTGAGGTCCAATGTTTCCACAAGCTAGGCCTGGCAAGCTGAGCCAAGTAACGGTGCTGGAACCGGGAGTAAGACTGTCTAATTGAGAGTGAAGGGAACATGAGCGTTGCGCATCCAGAAAGCATGTTTTAGAGAGGTGGATTTTCACTAGCACCGCGTTGCAGAGCCCGCGGCTCTCGCACATCGCATTGGTTGTTACACCCGTGTCTAGCCTCAGTAGCGCACTCCTGAGTTGTTATCTTGCAGCTGCTTCCCTTAGATGCCGGCAAAGAAAACAAATGAAATCAATCTTAATCCTTGTGCGTGGTTTTCCACAACCGAATAAGCGACACTAAGATTGCATATTGGTCCAGGTGCGCCAACATTCAATTCCAAAGCAAGTTCACCTGTAATATCGTCAGCTGAATTTAATTCAACACGAGGGCTAATGTACTTTCAGGTGGTCCGAACCTAGCTGGGAGCAGCCAAGTTACCGGGGTGGGTCCAAACCATGGACTTTCCTGTCAGTAAGTTCGTGCCTCAATCACTGAACTATATCGAGCTAAAAGGCCGACTGGTTAGAGGGAAGTCATTTTGGAAAGCCATCCCCTAGTAGGATTTCTTGCAGTATCTTAAAACATGCCCTTCATGATACTGATTTGCCGGTTTTGTGTGTTACCTGCACCATTTGGGTGACTCATACACTGATTCACACAGCTGACTAATCTATCGATTAGGCGGGTCATGATCGTCCGGTCCGATCGTTCAAGTTAACCAATCAACCTTCGTGTCTTAATTGGACGACAATCCGTTGTGGTTTCACCTGCGGACAAATTTATTGATTAGTCTCAGACAACCATAGGAAGAAGATAACAGTGAGTAACACTCTATTTGAACAACAGCCAAACGTGATTAGAGTTTTGCGACCAATCTGTTCATGCATAGTTTGTTTAAATCATCCGGTTCGAAATCATATGACGGGTAGCTGGGCGGCTGACCGCAGCGAAGGAAAAATGAACGTCACCTGATTGGTTTTGTTGTCCGACCACCGTTCTTAAAACGATGTTGGGTACATTTTGAAAATCACCAAGTGCTTTCCCCGGAGAATTTTCAAGTTGTCGGGCTCAGTGACTAGACGCTGGTGTTTCTTCGTTGCTGGTTTCAAAAATGGTAGGAATATCCAAAAAAAATAGTTTTGTTCATAGATAGTCGACAAATGGTGACTTTTCTGCTGTGCTCAAATAGGCAGGATGATAAGCCATTGGTTCACACCTTATAGGGGTCACTAAAACGTTTCCGCCCAAGAAGGATCTATATCAAATCGTCTTACATCTCGAAAGTATTCATCGTTTAGATGCGCAAGACAACAAGATCACACGTACACCTTGCTTCGTGGCAACAGACTCAAATTCTGTGATTGGTTTTTCCCGATACCAGTCAACTGATGAGTGGGAGATCAGTACTTGAATTGGTTTCGTTAGCTGATAAATCCGAGTGAACTACCTCCCTGACTCGTCAGCCCATGCTCAGATTTGAGGGTCCGTCGCTTTTGCTAATGCGTCATTTGATGCTCGTCTCGCTTCAAACTTACTCTGCTGTTTATCTCTGTTAGCCTTTTAAATGTCATAAAGCCTAAACTTGTAACTCATAAACATTATCCTCAAGGAAAATATTTGTTCCAGGCACCAGACACCAAGACATTATTACGTCATCCAGAATTTTTGGGATGGTTTAACCGAAATGCCCTGCTCTCAATGGAAGACGTTTGTGCGCCTAAAAAGAAGTCTAGTAGGAAACTGAAGGGCATGCTTCTCCTTTAGTATAGCTGCTGTGAGGAGGTCCGGACATTTAAGGATAATTTAGTATAGCTGCTGTGAGGAGGTCCGGATATTTCAGGATAGATCGATACGAATCCGTTATTGAATTTCTCTGGCTGTCTTCATCACAAAAGATCACTTCCTCCTGTCACTAGATAACGTTTGATTGGTCACGGGTTCGCGTCCCGTCCATAGATTCTGCCACTGAGTGTGTTTCAGTCTTCATTCCAGAGTACCTAAATCTCTGTCAACCCTATCTCAATATCAACAGTGTTCGTTGTCCTTGTCCTGCCCCTGCCTATGCACAACTTTTACCCTTTAAATTCTTCTCCTCTTGTGAATATCAGTTCACACATTTTTGGCACTATCCCAGAACGGGGTAGTAACGTTTGACATTCGACTCATGACAAATGCTCTGACATGGATGGTTGGCCTTACCTGGATAGAGGAATGGGTTGAAACCGTGGCTTTTTCCCCCAATATGGCATGTTCTATTTTCCGGACAATCTTGGTTTAGCTTTTCTAAATAAACGACAAAACTGTGGATCAAAGGAGCTCGTGATTTGATCCGTCAAAAGTTTTTTTATATCTTAGGCGTAATATCAAATCATGCTTAAATTTACCTCCTCTAGTTTCGGTGCTGTTTGAGACTATGCGGTATAAAATCGATTTATCGTTTGGTGTCAGTATGAATTCAAAATCGATATTCCTGGCCAGAGCTCCGCTTGGGAAAGCGATTTGATCCCTTGACGTACGATTGGGCAAAAGCGGTTGGTTCCAGTCAGTCAGAAAACTACCAGTTTTATACGCTCGCAAAACACCGAAAATAAAATTTCGGATGTTGACTTAAAAGCTTGACATTTGTCGACTTGCCTTTTTTTGTCAGTGCTGACACTGCAGCCACAAAACGTGGCTAAGTTCACAATACTTATGGACGTTCGCTGATCTGTTAAAAACCTGACGTATATCAGAAGAAAGGAATGAGTGTTAACTGCTTGCAGCAAGAAGTCAGGCTTCGAAACTGCATTCGGTATTTGGGATCACATTAATCGGGTCTTTGAGCTCCAGACAACTCAGTACGAACACACTAACTAACAGTTCGTTGTTCACACCCAACGTCTGCATCTCGGCTGTCCTGTCTAGGCTTGGGCAGCCTGGGTGTATCTCGGCCTCAGTGCCAGCCTCCGGTGTACAGGTATACATAAAAACGGTGTTGCAGCTGGTTATTATTTATTTCATTATCAATGAGAAATCGGCTCCGTGTTTGACGTAGAGTAGTAACGGTACTTTTCTCAGCTTAGTTGTCGGTCTGAGCCTCCCAAGCTAGCATTCACGTCAGAACAATCACCAAAGGTGTTCAAGGTATATTAACGCCCAAAACGAAGTCAAGAACACTTGTACAGCGCTTAGTATATATAGCGTAAACGGAAACAACTTTCTGGAGATTCTGACGCGTTCTGAATGCACCATTGGCAACCGGCATTCGGCCAATACTGGGTCATGATTGGCTGTTGAGTCCAGACTTTTGACCAATCAGATCCGGGTCTGATGCCAGACCAGCAAGCGTCCCGAATTTCTGGCCAATCTCGCATGGGATAGGCTTTTTGGCCGTAGCAGCACCCGACTGCGAGCGGCAAAGCGGGATCTGTGTGGAATTCCGCCTAACACGTGGATTATTTGTAAAGATTTTTTCCAACGGTATCTACATGTCTGTTAGAAAATCAAACCTATGAGAACATCACTTATTGGATTTCGTCAAAAACCATGAGAGGTTAGAGAGACGTGAGCGTTTGCGCGCGAATCTTTGCCATTGGCCGTGTGTTAAGTTACTCATTACCTTATCGTCCATGCCTTTAGAACCATCAGTGTTTAACTAACGGGCCTGTAAGTTAAAGCATTCCCTCCGTTCCTGTTCTTCTTTATCGGCGTCACGGCTGTGATTTTCCAGTCCTCTGGTAGCTTGACGGACCCGCTGAACAACATTGTCGTGAGAGCCCCGCTTATAACCGCTAGTAAGCCGGAGATTGCCCAATGAATGCCGTTGGAACCTTTAGCCAGTCAGTTGCAGCCAGCTGTTAAGAGTCCGGGATGGGTCAGTGGTAAAGGTGTGAACTTACTGCCGGGAAGGACCTTGGGTCGAACGCAACCCTGGCATCCTTTCCGTCCCTGTCTAAGCTTTGGCAGCTTGGAGGTATCTCGGCCTTATTGCCTGCTTCGGGAGGCTTGGCATCTGCGAAACATTCAGAGGGAGCCGATTGAAATAAGTCCGTTTATTACTGGAAAACCAGCAGATTACGAGGTATTCATTTTGATTGCCACTTATATATATATATATATCACGAAAATCTATAGTAGCAGGCTCAAAGGCGCCATAAGTGGTGTACATGCAGGAAAGAACTTTTTACCTGCACGAGGGAGGGAAGGTTTCGCACGTGGAAACAAATTGCATCAACTACTTTTCGGCACCCATCAGTAGCATATTTCCTCCTAGTATAAAGAGACCGATGGAAACAAACAGTTTGTCTGCGTGGTTCGAATCGAACATTTGATCAGCTAAAAATGGGCGGAAAAGTCCCTGATACTGATCTCAGTTTTGACTGCCTTTTAGAAAGTATTCAAGTAGCAATCGCCTCAATGTCTGAAAGATTCTCCCCCTTTCGGTCTCTCAGCTTTCTCTCACAGGATGGCATGCTGCTGTCCTCAAGCCTTCACAACTTGCATGCACACTGGCCCGGTTAATCACATGATGTTTTTGTCTCTCTAAAGACATGAGGTTTTCATGATTGGGTTAATAAACCGGCTGCAATTGGATTCAAGGACACAGAACCACCCTCGCTCTTAATCAGGTGGATCACGGATGATTCAAATGCTCCTTTCAAAGTTGTCGCCTGGTCCGTCTTTGCATACGTATTTTGTTTTGATGGCAAGCTCAGCTGATTATGATAGTTGTGTTTAACTGACTGTATTGCACTCGGTGCGGTATTCGAAACGTCGTAATACATCGTCCTGACGTAACACACTACTCATTTGGTTGCTGAAAACACGTTGACAGCCCACGATCAGGTTCGCCCATCTTGGGGCCCGAGTTTCCGTTAACCTTACGTGTTAATTGAGCCCATTTTGTACGATATTTGCTAAGTACGCTCAGTTGCACACCAATTTGTTTTTAAAGGGAGATGAGCTCCATAAAGGGTTAAATCAGTCGTGGGCAACCTTGTGAGCAGTGTGTTTAGAAGGACCGAAAGTCGTTGAAAATGGCCTGACTGTAAACCGATTCCCTCAGAGGGACTGCGCACAGTCCTATGGGAAAACTGAAGTCCGAAGTCGACGAAGCAGCACCCACACAACGCTTGTTTTTTGAAAATAAAGAAGTGCCTTCAGCAACCAACAGGTAACAAACATATGGTCCAGTTTGAATATCCTAAACCCTTAAACTCTGGTCTCATAATGAAGACATTTTATTGAAATTTTCAGACCGGAGTTGTCACACAAGATCTATAAGTAGCTTAGTGGAAGAGCGAAATCCACCCAAAGAGTTCAACTTCAATCGGAGATGTCGTCACCTGAAGACCCAGTCAACACGTGTGTGACCACGCGATTTGTGTCCCATGACTGAAGGATTAGCGGCGCTATATCCTGTTAAATTGTGAGCCAGTCGCACTGCGGATCGGCTGGATGGTTGTGGCGCAACAGCAGATTATTTAAACCACCAGCCGGGAGGTCAAGGATTCGTGGAGTTTCGTGAGATGCGCACTGCTGATGATTCCCAATGAGGATGAAACAGCTGTATGTACAGTGTCTCTGGTCTTTTCAGCACGGATGACGAGATCTCCGTTAAGTTGTACACCATTTCTGATTTAAATAGCCCTATAGGAAAAAAAACTGTGTACCTGTGGAACAAGTGCTTTATCCATCTAGTTCAGGAATCATACTTTGAGCGCCATTCGATCGCGTCATATGAGAGGGAGGATTGATTTCGCCTGTAGCCTTGAGCTTGCTGTCTTGCGTTTTGCTGTTATGCTCAGCCGAGTGGGTTACTACAGTAGTCGATTGCCACAAAGTGCTGATTGTGGTCGATCACAGAGCTGGAATTTTGTGCGTTTGGGTCGCACACCTTAGGCTTGCTGACAACTGACCAGGAGCGAGATGGCTCAGTGGTCAGAGCGCGAATTTACTGACTGGAAGATTCGTGATTCGAACCTGACCTCTGCCTCTCGACTTCCCCTGTCTAGGCTTGTGTGACCTGGCAATATCCCAGTCCTCGTGCTTCCTTCGGGTGACATGGCAGCTGGGCACCGAAAGGGTGTTACAGCTGAACGAGTTTTCTTTACTTTACGCGAGCGGAAAAGTGCTCTGCCGAAGACTACTACCTTTTATTTTAGTAGGGTAGATACGGCAAGTTTTCAGCCTACATTCCGACCTATAGTTAACTAAGAATACCGAAAGAATTTACCAAGGACTACTCAGTTATGTGATATTTTTTTCTGTCCACTTGGCGAGCAGATTAGCGACTACATACTTTTGTCCAAATATAGTACTATCCCGTTAATCGATATTTCCGCTTCCGCACGACATTTGAACATTTGTCTGATAGATCATGTGACAGATTCATGAAAGCCTATTTCGACGAAATCAATGACCTCCACTCAAGGGATAAATTAACAATGGGAATTCTCTGGATGGCGGATTTCACAGTGCTAGAAATACTTTGATCTCCCGGAAGTAATCTTCGCTTTGCCGATGTAGGTTGATCGGAGACTAAGATGTTAACACCATCTAATGGATTCCGAGCGTAATGGGAAATCACTGACGATGATGACTGTTCGCAATAAACTTAATTCAAAGTGTCTCATGTAAACTTCCATTGATTTTTCAGCGTAATACCCGCTCGTGTGGGCAGCATGTCTGCACGCTTGCCCAGGTCTTTCCTCTGTCTGTTGTCCTCTGGAATTGCGTCAAAACCGTCCAAGGTGGTTACAGTCAGGTGATTACTATCTGACGGTTACTGTCAGGCGTATTTCATCCGAATCGTACTCTTTGAAACTCCAAACTACGTCGTTTTCTATCCGCATTTTAGGCAGCATTCGCACAGTGACACTTGGTTATACACGTCCGCTGCAAACTGGCTTGTTATCATGGTGGCTGACAGCCTGATAGTGTCACCGAAGGAAAGTGTGGAACGTTTTTTCCATTCATCGAATTGTCATCCAATGACTTCACCTCGAAAGGTCACCATGCTGGCACAGAGACATGCTTATCCGTTTGGACAGTTGCATCCAGCATACACTAGTGGGGTGATCGTGATACACTTGTCTTGCATCTCAGCCACTTGTGGTTAGAATCCCGGTCCAGCTGAGGATATGCGAGATAGCTCAGTGGTTAGAGCGCGAATTTCCCGACCGGATGGTCCGTGGTTCGAACCCTACGTCTGCCTCTCGACTTTCCCTACTTAGGCTTGGGCAATCTGGCAGTAATGTTGTGGAATATAGGTAGCTCGGGTGCGCTGATTGATTGTTGGTCTGTTCGCCGAGCTTGGCAGTTGGCGCGGCGAACAGACCAACAATCAATCTGCCAGTGTCCCAGCCCTCGTTCTTCCTTACGGTTGCATGGTGGTTGGGCACCGAAACGGTACTACAAGTGAACGATTTTTTTACAAAATTACTCACCGACAGTATCGCTAATAACAGCGAAAACCGGATCACAGTCTTCTTGACTTTAATGTGGACAGTCGGGTAAATTTGAGTTGCTTTGTTCCATCCGGTAAGGGTGGAAAAGTCAGCATATTTCTCCCGGCTGCGAGCAGCAGTGTGAGGACGGGAATCCGCGGGTTCGATCCATTTGAACAACGGCTAGCTGTTCCTTTTCGGCACTAAGTTGAGAAAATGTTCATTGATCAGTCGAGAGAAACTACGTTTTTCTTGTTCACAATATGACCACCATGGTGGAAAATGCAGTGGTTTGTGGAGCGTGTATTGAATTCCCGACCATTTGTCATTTTTTTCTTCATCAGAGTTAATGGCGGTTGAGAGAGCAACCAACCAGAGTAACGCATCAGTTCTGTCAGGGCTATCACACCAGGGTAGTTGAAACAAGACAGTCTTACTGGCGAGTATTTGCAGCTTGAGGCGGCCTCCAACCTTTGGCGCACATCACCACACATTTGATCGCCTTGAAATTAAACTCTTTGAAATACGGTTTCCCCACAAATTGTAATTGTTCCATCCAGTCTTAGGCGTCATCTTGCGGGAGACCGTCTGATTGGGGTATGCCGTGAACACCCGGTGAGTGGAAGGCAGTTGTCACACGCATTCGCGTCCAAGAACTTCAAATAAGAGGAAACCCAATTCCTACGGTCAAGCAATGTCGCAAACAAAGCGGTTGTAAAGTGCAGCTGACTGACTGCCACCGGGAAACCACCACTCCATCAATAATACCAACCGGCCACATAGCTTAATCAATACGTTGTCTAAAAAGGAATCCCTCATTAGTAAGGCCCATATTTCCTACGAATAAGATGATGACATTTCGTAGGCAATCTGTGAGGACAGGTTTGGCTACATATAAAGCCACGTTGACAGTCTAAGTTTTGTACAGACGTAATACACTACTAATAAGTTTAATGAAAACTCTTTGACAACCCACGATCGGTTTTACCCTTCTTGGGGCTCATCAAAATAGGTGCAGTCCTCGAGTTCCCGTCAATCTTATGTTCTACTTAAACCCAAATTGCACAAACTTCGACTTGTACGCTCATCTACGTATCATTTTGGTTTTGACCTGTAACCCACCCGATTCTCTCTCTCCTGACCTTCTTAGGCAACTGAATGTATTGCGCCAGGCCGCCTCATGTTTCACTTCGTACAATATTCCAAATATAGCGATACATTCTATAGACGTAGTACACTGCTCCTAAGTTTGCTGAAAACTGTTCAGCAGCCCACGACTGGTTTCCCCATCTTGGGGCGTCTGGCCAGTTTTGACAGACGAAGCCTCCACAGCCGGACCCAATGCACCACTTTACACAGTAAGTGAGCCAATCAAAGGACGGTTTAATTACCGTGGCGCAACTTCAGCTCAGCAGCACAGTACTGGTCAGTGTTATTTCAGTTTCAGTTAAGTCCAGTCAGTCAGAAATGCAGCCTGAGGGTTGATTTGATGATCCCACTTTCCGGACCATTTAAACTCGCTTACCCCCCTTCCCCCCAAGTGCGCTCTCCTTTTGCGGTATAGACTGCCGTCCAAAGTTAAAACGTCTGCTTGGTGAGGTGAACGAAGTATCCTATTTCTTTTTTCATCGCTGTTGTGTAGCATTTTTGATGAAATCGGGCAAGATACAGCGACAGTGGGTATCTTCTAAGTATGGCAAGCAGGCTTTTTCGAGGATTCCCATAAGCAAACCGAGAATTAGAAGCTTAGTTTAGAAGGGGGAGTTAGTAGGATTTGGGCCAACGTGGTTTGTGGGTAACACATTTCGGAGCGAGAAGCATCCACGACTGCATGGACCCACATACTCTTGGACGTCGAAGATCTCGCCGCCAAAGTTGAACAAAAAATGGGGTAGTATTTTGAAAGGGAAACCTTTCATTAGAAAAATACTTCCAAATAGGCCATTTATCGCCCTCGAGAGTGAATACCACTCAGATTAGCCTACACATGGTCGATCAACGAAGGACAAATGTAGTTCACACGCACGATGTCTTGGATGACGACCGAGTGGATTTGATCGTAGATTGCCATTTCGGCGACTAGGTTTTATGTTCTACTTTAAAATGATATGCAAAGTCGATTTCTTGAGAGTTTTATTTCGTTTAATCGATTGAGGAATAAAGACGCGACATCAGTTGGGCAGTGCATCGATCAGTTTAGTCAGCGAGCAAAGGGAAATATACCAAACTTCACTGATGTAAACGAGAGCCTAACTACTGTTTCTCATTCTGGCTCGAAAACGGTTGAAAATTATTTAACCGTTACACAAGGCATTAATCTCCCGTGTGAACTATCTGTCAGACTGAATTGCCCACAAACTTTTCCGCATCCACGACCACGGCCAGTCCCTACCATGCCTATTAGTACGGGGACCCTGGATAGCTGATTTGCAAGACAAGTGTATTGTCATCGATCCAACAGCGCGTGGCAGATTCATGTTCACGCCTGATCAATGTGATCAGCTGACACAAACGTAGACTCATTGTCCAACCGCGCTTGATCGATCAAATGACTTGCCTGTCAGGAGGACTAGTGATTCAGATATCTCCAAAACCGCTGAAAACGTATCAGCGAGTTTTGAATTAGTTTTACTTAGCTATCTAAATTTGATAATTCAACTACGTCCAGAATGCGCCGGAGTAGTGGCATCTTTTGTGTCAAATATCCGGTGTTTAAATCCCAGCATGGGCTCTAGTGAGGAGCAAGTTCGAGTCAGGTGCTCCCACGACACGTCTGCACCTTCCAGATCGACAAGGTTTTTGTCAGAGGCTATTTGAAAAGTAGACTTTCGAAGGCTCTCCAGTGTTCACCTCGGTATCTCGTCGAGAGAGAGAGAGAGCGGGCATTTTTGTCGGTTACTGAGGCTTTTACAGAGCTCTCCGTATACTCTCAGGCATCCGTAATTGTGTGAATACAATAAGCTGTTATATTGGCAGACTTCTGGAGCATACCTTGTTCAGCAAGCTTCGACCGAGTCTAATGCCCTTTGGAAAGGCAGAAAGACCAAAATTCTTGGTTGTTTATACGTATGGGGTTGTTCTGGCATCTTGGTAACAAATGCTGCCTAAACCATTTGGCAACCGGCAGTGCGAGTACCTCGGATTTAACTGGGATACAAATTCATTCATCCTTCAATCGCAGAATTCACATCGCATGATCGCGTGACTAACTCCTTAAGTGATGATTTCTCAGATGGAAAGTTCACTCGTCGTACGAATTATTCTCCCTTTTGAGCCATGCAGGCGATTCACCGAAAATATTACACAAGGGAAAGCTGACTTATTGTATCTGGTAAACTTGAGTTCATGAAGAGCCGAAAATTTTCGTGACCTTGAGCATATTACTTGTAGTTCATAAGTAGCGGAATAGTTCGTGCAGAATACAACATTCAAGGTCATCACACCAGATACTTTCTGGCAAAGTGGCTTGCAATTAGCAATGGAGCAGTAATATAAAATAACATAGGGAATTTTTTTTTACCGTGTATGCATTGCAGAGTTTTCACATCCCTTTCCGGGTAACAAAACATTACAGACAAAAATCCAGCTTTCTCTGTTCGAGGTATGCATTGGTGGGGGTGATGGGAGAATGCTGAAGCAGCTGGCTAAAATAAAACTAACCATAATGCTAGCAAAATATACTCATTTGCACACCAACTTGGTTTTGACAGGGGAATCATCTGAAACGGAACCCAGCCCAGTCTCTGGTTTATGATGTCCTTAAGCAACTGAATATGCCTCACCAGGCCGCCTCACGCTTCAGTTGGTACGATATTCGAGATAGCACGATACATGGATAAATGTAAAACGCTACTCATAAGATTGTTGAAAACTCCTCGACAGCCCACGACCGGTTTCGCCCATTTTGGGGCTCATCAGATAGACGCAGTCCCCGAGTTTCCATCAATCTCATGTTCTACTTGAACCCTGATGAGTCCCAAAAAGAACGAGACCTACCGTGAGCTGTCGAAGAATTTTCCGCAAACTTATGAATAGTGTATTGCGTCCATTCACAATGCTGTTTTAATCACGGTCTCCGTTTTGTTACTGGTGAAATATTTTAACCAATACGGGTGTATATGAAAGAATGCATGCGTGCGTGCGGTCGGTCGGACACGGGCAAACGCACATGGGCGTTTTTATACACGGGTTGTGACGGAAATACCCCATTCAAATTTGATTGGTCAATTCTGGAAGTAAAATTATTCGACGGTTGGTCAGTACGGTTTCTGGCCAAATAAATGATCTGAACTGTAATCTCATGGACACTTTGGAATTGCTAAACATAATCATGTTTACTTGTGACCAGTTCGTCGTATCGCTGTAAACAAACAAATTGGAAACCGTTAGAATGGAACCAAAGACTCGAACAGCTTCCCGTGGAAGAAAGGCGGTGCGCACGGTGACCGCTCCTGCTTGGATTTGATCGTAGATTGCCATTTCGGCGACTAGGTTTTATGTTCTACTTTAAAATGATATGCAAAGTCGATTTCTTGAGAGTTTTATTTCGTTTAATCGATTGAGGAATAAAGACGCGACATCAGTTGGGCAGTGCATCGATCAGTTTAGTCAGCGAGCAAAGGGAAATATACCAAACTTCACTGATGTAAACGAGAGCCTAACTACTGTTTCTCATTCTGGCTCGAAAACGGTTGAAAATTATTTAACCGTTACACAAGGCATTAATCTCCCGTGTGAACTATCTGTCAGACTGAATTGCCCACAAACTTTTCCGCATCCACGACCACGGCCAGTCCCTACCATGCCTATTAGTACGGGGACCCTGGATAGCTGATTTGCAAGACAAGTGTATTGTCATCGATCCAACAGCGCGTGGCAGATTCATGTTCACGCCTGATCAATGTGATCAGCTGACACAAACGTAGACTCATTGTCCAACCGCGCTTGATCGATCAAATGACTTGCCTGTCAGGAGGACTAGTGATTCAGATATCTCCAAAACCGCTGAAAA